>CM077589.1:18750000-20000000 GCA_039657365.1 Stephania yunnanensis | reverse complement strand
CCCATCTCAGTACTTGTCATCATATTTCTTATGTCTCGTTTGAGCTCCTCGAAGACGCTAATGTATCAGTCATATCTTCTCTGTGCGATCTACCACAATCTCTGGCCTAACTGCCGCTATGTCCTTAGGTTTCGCCCAACATGTTGGTGATCTACATGGATTGCCCTAGAGTGCCTTAAACGGTGCCATCTCGATGCTAACTTGGTAACTTTTACTATAGGCAAATTCACACAAATGTAGATACTCCTCCCATGACCCACCATACTCCAACACACAAGCTCTGACCATGTCCTCTAATACTTGAATCAGTTTATCTGACTATCTGATGAGTCATTAATTATGCAATATTATTTAGATTATTTTTATATTTTTTTGTAGTTATGTCTCCAAAAAATTAGCCTAATTGTCCTCATTTATTATTTTCAGGGTTTAATGGAGTGCACGGTTGAATCTAGGGCGAAAACTACACGAAATAGTGTGTTTACATCTAGTGGATGACCTACTAAAGGATCTGCATTGAGACACGCACTAAAAGTTGATTAAAAGAGACCAACAGGCCGAGAAAAGCAGAAATGTAACACATTTAGGTAACTCAGCACCAGGGCCTTCATTCTACCTTGAGATCAACATGTATATCAAACATCAAATGAGAAGTGAAAAGTCTAATCTTCCTTAGGATCTGTGTTGACACACACTCCAGAAGCTTGGACGACTCTCTCTACGCATTTTCTCCTAAGTTCAAAGACCTTGAATTGCCTTAAGATTTGTGCTGGTGCTATCTCCCAAGTCTTCGATCAAAACTCTTATGTGAGTTTTCCTCTCCTCTAGCTGTTGTTAGATGAGCCTCGGGATACGCATAAGTGCATTCTCTCACATTTTTGCACGAGCATTCGTGTGCCTCTTACCCTCCAGCAAACGCCACATGTTGCATCGTCATTCGGCCAACCACTTCTTCAGTCAGCTCCATCTCCAATCATATGTTGCCACGTCATCTGCAATAGCAGCACGTCCAATAGGAGCCAGATATGTGTCCGAGACCCTGCAACAAACTCCTAACTTCCACCAGATTGTCCTCGACGCACGTGTTATTCTACACCCCATGAAAATTACATTCTCTCTCTTCCAGATAGCAAAATTAAGTGGTTTTTATAAATAGGACTTAAGGTTTTATGGGAGAACTCGCTCTCTCTCTCTCTCTTTTTCTCTCTCTCTCTCTTTTTCGACTTCTATTCTTTTTTATTTTGTTTTGTGTTCTTAATCCATGAGATATTAATCTCATGGCCTATGCAAGACTACGATAGAGGTTCGACCATTCGTATTCATGGATTTGTGAGATTTATTTATTTTAATTTCATTACTTTTCAATGGTGTTTTATTCCATTTGTTAATGATTGATTAATTATGGTTAAATTTAAATTTAAACCTTGATTTAACTGCTAGTGAGTCGTACGAATCCATTCTTATGCAATAAGACCATATAAGTGGCAATTGACCATACCAATTGATTCATCTCTTTTGGGACCAGTCAAATAACCTAGAGATCTAGATTAAATCGGACACAAAAATGATCCTATTGTCTAGGTGTAGTGCCTTCATAAAACCAATATGGTCATCGTGATAAACCATATTCACTTGAGTATAGGGTTATACGTTTAGCTAGAGAAGTAGTCATTATCGTACATTTGCAATCGATAATAGGAACTGCGAGGAGCCACGTACTTTACTGGGTCTATAACTACACTATGATACTTTTGATTTGCATATTTTACATAAATTAAAGACCAAGTCCAATCTCTTATCGAACCAAACTTGTATGTCTTGACCTATGTATTTTCGTTCATTGGTAAATTTGTTTATTATCTCAAAACCACCATTTTTTTAGAATCTTTGAAAGATTACCAATATGTGGCCACTATGTACAAAATAGTTGGTTTATGTAATATATTTTATCAACGCGTTCGACGTGCATCATTTTTTGGTGCCATTGTTAGGGATTGGTCTTTTTTCTTTCTTTGGTTCTAGTTTATTTATTTGTTTATTTATTTATGTATTTTGTCTTTTTAGTCTCTTGTTCCTTACATGTTTGCACGTAACTCTGTAATGGCCACCTACTCCCACAATTAGGTCGATTCGAAGACTCACATTATTACAATATGAATGAGGTAGGTATGTCACTTAATTAACATCAATTTTCTAACATGCATTTTTTTGTGCAACAGGTTGAGATTTGTGAAATTTGTGAAGATTATTCTCATTCCACATATGATTATCCTTACTATCCAAAGTATGAAAAACTAGTTATTCTAGCTATGCATTGCCACAACCCGACTTCTTCGAGCTCATGCCAAGTCTACAGATTCCTCAACATGAAGAGAGGTCAATACAAGACATGATGAATGACTTGATCTTCAGTCAAGAACTACCTTTTCAACAAGTTCATCAATAATGTCATGAAGATCACTAACAATTTCAACAAAGCAACTTCTTGGAAGATATGATAAAGCAATTAATAAGTAGTTAAGAACGCCTACATGAAGAGTTTCAACAATTTCAGCATGTGAGTATGAGGTTGCAAAATTTGGAAACTCAACTTATTGAAGTGAATACCACACTTCAGAATATGATTGACAAGAATTTATCCAGAGGAGAATGTGGGTGCTGATACATTGAAAAGTATTGAGTAGATGAAGATACACAGGTGGATTATTGGAGCAAAGCAACTAAATGACTTGAGATCTTTTAAATTAAGCTAGAAAGTATTATTGCACAAGATGAAGAGGAGGAAAATGAGATGAAAATTGAAATCATTTCAGAAAGGTTAGAGGAACTACCGAAAGAGAGCAAGGAAGACCAACCTCTGGTGTTGGTGAAACCACCCACCCTCCCATGCAAATTTGTTAAACCTTACAAGGGGTTGGTAGTAAAGGAGCGTTCTCGGATTATCTACACTACCGACACCTTTGTATTAGATGATCATGATGCAACAAAATCTTTTGTGTTAGAAGTCTCGAATGAGCTCCCAAGTCTGAAGGAAAACGTACATGTTGCATTGCCTAAAGCTATAAATACTCCATTTTTGTTGATATCGCAAAAGGAGAGGGCATCACATGATAAATTATGCCAAGTCTAGCCAAAGACTTACAAGAAAAACGCTTGTTGGGAGACAACCCAACTTTATTTTCTTTATTTTTTTATTTCTTTTACTTCTAGCATTTATTTTAGTTTTAGTTTAGTTCTTAGTTTTTTTTTTATGTTCAATAAAATTCTAACTTGGTTTCTTGAATTTTTGCAAGTGCTATGAATGTTTGATGAGCATCAGATGCACTGGCACACCCCCTGAGTTTTGTTAGGTTTGACTTCAGATTACATTTTCTTAGAGTAATTTGAGCATTTATAGGGAATTAACATATTACTATGATTTTAGGTGTTTTAAGACTTGGTTGGTACATAAACCAACTTAAGTCGCCACGGTACTGGCGGATCTTTGAATAGACACAAAACCCTACACTTCATTCCACCTTCTTGTTGATTTCACCCTTAGTTGAAAGACTTCAGACTCGCAAGATTTGGTGAGAATTATTTAAGTTAACTCCTATGCTTATTCGTTCTTGCTCTTATTATGATGATTTTCTTTCATAGTTTCCTTAGTCACCTAGACATGAGAGATTTTATTCATTCACTAGTTTTGGAGAGTCCTACCTAAAATGACATCCACAGGAATGGAACATAGAGCTGAGTGGTTAGAAAAAGGTGAGGATTGCACATATTAAAAGAAAAATGAATTAAAGTGCAATATACTCACTTTCATGTTCTTAGAAAATCTTTTGATAGTCTAAGTTTTAGTTTTCTAATATTTTGTTTTACTTTTATATCATTTCTTTGGTACCATATCCTAGCCATGTTACACCACTTGAAAGTCCTATTGATTCCCATTGGTGCAAGTCTATAATAGTAGAAAGTGTGGTCGCATTTCTTGCCTATGGTACCTTCTAAGCATTGATGCGCTATTTTTACGGAGATTATAAACTTGCGTGCTTGAATGTATAGACTAAGAAAACTGGTGAGTAGTTGATAGCCTTTTGTCTTGACCGAGTCTATGTCTTTAAAGTGTGATCTTAATTGTATTTGAATTGCGGTTCTTTACATATCATAACTCTGAAATTTCTTTAATGGCTTGTTATCTTGGCGACTTTGTAAACTAAACGAACTCTATGAACTTGAAATCAGGTATAGGATTAGTTTAGTTAGTGCATAACTATATTTGGAGTCTAGTTTACCCGTGTTTTGTCATTTACACTTTTGCTTGGGATGTGCAAAGTCCTAAGTTTAAGGGTATTTGATGAGTCATTAATTATGCAATATTATTTAGATTATTCATATATTTTTTATGGTTGAGTCTCAAAAATATTAGTCGGATTCTCCTCATTTATCATTTTCAGGGTCTAATGGAGTGCGCGTTTGAATTCGTGGAGAAAAACTATGTGAAATAATGTATTTACGTGCAGTAGATCAGCTACCAGAGGATCTGCCTAGAGACACGCAGTGCAAGTTGATTAAAAGAGACCAAAAGGCCAAGTTACGCAGGAATGTAACACACGTGGGTAACTCGGCAGTAGAGCCTTTGATCTACCTTAAGATCTCATCACATATATCAAACATCGAATGTGAAGTGAAGATTCTGTTCTTCATCGGGATTTGTGCTGACATGCATTCCCAGAAACTCGGACGATTCTCTCCATGTGTTTTCTCGTTGGCTCAAACACCTTGATTTGCCTCGAGATTCGTGCTGGAGCTGTCTCCCAAGTATTCGATCGAGACTCCTGTGCAAGTTTTACTCTCCTCTTACTATTGTTGGATTAGCCTCAAGATACTCGTTAATGGATTCTCCCACATTTTCGCTGGACCATTCGTGAGTCTCTCACCCATCAGCCATCGCCACGTGTTGCATCATCATTCAACTAGCCCCGTCTTTAGTTAGCTCTGTCTCCAATCATCTGCTCCCACATCATCTACACCAGCCGCATGTCCAATAGGAGCCTAACTTATGTCCAAGACCTTGTAACTAACTCCCAACAGCCACCAAATTGTCCTCGGCGCACGTGTCATTCTACACCCCATGAAAATTACATTATATCTCTTCTAGAGATCAAAATTAAGTGGTTTTTATAATTATGGCTTAGGGTTTTATGGGAGAACTCGCTCACTCACTCACTCACTCTCTCACTTGACTTCTATTCTTTTTTATTTTGTTTGGTGTTCTTCATCCATGAGATACTAATCTCATGGCCTAGGCGAGACTACGAGGGAGGTTCGACTTTTCGTATTTATGGATTTATCAGATTTATTTATTTTAATTTCATTGCTTTTCATTGGTGTTTTATTCCCTTTGTTATTGCTTGATTAATTAGGGTTAGACTTATATTTAAACCTTGATTTAACTGCTAGTGAGTCGTACTCATCCATCCTTATATAATAAGACCATACAAGACACAATTGACTATATCAATTGATTCGTCCCTTTTGGGACTAGTCAAACACCTTAGGGATTTAGGTTAAATCAGACACACTAGTGATCTGGTTATATAGGTGTAGTGCGTTCATAAAACCCATTGTGGTCATCGTGTTAAACCCAATTGGCTTGAGTATATGGTTATAAGCTTGGCTAGGGAAATAGTCATTATCGTACCTTGGCTTTCAAGAATAGGAAGTGCGAGGAACCGCGTACATTACCCGGTTTATAGCAACACTAGGATACTTTTAATTTGCATATTTGACGTAAATTGAAGACTAAATCAAATCTTTTATCGAACCAAACTTGTATGTCTTGATCTAGGTAATTTCATTCATTGGTAAATTTGTTCATTATCTCGAAAATCCCATTTTCCCTTTCTTTTAGAACCTTAGAAAGATTTCCAATCTCTGTAGAATCGACCCTTTGCTACTATCTACAAAATAGTCGGTTTATGTAATATATTTTATTGATGCATTCGATGTACATCACTATCCATCAGTATGTTGGTAGAATGTTGTACTATGTTTAACCTCGTGCCAAACTGTGTTTGCTTGCTCCTCCGCAACATGGATGTAAACTGCGTTCCTCTATGTGACACAATAAATAATGGTACCTCATGAAGTTTGACAATTTTTCTCATAAAGGACGCTCAGTTGCTCGAATTTGTGTTTGGTAAAAATCGGCAAGAAGTGTGTAGATTTGGTCAGTCTGTCCATAATCACTTAGATACTATCATATTTGTGCGGAGATCGAGGTAAACCACTAGCTAAACTCATGCGATATGGTCCTAATTCCACTTAGGAATGGAAGGTGGCCGTAACAACCCCTCAGACCTTCGATGCTTAGCCTTAACATGCTGGCAAATCCCGTAATTCTTAATGTAATCCCTTACGTCTGCCTTCATCCTCGGTCACAAAAATAAATGTTTCATATCCTGATACATTTTGGTCCTGTTCGGATGAACGATAAAAAGTGATTAGAGAGCCTCTTAAAGTATCTTTGTATGGAACTCAGTCACTGATGGAATCCACAGTCGTCCCCTATATCTCAAGCACGAGTCTATTGACTGACTCCACTCTGGATGATCTGAACTCTCTACATGTTCATGGAATCTCTGGAACTATTCATCAGCTGCTGAACCTCTAAAACCCTATAGTAGAGACTAGCTGAGTCCTCATCTGTCCACAAATGTGTACCTCTATAATAGTCATATATTAACTGAAACCATTATATATGCTGCCTCGAGAATTGCAAATTCATGTGTCATTTGACAAATAATAACCTCTGCGTCTGATCTCTTACGGCTCAATGTGTCCGCCACTACATTCACCTTCCCCAGGTGATACTCTAAGGATAAGTCATAATCCTTAATGAACTCTAGCCACCTGTGCTGTCTCATATTCAGGCCCTTCTACATAAAGAGGTTCTTTAAACTCTTATGATTAGTGAATAAAGTAAATCTTTCGCCATACAGTACTACCGCAAAATCTTCAGACCAAGCACCACTACTGGCAACTCTAAGTCATGCACTAGGTAGTTCTTCTCATGAATCTTCAGCTATCGAGACGCGTAAGCAATTACTCCGCTATATTAGAACATACCTTAATCCGACCTATGAAGCATCGGTATTCACAACCATGCCTTTTCCTACCTCTACCAGTACTAATACTAGAGCTGGTGCAATCTCTACTTTAATCCCATGAAAGTCTGATCACATTTCTCGTCCTACTCAAACCTGACATTATTCTAAGTAAACCTCGTCATTGGTGCAACGATCTTAGAGAGGTCACACACGAATCTCCGGTAATACCCTGCTAGACCTAAAAAGTTATGAATTTATGTCACTGACTGTGGTGTACGCGAATCCATCACTGCCTGGACCTTCGAAGGATCCATTGATACTCCACTAACTCTAAATACATGCCCAAAAAATCTGACCTCTGACAACCAGAACTCACATTTGCTAAACTTAGCATAAATTCGAAGATTTAATAGTGTCTGTAAAAATGTCATGAGATGACCCTTATGATCCTCATAAGTCCTGGAGTAGATCAAAATATCATCTATGAAGATAACTATGAAACAGTCCAAGTACTGTCTCAACACGCGATGCATCAAGTCCATAAACATTGCCGGCTCATTCGTTAGTCCAACGAAATGACGTCAAACTCGTAATGACCATAACGTGTACTAAAGGCAGTCTTCTATCTTTCCTCGTCCCTGATCCTAAGCTAGTGGTACCCTGACCTCAATTCAATCGTAGAAAACCATACTACACCTCTTAACTGATCAAACAAGTCGGCTATTCGGGGAAGTGGATACTTGTTTTTGATCGTAACGATTCAACTGTCTGTAATCAACGCAAACTCTTAAACTCCCATCCTTTTTCTTTAAAAAGGGTATTGAAGTGCCCTATGGAGACATGCTAGGATGGATAAATCCTAAATCTTCCAACTCCACAAGTTGGGTTCTCAGCTCGTCCAACTCTTTCGGTTCCATTATGTATGGAGGTATCGAAATCGGTTTCATCCCAGGGATTGGGTCGATAATAAAGTCGATCTCTTTTGGGGGTGGTAATCCGACTAAATACTCAAGGAACATATCTGGGAACTCAAACACCACAAGCACCTGCTCAATAGTCGCCATAGATTTCTCAGCCGTACTCAGAATATTAATGAATGTCTTCATCTCCTGGCTTGTTGACACTCTATCTTGGTACTCTGAAGCTGCATCGAATCGCCGCGAAAACTAAACTTTGACCATTCACTAATTTGGAATGCTTACTGAGGCAATCCATCTGTGCCTGATATGTTGGCGGCCATACCATCCCAATAATGCGTCAAACTCTAAAAACTCTAGTACTCTAAGATTTATAGGCATCTCGTATCCCTCTATCTCAATAGTATAACTCTTACATAACATATTAGGGTAAATCTTGTTCCCCGGTAGCTGTGTTGAGGATCAAGTGGGTGCTAAGCCTAATGGGTCTCAAGCCTAACTCGTCTACCATCCGTCTAAAAATAAAAGACACGGTCGGACGAGAATCAATCAAAGTATGCATCATGCAACGACGAATCAAAATCATACCCTCTATGAGCTGTCGTGTTGCCTGTGGGTTCGCTTAAGCCACTATGTGTGCTCTCTCTTAGGGTTGTTGTTGTTGTTGTGAAATTTTGTTGTACGCCAACAAGCTGCGGACACTTGATCTTGACATGCCCTTCTTTTCTGCACTCAAAACATAACCTCGGTCCATGCTGCACAAACTGTTAGCTTTGCTACCGGCCTGACCTCTGGCCCTGCTGGCCGCCACCTCTGCCCTGGAGTCCTACTATCAGTACCCTTGAAATGCTGCCCTAACTGAGAAAGTGGTGGCGCTTGTAGAAGTCTGCTTGTGAAACTCTTGTGGCAGAGCATGTGGGCTGCATAAAATGGATGCAGTGTAATAGACCTTACATTCTATTCTAAGCCAAACCTCTGATTGTTCCTCTTCCTCTTCCTATCTCTGCCTTGACTATGATCAAATTTGCAACCTGAACTCTGACCAATCGGTGTCTCTGCTGGTTGTAGGGCGCTATCCTAAGGGCGCGCGATAAAATAAGCCTCTCTAATCAAGCTGTGCTCGTAAGCCCTATCTAGGGTACTTGGCTCAGTTGTAACAACTGTGCCTCTAATGACAGGAAACAATCTCTTACGGGAGAAGTGGACCTAGTCCCTATCACTTTCGACAACTCCATCATCAAATGGTAGCAGGTGTTAGAATCTCCCCATATATTGAATCATAAACTCCAAGCCTTTGTTAGATACGCATTAATTTCGACCTCTTGATGATCATCACTGAGGGCGGAAAGAACTTTTGGTTGAACAACCTCTTCAAGTCCTTCCATGATTGTGGCTCTCCCTTGGTGGCAATCAGTTTAGTCCACCAAGTGTCTACATCCCTTAAGAAGGAAAAAACTGGCGACCCAGGCCTCTTGCTAACCTCTAGCCTCAAAAGTCTCTGGATCTTCTCGCGACTCTTGATAAATTTCTCTACCTTCGACATATCAAAATCTCCACTAAAAGTCCTCGGTCTATACCTCTCATACTCCCTAGTCGACTTGGCCTCAAGCGTCAAATCAAAGTTAGTATCTTTCTCAGTTAGTGTCGCAACTGCTGGCATTGCTATCTCGGGTAGTACGGGTACTAAGGCAATAACGGGTGCTGCATGTACCGTAGATCGTGACGGAGTCGCCTGAGGTGTGGGCGCACTCGCGTCCCATATATAAGCCATTGTAGGCATTGATGGTGATGGCAACTCTCCCATAAGAAGAGTAACAACCTCATCAAGACATCTGTTCCGTGAAACAACCCTCTGTATCAAGGCTTGAAAGTCTGCTGGATAAATGGGGCCTAAACTGTAGCTCCACTTTCATCACAAGTGTCCTGCTGATCGGCTATCGCGGTCTGCAAAGGCAAATAATGAGCTTCAATCAATTTTTGTAACTACCGCTAATAGTATATAATACATATCAATCAATTAACATGCATAATCCAAACTTAGTTTCCCCTAACTCTACTTACTTCCCATCTAACACTCTAAGTCAGGTTTATATGATTTCCGCTTTAAGTTTAGTTATGTCCTAACTTTAAATTTATATTTCAGTCGAGTTGTGGGTTACATAGATTTAAGGTGTAAACCTACTATTTGATACCAACTGTGATGACCCCAAACCCCACAAACTAGGCTCCGCCTAGCCTAAACCTACATAGACCTTCGGCCAACTCCCGCAAAGTTAACGCAGGCCTAGTCAACCTCTTATCCAAGTTATTTAATCATTAGTTGTTCATTAAGTTTGTTATTTAATTTAACAAGTATTAATGTTTATGCAGCGAAACTTAAGAAATACTTAAAGCAACTTAAATAAGTAAATACTAGTCGGGACATGCCTAGATGTGGAAATCCTTTAAAAATAGATCTCATGTATATATTTGGTGACAAACAGTGTGAATAAGTGTCGTATACATGTATCAAACGTCTCACAACCCAAAATGAACCCTAAAGTAACCAACAACATAAATATATATCATATGTACAGTCCCAAAATATCAAAATAAACCTATTATAGTAACAGAGAGGAGCTAATTTTGAGGGAAGCTCAAAGGAAGTCACCAATTATAAGCTCATTTCCACTGCTATTATATGGACTTGCAATTGTCACCAAAAGCGGAGATAATCCCAAAGAGTAAATCCAGAATAAGTTTAACAGTAATTCAGATTAAACAATAAACAAGTGTATAAATCATACCGGAAAGAAAATAAAGTGCTGAGAAAGAATAGCAAAACGCATGATAGACAAACTACAATGATCAAGTCCAAGTGACTCAGAAGCAAAAGATTGGGAGTAAGTAGTATTGACACTCTACAGGTTGGCTTAAAGCCACTCAAAACGTACAAGTATCGAAAAACTGGTGCAGTAGGTCAAGCTGCTTCGATAGCACCTAATCCGTTCAGCGTTGTCGGCTTATTTGAGCCGCAGCCCGAGAAAAACATTCCAAAGGGAGCCACATAATTAATTGGATGCTCAACCACAATGGAACTCGAATACCTAAGAGGAGCCATGATACATGGCATACGCTCACTCAAAAGATTCAGACTCGTCGGGATGCCACGAGAGCTAATCGACTACTCAACCCGCTAGGTTACTCAGTAGGGAAGTAGAGTCCAATGAAAGCAATCATCTCATCAAATAAAGCAAGAAAATGGACAAGAATTAATATTGAATTTCTTACTGGTTTACTTACCTCGATAAGAATAATTCGGGGTAATCGCGACTGCTACGCGCCTCAAAATACGTACTCGATACCCGACACTAGTCCTCTAGGCTCCTGGTATCAATTTACAAAGAATTAGGTGTCTTTGAGCCTATTTGATATAATTTAGATTTTTAAATCTCAATATAATTCAAAATAAGAAATTTATAATGGTTGCACATTTTTCGAGGAAAATCTCGATGTAAGATTCCCCAAAAAAACTCCCGAACTCACTTTCTTACAAATTTTTCTCATTTTTCTAATTTTTTTCTATTTTCTCCTAATTTTCTTGAATTCTCTAACTTTTTTTTTATGGTTTTTTGTTATTTTTTTTATGATTCTTCAGTGATTAATATATAATTTATATTTTTATATGTTTTTAATAAATTGGGGTTTTGGGCCCCTGAATCGAGATCGATTTGGCTACATGGCTCGACCCCGTTCACCCCTTGGATTTGGCCTAGCCAGCGCCAGACCAAATTTGAGTACCACACGCATTCTTCCCCTTTACCTCTGGTGAATCTGATTTGTTTTTCTTTTTTTTTCTATTGCTTTTTCCTTTCCTTTCTTCACAAATCTACAATAATATGATTTTTTTTCTTTCAATCCACTCAACTAAGATCAACTCCACAATATCAAACTATCAACCCTAAATTCATCCAAATCTACCATGCATTTAATCCATACATCAAATTTTAATAAAAGTAAAAGATAACTTAATTGGTTTCAATGTTGATTACTTCGAATAGAGATTCAACATTCACGTCTAGACTGTGGAGTGAATTGCAAAGATAGCTAGGAACTATTATGAACCTCAGTAAGACATATCGTCTTTAGACATATGGGCAAACTAGGAATTTTGTCTTGGTACTGGAGGATATGCTTCGAGCTTGTGTCTTGGGATTTAGTGGTAACTGGTAGACATACATTCCGCTATGTGAGTTATCTTATAATAATATCTATCAAGCTGGCATTGGAATGACTCCTTTTAAAACTCTGTATGGTCGGCCTTGTCGTTCAAATATGTGTTGGGTAGTGATTGAAGATACTATTTTGTTAGAGCTGGAGTTAATTCAGGACTACATGAAGAGAATTAAATAGATTCGCCATCGTTTGACTACGACATAGCTAAGACAGAAGAGATATACGTCGATAGCATTACAGGTTTTTGGAGTTTTCAAAGGATGATTAAGTCTTGTTGAAAGTCTCACCTGTGAAAGGGCAATATAGGTTTGTATTGCGGGGTAAGCTAGCTCATAAGTATATTAGGCTGTTCAGTGTAAAAGGAAGAGTTAGTCTCGTTACTTATAGGTTGGAGTTACCTCCTCAGTTAGCTGAAGTTCAAAATGTTTTTCAAGTGTCTATGCTTCAGAAAATGAAAACTCAATTCACTCCCAGGATTGATTAGACTGAATTTGTTCTTCGGGAAGACTTATCTCATGATGAGCAATCGACTCAAATTCTTCATCACAAGATTTAGTTGTTAAGAACCAAAGAAACTCCTTTGGTGAAGGTGAAATGACAATTTCACAAAGATGAAGAGCTAACTTGGGAGTGGGAATCTTATACGAAGTAGCGGTTTCCTTTTCTTTTCGAAACTACACATAATTTTATATTTACTTTAATTTCAAGGATGAATTTTTTTTTACATTGGGGAGACTGTAACGACCCGTTACTTTAAGCTGGTGATTAATGTTAACTAAAATCCTAATAAATCCGAGTTAATCTCGTGGTTAAGTTCGGTGAACCTCGATTAGTGTGAGCGTGGATTTATTGTGATGATTTGTATTTGCATGGTATGTTTGGTGAATTTTATAAGTTGTAGTATATAAAGGAAATTTATATATAAGCCTATAATTGGAGGATAAATAATTAATTAATAAATTGTTGGTATATTAAGTGTGATGAGAGGGTCGTAAAATGAATGCGTACGCCCGAGAATACTTATAGGCATGTCCGGTGAATTTATTAGCGAAGAAAAATACATGTGATATATATAATTGATATATAACTATATAAAAATAGAGATATAAGTTTGATTTGATTTATATGGATCATTAGATTGCCTCGAGATGAACGTAAGTGGAGATGGTGTTAAGATGTGTGTCGGTTTAGGATGTCACTTTAACACATTATTCACTTGATTAGCCTTCAGATAGTGTGATGCGTATCTCTAGAAAAGTCTATATATAAATGAAAAGCTTCAAACTTGTCACTTATCATTATTTGATCAATTCGAGAGAGAAAGAGAGAGAGAGAGAGGAGAGTAGCTGAGGGTTTGATCCAAGTAAGGGTCGATAAGGAAAGATTTATTTGAAGTAAGGGAAGTGATCAAACCACTGTAAGTCCAGAGATTGTCATAGTGGTAAATTAGGTTTTAGTTTTTGAAGTTCAATTCATAGGTAGATTATGAGTTCTTTGTGAAATGATGTTGTTGATGCTGGGAAATGAGTTAAAACCTCATAAGAGGTCATTTCTGATGTTGTGGGGGGTGTATTGATGATGTTGTTGTGTTTGTTGGATTGAACAATGGCTGCTGCAATGTTCATTATGGAGACAGTGAAGGGTGGAGTGTGCTCCCTATAGCAAAGGAGCGTGCTCCCTCCATGAATTATCAGGAACCTAGTTGATAGAGTGTGTCCCACTAAATGAGGGAGCATGCTCCCACCTGAGAAAATAACATCTGTGCTTAGTTTTGATTGTAATTGATTGTGGTTTTAGGGACTGACCTAGGGACTCTAAATATAGGGTAATATACCTATATTAACCTTAAATAGTTTGTGATAGGTTTTGGAACTCCGAGAAAGGTCGACTGGCCCGAAAAAATAAAAAAATTGTAATGAAACTAATTAAGATAATTAGACTCGTATTCTTATCAATTATGCTTCATAAATTAGTATATTTAGCTCATATATTATTATGATGATATTGGGGGAAACATACTATGATTTGACTATTTTATACGTGGTGAATATTGAAAATGGTCGATAAGGCGGACCGGGACTGAGGATTGAAAAGGTATATCAGGAAATGAATTCAGCCCCTTGTCCTAATGATTAGGAAGGTTTGCCTGGAAATGGATCCGACCCTTTTATCTTCATTTAGCTAGAGTTTTACCTTAGTCTTCATTGTCCATTTGGAGTCAGTAGATCAGTCAAGCTGAAATAAACCAGTAGAATCCATTGTCAGCCAACATATGGATTTTGCAGTTGTATTTTTGAGTGAGTGGAGGGTACTACTCTGTAATTAAATGCAAATTAATGAATCATTAGTATGGTTGCATATTACTAAATGGGTCTGCATTTAGTTTATTATTGTTTATATCAATTCCATTGCCTGCATAAATATGTTTTGGATTCATATTGCTATTCATTGACTTATTGATATTAGTTGATAATTAATGAGTTTACGAGCATTACTTCTTGAGCAAGTTGGAGTGTTCCCTCCTCTTAGCATTTTAGGTTCACACGCTAACGTTTCAACTAAGGGCAAGGAGAAGATTTAGGAGTTTTACTATCTTCTCTACGATGTAACAAACCTTTCTTGTATATATACTGTTTGAGTTACATTATTGTAATATAACAGGGCTAGGAAGTTTACAAATATGTTTTGATTTTGATAAACTTCATATTTATGTATATCGAATGTATTATCAAAAAATTTAAATTTTTCGCTGCGTATTACTTTGATTAATAATTCGATATCGATATATAGGTAGTTATGTTTGTCAGGTATGGAAGGAGAGGCTACTGGCTCTACTTAAATCTGGCTGGTGTACTGGGGCTTAATTAGAGTTTCAGGCCGGATATTGCCCTAATCGAGATAGGGGATGTCACATAATATGTTGTTACATTAATGCTTTTGGTGGTAATCCTTTCATTATGGGATCTGCAACCATAAGATCTATGCTAATTTGTTCATATGACACTATTTTCTTCTGAACTTCTTCTTTATCTGCCACTGAATTTTTCTCCAAAAATGATCGATATTCAACTGGTGTCAAGCACATGTAGATGAAAATACTTTGCAGTTAAAAAAGAAGTTCAAAAGAAAATAACGTCATTTGAACATAATAGCAGAGACATTATAGTTGTAGATTCCCTAATGAAAGAATTAACACAAAAGGCATCAAATAACATTTTGACATAATGAGCTTTGATTGTAGTTTTTTTAAATGATTCTTATTTTGAGGTTTGATTATGTTTTTGTTTATTTTATGAGATGACATTTAATATGTTAATTATACTAATGTATATGCATACTTATGTTAATGATGATGCAAGTCATGAATTAAGTCTTTGACATGGACATTATATTTAATGAATCATTTACAATGAATTAGGAAGGCTCGTAGTACATGA
The DNA here is from genome assembly GCA_039657365.1 of Stephania yunnanensis. Taxonomy (NCBI): domain Eukaryota; kingdom Viridiplantae; phylum Streptophyta; class Magnoliopsida; order Ranunculales; family Menispermaceae; genus Stephania; species Stephania yunnanensis. The sequence continues at coordinate 19,984,337 of CM077589.1, read as the reverse complement.
AAGAGAAAATGTCCTATTTTGACGTATAATCGCTATGACTAGCATTATTATTTTATTTTATAATGAATTAGTGATACTAAGCATATATGTACCATGATACATAAATTATGTGGTGTTTAGTTGTAATATGGATCAAGTGGGATAACCATTGAGCTATATGTGACCCACATTATTGAAATATAAGACAAATGATAGAATATTAGACCATAATGTGTCTTGTTATTTCATTTTAGATATACATAATAATGGAATATGTAACTTACGCTTAACTTTACATTTTGTCTATTAAGCTTCCTTTAGGTTACCAATTTGATAGAAACTAGTACTAATGTGATAAGCTTTATGGTTCTCCCTCAAGTCTATAAATAGAGCATATTGTAACCATCATACTAGTGCTAAAAGTTGAAGCTCATGAGGGCGATAAGGTTTTGGTGTAGTGCTTGAGATATTTCAACTAGATAATTACTTCCGCAGGTAATTCTATAACAATTCATATTTCTTATGTTTAGAATACTTACATGTTGTATCAGAGGCGACTAGATCGGTAGAGTTTTCCACGAATGGTTTATGCTTTTTTTTTCTTTTGATCTAGTTTGATGTTAAGTTGAATCTTAAGAACATAATGTTTTGAAACTTATATATATATATATATATATATATATATATATATATATATATATATATATATATTCTCGTACTTTCATATGAATTAGATTAATCTCATTGTACGCTTTTGTTTCTAATTGAAAGGTTTTAGTACATTATAATATATATCATATGATTAAAGGGTTAATTTAGATCAACCGATCCATGAAAGGTTGATGAAATGAATTGTCTAATGTTTACTTAACAACCATGATCCAACTAAGTCTTGATTTTTTTCTCATTTTACAATTATCGTTCCTTTGATGTACATCAACTACGATATTGTGTGCGCTATTTGATTTTATGTGCAAGTTGGGTTTACACACACATAAAGTGATTTTTACTCCTTTGTTGTCAAATAATGATGCTCATCGTTCAACTTTGATTTTCTTCCACAAACCTAAATGGGTGTCTATGTAAGAATAGTGGAGTAATATTGATGAGGCACGAGTTACAATTTTTTGATGCCTTATTTGTTAAGTAATTAATTGGGAGAAGATGAATAATTTGGTGTCTAAAAATACATGAAACGATCATGTCGAGTTTTATTTCTTTAAGAATGTAATAAAAGCACCATAATTAATATTGAATGCACTTTTATTGAAATGCTTGATTCCTTATGCGTAAGTCATGGTGCTATTAATTACATTAATTAGCAAGTAATTAAATAAAGAAATATAGTATTTGTATATAGCCTAATTATATTTATGCCCCAATTAATTGATATAATTTTTATTTCATATATTGCTCAACTAATGGGTTTTTCTCTTGTAAAATATATGTACACTAATGTGGTTAAAGTTTACATTGTAAATTAAATAACAATAAGCTAATTTTCACCATATCCTTAATATTATTTTAATGTAGATAGCTAATGTTCCATGTAAAAATTAACATCTTTTTAATTATGTATATGATCACCGTTTTTAATTATGTATGTATATGATTAATTTAGAAAGAATCACATATGTCACTTGCATATGATTTTGATGTAAGTATAAATTGTATGTTTTCATAACATATAGCTTGATTTTATATATATTTCAAGCTAATTAATTATTGTCATATTATGCTATCATGTGAAGTTATTTTATTTAATCAAATATGATATAATTTGGCCGTCACCATTTTCTTTAGTTAGTTATTGATGCAATGTCGAACACGCCAAAAATAGTCCCGATTTTACTGACAACTTTCGATTTACAGTAGAGGCAAGTACAGGATCGACCCAACAGAGATCATGAGAACTCTCAGGTTAAGGAAGAAGAATATTACTAATTATTTTTAACCTGATTAATGTTAGACAATTTAAAGCATGTAATAGTAATCAAAACTGGACTAAAAGACTTTAACAATAAGTAAACAACATGGATTGAAAGGGGAATCGTATCAAGCAAAGGGTGAGTTAATCATTGGTTTAATTATCAAAAACTCATTTTTCCTATTGAAACCTTCCATACAAGCTATATTGAATGAGACCTGATTTTCCTTAAGTTAGTGGAAGGAACGCGTGACAAGATCCCACTAACTAAATTGTGAAATCCAGAGTGCTCTGGAGATTTCAACAACCAAGTAGCTTTAAACTCCGTGAAAACACTTGTCCTAAGTGGTAACTAACGTGCATTGCTACCAAGCTCATACTTCAAAAACACTTAAGACACATAGAATGCCAACAAAAATGGTCCTAGTTACTTCTAATGCAATTTCCCTTACCATGCGTTGATAAAACTACTAGCTAAGGTCTTTTACACTTCCATTTGCATTGGCCACAATACACGATAGATGTAGAAAATCTAATCTAACGCAAAAAAAGATTTATTTTCATATTGAAATCAAAGTTATAAAATCTCAATCAAAAAGAATTTTCAAATCAACTTTAAAACCTTATAAAACTCGTTTGCAATCTTGATCTCTTTAAATCCAGAGAAAGGTTTTTAGTTATTAGTAATTATACAAATGAATTAAAACAAATTTAAAATTACCTTGAATAAGAGTTGAAACATTACGTATTCCGTTCTCTCGAAAACTCATAGATTACTAAATTCAAGATGTTTATCTCCTGCTCAAATGTTAAAAACTTACTAATATAGAATATGGTCGACGTACGTAGTTAGAATCTTACGAATCCACCATCAGCAACTTCAAATATTCTCATTTGTCTAGCGTTTTATGTACAAATAACCAAATCCCTAAAAATCGTTATGGCGGCACTACGATGCTTTGTTTTTTGTTTCGATTATATTCCGACTCTGACCTAGCGCCTCCCAATGCCGTTTGTTCATCCCCAATGCGATGGGAATCGTTAGTTGTTACCCTATGATTCGTACTTGAGGTTTCTCTAAGGCATTAACAATACTACAATATCTTGAGTGTTGTTCTTGTAATTCATCAACTTTTGGTCCGACAATTCCTTGACGATTTATGTTCAACCCCAAGGGGTTGTGAAGGCATTGGGTCTTACTTAAGATTTTTCACTGGTTGTTTACAAGAAATCCCTTCTTTGATTTATATTTTGATATCGATATACGTATTGAGACTATCATGTAAGAAAGAGAGGTTGCTGACTTTAATTAAATCTGGTTGGTGTACCAGAGCTTAATTAGGGTTTTAGGCTGGGTATCACCCTAACCGGTATAAGAGATGCCACACATTCCCCTTGGGGCCCCTCATAGCTTAAAAATGCAAATGAGAGGTGAGGAGAAATGAACTATGTCCATAAAGGTTCTTCCATTTTAGACTAGCCATCAAACCAAACTAGTTTTTTTTCTTCGTATTAACAAAGTAGTTTTTATTTGTTTGAGCTAAACGTGTTTCTATAAATGCATTTGAATATTAAATAACTATGTTGCTACTTTATTTTACCTAATATTATAATTAACTAATGTATGAAGCTTAAACTTACATTTAATTGTTACAATTGTAACATTCAACCATTGGTTAGAGGCCTAATACAATAATTAAAACTTTATGAGATATAACCTTAAATAATATAATATGTCAATTTAATAATCTAAATTAAATATGATATTTTTTATAATATTATAATTTATAGCAAAAATAACATAAACAAACAATGATGATGGATTTGTTATGATTTAGAATTTTAATGCAATATATTATTTAGACCTAATATATGATGTATCTCTGATTAATGTAACTAAGTTTATTAAGAAAAAGCTAATATAACATGATGGCAAGACTCGCTTCACTACATCCTGACTTAACCTAATTCTCCTAATTAGGTACTTAAACCATACAATTAACTTTAAACCTTAAAATAATTTTCATTATAATCTTTATTAAGCTTTAATATTAAATTTAGATCCTTAACCAATGCCAGTTCTTGATTTATTCAATTGGAGCAAATTAGGAAATCATACGAAATGCCTGAAGGTCACCCAAGAGGGGGGGGTGAATTGGGTTACCGAGTAGTTATTGCCCTTTTAAAACTTTATGCGCAAATTACAACTATAATGCATACACTATCAATGAATATATATATGCTATGCAAGTGAATGGAATGGAAGAGATGGAAAGTGACACACAATTTATAGTGGTTCGATCCAACGATCTACGTCCACTACCTAACCTCCCCGGTTAGGATTTTTAACCCCCACTTATATTGCAAATAAGTGTTACAACCTAAGCATACAAGCCTAGAGTGCCTAATTACAATTAGGACTTCCCACCTAGCCGCAACTAGGATTTGTGCCTAGTCTCAACTAGGTCTTCCCCTTTGACTTAGATTCCACTAAGTCTTACAATCATACAAATACAATAAGTTGCTGAAAAATAATGAGATACACTTTACAACACAAAGTGGTATCAAATTCAAACACTAGCAAGCCTCCTAGAGCCTAACAACTCTTATGCATGCAAGTATGAGAATAAATGGAATATGCAAATATGTCACTGATTTTGTTGCAAATCCCAAATGTGAAATCGTTTTAAAAACTTAATATATTAGTGTAAAATCGATTTCAAGTCTAAGAACAATAGTTTAACAAAAATCAAGTTTAAGTGTAAAACTTTTGTTCAAATCAATCTTAGGGTTTGATAAAATAAATTTAAGTGCAAAACCCAAGAAGAAGGTGTTCAAACACACAACAAAATGATCTTCAAATCAAATACACAAAACTATGTAGATTAAGCACAAGCAAGATTTTAGATCTAGGACTTTCTTACAAACAAGAGAATGACAAAAGAGATCAGCTTTGAAGAGATTCTTGTACTCCTTTGAAAGCCTCAAACGTGCTGGATTAGAGAACTAAAGAACAACCACAAAGATCTCCTTTTGCTTCTTCACAAAAATCAAAGTTCTTCTCTTTGTAGATTTTGAGTTTTTGAGTGTGTTTCTTCCTTCTTTTTAACAAAACCATGTTCTTGGTGGTTTTATAATGTTAGGTATTCCATCTTGACAGTTTATGACCGTTCTAGGGATCCAAGGGTCCAAAATAGATCAAGAATTCAAATTAAAGTGTGTTTTCCAGCTGTCAAAAAAAGCTGTCAGATATGCAATTAGCGCGCTAATGCTGAGACCTAGCGCGCTAACTCTGCACTTAGCGCGCTAATGACTGCAGGGACCTCAAAACAATTATTTTGTCCCTTTGTGTTAGCGACCCTTAAACTCGTCCGGGACCTAACCAACCCTTATATAACATGTTATACACGTTTATTATGAGTCATTAAGCCTAATTGGGTGGTCCGGATATTTTTACAAATCCCGAAAACGGAAATTCACGATTTCATAATGTATTAGGGGCTTTTCTACAAATTTGAGTTTTCTTTTCGAAGACCTTTCAAAAACGAGTTTTTCTTTTTCGAAAACATTTACAATGATCTCTAATATGCAAATGACCATCCACACAAAGTTTCACATTGTTTAAACTCATAGACCTAGTTATGTGTTTAAATTCCACTTTGAAACTTGAAGTAAACTTATAACTTTGAAAAATGGTTTAAGAAACTTGATATGCATGGACTAATGCATTTGGCTTGCGTGAAAGAATTTGTATACCTTACATTGAAATTACAAATTGCGGTTTGAACTTTCATCTTCATTTCTTCATTAATGCCGAGTCTTGAACTTGTATTTCTTGAGTACCCTTGATATGTTGTTTTGCATCCTTTAACAAAAACTGAAATACACTAGATGTTCATTAGTACATTTTCACCTTGTTTGTTTCCATCAAAATCTCGGTCGGAGTGTGAGTGACTAACCACTTAGTCCAACATATATATATATATATATGTATATATATTATTTTTGTGTATTTATAATATTTTTTATTTTTTACTTTTTTATTTTTTATTTTTTTTTATCTAGTGTTGACCAGTCCGAGGGCTGTTTGGCCCCTAATCACGAGGGTGGCGCTAGGACGCCCCTCTAAGTGGCGGGGGATGTCCCTACAGGCAACAGCACATGTACGGTCACGGGGTGGACCAATTGCTACCTCTCCCTTCGATTTTCATTGTGGCGGTGGGGCGGCCTGGTGGTGCCCTACCCTCTCGTTGGTGGCGGTGCCATAGAGGTTGTCGCCACCCTTTTATCGGTGGCGCCAGTAAGGTCGCCACCGCTCCCCTTGGGGGTTTTGTCAACACTTCGCCACAAAATTTCACCAAATTAAACCAAAAGAAGAAAAAAAGGTTTTCTACCATTATTAAAGTAGACACAAACTTGCAAAAAAAATTTCGACAAGAAAAGAAATGGTGTAGATGGTGGATTACCTTCAACGGATGCATCTTTGGCTTCGCACCACCACGATTCCCTAAACAAGTCTCATTTCTTTTTCTTTTTCAATTTTTTTGGTGTGAACAAAAGGTGCTAGGGTTTACAATTAGATTTATATAGTGGGACCAATTCAGTATAGGGTTTGTAAGATTACTATATTACCTCTGGGATGGGTGTTTGTGGTTTTTAGGTCGTCACACTTTATCTAGACGAACCTTAATCAACTGATCTCCTCGTCTTTTGTTTGTCCATGTAAAGTCATGACCAATAAACTAATATCATGTAAGAATATTGCATTAATAAAGTGACAAAGTTCACCTTGGTGCCGGACATCCCAAGGCAATCCACCAAATTTTGCATCAGATGTTGTGATAGCATTAAAGTCCCCCATTAAAAGAGTAGGCTGAGCATTTTGGTGAAGACGCTAGAGAAGATATGAGAGTTGTTGGGTATGAATGACAACATCAGTACCAGCATAAATACCAAAAAAATGCCAAGACTTTTTTTAATATTATCAATAACTCCTACTTCAATACAAAAGGACCCAAACTTTACAATATTAACAGACAAGTATCATTCCAAAAAATAATAAGACCAGCTGATAGACCAACCGGAGGGACAGTAAGCATAAAAGAAAATTGAAGCTTTCTTTTGACTGCTTCCAAAACATGATCCCTATTTTTCATTTCAAATAGAAACATTATATCCGGGGAGTGGGTCTTAATTGACTCCTTAAGACTGAGAATGGTCAGGGGCTTCCCAGTCCCCAGAGAGTTCCACGCCAAAATCTTCATTGGGGAGAGGAGACTCGTCATTATGAGTCTCTGCTATAGTTTTAGAGGAGGAAGAGGAAGAAGATTCTACAATGCGATGTCAAGGGCATTTAAGTGCTCTGGTAGATTGAATGGTCTTAGTAAAGATTTTGAGTTTATGTCTAGGAGCCCTAGAAGTGACCGACTTTACTATTGATCTAGTGGGTGATGTCGGCCTTAGATTTGCTTGAATTTCTTTCTTGTGATCTAGCTCTAGACATCACTTCTAAACATGTCAATGATGGGTCGAAGGTTGAAGAGGTGAAAGGTAGTTGGTGGCTGCTATGTGGATGAGGAGGCTCCAATAGAGAGATGGTATGATGGAATATGGACATCAAGGTTAAGATCTTGTCTTGTATTTTGGTTATTAAGAGGGCCGAAGGAATGGAACTAGGGAGTAAGGAATAGTTCAGTAGAATGTTATGGGGTGTCATGGGCCAAAAAAGGCCGGAGAAAATCAGGTAGAATATGGGGGTTAGGAATAAAGGGTAGCAAAGTATCTTGAGGGTCTGGGAACGAGGCAGGACTGAGGGTTTGAGATGGGTCAGGGGATGTCATAGGGGGTTTCTAGGGGTTGGAAAAAATGGATGGATCAAAGCTTGGTGGGGTTCTGGTAATGGATGGTGGGAGGTATTATTATGATAATGTTGGTCATAAGTTGGTTTCCAGCATGAGTAGCATTTGGCTATGCTAGTTAGCAGTAAAGGTAATATCCATCATGGATCCCAAGTTGTTGAGGTGAGAATTGGAACCATGTGGAGTGGTGTGAGATAGTTATAGAAGATTTAGTATGGCCTAGGCTCATACCTCGGTGGTTTCGCCATGAAGGTTGATCTATCCATGCATCTCCTGCACTACACGTTATAGACCCGGTCCTTTTATTTCTGGAGGATCCTCTAGAGGAAGTTTAGGAGGTATGATCAACTTTCTAGGGAGCTGGGTTAGGCAGTTGATAGCAGTGTGAAAGGGCCTTGGAATGAATCTCAACTTTAAGCCACTCTCCATATGGAAACTGGTTATCGAAAGGGAGAGGTATAGAACAAATGGTCAACCTGTGGGAAAGTTGTCCACAAATACGGCAAATAGTTTAGATCCATTCATATCGAAAGTCGATCCGTAAGTGAACACCATTGTTGACAATCATTCTTCTTCGCAAGAGAGGTTTAGTGATATCCATATCCACCCTTACATGGATATACTTACACTAGAGCACGCCATCGAAGTAAACCTCTTCTTTTACCTGGATGATGGTTCCTATGTTCATCAATTTTCATGGCTACTGCATCAGCCCTACAGTCCAAAGGGACATTATGCAGTTGCACCCATATTTTTGTGAATTTAAGACTCACAGATTGGTGATGAATTGAGGAATCTCATGGGAATATGAGGAAGTTGTAATCATCAAAGAGCCACGGGCCTTGTTCTACGACAAAGTTCATAACATTTGAGGTGGAGAACCATATTTGGGGCCACTTCGTGGAATGTGATTTTTTCTGTGATGTTCCATGCATTGAGGAGGCTATGTCGAAGAACATGTCGGTTGAAGTCTCTCATGGTAGTTAGACTACCGAGGATACTAAGCTTGCATGTACGTGTGGTTGGTGCTTTTAGTTCAGGTTCAACGATAAAGGTATCTTGCTCCCATGGTATGAGTTTACAGTGAGCAAATTGGTTTGTCAACTCCTCCCTCATGATAAGTTTAAGAAAGCAACTGCTAAAAACTAGAAAATAGGTAAAAATAGTGGGGTAGATGAAAAGAACAAAGGAAATGATAGGCAAGAAAGGGATTGTTTGTATGTAGTGAACTGGACTAGAGTGATAACAAAGATGGGAGGAACATAGACAGAAAAATGCGGGGGAGGGGATTAAAATGTGAGAAAGTGGGGTGGACAATGATTTAATTTGCATGCAAGTGGAAGTAGTACAATGATGAGGTGATCAGCAGGCTTGAGAAGTAGTGAGATTTGGAAGAAGAAGAGAATATTTTTTATTAGCAGATTAAAGAGGCGGTGGAGTAGTAGAGCTGCCAAAACCAGTAAAAGTATAGGAGAGAAGGGAGAGATGAGATAGATAGAAAACTTTAAGTCAATGCATTCAATGGTAGGTGGTGGTAGTAAATTGGAGTAAATACACAATTATGAGTTTGTAACCAAATCTAGCAAAGTCAACTGAAAGATCACCTAGGATCTCAGGTGAAAAAACCATCTCCACAACCTAGAGAGCAACCAACTCCTCTCTAAAGCACAACATAAACATTGGAGATCGATTCTAATGGTTGAGTGACTTAGTGTGGGACTTTTAGTGTTCAATTCCATTATTAAAGAATTTATAATTGTTATCTCATATTTACAGAGTCATTTCTAATACTTTTTTTTGTTATGGATGGAAAGTCTCATCATAAAAAATTTTAGGGCACCTCTTGTGATATTAAGAAGTACACATTTTTCCATGGCAATATGTAATTGCTACAATAAGTTTAGACAAAAAAAATTAAAAAATATTGCAGCCTGTCAACCACTCTTAAGTAACTAACTCTAAAAATGGCAAACACAATTGCTAGCAGCTCATCATCATAATAAAAAAAGCTTAATTGGTTAAAATAGTTGATCCTAATCTGTTACAACTTTGTTATTATATCCTAACCTTTTTGAATTTGATATTATATCCTAACATTTCTACTTTAATAAATTTATATCCTAATCAACTTCTTAACACCAAATTTAATGAGGTGACACTAAAAAAAAATGACTTTAGAAAGCCGTTTCATTACCTATAATTACTAAATTAATTATTATATTTATTATTTAAACTCATTACTTAAGAGTCACCTTATCAAATTTGGAGTCAAAAATGACTTGAGAAATAAATTTATCAATCTAAAAAGGTTAGAATATAAAAATAAATTCAAAGAAGTTAGGATATAATTACCAAAGTTATAAAATGTTAGTATATTTTAATCAATTTGGCATGATTAGAAATAAATAAACAAGAAGGAAAGCGTGTAAGTATAAACATGTCTGAAGGAAGACTAATTCGAATTGGTTCGATTATCCATGACACGATTGCATCCACTTGCTCAATGTGAAATTTGAGAGAAATAAACTATATACGTGTCATAATATGACTAAAGGACCATGCATATAGCATTACTAGGTGTTTCCCTGCGCTTCGCGCAGGTGTCAGTGAAGACCTTCATGATTTATATGTATGAAAAGGGGCAAAAAATAGGAAAGTTACAAAATAATAGGTGTCGTAGTTAACCACTATGTCAAGCAAAAACTATATATAAAAAAATAAAAATAAAAAATAAAAATCGACGTGCTCGACCCTTTACATAAGCCAACCCATGGTACTTGTGCATCCATTCAAACACAAAAAACCCTACAAACATGTGCACTTGGAGACCCAAACAAAAATTTAGATAATGGTCAAGCACTCACCAAAAATTCTTCAAATTGGATGCGGAAGAATTACAGCGTAGAAGAATGGATGGGAAGTGAAATTTATAGGGGGAATAAAGCTTGCACTACACTCAATTTCATGTATCTGCCCATAATTTTTAAAAACTTTTACTACACTCCATTCCATGCAATTACCCATGATTTCGAGTAGAATGTATTAATTCTATTAATCCATTCATTGATAATATAACCATTATTAATTATTAATAAATGCACACATAATAGATAATTATATATCTTGGGACAATAGATAATAGAAATAAATAAATAATAATAATTAGAAAATTATAAATTAGAATGGTGACAGTAGGTAGCTTCTGAACAGAATGTACTAATTCTATTAATCCATTCGTTGATAATATAACAATTATTAATTATTAATAGATGCACATATAATAGATAATTATATATCTTGGGATAATCGATAATAGAAACAAATAAATAATAAAAAATTAGAAAATTAGAAAATTAGAATGGTGAGAGGAGGTAGCTTCTGAACTTTCTCTCTCCTCCAACTTATATATATATAGATAGATAGAAAATATAGATTTTTAGAAAAAAATATGCAAGATGATTTAAAAAATATTTACTTATAAATCATTGAAGTGACAATTCATTAACAAAAAAAGAATTCGAATTAACTTAATTGTTGTTTCAGTGTCCTAAACAGTATATATAAATAATGTTGCGGTAACCAAATCGATGGTGTAAGATTCGAAACAAAGAATAGAATACATCATTAATTAAGCGGTCATTTAGTTGTTCAAAGTTGGATTTTTCGTTTTTCAAAAATATGGGGGAATTAATATATTTTAAAACAAAAAAAACACAAATATGTAAATATCTATTTTTCGTTTTTCAAAAATATGGGGGGATGAATGTATCTTAAAACAATAAATAACACATATATATTAATATCTTAAAATAAAAAATAAAAAATTAAGAAAATTTTAAAAATGAAATGGTAGAAGAAGAGAGCTTGTGAAACTTTCTCTCTCCTTCAACTTATATATATATATAGATTGTCCGTCGAAATTAAGTCACTTACTAATCCAATTAGCACTAATCGGATATAGGTATGTCACTTTACCAAATAAATAAATAAATAAATAAATAAAGGAATGTCACACCGTGATCACTTTTTATTGTGGACTTTTTGGGCAAAATTTATGAAAAATAAATTGTTGTGTACCCCACTTTTGTCTTCTCGAAAGCCCTAAACAACGCCAAAGCAGAAATGATTTTGCAATAACAACATGACACGCTAAAAAGTACATCAACGATAATCTATCAACTGTTGTAAATTGGATGACCCTTTAACTAAGCTTATGAATAATCACATTGTCAAGCATGACTCTCACATTGAATTGTAACATCAAGCATGACTTCTACATTGAATATAACTTGTACACTCTACATAACTTGTATTCAACTCCAATGTATGATCACTTATCCATGTATTGTCATGTAACTTGTAATCCTCTCCAATGTACACCAACTCTTCCGTGTATTGTCTATGTTACTTGTGATGTGTTCTATGACTTGTGGTGTATGTATAACTTATACACATTGTATAAGTACAATTATCATCATCACCAAATGGCCTATATAAAGGGTGTCAACTCAATTCTAATTCATACACCAAGTTGAATAAAAACTTCTCATTCCAACTATCTCATTTCTTCTCTTCTCCTTTGTAGTAGTAGTTTGTAGTAGTAGAAGTTCTTAGTCTTCTATTTTCTTTTTTAGTTCTTAGCAAGTTCCAACTTAATTTACAACACGTTATCAGCATGAAGTTGCTCTACAAGAGGAGGTCTTGAAGACCAAGAAGCTTTTCAAAGATATAAAGCAAAGATGGTATAATTTTTATTAATTTAAATAAGTTCAATTTATTTCCATGTTGTCATGGTTAATTTCTTTTTGTTACATGCATATTTAATTATGTAAATGTACTTTATTCATACATTATGCATTGTAACGTCACCGACTACAAAAGTATGCTCTGTAGCTGCGTCTTGTACGATCTTCTACATTAGAAATCAAAAGTCAATGTGTGATATATAGTTTTTCTCTTAAAACTATAAAATTAGGTATTGTTCTATTCTTGATTTTATAATACAAATAATGCTATAAGTTTGAGTTGATAGTGGGTAAGCCTTGTCTCCGGTAAAACTAAACATTGAAAGGGAGACGGGTTATCCCATTCGAGGAGGCATGATATTAAGTAAACTATGTCTCGCCACCCAACCTGGAGGTTGTCCTACCAACTCATACGAATAGTACATTTTGTTTATTAATGAATCAAGTTGTGAAAATATATTTAATCATATGTTATGTTTTTACATAAAAAAAGGAAAAACTATTTTATATTAAATTTATTTTCGAAATATTATTCAACCATAGTTGAACTTGTTGCCTTATTATATTACCAACAGGAATTACTTGTCATGTCAATTAGATACTACAATTTGTGAATAAAGCATATATGCAAAATTGTGTGTTATACATAGTCATTCACCAATTTCTCTTTAGAGATTTGAAAAGTGAATAAAGCAAATATTAATTATAATTTCACAATTTTAATTACCTCTATGTTGAGGCTACGTGGAAATATGACTGATGAGATAATAAAAATAAGGTCATGTAGCCTGTCTCGATTTATTGCTGCAACAAATATCGAGTGCGCACGTCAATCCAATAAATATTGAGGATTGATTTATTGTCTCATGGTAGCTGAGTAAAATAATGAGATATTATAAATATAATATCGCTCCCGTCTAATTAGTTCAGCTTCAAATTAAGAAGTATATGTTGCATATAATGATCATGATCGCAATAATAAATTTATGGATGTGGAAAATGTGAAAATATCAGGTAAAGGTCGTATTGACAATTCCACCAAAAATTGAAACAAAAGTGGTGCACCACTACAAATGGCAAATAATTATTGACAATGAGCGCTCATAATTTTGACATTTTTTTGGTCATATATGAAAGGCTATTTTGCCTAAATATTGTCATATATATACCCGAATGTTTTTATGACCTTTACCATGCTTTCAAAATCAAAGACAAAATATTATGAATTTTATCATTGAAAATGGCTCGATAAAACAAGCACATCGAGATGTGTTTAAATCGTGACCTAAATATGAGTGTTGAGTTTATATCTTGTTTATCGTGCTACATGCATGTACATTATAATGTAAAAGTGAATATTTCTCGAATTCGAACTTGGCGGAGGCTAATGTTCAAGCAATATCGGGTACAACAGTTTTATTGTTAACGTATTGTTCAAAAGAAGTCTACTCATAATAATAAAAATTTTATCTATATGAATATGATTTAATCTGAGTATAATATTTCCGGCTTTAACTTTTGGAATATATAAGACATATTAAAATGAATGTCGTCTTAAATCAAATGACATTCATAATGTGGAAAGATCTATATTTGATTATCCATATTCATCAATAATGCGAAAATATCGTAAATTCCGACGGACATCCTTTATCGAACTGGATTTTTTTTATCAGCTAGAGATTATCTAAAGGCAAAGGAGACTTATATTGATTTAACTCTCCATCAATTATATTTTAAGATGCATTGGATCCCTAATAGGGAATTTATTTATAGCAAGTTTTGCTAATTATCACTTTGATGAAGCAATTTTTCCACCATTAGGGGGATATATAAGCCAATCCAAAAGGAATGACGTGAAATTGCTTGAAACACATCAAATTGCATTAAATTTGTTGTATTATAATCCATGTATAAATTAATATGAACTCGAAGTTCAAAGGATCATTCAGTAGCAACAAGTTATGAATCAATTACTTGATGCAAGTACTATATACAAAAGAGTGGCAATCATATGCTTCAACATTAAATGGTTCATATAGAAAACGATGTCAATGTGCAACAAAATGTACAAGATGTATCTCCCATGTGAACATGAGGGGGAGAATCAAAATGAGTTATTGGTTAGTGTATTGCACTCTTTTTCCCTTTGCTATGACTTTATCCCACTGAGTTTTCTTTGCAAAAGTTTTTAATGAGGCAATTCTAACAATGTTAAAACTCTTTATCAAGGTTGATTAGTGTATTGCACTATTTTCCTGTTGCTATTGGTTTGATCCCACTGGATTTGCCTAGCAAGGTTTTTAAAGAGGCAATCCTAACATTATTATACTCCGTATAAAAAGAAAATTTTATGAGAGCAATGTGCTCTTTTTCCTATACTAGATTTTTTTCCCACAGGGCTTTTCTAGTAAAGGTTTTAATGAGGCATATATATTCTCTCAAAGTGTATCAATGTGTTGTGCTCTTTTCCTTAGCTTTGGTTTTGTCCCACTGGGTTTTCCTGGCAAGGTTTTTAATGAGGCAATAAATAATATTATACTACAAATCAAGATTGACGAGAACATTGTACTCTTTTTCCTATACTAGGTTTTTTCCCACAAGGTTTTTCTAGTACAGGTTTTAACGAGGCATATTCTCTCAGCAAGTGTCATCCAAGGGGAGTGTTGTAAATTGGATGACCTTTTAACTAAGCTTATGAATGATCACATTGTCAAGCATGACTCTCACATTGAATTGTAACATCAAGCATGACTTCTACATTGAATGTAACTTGTACATTCTACATAACTTATATTCAACTCCAATGTATAATCACTTATCCATGTATTATCATGTAACTTGTAATCCTCTCCAATGTACACCAACTCTTCCATGTATTGTCTATGTTTCTTGTGATGTGTTATATGACTTATGGTGTATGTATAACTTATACACATTGTATAAGTACAATTATCATCATCACAAAATGACCTATATAAAGGGTGTCAACTCAATTGTAATTCACACACCAAGTTGAATGAAAACTTCTCATTCTAACTATCTCATTTCTTCTCTCCTCCTTTGTAGTAATAGTTTGTAGTAGTAGAAGTTCTTAGTCTTCTATTCTCTTTTTCTAGTTATTAGCAAGTTCCAACTTAATTTACAACATCAACAATAATTCTTTTTCTTTTCTTTTCTTTTTTTGAGTTAATACACGCGGACATACCATCCTATTCATGAGAACGTGGCAAAGATAGCTTTGTAAGTTGGAGGTAGGGATGCAAGCCGCAAGACAGGGAATCGCCATGGGGAACATGTATTCTCTGCAACGAGGATAAAGACGGAGAATTTAAATAAGGATGGAGATGGGAATCGAAAAATATTTCATATCTGCGTGGGTATGAGTATGGCAATGGAAAAAAAAATTATCTGCGGGGTCTCCAACTGTAGCGAATCTCCATTGGGGACCCGTAGGGATTACGCCCCCAAAACACTAGTGATACACATTTCTTTCGCGAGGTTTTAATGGAAATTGGTAGGAATATTTCATACCATATGATATTATATATATAGGTTTATATATTATATGTATACATAATATTTCTTGGTTTCCACTCCAAAACACTAGTGATACACAAAACAAATAAATTTCTAATGAGATGTAAAATTTTAATTTATTTAGTTAAATAAATAAAATATTTTTATTACCGAACTACATTAATTAACTATATGTTTTGTTTTGAGTTGTTTACAATTATATTTATATTTTACAAAATTAGGGTCAAAGAAGAAAAATTGCAATGAAATTACTTAATGCAAAACAGTGCATTAAAGTGATTTTCCACTAAACAAGTTATATTTGATCATGTTGTAAAACTAACTAGGACTACAGCAAGGAAAGTAAAGCAAACAAACTAGAACAAGAACAAGAACAAGAGAAGAGATGGGGAAGAAATATGAGAATCTTCATTTCGTCTCGGTGTGTATATTACATGGATCTCATCCCCTTATATAGCCCATTTGGTCTTAATGAGATGAAGACCAAAGGGCACAAGTTACATTTAGATATCATAACAACAACTTAATACATGAATTAAGTTATGTTACATGGAGTTAGTGGAATACAAAGAGGAAGAGTCATCCACTCCCATTACATATACAACATTCCCCCTTGGATGACACTTGCTGAGAGAATATGCCTCGTTAAAACCTCTACTAAGAAAAACTCTGTGGGAAACAAATTTAGCAAAGGAAAAGAGTACATCGCTCTCATCAATGTTGGTATGGAATATGATATTGATAAGATTGTCTCATTAAATCTTGCTAGGAAAACTCAGTAGGATGAAAACATAGCTAAGACGAAAAAAGTACAATACATTAATCAATTTTGATAATGGAGTATTAATATTATTAGGATCGCCTCGTTAAAAGCCTTGCATGGAAAACCCAGTGGGATAAAATCATAGCTAAGGGAAAAAGAGTGCAATGCACTAATCAATAACTCATTTTGATTCTCCCCCTCGTGTTCGCATGGGTGAAACTTCTTATATTATTTTGCAACAAATCTTTGCAAAACTTACTTTTATCCCTTTGAGTAAAACAAACTTATGTCACTTATGACTAACTCGAAGATGACAAAAATTATATATAATACCATCTCAATTTCTTCGAGTAGATGAAGAGTTGCATCTTGTAAGTAAGTTAATTAAAAATGCAATATCTGATCTTTTACGCCTTAAGCATTTTGTTAGTTCTCGTGCATTTTATTGCACCGGGACGGCGTTTCCTCTAGAACCTTTAATGCTGGAACATATGATTTTGTCACTCTTTTATATTAATAATTGCATCAAGTAATTGATTCATAACTTGATGTTAATGAATGATTGTTTCAACTTTCAAGTTCATATTAATTTATACATGGATCATAATGCAACAAATTTGATGCGTTTCATGCAATTTCACGTCATTCTTTTTAAATTGGCATCATATCTCCCCCTAATGGTGAGAAAATTGTTTCATCATAGTGACATCAACAAAACTTGTAATAAAAAATCCCCTATTAGGGGCTTAAGACATTTTATAAGATAATGAATTAACAGTTAAATCGATATATATCTCTCATTGACTTGTCTTGTTGTACCAGATATTATCTGAACATTAGACTCAGCTAAGTTCAAGTTTAAGAAATAATCTCTTTTTTATCAAGACATAAATTCATCGCCTTTATTTAGCTCATGATTTGAACACATATTAATATATCAGTTTTAATGAGCCATAAAATTTATAATTTTGCCTTTGATTGGCATGGTAAATGTCATCGAAATATTTGGGCACATATGACTATATAATCAATATGGCTTAATAGAATTTTATACGTGACATAGCTTGTCACAATTTAGAGCATACTCATTGTCAATAACTTTACCCATTTATATTTCATGTGGTGCACCACTTTTATTTCACTTTAAATGAAATTATTAGTACACATTTACCATATCCTTTCATCTTTCTCACGTCCATAATTTTATCATTGCGGCCATGGTCATTTTATAATGAAACCTTTATGAAGCTAAATTAATTGGACGGGAGTGATATTACATATATAATGTCTCATTATTTTACTCACCTACCATGAAGCAAGAAAGCAATTCATAATATTCATATTGAATTGATATACGCACTCGATATTTTGTTGCAATAATATATTGAGGTGTACCACGTGAATTTTTTTATCATTGTCTCCTCAGTCATATTTCCACATTTAGCATAAACCAAGAGGTAATTTAAGTTGCAGAATTATAATTCATTTTCGACTTATATAAATAATGTAGCTTGAGACCCAACTACTCATTTTATGGTTTTTAGAGCATCACCAATTTTAGTTTTTATATTTATAGCTCCATTGGGTGAAAGGATAATTATAAAGTGAAATATTCACTTTTCAAATATTGGCAAATAAATATTAGTGTTATGTGCACAGCCTGGCATAGACGCATTTTCGGGATTTAAGCATTTAATTGCCCGTAACAAGTAATTCTTGTCAATAATAATATTAAGGCAACAACTTATATAGTGTATGATTAGTAATATTTGGAAATAAATATAAAGTTAAATAGTTTTCTCATTTTTATATAAAAGTACATAGTATATGATTAAATGAATGTTCACGGCTTGATTATTTTATACACAAAATTTATATTATTTTGTATGAGTTGGTAGGACAACCTCCAGGTTGGTAGGTAGTGAGACGAAGTCTATTTAACAACCACGTCTCCTCGAACAGGATAACCCGTCTACCTTTTAATGTTTAGCTTTACCGGGGACAAGGCTTACCCACTATCAAGTCAAACTTAAGTATTATTTGCATTATAAAAAAATCAAGAATAGAACATCATTAGTCGTTAATAATTTTATAAGAAAAATAATGTGTCACTTATTGATTTTTTATTACTAATGTAGAAGATCATAAAACAACGAAACTACCTGGCATACTATTGCAGTCAATGTATGAATATTAAATATATGATATACAATAAACATTTTACCAATAAGTGGTGTTATTACCACTAGATGAACTTGTCTATAAACAACTTAGAGCTAGTAAACCACAATCTTCTTATTTTCAGCCTATATATTGTTAATTAAATTTTTTATTTGTTTAATATAATGTATGTATATATATGTAGATAGAACATATAATGACATATGTTAATCATAATAAACTTAAGATATTATCAAGTTTATAATAACAAGCTACGTATCAATTAAATTGATAGCATGATAGAATATATGCCAAATTATTAATTGATCCAAGTGATATAAAGTCAAGTTTCAATAGGTAATAAAAGCTGATCGTGAACTATATATAACTGTTCAAATTGAGAGCAGTTTTGAAGCAAATTAAATGATCCACTAACTTCACATGCCTATTACTTATCCTTTGAAAAGATAAGACTACACATGAAAGTCTCCAACATAGATTGACTGATACATGCCAAGGTATATAATTAATCAATGGACAAACAAGTACAACTTATTGAAAATGAATTTCTAAGTTCTATTCAATTTGTTACACTTACATTTAGTAGAATTTTAAACTCACTTTTTCAAAACACATTTTCTCGTTTGTGACATGGAATACACATTTGATATTTATATAAATAAGTAAGAGGGCCGCTAAGGGCACCCCAACATTTCATGAAGGCACCCAAATATTTTGTAATTCTCCCAGCTAAAATGAAAATGACCATTTTGCCCCTTAATATATAGTGACTCAAACCCTACAAACCATTTTGAAAATGAAACTGGGGCACCCCACCACCACTATTTTCTTCACAAGTGAAACCTAAAGCCACATTGTGTTTGTCGAGCGTATCGATTGTTGCGGCTTGACATCATCCGACAGCGAGGTAACAATGTTTGCCAACCTAATGATGCTTTGTAGGAACTGTAATGTCGGTCAAAAACTGAGAAAATGATGGTTTGGTCTGTCAACGTAGGGCTTGGTAAATTCGAGCAATCCGAGTTTGTTTGCACTATAAAATGGAAGATTATACTGCATTGGTGCTAGAGGAGGTAGAACAAGAGGTAATTTTTGAAATTTAATGTGTTATATATGCGGTTTCTCAAATTTTCAGTCGATTTTTGCACGGGGGCGAATGTCTCGGCCTCGCAGGACCGAGAGTTGTAGAAACGTCTCGGTCCACATCAACCGAGACTTCATCGTAGTTCACGTCATGCTGTGAACCTAACGAAGGCATAATCGCGGTATGGATCGATCGAGACAATGTTGTAGGTCTCGGTTGGACATAACCGACACTATGCATATATTCGCGGATCTGTACAACCGAAAACGTGGTTTTTGGGGTTTTTTGGTGAATTAACTGTGCATTTCGGTTGATCATAATGTTATAATGTTTGTATTGCAGGTAATGTCGGACTCTACTTTATTTCAAGACTACAAGGATACGTTTACACCTTGTAGGCCATTCCCCTATAGAGAAACGGCAATTTCATGGCTTCAAATGATAGGCCGAGAGAACATGTTTATTTTAGTGACGAAGCACTCTGATGCCGGAGGCATTAAGCGCAGAGGAATGGTGAAATTTGCGTGCGAGAGGTTTGGAAGTTATAGGGGAATGTCTCAAAGAGTTGAGAAGGGGAAATCGACCAAAATTTCCTCGAAACCAAGAAATGAAGAAGAAGAAGAAAAGGGGAGGACTCAAACTGGTACAAAGAAATGTGGATGCTCTTTCCTTATTAACATCAAGGAAAATGCCGACTCTTTGTGGTATGTTACCGTCATATGTGGGAGGCACAATCACGAGCCCGCGAAAAACTTGAACGACCACTCATATGCTGGAAGATTGGATAAGAGGGAGCAGGTGGTTGTTATGCAAATGACAAAGGGTAATGTGAAGCCAAGAGACATCCTCAATACGTTGAAGCAAAGAGATGTTACAAACGTATCGACAATGCGGACAATATATAATGCAAGACAGAAAGTCCGAATTGAGGATGCGGGTGGGAGGACTCAAATGCAACAATTGTTGCACATATTGGAGAAGAATAAGTGGATGTCGTGTCACATGAAGCATCTCGATACGAATGTCGTCACTGATTTGTTTTGGGCACATCCCGATTCAATCAAGTTGCTAAGGTGTTTTCCTTTGGTAATTTTGATGGATTGCACATACAAAACAAATAGGTATCGAATGCCGTTATTGGAGATTATTGGCATCACTTCTACGCATTTGACGTTCTCCGTTGGGTTTGCTTTCATATCATCGAGAGTCATGCAAATTTTGTTTGGGCACTTGAGAACTTGAAATCCATACTGGATGGGTGGCCTAAACCTGACGTGTTTGTGACGGATCGGGACTTAGACCTTATTAGTGCCATCAATGTAGTATTCTCATCATCGTCTCACATTCTTTGCTCTTGGCACATCAACAAAGTAGTATTGGCCAAGACTAAGAAGATGTTTGGAGAAAACGAAGGCTTCGCTCGTTTCATGGATAGGTGGACGAGTGTCATGTATGCTAAGTCCGAGGCCTTATTTGAAGTTAGGATGAATGACTTGCGTTCTGAGTTCGGGAATGTGAAGGCTCTTCTTGATTACTTGGATAACACATGGGTAAAGACATACAAGGAGAAATTCGTACCGGCTTGGACAAATCGAATCATGCATTTTGGGGAAATAACAACACAGAGGGTGGAGTCTGCGCATTCCACTCTGAAGCTACATTTTGGCAACACTCATGCAAACTTTGAGACTTTGTGGAATGTGGTTGATGGTATCCTTAGGATTCAACACAACAACATCAAGGCTTCATTTGAGCTCAGTTTGAATGTGGTCCAACATGAATGTATTGATGAGTTATATCGGCGATTGCATGGTTATGTCTCTCAACGGGGGCTTAAGTTAATTTGAGAAGAATTGGAACGTGGGGAGGACGTTGGACACGACTCAACTCGTTGTGGTTGTGAGATACGTACCACACACGACCTTCCTTATGCCCACGAGCTAAATTTCCATAAATTTGTTGGGACACGCATCCATCTCGACGACATTCATGTGTACTACTGGCAAAAGTAAAGTATGATACCTGAGAATCTTGTGGATCTGTCTGGGAGATCATGCAAAAGTTCCATGCTTGCACTGAAAAGAACGATCGCATCAGGATTATTCAGCAACTCAGGGAGATCAGTCGACCTTCATCCACACCGGGAGTGGTGACACCTACGAAGATAAAGACAAAGGGAAAGACACCGGGGTCTGTAAAGATAAAACACGATGAAGCCAAATTTTCCATGACAAGATTGCCTAGCGGATTCGAGTACGTTCTATCAGCGGAAGAGACTTCTAGGTCGAGGAAAAAAAAAATTAAAGTTGGTCCTAAAATGCGGCGTACAAGTCGGCGCACCCAAAGTGTATCTAACGTGCCTTACTCTCATTGCATAGAACCGTCTTGGTTGTCATTTGTTGACAGCACTATTGATGTGATAGGCGATGGAAATTGTGGATATCGGTATGTTGCCTCCAGGCTAGGTATTCGCGATGTAGACGGTTGGAGGAAAGTTCGTACAAGAATGTTTGATGAGTTAATCGGGTACGAAAGACTTTGGCGTGAACTGCTTGGAACGAGTTACGAAAATGTCAAGACTGTCGTGCATTGTCCGGATAATCATGTTAGTGCCTCCTTCGAAGAATGGTTGACACTTCCAGACATGGGATTGCTAATATCAACGGCCTTTAATGTCATTCTAGTCAACATCTCACATGGCAGTGCCTCGACGTTTCTTCCTCTACGTAGTGCTCCACCGGCGTCGATACAAAGCAGACTTATCATTGACATGGTTAATGAAAGGAATATCCATTGGGTTACGGTAAATGTGTAGATTTTTTGTGAATTGGTTTTTTCTCATCCTTATCGCGCATATATGTGACAGTCTGTGATCTTTTGTACTTCTAACTTTGACAGGTGAAGTTGACCGTTAATGCACCGATGTCATCCTTATATCCCGCGTGGGAACGATATGTTGAGGAGTGCGCTAAAGGATGGCATGATGGAATTGTCATTCATGAAATCGTGGCGGTCGTACCTTCTGAAGAAGGAGCTCTATCCGTGGTAGATTTAGATTCTCCATAGTTTGACATTCATGTTTTCCGAACCACAACATTTTTTGTAAATATTATTAACTCTGACAATGAAAAGTGATGTAAAGCGGTGTTGTCTATAATATAAAGTGAGTTGATATGCACTCTTTGTTGTTAATATCTTATGATATCTAAAATGATGTTGGTACTATGTTACGGTTTGTAGAGTGAGGTGTGTACAATGTTATGGTAGTCGGTGGTGATGTTGTTATGGTGTTTTCGTTTGTAAACTGATGTTGCCACCGCATTTTGCTTGGTTATTGCTCCCAAATTACCCGTCTCGACCATGCCCGTACGTCGGCTAAGCATAACTCAGGGCTGACATCAACCGAAATAAATCTACCATTCTCTGTACTGTATACCGATAATCATATAAACATAGCGGTGTGACAAAGTCGAAAGTACTCTATGTTTGGGTTGACAGCACTCTCGACATGTCCCAACTGAAATAAAACGAAAAATCTCGGTGTTCTCATACCGAAAACCATGAAAACTCCTCTTTAGTACAAGCCGAAATAAGTCTCGGTTTCGGGGACAACATTATTAAACTTAAGGTCTCGGAGGGACATGACTGAGACATTTGAAGATATCTCGGCCCCAACATTCTGGGACCAGTATCTTGGTTTCGGTCCTGAACGACCGAGACCAATTTTATGGCACAATTTTCCACATTTCAGATGCAGAAACATTACAAACATAGTATAGTAACTCAACACTTCAGTTCCGGGACAGTTCAATTTCTTGGCACATTTTCCACAACTGATAATGCACATGCTACACGATGAAAATATTGAAACTGCCAAATATTCCAGTGAAACTGCTAAATATTCCAGCCCAAACAGTGAAACCGCCAAACATAACAATTACAGTTTTACAACACCAAAGAAAAAAGTGAAACAGTGCCAAATATTTCATCATTCTCTCAAGTTTCATACCACATATAGCAATGGTTCAAGAACCATTCAACAAAACAATGAATTAATTGTTCATCAATAGAAGGAAAATTGATCCGACAATAGCAATGTCCATGTCCATGTGGCTTCGTTCCTTTGGCTTCTTGACATTCCTTCGTTGGTATTCCTTGCCATGCAACCTCTTTGGAGGACGAGCGGCGACCAACCCGGGCGTTACATTCGCTGGGGTAGAGTGTGTAGAAGTGTTATCGTGTTGGGACTGTCTACGACCTGCTTCGGTAGGAACTGATGTGTCGGTGGCGCCGGTAGCGGTGGTGGGTGTCGTAGTGGAGGTCGTGGGACCGAAACTCCTCCCCTGAAGGAAATTGACGACGTCACTCAACATTTGCCTTGCAGACTCCAATGTACACAACTCCGGCGGCAATAATTTCCACCTTAACGCCGCGTCCAACGCCCTCCTATTACGCTGATCAAAATAAATGTAAATCCGTTAATAGAACACATATCGGCAATTGAAATGAAGGTTTTGCTAACACTTCTACCTACTACTTATACCACAGTCAATACCTCAAGTATCTCATTGTCCGCGATAGTCGTCGCAACCGCGTCGTCATCGAAGTACCTCGGGTTGGTGAGCAATGGGTGAGAGATTTTCAGAAACCAAGGTAGATAGTCCGGTGTAGCCAGAAACTCGAACTCTGCCTTCTCACCGCGCACTTCGGGGGCCAACAAATGGTTGCGCCAACGTTCCCAATTGTCTGCTTGGAAACCATACTTCACCAAGTATTTTAGTGCTGAAGGCCCTCTATGTGCTTCCAATGGCCGGTACGGAGGATCTGATATAGATTGCACGTGCCCAAACTGTCTCAGAATCCTCTCCAGATGGTAGGGCTCCACCACATCCATGTACTTCAGTGGCCACTGTAGAAGGCCATCGCGTGCACAACGTCATTCTCCCGGTGATTAACATATGGGTCCCAAGTAACCTAATTAAACGTATACAAACATAATTAAAAACCCTTAACGTAAATGTCAGATTCAGTTTCAACAATGGAGTAGAGTCTCACCTCACTTAGGCGCAACCCGTCCAATGTTCGCATAATGGACCCAACCTTGTCTTGACTTATCACGGTCTCGTGCCTTTGAACCCATCTACAGACACGGGGTTGCACGTAGTCCATGTATTTTGCATTTGGTGTGGCGAGCCCAAGCTTGAAATGCTCGTACACCCATCCCTGCGAATAGATACAACGCTAGTTAGAGAGGAACTGAATAGTAATCACAAAGGTAATAATTCAGGTCGATTTAGTATAAAACCTCAAGTAATGTGAGGTATCTGGCAATTTGAGAAACTTGAACTCTAGTGGCCGAGCCCAAGTTTCGGTATAAGTATGCTAATGCAGCTGCACCCCATGCATACTTTCCTACGTCGTCCAAATCTTCGAGGAGCTTTAACAACGCAATAGACACTCGATATCCACTCTTATCCGCAAATAGGCTGCAAGATAGTAGGTACAATAAGTAAGTTCGGGCTGTGCACTCTACAGGAGGGTAAGTGGTGTTCTTCGCACCTGCTTTGGGGCACCATCGTCTCTTCAACCAATATTTTCGGACGGTGAGCCCCTTATTGATGTTCACGCCCCTTATTGATGTCCACTTCCTCCTCAGCATCTTCGATGGCAACACCAAGTAGCTTCAACACCGGCTTAATTGCATCCGAGCGAGATTCGTCGGTGTACCTCGCAAAGTTCTCAACTGCCACCACCTTGTCCGTGACATGAATCTTTAGCAGCATGCTCACATCCTCCAAGGAGGCCGACATTTCACCGAATGGTAAGTGAAATGTGTTCGTCTCCGGCTGCCACCGCTCCACAAAGGCGGATATAACCTCTTTGTTGGTCTTGCGGTATGAGCAGTCTATCAGCGTATTCAATCCTGACCGCTGAATAATCCTCTGAAGGCCCGCGGTGTCAAGGTGGCAGGACTATAAGTCCTATTCTTGGATCTGAGCACCGTGATTGATACACTTGAGTGTCGGCCGATCCTGCAACGATAAAAAAAATTCCGTCAACTAATTAAACACCCCAAATTTTAAACTACACCAATGACCATAAACGAAGAAATGTATGTACCTCATTGCTCCATATCGCTAAGGCGACATGATCTTCAAAGCTCTTCAACAGCGATCCATCTTCGGGACCACCGGGGAAAGGAGCACACATTTCCCCCTACCCATGTAACTCTCCCTCATTCTGGGCACCTCCACCACTAGTACTCCCACCCACATTACGATCACTACTATGGGTGTCCGCCGATGCTAATGAGTCACTACTGCTAGAGTCAGATGACTCAGAGGCATGCTCCTCATCTTCACCTCGGGCTACGACAAGATCTGAGTGTCGCTGCGCGTCAATGTTGGACCCCTCATCGTGTAATTCTAATTTCTTCGCATGTCCTCCACCAATCTTACCATTTCCCTTCAAATCCACCTTCTCTTGCTCTTTCTCTTTCCGATAAGATGTCGTCGGGGGTCTCCGGCCGCCTCGCCCCCGGTTAGCCCTCAACACCTCAACACCAACCTCCTCCCTTGTCACCGGTGCTTTCGAACAAGCCATACCTGAAAACACTACAACATTTAAGCGCTTGGAACAGAACCAAAAGTACAACTCTAAAAAAAAAGTTCAAAATCATCCATTTCTGTTGTCTCAGTCAAGCAGGTTCGAGACATACGACATAATTTCGTTCACTCCTTACCGAAAGTGGAAGTACAGTCTCGGCAATGTACAACCGAGAGAAATGCAACGTTTTCGGTTGTACACCCCCGACATGGCATAACCTATTCAATTCGCCTTACTCTCATTATGTGCAGACCGCGTCGACTCTAACCGTCTCGACAATGTACAACCGAGAGATAAAGTACATTCTCGGTTGTACACCACCGACACAACATAAACTAACACTAAATGTTACTCTCGTGATGTCTCGACCGAGATAACACAATTAAGCTCGGCCATTCGTAATCGAGACTGTGTGAACTCTTCCGGCCTGCCTGGCCGAGAATGACGAGTTCCCAAATATTTACCATATGTCTCGGTCATGCTTGGCCGAGACAGAAAAAACACTTTTTGGCTTGTGTGGCCGAGAACCACGAATTTCCAATAATGGAACCATTCAATACACCGCCACACAAACATTACAACTACTCTACCAAATGTACCTTAATTAGACTATCAACGTACCTTCAAACGATCGATTTCGCGCCTTGAGAGTGTGTACGACGAACTTCAACCGAGCCCTAATTTGGAGACGAAATTCGCCCAACACCCCGAGCCTTCAAACTGGAAAAACCTCCTACAACGGTGGCGAAACACGGAGACGAACGAACGAAAATGATTTTCGGGATTCCTCGCAATTGCCGGGTATTAACGATTTCGTGGTTGCTCAAGAGTTCGGTGGTGGGGGTGGTGGGGTGCCTCGGTTTTGAACAAGGAGTATTTTGGAAATTTCTGGCCTAATTTCTAGGTGCCCTTGGTAAAATGCTTAGTGCCATCAACAACAGGGTGCCTTCATGAAATGATGGGGTGCCCTTAACGCCCCTCATAAATAATAGTGCAAAACACATTTACTCGTTTTAGAAGCACATAACAGATTTGTTTGAAAATTAATGAGCTTATAAGATGAAAACAAATCTCAGACTCATCTTATTCATTTTTTTTTTTCAAAGAAAGAATATTTCCTTAATAAGATGTTTCAATTGGATATGGATGCTAAATATAATTAGTGTTGGATACTTGGATAGTTAAGTGTATGTCATAAAAGTGTGTAAAACAAAATATATAGTCATGTGTGTCACGCATGTTCTAGGCAATTGCGAGACGTGTTCATGAGAGACGAAAGCGCGATGCATGTCACAATTCATTTCATGAGATAGATAGCAATTAAAAAAACATGCAACCTAAAACTCATATATCAAATCGAGTAATAATTTACCAAACACCACAAGATCAAGTTCATATAAATTATACCTTTGTAGCTTTATTTCTTAAGGTGCTTCATATATCTCAAGATCTCCTTTGCGCTGAGCGATATCGTGTTGATAACGTGTTGTAAAACTAACTAGGACTAAAGCATGGAAAGTAAATCAAACAAACTAAAATAAGAACAAGAGAAGAGATGGGAGAGAAATATGAGAACTTTGATTTCATCTTGGTAAGTATATTACATGGATCTCATCCCCTTATATAGCCTCTTTGGTCTTAATGAGATGAAGACTAAAGGGCACAAGTTACATTTAGATATTATAACAACAACTTAATACATGAATTAAGTGGGCGATACACGGAGTTAGTGGAATACAAAGAGGAAGAGTCATTCACTCCCATTACATTTACAACAAATCAAACATTTTTTCATATTAAAAAACAATGTTAAGTATCCATGTTTTTTTAGATACTTTACATTTTATAATTTCTTTTTGAGAAAATTTGTATAGGGAGAAATATCTCCCCACCGCTATATATTCTCCACGAGAATCCCCTTGGAAATCTTCAGTAGGAGATTCTCCATCTCGACGAGGATTTACAGGGAAGGGAATGGAGATGAAAACGCATCCCTGCATAGGGATCAATATGGAGATGAGAGGATGAATTTTTATGCGCATATGGGGATGGAGACGAGGTCCCCATTCCATCCCTTTCCTATTTACATCCTTAGTTGGAGGTTGCTAGCGTGCCCATTCCGACGCACACTTGGCACGCGCTCGATGCACTTTGCACACGTATCTCGAGATACATGGACGGTGCATATAGTTGTGGGGGTGTCCTAAGTAGGTGCAAGCTAGCATTTTCGTTGTGAGTTTAGCTCTTGGTCAGTCTCTTCGCACGTGTAAAAATCAGGGTCGCCACGTGTGTCAAACCTTATTCTTCGAAGCACTTTCGTTACATGCACGTCCTAAAATCCGTTAGATATTTATTGCAATTCAGAACACAAAGATCTAGATGCAAGATCTAACGTAAGCCAAAAAAAAAAAAACAAAAAATTCCGATTCGCACGTGGTCTCCACGTGAGAGCATATTTTCCTTATCGTTCATTGCATCTGATCCGACACACAATTGCGTGGATCACACGAAGCGCTCTCCTCTTCATCCACGGAAACCCACGTCTACCATACCCAAAACACCCTTATAGACCCCCTTAAATGACCAAACTACCCTTACTTTACTTGGTGCTCAAATCAATTGAATTCCTCAAAGGAAAGTCCTTTAATAGGCAACTTGCATTCCTGGCCATTAGAGGGAGTCGAGGGTACGACCGTCATTCCACTCTAACTTCTTCGAGGCTGTTTCCCAGCGAATCGTGATAGGGGTCGTCACGTTTCCTATATAAAGAAATCCTCTCCTCACAATTCGTCGCTCTTCTCTCATTGGTTTCTGCTCTCTTGATTATTGCTAGGGTTTAGTGTTCTCTTCGTTTTTGTTGATAATATAATCTTCGTATCTGTAAGTATATACAAGTATTTTGCTTTGATTTTAAACTGATATTTCTGGGTATGCGATGTTTTCTACTTCGGATTCTAATGGTCGAGGTTGTGTTTTCAATGGCTAGGGTTTTGGTCGGAGATCTACGGTGACTGGTGAAGATCGTTCTTTATAAAGATATTTCGTGATATATTTGTAAGTTTTGTGACTTCGTTGATCTTCGCTTTTTATCTTCTGTTGGTATCTTGACTCGTATGCCTTGATTTTGTTCTTGATTTTTTTAGTATGTTGATTTTGTTAAATCTTTATGGTTTATTTACCTTTATTTGATTCATATATTTACAATAAGTGAATGTTTTTTTGTTGGTCGATGTTATTGCCTTTATATATTTATAATCACTCCCTGAAAAAAAGATCACCATATTTGATTTTGGGAGAACGACTTTAGATATTCTTTTTGAGGGCAAAGCCGTAAAAGCCCCTATATATATTTTTTTTTAAGGGGTAAGAGTCAATTTTTTTTTAGTGTGACGCAGTCGTAGTTTTTTCGCAATGAGAGGAATACTCTCTTTTTCTTTACATTCTGCAAAATAATATACTTTTTTTTTCTAAGGTATTGACTGTTGTGAATTTTTGGTTTTTTTCATCATGATTCATGACAATTTTTTGGAATTGCCTGAGCACTTCTGCCTTGACTTTTAAATTATGTTTTACTGTTTATTTAGCCTGTAAATTTGGTTTCCAGTTGACAGTATTGTTGGTCATTTTTCAGCTAACTATGAGTCTGTTGTTGAAAAACAATTGTATTTGTTTACATGTTCTTGTGTTCTTTACATATCATGTTTTCGTGTGACTTGGTGGCGCGTGTATACCCGGCAGTTTTCATTGTTTAGATCGAAATATTTCTTACAATTATATGATACGTGCAGGGAGTCTGAATGATCTAATGGAGAGTAAAGGTGGCAAGAAGTCTAGTAGTAGTAGTAAATCTTTATTTTACGAAGCTCCTCTAGGATACAGCATTGAAGACGTCCGACCTCACGGTGGAATCAAGAAGTTCAGATCTGCTGCTTACTCCAACGTAAGTTCAGTTGTTACTTGAAATGTGAAGCTACTTGTGTTTGTTGATATATGTTAACATTAGTCATTTGAAGTTGATCATGGAGCCTCTATTCAATTCGAACGATATTTTTGTATTATGCTTCCATGCAGTGCGTGCGAAAGCCATCCTGATACGACTCAAGTTGCAGCTCTGCCACTGGTCCTGCCAGTGGTCTAATACAAAAATTACATTTCAGTTTTTATTTTACAATTTCCTTAGCAACCTAGCCTGCTACTTTTCTCTTCCTCTTTCATTTCCTTCCTCTCGAGATGGCCTTGCCAACCTCCCCAATTGGCTTTGAAGGCTTTGAGAAGCGACTCGAGATATCTTTCTATGAGCCCGGCATCTTTGCCGACCCTGCTGGAAAGGGTTTCCGATCTTTGTCTAATGATCAACTCGATGAAATACTGGGACCAGCTGAATGCACCATAGTTGCGTCCCTTTCCAATGCTGATGTTGATTCTTATGTCTTGTCTGAGTCAAGCCTCTTTGTTTACCCTTACAAGATCATCATCAAAACTTGTGGTACCACAAAGCTGCTTTTGTCAATCCCATCAATATTGAAACTGGCCAATTCACTCCTCCTAACTGTGAGATCGGTGAAATACACTCGTGGGAGTTTCATATTTCCTGGAGCTCAATCATTCCCTCACAGGAGCTTCTCTGAGGAAGTTGCTGTACTCGATAGCTATTTTGGGGACCTTGGCTCAGGCAGCAAGGCTTACGTGATGGGTAGTCTCGGAGAATCACAAGATTGGCATGTTTATTCTGCGTGTGCTGAACCAGTGGACCACATGAAGTCTACATGGACTCTGGAGATGTGCATGACTGGCTTGGACCCAAAGAAGGCATCTGTCTTTTACAAGACCAGTTCTAGCTCAGCAGCTGAGATGACTAGCATATCTGGGATAAGGAAGATTCTGCCGAATTCTGATATCAACGACTTTGAGTTTGATCCCTGTGGTTATTCGATGAATGCTATAGAAGGTGCTGATATATCTACAATTCATATCACTCCGGAAGATGGTTTCAGCTATGCAAGCTTTGAAGCAGCAGGATATGATCTGGAAGAAGTTGACCTGAACCAGTTACTGGAACGAGTATTGGCATGTTTCGAACCAAAGGAGTTCTCTGTGGCTTTGCATTCTGATGTTAAGATGAAGCATGCCAATTCAGTAAGTGTGGATTACCCAATTAATCTGATGGGATATGATGGTGGAGCTATGAACTATCAAACACTGGATGAGGGCGGCAACATTGTCTACCAGAAGTTCGTGAAGGTGGAGAAGCATGAATCTCCGAGGTCGATTCTGAAGTACTGCTGGAAAGGCGAAGATGAGGAGGAAGAGAAATAATGGGCTTTGTTGTGTTTTCAATTTTACTTTGCTAGTGTCGTATGTTCTGTTATTTGGCTTTGGTGTTTTTGGCATTTACTTTATGGTATGTGACGAGTTATTGTCTGTGTCAGTACTAAGACATTGTAATATGTTAGTCTATTATTATTTATATGACATCCATGTAATAATGTCGCATGTTGGCAATGTTTCAAGTCTTCTTTCATTACATTCGTAGTGGTAATAAAATCTATTATGATTAATGATTCATGTCTTTTTCATGAGTGCTGGTACTTTCAGCCTTTTTGTAGAGAGGAGCCCTTCTTCCCAACAAATTTTTTTTTTCATTTTCCTCAAAACATAAAACAGTTCCCATTTGGTCAGCGATGGTTCAAAATTGTAAATACCACCGATAACATTTATTTTTACATAATTATCATGATGTATAAACTCAACTTCATAACAAGTACTCTAAAATAAATCTTAAGAAACTTGCAAGGTATTTTGATACATTAAAGCCTTGTTTGGTTTGTTTTTGCCTACTTACAGCGCTAGTTGAGATAACTCTATGGAGTTAACTCCTTTATGGGGGAGGGAAGCTAATATCTCCCTATGAGATATATCTCAATCACATACCAAACAAGGCCTAAGAGAGCAATATGCGACTGAGATATGAGACATTAATATTTATGCATGCATGGAGTACTTTGATCATGGAATAATCAAATGAGAAGTTGGTTTTGCTTAAATATTGAGGTTTAATTTCATAGATGGTCGCCCGACTTTATCATTTGTAACACTTTGGTCATAAAATTTTTGTTTGTAACAAGAAAATCACTAAACTTTGAGAAAAGTTTCATAGAAGTCACTCACGGCTAATGTGGCGATGGTGATGTGGCGATGTGCAAGTCGAGAAAAATCAAGTGGTCTCAAATAATTGTTTTCTTAAATGAAAGGCCCTATATTAGATTTTTTATTTTTAAAATTTATCAAAATTATTGTGAGACTCGAGGAGAATCCGACGGCAAGAGTTCATCTTCTTCAATTAAATCCCCAAACCTCTCCAACTCCAATTTCAATCTAATGTTTGGAATCATTGTTGTTATTATTGTTGTTTGTGGTGTTCTTCAAGAGGTTTTGATGAGCAGAAAGGGCTCAGACGAAGACAAGCCGGAGCTCGTTGTGCCCTCCTCGGATACGGTTGGACGCGTTGATTCGGGTAGCGAAAACTCGCATTGCTCAAGTCTCGTTTCCAAGCAATTTCTTGTTTCTATATCAGTTTGTTCATTCAGTGATAGAGATAATTTAAGTGTTATCTTCGAAGTGGCAAGAGAGATGAAAAATATTGAGAAAAACTCTTTTGGAAGCCAAGTTTTGAAATTGAGTTGCAGAGGTTTGGGGATTTAGTTGAAGAAGATGAGCTCTTGCCATAGGATTCTCCTCGAGACTCGGAATAATTTTGATAAATTTTAAAAATAAAAAAAAATTGATTTAGGGCTTTTTATTTAATAAAATAATTATTTGTAGCCACTCGATTTTTTTTGAGTTGCACATTGTCACATCACCCTCGCCACATCAGCCATAAGTGATTTTTATGAAATTTTTCCTAAAGTTTAGTGACTTTCTTGTTACAAACAAAAGTTTTATGATCAAAGTGTTACAAGTGATAAGGTTGGAGGACCATCTATATAATTAACCCTAAATATCGATGGTTCATTTTCATTGCATTGACCTGGTTTTGGAGGCTTGGAACCATGCTGGCTTGCGTGTAAGCATTTGTTATGACAACTGAGACACATTAGAAAGTTGTTCCAGTTGTCGACAGGATTAAGCATTTGTATCACACCTGTATGGCTGGCGTGTAAGCATGTTTTGATAGAAGCTAATGGCCATGCTGATTGCCTCCCTCTTGTATGAGATTTGATTTGATGATGATAAGATTGTGATTACTTACAGGTTCCCATACACTTTTTTGGTACCTAATTTTGTATAGTTCACCTAATTATTATAAGTTATAACCATTTAATTACTCTAAAAATATTAGTTTTCATAGATCGAATGACATATATATATTCACAATAAAAATTAGCTTAAGGAAGACAAACAACATAAAATTTAAACTATTGCCATAACATTCTTAATTTCTTCCCCTCTCATTATGAAAAGTCACAGTACCCCTCTTCTTCCCTTGGAAGAATTTGATTATGCTCATGACTTTTTCAATGTAAAACATATTCCTCGACAATAT
The DNA here is from genome assembly GCA_039657365.1 of Stephania yunnanensis. NCBI lineage: Eukaryota > Viridiplantae > Streptophyta > Magnoliopsida > Ranunculales > Menispermaceae > Stephania > Stephania yunnanensis. The sequence goes on along the minus strand of CM077589.1, from coordinate 19,950,111 downwards.
GAAATGTTCTATCACCACACCAACTATAAGCCCTGACCCGCATCCTGCCAACACAAATACCCACTCAAACTTATTACCATCAGAATTTTCATGATACGGTGTTGCATTGTCGCTCTTCTTCGGATTGCATTCAATTTGTAGTTGAGAACCGCAAAGCCCAATATTTCCTTCAAATGAGCTGCTTGGAAAGGCGTCGAATTGGTGCCCACTCGATATTCTTCCTATGAGATGGTTGTGAGAGACGTTGAATACAGAAAGAAATGTCAAGCTTGTCAATGTAGAAGGTATCTCTCCTGAGAGATCATTGCTTGAGAGGTCCAACGATTCAATGTCATTTAGATTTCCCAAAGACGAAGGGATTCTTCCAGTAAGACTATTATGGGACAAGTTGAGCACATTTATTGAGTTGAAATCCCCTGCCAACTCTGGTATATCTCTGTTGAATTGGTTGCTTGAGAGGTCGATAACATTGAGAATCGATATGAGTATAGGCCCATATTCTAACATTCCTCCTTTATTTGGAACAGTTACTGAGTACTGGTAATAGAGAAGGTTTTCTCTTGTGCGTCCTAGATTCTCTTTCTTGACTTCCATATTTTCCATCGTCATCATCTTTAAAGATCGAAAGTACTCCAATGGCAAACGACCTGTGAAGTCGTTGGATGAGATATCGATGATGTGCAATCTTGCGGCAGAGGAGCCATTAAGTCGACGAGGAAGCCCAATGGAACCATGAAACTTATTGGACCGCAACGTAAGGACTTCCAAATGATCAAGGCTTTCCAACCAGAAGGGGAAAGTATCGTTTATTTGGTTGTTTTCGAGGTCTAATAATTGTAAGCGCTTGCAATGGGCTAGCGACCTCGGGAGCGGCCCTTCCAACTGATTTTTATTGAGCATGAGTTTTGTCAGGCTACAATCTTCTCCAAAGTTGTCTAAAATGATTCCTCCAAGTTTGTTTTCACTGAGAGAAACAAATTCTAGCTTGCTCGTACGACGAAACAAACAAGTTGGTATTCTTCCCCGTATTTGGTTCTTTGATAGATCAATATAATTGAGATTTATATTGCAAAATGATGAGGGAATCTCTCCAACAAATCTGTTGTTTGACAATGAAATTGCATTCAAGGATGCTGGAAGGAATAATGGAATTGGGCCTTCAAAGTTATTGCTCGAAAAGTCGACGGCTTGTAAGTTGCTCGAAGAATGATTCAATGAAGGGTCTTCAAAGTCAACGAGGGAGTTATTAGAAAGAAACAACCCTCTGACATTCATCAGTATCCACTTGGGAATTTTTCCTTGTATTTGGTTGTTGGACAAGTCGAGGTCGAATGGTTTCTCTTGATGTCTCAAGAATCTTGGGAACTCGGACAAGTTGCAAGAAGAGAAATACAACTCATACAAGCTGGGGAGACTGAGAACAACCTCACTTGTGTTGATTGATAGCATCTTATTGTTTGAAAAATCAATAGACCAAAGGTTGTTTAGACCCTCAAATATTCTCGGATCAACCATGCCATGGAAATTGTTTGAACAAAGATGGAGTTCTCGAAGGTTGGACAATTTAGAAATCCACGCTGGAACTCGCCCTTCTAGCTTGTTGTCACACAAGTCAATCCTAAACAATGGCGAAGATGAATTAAGAAATCCCTCGTCATAATCAAGTTCGCCATTGAACCGATTGCGTCCAAGATAAATATGTTGCAAACAAGGCAAACTGAAAAGAGAAGATGGGATTGTTCCATTGAGTAGATTGTTTGACAACACTAGAATGCGCAATCTCGAAAAACCACCACTAGCATAAGAAGAAGGAAGTGGACCTGCAAATTTGTTGCTGGAAAGGTCTATCCATGTGATAGTCCTTGAAGAAGACTCTAGCGAAGGGAGAGGACCGAAGAAATTGTTACGCGATAGATCCAACTCTACTAGGTGTGACAATTTGGAAATTGAAGATGGAATCTGACCTTCCAAGTTGTTCCCCACAAGATCCAAGAACTTGAGCTGCCCAACATCCCAAATGGAATGTGGAACCATTCCTGAGAAATTACATTGGCTGATATGAAATTTTCTCAACAACACTAGTTTCCGAATCGACTGAGGTATACTTCCAGAAAACTTTGTGCCTGACAGAATAATTTCTTGAAGAGAATAATTCTGTTGAGATGAAAATTCTGGGAGGGACCCTGTGAGGTAAAAATTCTCAGACAAGTCGAGAGTTTCCAAGTTAGTAAGTTGAAATATCTCTGGAGGAAAGTGACCAGTGATGTTATTTTGAGATACATTGAGATGAGACAGAGCTGAAATGCTTAGTAGAGAAGCTCCCATAGGTCCCGAGAAGCCGTTTATCGACATGCTCAATACTCGAAGAGTAGTTCGAAGTCCGGGGACGGAGGCAATTACTCTGAACCAGTCCTCTACAGGTTCTGTGTTGGTGTAGTTCACAGTGTCATCTAAATACAACTCCTTGAGACTAGAAAAGTTGCTGACCAGTGCTCTTAGTGCTTTAGTATTATCAAACACCAAGTTATGGGAAAGATCAAGAGAAACCAAGTTGGACAAATGTGAAAACTCAAGAGGAATTTGTCCAAAGAAATGAGAGAAAGAGAGGTTGAGGTGTGACAAAGAGCGCCTCAATTGAACAAAAGCGCTGGGGATGGGAGAGGACTCAAAGTCATTGTAAGCAAGGTTTAGTTCTTTGAGGTGTTGAAGATTGAAAAGTGAGTTGTTAGAGTCTATGTTACCTTGAAGCCCACTTTTGCTCGCATCAAGCCCAATCACGAGCCCGAAATCATCGCAAGTGACTCCAGCCCATGAAGTACAACAATCTGTCGTGGCCTTCCAAGACAATAATTTTGAGGGAGTTCCATCATCATTGGGATATGTTGAGAAGCTGGATTGGAATTGCAACAAAGCTGAGCTCTGATCAAGGCGGCACAACGGCGGTGGAGACGACGGCAATAACTTGCTATGTGTAGTAATGGTGTTGTTAATCAAGGGAACAGAGTAGATGAGCTCAGAAAATAGAACTAGGACCAAGGATGAGAGACACAGCCAGATATAGATGTGGCGAAGAAAGAACACAAGGCAGGCCATCCTATTCGATGTGGCTTTCTATTACTACTATGTGTTGAGAGAAACTAATTAACGTTACTGGTTTTCATTAGAGATTGATTGGTTGGTTATATATAGATCAAGGAAATCAAAGAAGTCATTGGAAAAACGCGTCAATGTCCTTTCACCGATTTAATTGCAAGACTCGAGAGTCAACACATATGGGCCCCTTTCTTTCCTTTTTTTTTTTTTTTTTTTTTTTTTTTTTTTTTTTGTCTAAGAGCAAGGTTATATTTCATTGATTTCAAAACATATGGGGCCATCATATATATATATATATATATATATATATATATATATATATATATATATATATATATATATATATATATATATATATTGTTGTAAACTAAGTTGTAAGCCAACTAGAACTTAAGTTGGACTTACTAGAGACTTAAGTATAGAAGACATAAACTAAAAACTACTATAACAAGTAGAGAAGAGGAGACAAGAGAGAAGAGAACTAGAGTTGAGAAATGTAGAGATTTCCATTCCAACATTGGTGTGTGAATTACAATGGAGTTGGCACCCTTTATATAGGTCATTTGGTGATGATGATAATTGTACTTATTCAATGTGTACAAGTTATACATACACCACAAGTCATACAACACATCACAAGCAACATAGACAATACATGGAAGAGTTGGTGTATATTGGAGAGGATTACAAGTTACATGACAATACATGGATAAGTGATTATACATTGGAGTTGAATACAAGTTATGTAGAGTGTACAAGTTACATACAATGTAGAAGTCATGCTTGATGTTACAATTCAATGTGAGAGTCATGCTTGACAATGTGATCATTCATAAGCTTGGTTAAAGGGTCATCCAATTTACAACACTCCCCCTCGGATGACACTTGCTAAGAGAATATGCATCGTTAAAACCTGTACTAGAAAAACCCTGCGGGAAAAAATCTAGTATAGGAAAAAGAGTACAATGTTTTCGTCAATCTTGATTTGTAGTATAATATTGTTGATTGCCTCATTAAAAACCTTGCTCGGAAAACCCAATGGGACAAAACCAAAGCTAAGGAAAATAGTGCAACACATTGATACACTTTGAGAGAATATATATGCCTCATTAAAACCTTTACTAGAAAAATCATGTAGGAAAAAATCTAGTATAAGAAAAAGAGTACATTGCTCTCATAAATTTTTTTTTTTTTTTATACGGAGCATAATAATGATACACATTGCTCTCATATTAATCAACTTTGATAAAGAGTTTTAATATTGTTAGAATTGCCTCATTAAAAACCTTGCAAGGAAAACCCAGTGGGATAAAACCTTAGCAAAGGGAAAAAGAGTGCAATACACTAACCAACCTTGATAAAGAGTTTTAATATTGTTAGAATTGCCTCATTAAAAACCTTGCAAGGAAAACCCAGTGGGACAAAACCTTAGCAAAGAGAAAAAGAGTGCAATACACTAACCAATAACTCATTTTGATTCTCCCCCTCATGTTCACATGGGTGAGACATCTTGTGCATTTTGTTGCACATGGACATCGTTTTTATATGAACCATTTAATGCTGAAGCATATAATTGTCACTCTTTTGTATATAATACTTGCATCAAGTAATTGATTCATAATTTGTTGCTACTGAATGATCCTTTGAACTTCGAGTTCATATTAATTTATACATGGATCATAATACAACAAATTTAATGCAATTTGATGTGTTTGAAGCAATTTCACGCCATTCCTTTTGAATTGGCTTATATCTCCCCCTAATGGTGGGAAAATTGCTTCATCAAAGTGACAATTAGCAAAACTTGCCATAAATAAATTCCCTATCAGGGATTCAAGGCATCTTATAATATGATTAATGGAGAGTTAAATCACTATAAGTCTCCTATTGATTTGCCTTGAGATAATCTTCAGCTGATAAAAAAAACTCAGTTCGATAAAAGATGTCCGTGCGAATTTATGATATTTTCGCATTATTGATGATTATGGATAATCAAATAGATCTTTCCACATTAAGAATGTCATTTGATTTATGACGACATTCGTTTTAATGTGTCTTATATATTCCGAAGTTAAAGCGGAGAATATTATACTCAGATTAAATCATATAGATAAAATTTCTATTATTCGAGTAAACTTCTTCGAATTAAGCATTTACAATAAAATTGTTGTACCCGATATTGCCTGAACATTAGCCTCCGCTAAGTTCGAATTCGAGAAATATTCACTTTTATATTATAATGTACATGCATGTAGCACGATACACAAGACATAAACTCATCGCCTATATTTAGGTCACGATTTAAACACATCTCGATGTGCTTGTTTTATCGAGCCATTTTCAATGATAAAATTCATAATATTTTGCCTTTGATTTTGAAGGCATGGTAAAGGTCACAAAAATATTCGGGCATATATATGACAATATTTAGGCAAAATAGCCTTTCATATATGACTAAAAAATGTCACAATTATGAGCGCTCATTGTCAATAATTATTTGCCCTTTGTAGTGGTGCACCACTTTTATTCCGATTTTTGGTGGAATTGTCAATACGACCTTTACCTGATATTTTCACCTTTTCCACGTCCATAAATTTATTATTGCGATCATGATCATTATATGCAACATATGCTTCTTAATTTGAAGCTGAACTAATTGGACGGGAGCGATATTATATTTATAATATCTCATTATTTTACTCACTACCATGAGACAAGAAATCAATCCTTAATATTTATTGGATTGACGTGCGCGCTCGATATTTGTTAAACAATAAATCAAGGCGGGCCACGTGACCTTATTTTTATTGTCTCATCGGTCATATTTCCACATAGCCTCAACATAGAGGTAATTAAAATTGTAGAATTATAATTAATATTTGGTGATTAAATTTTGTAGCATGAGACTCAGCCGCTCATTTTGAGCTTTTGGAGCATTACCTTTGTGGTATGTATATATATAACTCCATAAGGTGAAAATATATATAAAGTGAAATATTCACTTTTCAAATCTCTAAAGAGAAATTGGCGAATGATTGTGTATAACACACAGTTTTCCATATATGCTTTATTCACAAATTGTAGTATCTAATTGCCATGACAAGTAATTCTTGTCGGTAATATAATAAGGCAACAAATTCAACTATGGTTGAATAATATTTTGAAAATAAATTTAATATAAAATAGTTTTCCCCTTTTTATGTAAAAACATAACATATGATTAAATATATGTTCACAACTTGATTCGTTAATAAACAAAATTTACTATTCGTATGAGTTGGTGGGACAACCTTCAGGTTGGGTGGCGAAACATAGTCTCCTTAATACCATGCCTCCTCGAACGGGATAACCCGTCTCCCTTTCAATGTTTAGCTTTACCGGGGACAAGGCTTACCCACTATCAACTCAAACTTATAGCATTATTTGTATTATAAAATCAAGAATAGAACAATAACTAATTGTTTGTAGTTTTAAGAGAAAAACTATATGTCACACGTTGACTTTTGATTTCTGATGTAGAAGATCGTACAAAACGCAACTACAGAGCATACTTTCGCAATCGGTGACGTTATAATGCATGGTATATGAATAAAATATGCATATAGAAGTGATGCATGTAATAAAAGGAAGCAACCATGATTATATAGAAATAAATTGAACTTATTTAAATAATAAAAGTTATACCTTCCTAGCTTTGTCTCCTTAACAAGCCTTCTTGAACTTCGAGATCTCCTTAATGCTAGAGCAAGCTCGTGCTGATAACGTGTTGTAAACTAAGTTGTAAGCCAACTAGAACTTAAGTTGGACTTACTAGAGACTTAAGTATAGAAGACATAAACTAAAAACTACTATAACAAGTAGAGAAGAGGAGGCAAGAGAGAAGAGAACTAGAGTTGAGAAATGTAGAGATTTCCATTCCAACATTGGTGTGTGAATTACAATGGAGTTGGCACCCTTTATATAGGTCATTTGGCGATGATGATAATTGTACTTATTCAATGTGTACAAGTTATACATACACCACAAGTCATACAACACATCATAAGCAACATAGACAATACATGGAAGAGTTGGTGTACATTGGAGAGGATTACAAGTTACATGACAATACATGGATAAGTGATTATACATTGGAGTTGAATACAAGTTACGTAGAGTGTACAAGTTACATACAATGTAGAAGTCATGCTTGATGTTACAATTCAATGTGAGAGTCATGCTTGACAATGTGATCATTCATAAGCTTGGTTAAAGGGTCATCCAATTTACAACATATATATATATATATATATATATATATATATATATCATATCTATCATATATATATATAAAAGCACGAATCACAAATTTTTTTAGTGGCAATGAAATTTACCTTTTTGTCCATATTTTATTTGAGTGCTAATAAAATTTACCTCTTTGCCCATACTTATCGTGCCTTCCCTTAAAATTAATAAATTAATTCAACCTAATCCAAATTGGATGATGATAGAGGAGTCCGACTTAAATTAAAGATCAACAACTCAACGACTTGAGAGAACGCTACATCTTCAACGTTTTAAATAGTACATCTTCAAATCGATCAACAACTCACTGATCAACGACTCTCCTTCCTCTTCAAATCATGCAATCCATGTTTTCTTTGAGGGCCGCCAAGGGCACCCCACCATTTCATGAAGGCACCCAAATTTTTTGTAATAATTCCAACAAAAATGAAAAAGACCATTTTGCCCCTGTATATATATTGATTCAAACCCTACAAACCATTTTGACAAAGAAAACGGGGCACCCCACCACCAAGCTTGAACCATAAAACAACATTGCGTTTGACGACCGTTTATCGATTCTTGCGGAATGACATAATCCGACAGCGATGTAACAATGTTTGACAACCATATGATGGTTTGAAGGAACTGTTTTTTGTCAACGTAGGGTTTCTCAAATTTTCAGACGTTTTTTCACGGGCGCGATTGATTCGGCCTCGCAGGACCGAGAGTTATGAAAACGTCTCGGTCAACATCCACCGAGGACTCTCGTGAAGTGGTGACCGAGACGACAATAAAAGTGTCGGTTATGGATAACCGAGAGCTATTCTACATTCTCGGTAGTACATCAACCGACAGGACATAAACTATACACTAATGGTTACTTTCGTGAAGTGGTGACTGAGATAACACAATTACTTTCGGCCATTTGTTGCCGAGACTGTGTAAACTATTCTAGCCTGTCTGGCCGAGAACCACGAGTTCTCAAGAATTTCCCCTCAGTCTCGGCCATGCTTGGCCGAGATTGTAAACAAAATCTCTGGCCTGTGTGGCCGAGAACCACGAACGCCCAATAACTGAACCATTGAATGCACCGCCACACAAACATAACAACTACTCTATCTAATGCAACTTAATTAGACTACCAACGTACATTCAAACGATCGATTTTCTCGACTTGAGTGTGTGAATGAAAAACTAGAACCGAGCCCTAATTTGAAGACGAAATCGGCAAACACCCCGAGCCTACAAACTACAAAAACCTCCTACAACGACGAAAAAACACACGGAGACGGACGGAAACGACGATTTCGAGGTATCCTCGCAAGGAGTTCGGTGGTGGTGGTGGTGGGGGTGGTGGGGTGAGAGAGGTTTGTTCGAGGGGTATTTTGGGTATTTCGGGTCTAATTTTTTGGTGCCCCATGTAAATTGGTTAGTGCCCACATTAACTGGGTGCCTTCATGAAACGGTGGGGTGCCCTTAGCGGCCCTCTTTTCTTTTGAGGAAGTAATGTCATAATATGACTACATTATTTTTTCATCCACATCTTATCTCAATCACATTAGAGAATATTGATAAGCTAAAAAATGTACTTGTATTTTTAATTTTTTAATTTTAATTACAATTTTGAATTTTGTTAATAAATTCTTAGAAATTAATTCCCGCGAGCGAAGCGAGCGGGGAAATCGTGCGTAGCACGTCTTGAAACTAGTATATATATACTAGTTTCATGAACTTGCTATGCACGGCTAAGCCCGCTCCCTTCGCTCGCAAGATTTTAATTAAAAAAATAAATAATGTAAATTTAATATGCAACTGAATATAAGATTAAAATTAAAATAAATTAGATGAGTTTGAAAAAATTATGTAATATAAAATTCAAACATACATAATTTGAATATAGTTGAAAGTGGCATGCACAATTTTAGACATAGTTGAAAGTGTCTTACACTGATCTGAACAAGATATAGAGAGGAATCAATTGTAGCTATTTTTGAGAAAATTAGAAAATCTAAATGAGCACTTGTGGTAGGCACACTAAAGAATTTGTTTAGATGAAGTTTTTTTTTTTTTTTTTGTACATATGAAGTATATCTATCATGTGTTATCTATTATGTGCATCGTAAAGCTCTCATTTTTCCTTTACATGGGGATCTTTTTTACCTCTTGTCATCATTGCTACGAATTCTTTTTAATTGATATTATCATCCTACATAGAAAATGTGTATAATATGGAAAATGATTTGGTGACATTTCTGGGGTGCACACATTGGGCGCACAGCCTATGTGGCACCCCAGAAATGTGCTTTTTGTAGGCCCCAAAACTGAAAAAGAGGCGCACATATGGGGCGTACCCATGTGTGCGCCCCAGAAATATCAACATATCACTTCCCTAAAGATATGTGTTAGAAGTAAGAATAAAACATTGTAATAAACTATGGAAAGAGGGGATCAATAAATGATCAAAATACCTCTGCTTTATGGTTCTGTAGGCATCAACAAATTGGAATTCCCTCAGGCACTCTTCCCTTAGCTTCGAGAGATTTGTCAGTCCTAACTTTCCATAAGCAGCGGGCTCTTCGATCATCCTATTTAACAAATTGCGCTAAAGTTTGGCAGTGGTAAATGATAAATACAATTCTCAAAGTTGAAAAAAATTATAGAAAAGGTCAGTGTAATAGGTTGTAGAGTTTCTGAAAAAATTGGGTTTGAAATTAATTTGAGTTGTCCACTGAAATTAGGAGGTACTGAAAGTTTACATAAAATGAAAAGGTCCCTAAACAAAAGCAGAAGTGATTATTTCAAAGTTAACATTGTACCAGACTACTCAATCAATTGTCAAACTGAGTTAATGGTCCTAAATCCATATAACTCATCTTTTCATAAGAAATTTGAGATAGAGCTTTTCCAATTCAATATATGACAGCTCTTATAAAAAAAATCAATATATGACGGCATAATTGCATATTGAAAACAATTGTTGAACCGTAACAAGTCGAAGGCAAGTTCATGTATCATAAAATCCCATCAAAGAAGTAAGGAACCCCACACCTAATACAAAGTGTCAAAGCTAACTTAGCTAATTTGTTACATTTTTTGTGGATAGATCCATCTATTGTGGGCAACAGTCGCTTCTTAGCGCTATACATTATATACTTATGCAAGTGACAAATGAATCAAATGATCACATGTTTACTTATTAGTACATCAAACCAGATGTCTGAGACTTTTTGGTGTGGTTTGATCAAGGAAACCTCTTCTCATCTATGAAGTAACTCTAACCAAAAAAAAAAACACCATATTTGAATTACTCAATAGATTATTTCATCAATTCTTTATTTTAAAATTACTTTGCCATGAGAGCCAAGAAAGCATAAGCAAATGCATCTCCCCTTCTTGTAGCATCTTCAGTTCCACCCTTGCTAGCTGCTGCCTATGAATCATGATTCACCGTTGGTATTGAATAAGAATAAACCAATCAGCAATGGCCAAGCAATTTGTTACTTCTCGATGATAAGACATTGAGATGAAATAAAAAAAATGTTGTATTTAGCAATTGTACTTGTGAAAGATCTATGATACGACCAATTGTTTTAATAAAAATTTGAGCAAACTCTTATCCTTTTTAGAATCATCAGCACCGCATAGAACCATGTGGATGTTTACCTTATCAAGAAGATCTTCAATATGTTTTGACAGCACAACAAGCAAATACCTACAACAAATTTAATGTACCTTAGAGACTAAATAAAATAGACATGAGCACACATATTACTCAGAAAATGAAAGGAAGAATAATTTTATTTTCTCTTTTCTTTTTCATTGTTTCCAGATACAAGGATATGACAAATAAAGGAAAATCAGCGAGCAGCAAATTGAAATAGTGTCTTTCTCCAGGTCATTATGATTAGATAGGTCGGGCATTGATAAGCATCATTAAAAGTAATTGGATAGTCGACTAAAGAAAATTCAGTAGTATTCTTTCTCTTTGATTCTAGAATTGTGTTAATATGTTGCAGAGCTTTTAAGTCTTTTTCAGTTGCAGATAGTTGCAGTTGTTCAAAATCTAGACACATTTCATTGCGAAATTTCTCTCATAATTGAAGAGAGTTCTCAGGATCACAGAGTAATAGTATTGTAGCAAACAATCGACGCAAAGTATACGACATCTGATAAGCTGACACCTCTTTCAAGTATGAATATAAACTATTATCACCATGAAGTAACATGTGCAACACATCTGCCTTTTTATATGAGCAAGCATGAACCCCATTGAAAATTTTGAGTTCCTGAAAAGATGTGCAACCTTTAATGTGATTTAATAGTAAACGAAGGTAATATCTTTCACCTTCCATTAAATTCGCAGCAACAATTCTTCCAATGACCTTACTTTTTTGCCTTCGTGTCCATCTTCTTACTTGTTGATTCCACACAAAATGCTCAGGAGATTCTCTACACAAGATGGTACGAGCTAATTCATCATTCTAGTTCATGTTAAAGTATTCAGTTAACATGGAACGGGATGAGAGTTCATTTTCAACCACATTTTGCAACACATTGTTCTTATTAAACTTGACCAATTGTTTTCCCTCCAAATGTAGTTGCGGTGTGATGACGGGTGGATGCATTTTATTTAAAGGAAAGTCATATATATGCCACATTGCCTCCGAGCTACTACCCAACGTGCTAATTGGAAGCTTTTGATCTCATCAATGTGAGCCTTTTCATTATTGTCAGTGCATTGAATCGCAATGTGATCATGACTTTTATATATGTACTTGTACATGTACTTAACAGCCTTGATAGTAGAACAAACCTCAACATTCAAATGACAATCAAACTTAGCAAGCAAGTAAAGATTGTACGGAACCACCCAACGGTTGTCCAAATTGTGTCTTCTAATTATTACATTCTTCCCATCATCATGTCTTCGATATTTGGGATATGAGCCTTTCCCATATGAAGTCTAATCATAAACGCCTTTGGGAAGCTATTCATGCATTTACCATCTGAATCCATGCACGCATTTTTTGGGATTAGACTACCGCATGGGCCATGCATCATATGTTTGACAACAACTTCAAATAAGTGGCGGTGAACTAATTCGTCGGGAAGCTCAGCACGTATGAACGAATCAAAAGTTTCAGGTTCTATTAATTTCGCCGCTGGTTGTGAGATAATAAGGAAACGTGCATGGGGAATACCTCGTTTTTGGAACTCAATAATGTACACATATGCTGCAACGGGACCAAATACTTACTTTTTCATTATTTCATTTTTCAAGCACTCCAACTTTGATTTAAAAACACGAGCAACAAGATCATGTCTATTTTGCACGTCATTATTAAATCGAAGCTTTTGTTGTATTTCTGGCCAATAAGGATTGCAAGTGATGGTGAGAAAAATGTTAGGTTTGCCAAAACGTTGAACCAATGTCATAGCATCCATATACCTATTTCTCATGTGTCTTAGCCCACCTATAAAAGATACTGGAAGAACAATCTTACGCCCAATATTTGAACCAACACTTTCACCCATATCAATAGAATCCATAATCCCTCGGTACAACTCTGAACGTATTTCATTGTCACAGCACAAATCTCTAACCACCGTTTCAATTCCTTAATCAGGATCACCGACCTTTGACGTAGGACATACACCGTGATACGTGCACCGACCGAGGCACGTGGCCGAGGTATATTGTATTTATGTATTGATGTATTTCAACTGTTATGTATTGTGTAGACTTACTAAGTCGGTTTATACAGTTATAGGCGTCGAGACGAGAGCGAGGACGCGCCTTAAGTAGCGAGCGAGCCGGAGAACCAGGTAATTAGCATTTTGGTAAGTCTTACTTAATGCTAATATGAAATCATGAATTACTTGTAAGCCTATGGTTGTGTTGGTTGATGTAAATAAAATTAAAGGCCTATAGTTGAGTAAATTAAATGGAAAGCGTAAGATTGGTCTAGAGATACACATTGGCACATCTAGGAACTAGGTGAGTAATGAAATGGTGTCACTTGAGGTTGAGTTAGTGGGAGTTAGTATGATATATGACAAGAGGTGGACCATTAGTGTCATGGCCCAAATAATTAATACATGTTTAATTCGTTAATCAGGACAGAATGATCCGTGACGTGGGACCCACAGCGTGATACGTGTCATTACCGAGGCACGATGGTCGAGTTAAATATTATATTTGTGTGTTGTATGCCTAGTGTACTGTATATGTGTAGACTACTAAGTCATTTATGGGTATGCAGATACCGATACGAGCGGGGATGCACCTCGAGTCGCGTGCCGATGTGGGCAAGAGGTAGCAGCTTGTGGGGTAAGTGCAACTAGTTCGATTATATTGCATAATAAAAAATGAAAAATGATATATGCTTAGTGGTCCATATGTGGCCACATCTATTTATATAATTAATGGGCATATAGTTTGTCAAATAAAACAATACGCGTTGGATTTGCCTTGAGGTACGCATTTCGCGAGACTCGAGAAATATGTGGTCAAATATATAAGGCAGTGAAAAAATAGGATAATTATTGGATTTGCCTCGAGATTTGTGTTGCACGAATCTCGCGGACATCAAACACCTTATCCTATTTGATCTCTCAAGTCGGTGAAAAAAAACGAACAAACACAAACAGAGAAAAAAAACGAAATAGAGAAGAAGAACAAAGTCGAGAAGGAGAAGAAGAAGGAGAGGGAGAGAGGGAGAGAGAGAGAGAGAGAGAGAGAGAGAGACCGAGCTCGAAGAAGGCAAGGTGAGTTGAGCGTTCTTGTTGATTGTCATTATTTTTGTTGTAGTCGGTTGTTGTTGGTGTAGTGACAATTGAGGTTCGGCCTCCATGACCGAGAGGTGCGTGGGGGAGATGGCAGGGGTGTCTCCCCTGCCATCAAAACCAGTTGAGGTTGGAGTCAGGAGCCAACCCTAATGCCTCAAGAAAAAAAAAACATTTCGTCTGAAACAGAGAGGGGCGAAAGGAAGAAGATGGGGGATGGTGGTAGCCCGACCCAGGCCTATGTGGGTTGGGCCGGGCAGACCCTGACACGAGGGGAGCGGGTCAGATCGACCAGAGTTCGCTTGGATCAGGTCGGGTCGACCCGAGACTGGCTGGACCAGGTTGGGTTAACCCAGACCCACCCCAATATATATATATATAATTATTTAATTAAATTAAACTGATTTTTAATAAAATAAATTCTAGAAAATAGATAAAAGTATGGAAAAAAATTCAGGAAAATTCCAGAAAAATAGGGAAAAATATATTTGTGACCCAAATCAATAGAAATTAGACATTTCTATAAAAAGTGAAGAATTCGAAAGTCGGTCGAGATGTTATACTAGAATTTTTACCTCGAAAAATGCAAAATCGGCAAATTGGTCTCGAATTCGATTTCGATCGATTTCGACCAATTTAAGAATTTTAAATAATTAATCTTGAATCTAAATTGATTAATTGTCAAATTAGGACCCTAAAGGATATATTACGGGGTATTGGGTGCGTACATCGACGCGACGAAAAATCGGATAGTTTAACATTGTTGTGTATGTAAGTAAATTGATTGAGACATTTATTTACATTTCATTCCATTTATTTATTTATTCTCAGTTATTCGAACTGAATTGCCTTTGAAATCCATATGTTATGACTTGTTTTCTATTTCTCATTATATGAGGTTGTTCATAACATATTTGTGATTAAATGTTTTCATTGACTCCTTATACTATGTCTTTTATTATTGTTAACGGTGGTCAGTGAAATAGCATGCTATTAGGACATTGATACATAGTGTTGTGAATCTTATCCTTTGTGCATTAGTGCTGCAATTCTTTTCTTGGATTCAAAAACCGTGTCATTTTTGAATATGAAAGTGGTTCTTGTGGTTAGGGTCAATTGATTATAGAAACTCGGCTTTCATACGGGGTCACTAGACTTTTCGGGATGTTAGGGAATTTCTCCACAACCATGCATGACATACGGGGTAACGTGCCTCGAACGGGGTAACCAGATCTCGGGGTTTGTTGGCGCAAGACTAACTTGGGTGAGTATGACAAGTTGTAAAACTCGGGTATGCTATCAAGTATACATTCCGGTGACGACTAATTCACTTGGAATAGAAAAGACGTAATCGTAAGTACGACCTTTTGAAATTATGATATAGAGCTTAATTTGAAATGAAATGATATAGAGCAGAGCTCGAATTATAGTGGACATGCTGATGTGATGAAGATCATGGCCGACCGACCCTAATCCATTACTACTTAGCCTTTAGTCCGTTTCATATTTTGTTAACTCAAGTATCTCTTTGCATGATGTTTCTTTCAGCATAGTTGCTATTTATATTATGTCATTTGATACTTGTTGCATGTTTGGGAATGTGGATCAAAATCTCTCAATATTACTTAAATAATTTCATGTACTCATCGTCTAGTTTGTGACGGTGGGTACAGATCAGCCGAGTAGCAGACCAGGCAAAAAGAAGATTGGTGACTACCTCTGAGCCAGTGAATGACTGCAACGATATATTTTTGTATGTTTTGCATTCTTTTGTATTACATTTTCTATATACATGATATTTTTACTTTTGGGTTAAGTGATATGAACATCTGACCAGACATATGTTATATGTATCACCATTTTTTTTATATATACATGTGATCTCTATTTCCTGGTTTTTCTACAATAGGTTAGGCCTTATGTCCACCAATAAGTTAATAAGACTTATGCTGAATAATTTGTTAAATAGAAAATCTAAATGAACTCTGATTTATAGAAAACCATATGTTAGTCACAAGAACTATTTAGTTAACTATAGGTGGTATCATAATTGATAGGCTGTTAGGTGTTTAACTAAGGCTGACTAGTTCCTTGTTAGGTCTTATATAGGATATTAGGGCTTAATTAGGGATTAGGCCGGGCGATGCCTTTATTTGGAGAAGGGGTCGTCACAGTTGGTATCAGAGTGCCAGATTTAGAGAATTATATGGCTTCAGGCTATATGATACCAACACAGTTGGTATTAGAGCGCTAGATTAAGAGAATTATATGGCTTCAGGCTATATGATATCAACACAGTTGCATGGTATCAGAGCCATGGTTTTGAGAATTCATGGCTTACCACCGAAGCTTGATAAACTTAAGATTGTAGAAACTGGAGATTTTACAATATGATACCAAAACTACAATATGTAGTGAACGACCTACCTTGTTCAACCAGAAATAACTAAAAGATTTAAGAAATGTAGAAGGTAGAGAACCTTAGTTAGATGTGAAAAATCAGATGATCCTCGCCTAGAAACAATTAGTTGGGAAGTGAGTGACAATGAGTTGGGGATTTGATATATTTATATACATGTTAATTTTGTTATATGCATATATGCGTTATCCACTTAGTAGTTGATTCACGTTCGTTATCTATTTGCAGTCAAAGATGGAAGATTTACGCGATAGCAATTATGACGGTGCGAGCGGCAGCCAGACTTCGATACCATCAGCGGAGGATTTTCAGAGGCTTTCAGATCGATTCGGTGTTCAGGGTCAGCAGTTGGCGGAGTTCATTGCATTGATGACTTCTTGATTTACTCCACCAGCACAGCCAGCGCAGACATTAGGTCCTACTGCGACTACTATTTCCCCAATACTAACTGTAGTGTCGGTCGTACCTGCGACACCGGTGATAGCAGCTCCTGCAGTAAAGATAGTGTCTACACCATCTTCCACATCCCCATCAGCTAATTTGACAGCGGTAGTTCAGCTGGTGAAAGATTTCATCAGACTAAAACCAGTATACTGTTGGGTTTTGGGGTTTATACGCGGCGGAGATAACAAAACAGTTTTGACAAAAACCCCAACAGGATCCGAATCTAATTCCATTAAAAACGTTTAAACCATGAAAAACTTAATCATACCTCAATCGCAATATACCTTTCTGAAAGTTGATCGATCTCTAAGGCGCTGCCAACGACGAATGCCCTCTATCAGAAGTCCACACACGGACGACGGCCGAGATTTGAAGTGCTAGTATCGAGAGAATACCAAACCTTTTTGTTTCTCTCCAAAATGATCCAGAGCATACCAAAAACCCTAAGTCGTTTCTAAAATGAAAATAGAGTTTCGACCTTTTTCTTTCGTTCGCGTGTTCTAACTTTAAGCGTCTATTTATACAACCCTTGTATATAACGGTTAAGTAAATTACACATATACCCCTACTTAAAGAAGAATAAGTGTAATACACCACAAGGACGTTTCCGTCATGAATTTTATCATATAAAATTCATTTTTCTGAACCATCTTAAAATCTCGCAAAACCATTCTTAGTGTGTGACCCAATAGGCTCATACAACATTAGTAGTGTAGCAAAACACATTTTGGTATACAAGTCATAAGCGGCCTCTAGCAAGACATTACGACTACCCAAGTTGTACGAATATCAAATCGATACAACCTAATCAATAGTGTATATAACATCCTTTTGTCACACGATATCCTTTTGATCAAACATAAGGCATGGAATTGTCATCCAACATGTCCAATCGTACAAGTCTCGATCTCTAGGTAGACTGGAAACATCCAAGTGACATTGATCAATATCAATTCACTTAGACTAGGCCTTTTAACAGTCTAACACATCGAGGGATCCACTAGATATCTCTCTTTATATGAGAGGGACAAATTCTATCTTGATTACACAACTTCATCACATTGCTCACATAGTAACCAATCACAACCTTTATAATCGTCTGGTTAAAGACAACGTTTGATAGTGTCAAATCACTATGTTCCTAATGTTGAAGTCTCTGATAATCTCAAGTCAGAGGACTGAAAAATATACTTATCATGAGAAACAACTATGACGTAATCCATGTGATGTTCTCATAGCGGGTCGGTCCAGTACTTTGTTCCCTGACAAGTACTCGTGATCTTGATTCGTATCCCTATACGTATAATCATCATATGATCATCAATCAAGACTCACACTAGTTTTAATTCATTATAGTTCCCGATTATAATGATCGACTGGGGACATTTAGGATATTTCTGTAAATACCCATGGATCTTATTATAATGTAAACATGCAAATTAATTATAATAAACGGCAAATGAAATCCTCTATTTTATTAACTAAAAGTATTCATAAAGACAGTTAATGGATTGACCTAGGGCACATGCCCCAACATCTCCCACTTGCACTAGGGCCAATCATACATGCATCTAATGCCTAATGATCTAACATGACCATCATGTTTTGCTTGTGGAAGAGTTTTGTCAATGGATCCACAACGTTGTCTTTAGTAGGTACTCTGCAAATCTTTACGTCTCCCCTCTCAATAATTTCTCTGATGAGATGAAAACGCTTGAGTATATGTTTGGGACTGTGGTATGATCTAGGTTCCTTGGCCTGTGCTATTGCCCCGTTATTGTCGCAATACAAACAAACAGGGTTAGCAATACTTGGAACCACACCTAGTTCAGAAATGAACTTTTTGATCCAAAGCGCCTCCTTTCTTTGCATCGACAATCGCAATATACTCGAACACGTTGTAGAATATGCCACGATCTCTTGCTTCGAACTTTTCCACTTCTGCACCCCCATTCAAAGTAAACACATATCCAGATTGCGATCTAAAATCATCTATATCAGTTTGAAAACTTGCATCTGTGTAACCATTTACAACTAGAGCATTTTCAAAACCTCCATAGACTAAGATCATTTCCTTAGTCCTTCTTAAGTATTTAAGGATGTTTTTTACTGCTATCCAGTGACTCTCACTAGGATCTGACTGATATCTACTTGTAGTGCTCAAAGCATATGATACATCAGGTCGAGTGCATAGCATGACATATATGATAGATCCAATAGCTGATGCATATGGAATCTTATTCATACGTTCTCGCTCATCATTTGTCTTAAGACATTGAATCTTGCTGAGACTTATGCCATGAGACATTGACAACAATCCTCTTTTAGAGTCTTGCAAACGGAACCTATTCAACACCTTGTCTATGTAAGCACTCTGACTTAGACAGATTAGCCTCTTAGATCTATCCCTATAGATCCTTATCCCTAGGATATAGGCCGCATCTCCTAAGTCTTTCATTGAGAAACACTTCCCTAACCAAGACTTGACACTTTTTCAACTACACTCCCACTGACCTTCTTGTATACACAAGGCTCATCTTCGTTCTTAATAAAACCAAAATCCTTGATTGCTTCATCAAAACGAAGATTCCAACTCCGAGAAGCTTGCTTTAATCCATAAATGGATCTTTGAAGCTTGCATACCTTCCTAGAATTCTCAAGATGTACAAAACCTTCAGGTTGTGTCATATACACGTCCTCAAGCAGCTTTCCATTAGGAAATGCTGTTTTTACATCCATTTGCCATATTTCATAGTCATAATATGCAGCAATGGCAATTAAAATTCTTATGGATTTAAGCATGGCTATCGTGAAAAAGTTTCATCATAATCAACACCTTGAGTCTGCTTGAAACCTTTTGCTACAAGTCTTGCTTGAAAAGTATGCACTTTGCCATCCATGTCAGTTTTCTTCTTGAAAACCCATTTACATCCAATGGTCTTACCACCTTTAGGTAAATCAACCAAGTTCCAAACTTGGTTATCATACTAGATTTACCTGGGCCTTGTGTCACTTGTGGAGGTTCAACTGGTTCGGAACGTTGTTGAACTTCCAAAGATGTGATCAGATGTTTACCCGTGATTCTTGAACTTCTTCAAGATTTATTTCTCTCCCACTAGTGTCTTTTGAAATAAACTGTTTTTCCATAAAGGCACCATACCGAGCAACAAACACTTTGTTCTCAACGGGATTATAAAAGTAATATCCTTTTGTTTCCTTAGGATACCCCCAAATAAACACTTGTCGGATTTAGGTGCTAGTTTTTTTGAGACTTGTCGTTTTACGTAAGCCTCACAACCCTAAATCTTAAGGAAAGACAAACTAGGTCTCTTCCAGTACCATATCTTATATGGTGTTTTATCAACCGCTTTAGAAGGAACTCGATTTAGAGTGAAAGCTGCAGTTTGTAATGCATAACCCCAAAAGGATAATGGAAGATCTGCATGACTCATCATAGATCGAACCATATCTAATAAGGTTCGATTTCTCCTTTCGTGAAACTCCATTCCATTGTGGAGTTCTTTGGTGGAGTCAATTGGGAGACAATCCCGCAATTTTTAAGATGATCATCAAATTCTTGGCTTAAATATTCACCACCTCGATCTGATCGAAGTGTTTTGATAGTTTTACCAAGTTGATTCTGCACTTCGTTTTGAAATGTTCGAAACATCTCGAATGATTCAGCTTTATGTTTCATAAGATATACATAACCATATCTGCTGAAATCATCAGTAAATGTAATGAAATACTGATAACCTCCTCTAGCCATTGTGTTTATAGGACCTCATACATCAGTATGTATTAGACCCAATAAATCACTTGCCCTTTCACCGTGTCTAGTAAAGGGATTTTTGTCATCTTGCCTAGTAAACAAGATACGCATGTTTCATATGTTTCTAAATCAAATGAATCTAGAAGCCCATCTTTATGGAGCTTCGTTATGCGTTTCTCGTTTATGTGTCCGAGACGACAATGCCAAAGATAGGTTTGATTACAGAAATGACAATTTTCTTCCTTTTCTTTTGGGTGTTTTGAAGCGAGAACAGTAGGGTCTTGACTTGTTCCATAGGCTTTGCGACAAAAGAATGCCTTGGCAACTCTAGCCTTGCCTTTGCCTTTCTTCTTCATTCCCTTTCCCTTTTAGACCATCAACATATTACTAGAGAGTTTCTTGATATTTCGTTCAGCAGTTTTGAGCATCAAATGCAACTCTGAAATTGATTTCTCCATATTATTCATATTGTAGTTCATCACAAATTGTGAGTAACTCTCGGGTAATGAATTCAGGATTAAATCCGTTGCCAACTCTTGGCTTATGGGAAATCCGAGTCTATCAAGCTAGTCAACATAGCCCTTCATCTTCAGAACATGAGGACTAACTGACGCATCCTCAGTCATCTTGCAAGAATGTAGGTTTTTGACTGTCTCGAACCTTTCTTGCCTAGCTTGCTGTTGGAACATTTCCTTCAGCGTTAAAGCCATGTCGTAGGGTTCCATTAGTTCCATGTCCTTCTGAAGTTCAGGAACCATAGTTGCCAGCATAATACACGCAATATCAGTAAAATCGTTGACATGCTTATTATGCGCATCCTTCTGACTTTCGTAGCATTGGGTGGTGGGTCCTCGGGGATTGGAGCATCCAGGACATACAACTTGCGTTCATGCTTAAGAACAATTCTCAAGTTTCTAAACTAGCCAAGAAAGTTAGTCCCGAGATAGCTTATCCTTCTCAAGGATGGATCGCGATGATGAGGGGATTATTGTTACTTGAAGAGGCCATTGATCTACAATAAAGATTATGCAAAGTTTATTTTAGTATAGAGGAATAGACTCCCACTAAATTAACAACCCTCCTAAAACATACTGTTTATTTAGGGGACTAAAATCCATATTTCACCTAATTCTATGACAGCTATGGCATGAAACACAGAACTAGATTATTTAGGTAGGTAACAGTTACCAATTACATCTTATGTAATTTTTAGATCCTTTTATGAGATACGGGACATCTTATGTCATCCAACATGTCCAATCGTACTAGTCTCGATCTCTAGGTAGACTGGAAACATCCAAGTGACATTGATCAATATCAATTCACTTAGACTAGGCCTTTTAACAGTCTCACATCGAGGGATCCACTATATATCTCTATTTATATGAGAGGGACAAATTCTATCTTGATTACACAACTTCATCACATTGCTCACATAGTAACCAATCACGACCTTATAATCTTCAGGTTAAAGACAACGTTTGATAGTGTCAAATCACTATGTTCCTAATGTTGAAGTCTCTGATAATCTCAAGTCAAAGGACTAAAAAATATACTTATCATGAGAAACAACTATGACTTAATCCATGTGATGTTCTCATAGCGGGCCGATCCAGTACTTTGTTCCCTAACAAGTACTCGTGATCTTGATTCGTATCCCTATATGTATAATCATCATATGATCATCAATCAAGACTCACACTAGTTTTAATTCATTATAGTTCCCAGTATAATGATTGACTAGGGACATTTAGGATATTTCTGTAAATACCAATGGATCTTATTATAATGTAAACATGCAAATTAATTATAATAAACAGCAAACGAAATCCTCTATTTTATTAACTAAAAGTATTCATAAAGACAGTTAATGGATTGACCTAGGGCACATGCCCCAACATCTTCGACGGTCAAAGAGATTTTGAAAAGATCGAGAAGTGGGCCATGTCGTAGGAGAAATTACATAGAGTTTTGTAGATTGAGGATAGACTCATAGCAGAGATATTGTCGTACACCTTACAGCGAGACGACGATATGTGGTTGCGTGCGACAATAGCTGCAGAGGGAAAGTTTGAGTCTTGGGATCCCTTCAAAACTAAGTTCTATCAGCAGTACTTCCCACCTGCGGTGATGAAGAGGTCGAGGAAGGAATTCATGAATCTGAGACAAGGAGCCGACGAGACAGTGATGAGCTATCGAGACAGATACGGCTATCTGAGGCAGTTTGTCGGAGATCTTGTGAAGGAGGATGTAGATGATATATATCATTTTGGCGATGAACTAAGGTCGGATATTGGTTTTTATGTGGTCAGTGCAGGTATAGATTTTTGAGCGTGCACTTGCTCACGAGACATTATATGAACTGAGTTACCGACGGGACACCCTTAGTACCCGCGATGACACCTGATCAGATTGCGAAGAGTGGGCGGAGGAGACGATAGGGCAAAAGACCGAGGAGATGGGATGGAGGTGTTCAGGGGGCAATTGTGCCTTATGTAGCATCTCCTACACCTTTGCAGACTATTGTGGGTAGACCTCCCGTACCACCACCAATGAAAGCTGCATTGCCAACTCCTGCTACGTCTACTTTGCCAGCTTTACCAGCACCACCAGCTCCACGTCAGCAGCACGGTGGTAGAGGCAGAGGTAGAGGTAGATGACGAGGACGAGATAGTTCCAAATCAAGGTAGAGACAGGCATATGCACAGGCCCAGGATCGGACGAAGGGTCAGCCTAGAGCAGTCACTTATTTTCGATATGGCCAAGTTGGACATGTGATTGGAGACTGTCCACAGCTAGCGACAGTGATTCCATCATAGCGGCGAGAGGTTGTTCATGTGGTTGCACAACCTAACGCAGACGCTACACGGAAACTCATTAAGGGTATGGTTTCCATTTGTGGTCAGCAAGCTTTTGTTTTATTTGATTCGGGTTCTATAGTTTCTTTCATTTCTGGTCGCATGGTCGGCATGTTAGGGTTGAAACCGGTTAGTGTCGGAGTACATTCGATCTTGAGTACTGCAACCAAAGATAAAGTGTACCCTAATTCTCTGGTAGAGAACTATCCAGTAGAGATCGATGGGGTAAAGTTACCTATGGACTTTATAGTGCTTGAATTTCTGGAATTCGATGTGTTGTTAGGGATGGATTGGCTAGCATCATATAATGCTCATATCGATTGTCTTATGAAAACAGTGATATTTGAGACTCCAGGGCGTCCAGTATTCATGTATAGCGGTAGTACATCGAGAGCCGAGGGCACTCGAGGTTGGCTTGCTACTAAAGGGGAGATAGAGACTCTGGTATCGGTACATACTGTTACAAAGAGTCATGAACCTAAACTTGAAGAGATTCCGGTTGTGTGTGAGTTTCCGGACGTGTTTCAGAAGGACTTACCTGGATTACCACCACCAAGGGAGATCGATTTCATCATTGAGTTGGTGCCCCGTACGAAATCGATATCCATACCACCATACCGCATGGGTCCACGAGAACTGGAAGAATTGAGGAAATAGTCGCAAGAATTAAACGATAAGGGATTCATCACACCTTCGATATCATCATGGGGTGCACCGGTCCTGTTTGTAAGGAAGAAGGACGATACCTTGAGACTATGTATTAATTACAGACAATTGAATAAGGTTAGAGTTAAGAACAAGTATCCATTACCGCGTATTGACGATTTATTTGATCAGTTGAGATTAGCGCAGTTTTTCTCCAAGATAGATTTACGATTAGGGTATCATCAGCCGAGGATCAGGGAGGATGATAGATACAAAACAGCGTTTAGTACGAGGTATGGATATTATCAGTTCACAGTCATGTCGTTCGATTTGACTAATGCTCATGCCGTGTTTATGGATTTGATGCACCGAGTGATGAGACCATTTTTTAACCGCTTTGTGATCATTTTTATTAATGACATATTGGTGTACTCGAATACTCGAGAAGATCACGAGCAACACCTCAGGGAGACGTTGCGGATTTTGAGGGAGCACAGACTATATGCCAAATTCAATAAGTGTGAATTTTGGTTGTTTGAGGTCAAATTTTTGGGTCATGTTGTTAAAGCAGTAGGTATTGTTGTAAATCCAGCAAAGATTCATGCGATTTTGGATTGGCCAGCGCCGACATCAGTGACTGAGATTCGAGTTTTCTAGGGTTAACAAGCTATTACCGAAAGTTTGTGAAGGATTTTTCGAAGATCGTTTCACCAATGACCAAGTTAACCCAGAAAGATGTTAAGTTTCATTGGTATTACTCAACTGAAGAAATTGTTGACTACTACACTAGTGTTGATATTGCCAAAGGCTGGAAAGGGTTTCAAGGTGTACACGGATGCTTCGCATATGGGCTTAGGTAGTGTGTTGATGCAAGAGAAGGTGCGGTGGCCTGTGCATCAAGATAGCTGAAGATACATGAGAAGAACTACCCAACTTATGACTCAGAGTTGGCAGCAGTAGTGTTTGCTCTGAAGATATGGAGACATTATTTGTATGGAGAGAAGTTCACACTCTATACGGACCATAAGAATTTGAAATATCTCTTCACACATAAAGATTTGAATATGAGTCAGCGCAAATGGTTAGAGTTTTTAAAAGACTATGACTTTTCTCTGGAATATCATCCAGGAAAAGCTAATGTCGTTGTCGATGCGCTGAGTAGGATTCCGATTGGAGATGCTGAGACTGCTAGATGTCATATGACGCATGAGTATGGTTTACTCGAGGCGGCATCGAGGCTGAGTCAGTCAGATATGTCTAACTACACGGAGGTACATATTTGTGCTCAAGTGAGACTTCAGATAGTGTCGACTTAGAGAGTGTCAAAATATAAGGAAACTGACGGTTTATATCCGAAATTCAGTGAGTTAGCCCAGCGTTCAGAGTGTACCGACTGGACTGAGATGGCATATCAGTGTCTCAAATTTCGAGGCAGATTGTGGATACCAACAGCGGCAGAGCAGAGAGATGAGATTCTTTAAAAGTCACATCATTCCCGGTTCATTGTTTATCCAGGAAGGACCAAAATGTATCATGATATGAAAAGATATTTTTGGAGGCTTGGGATGAAAGCGGACATATCAAAGTTTATCAAGAACTGTAGGATCTTCCAGCAAGTGAAGGCAGCGCATCGTAGACCTAGAGGATTACTACAATCGCTTCCCATTCCACGATGGAAGTAGGAAGACATAGCCATGGATTTCGTTCGAGAACCGTCGATAACTGTTCATCGACATGATTCCATCTGGGTGATCGTGGACAGATTGATGAAATCTACCCATTTCATACCAGTTGCAGCTCATTACACATTTGACCAGCTGAGTGTATATTCGAGAGAGAGATTATCGGGCTGCATGGAGTACCTTTAACAATTACGTCAAACAGAGATGTTATGTATACGTCCAGGATGTGGCAGAATATGCAGGAACAATATGGTACACGCTTACAGTTTAGCACAGCCTTTCACCCTCAGACTGGTGGGTAGACTGAAAGGTTGATTCAAACTCTCGAAGATATGCTCAAGGCGTGTGTACTTGAGTTTGGCAGATCATGGGAAGAGAATTTACCGTTGTGTGAATTTTCATACAACAACAGTTATCAGGCGAGCATTGAAATGGCGCCATTTGAGGCGTTATATTGCAGACTGTGTCGCTCACCATCTTGTCGGACTAAGCCAAAAGACCGAGATTTGTTAGGACCTGAAATTGTTGTCAATCACACAGAAAAGATAAGACATATTAGCCAGAAGCTTAAGGGAGCCCATGAGAGGAAAAAGAAGTATGCAGACACATATCGCAGCGATCTCACGTACGATGAGGGAACTTTAGTGTATCTAAAGGTTTCTCCTCATAATAGTCATCATCGATTTGGTTTGAAAGGCAAATTAGCACCGAGGTTCATCGGGCCTTTCAAGATCAAGAAACGGGTTGGAAAGGTTGCATATGAGTTAGAATTACCATCACAAATGTCGAAAATTCATCTGGTATTTCATATTTCGATGCTTCGACTAGCTAAGTCAAAGCCAGACGAGAGACCGACAGTGGATTTGAGTTAGATTAATTTGAGTGAAGATATCTCATATAAAGAACAACCAGTTCGGATTCTTGATCGAATGGTTCAACAGTTACGAAACAAGTATATCTCCAAGGTATTAGTCAAGTGGCAGTTTCATGGAGATTCAGAACTCACTTGGGAACGGGAAGACTATATGCGAGACAGATTTTCGTACCTCTTCGAGTCAGGTATATTTAATATTCGTTTAGTTTAAGTTCGAGGATGAACTTCCTATTAGTTGGGAAGTATTGTCACGACCCAAATAATTAATACGCGTTTAATTCGTTAATCAACAAAATGACCCGTGACGTGGGACCCGCAACGCGATATATGTCACTACCGAGGCACGGTGGTCGAGGTAAATGTTATATTTGCGTGTTATATGTCTAATGTACTGTATATGTGTAGACTACTAAGTCATTTACGGGTATGCAGATATCGAGACGAGCGGGAATGCGCCTCGAATCACGTGCCGACGTGGGCCCGAGGTAGCAGCTCGTGGGGTAAGTGTAACTAGTTCAATTATATTGCATAATAAAAAATGAAAAATGATATATGCTTAGTGGTCCATATGTGGCCACATCTATTTATATAATCAATGGGCATATAGTTTGTCAAATAAAACAATATGCGTTGGATTTGCCCCGAGATACGCATTTTATGAGACTCGAGAAATACGTGGTCAAACATATAAGGCGGTGTAAAAAGGGGATAATTATTGGATTTGCCTTGAGATTCGTGTTGCACGAA
Organism: Stephania yunnanensis; assembly: GCA_039657365.1. Taxonomy (NCBI): domain Eukaryota; kingdom Viridiplantae; phylum Streptophyta; class Magnoliopsida; order Ranunculales; family Menispermaceae; genus Stephania; species Stephania yunnanensis. The sequence goes on along the minus strand of CM077589.1, from coordinate 19,922,525 downwards.
TCTCAAGGACATCAAACACCTTATCCTATTTGATCTCTCAAGTCGGTGAAAAAAAACAAACACAAACAGAGAAAAAAATGAAACAGAGAAGAAGAAAAGCCGAGAAGGAAAAGAAGAATGAGAGAAAGAAAGAGAGAGAGAGAGAGAGAGAGAGAGAGAGAGAGAGAGAGAGAGAGAGAGAGAGCTCGAAGAAGGCAAGGTGAGTTGAGTGTTCTTGTTGATTGTCGTTGTTGTTGTTGCAGATTAGGGGGTACCCATGTGAGTCGGGTCAGATCGACCCGGGTCCACTTGGATCGAGTCGGGTCGACCCGAGATCCGGCTGGACAGGGTCGGGTTAACCTGGATCCACCCCAATAAAAAAATATATATTTAATTATTTAATTAAATTAAACTGATTTTTAATAAAATAAATTCCAGAAAATAGATAAAAGTATGGAAAAAGATCAGGAAAATTCCAAAAAAATAGGAAAAATATATTAGTGACCCAAATCAATAGAAATTTGATATTTCTATAAAAAGTGAAGAATTCAGAAGTCGGTCGAGACGTTATACTGGGGTTTTTACCTCAAAAAATGCGAAATCGACAAATTGGTCTCGATTTCGATTTCGACCGATTTCGACCAATTTAAGAATTTTAAATAATTAATATTGAATCTAAATTGATAAATTGTCAAATGTTAGGACCCGAAAGGAGATATTACAGGGTATTGAGTGCGTACATCGATGCGACGAAAAGCCGGACAACTTAGGCATTGTTGTGTATATAAGTAAATTGATCGAGACATTTATTTACATTACATTCAATTTATTTATTTATTTATTCTCAGTTATTCGAACTGCATTGTCATTGAAATCCATATGCTATGACTAGTTTGCTATTTCTCATTATATGAGGTTGTTCATAACATATTTGTGATTAAATGTTTTCATTGACTCCTTATCTTATGTCTTTTATTGTTGTTAATGGTGGTCAGTGAAATAGCATGCTATTAGGATTGTGATACATAGTGTTGTGAATCTTATCCTTTGTGCATTAGTGGTGCAATTCTTTTCTTGGATTTCAATACCGTGTCATTTTTTAATATGAAAGTGGTTCTTGTGGTTCGGGTCATTTGATTATAGAAATTCAGCTTTCATACGGGGGTCATTAGACTTTTCGGGATGTTAGAGAATTTCTCCACTACTCTGCATGACACACGGGGTAACGTGCCTCGAACGAGGTAACCAGGCCTCGGGGTTTGTTGACGCAAGACTAACTTGGGTGAGCATGACGAGTTGTAAAACTCGGGTATGCTAGCAAGTATACATTCCGGTGATGACTAATTCACTTGGAATAGAAAAGGCGTAATCGTAAGTACGACCTTTTGAAATTATGATATAGAGCTCAATTTGAAATGAAATGATATAGAGCAGAGCTCAAATTGTATTAGACAGGCTGATGTGATGAATGTAACGGCTCGAAAATTTGACTTGTGCCATGTGTCAAGTCAAGGTCGTATGTGGGACCCACTCGTCGAAATACGTATATGGGAATTCAATTGGAGATGATAATGCTAACTATGCGAGGAATTCGGTGAGCCGAAATATGAACGAGGACGCGCCTCGAGTCGCGTGCCGACGTGAGACCGAGATAGTGTAAAATGTACATTGGATATGTCTCGTTATGCGTGTAGCGCAATTTTTGAGATTTTGAAATGAAGCAGGTTGGTGCCTCGAGATGCGCGCTGCTCGGTTGTTGAGTTGTCTCGAGATTTGTGTTGCACGAATCTCGAGGACGCTTTGATTTTGGGGCCGTCACAATGAAGATCATGGCCGACCGACCCTAATCCATTACTACTTAGCCTTGAGTCAGTTTCATATTTTTTTAACTCAAATATCTCTTTGCATGATGTTTATTTCAGCATAGTTGTTATTTAAATTATGTTATTTGATACTTGTTGCCTGTTTGTGAATGTGGATCAATGTCTCTTAGTATTACTTAAATAATTTCATGTACTCACCGTCTAGTTTGTGACGGTGGGTGCAGATCAGCCGAGTAGTAGACCAGGCAAAGAGAAGATTGATGACTACCTCTGAGCCAGTGAAGGACTGCTACGACATAGTTTTGGACGTTTTGCATTCTTTTGTATTACATTTTCTATATACATGATATTTTTACTTTTGGGTTGAGTGATAGGAACATCTGACCAGACACATGTTATATATATCACCACTTTTGTTTATATATGCATGTGATCTCTATTTCCTAATTTTTCTATAGTACGTTAGGCCTTATGTCCACCAGTAACTTAATAAGACTTCTGTTAAATAGAAAATATAAATGAACTATGATTTATAGACAACCATAGGTTAGTCACTAGAACTATCTAATTAATTATAGGTGGTATCATAATTGATAGGTTATTAAATGTTTAACTAAGGCTAACTAGTTCCTTGCTAGGTCTTACACGAAAGATTAGGACTTAATTAGGGATTAGGCTGGGTGATGCCCTTATTTGGAGAAGGGGTCGTCATAATTAGATATTCCTCGGGATACATAAATCTTTGGAGATTAAGGGCTAGGATGGAACATCACCTTGATATATAATATTAGTGATCAAACAACATGCAAACCAAATCACTCATTCATTTTTGCTAGAGAAGAAGAAAGAATTGTTGGAGAGGAGTGAATCATCAAGGTGTTGAAGGAATCCATGAGAGTTGGTGAGAAATTCTCAAGCTAGGGTGTTACATCAACTAGGTACACATCATTTTAGTTGAAATTAGAACAAGTCCTGGTTTTAAGCTAATTTCATATGGTAGATGATTGAGTATTTGCAATTAATTTATATATTTGGATTCCTCATTTCAAACTGATAATCCAGCTATATTGAAGTTTTTAATTTGGTTTTGAAATCATAAAGATATGAATTTTTGAAGTTGCAACACCAAAACTAAAATTTTACATGTTATATTAGGAATCAACCTAGGTAATTTGGTCATAATCTACCCATTTTAGATCCAAATTCAACCACACAAGTGGCATTTGAAAGTTCATATAGAAAGGAACAACTTTGCTTAACTGAAGGTACTCTGATTTGAATGTTTTAATTTCCAAACATGCTCTACAAATAGGTGCTAGAATTAAAAAATAATGTTTTGAAACTAAATCTTTTAAGGGCATAACTCCCTAACTACTTATCCAAATGAGTTGATCTTTTAGTTGGTTGTATTTGGATATATTTGATACTTTGTGACTAAAAATCACATTTTTAGGAACTATAGATTGGGAGAAATAAATTTTCTAAATCCGTTAGTCGGATTAAATTCCAATTAGACAATGTTTAGTAAAATCATGATATCTCTTTCATTTTAAATCAAAGTTTTGCAAACTAAACCTTTCTGGAAAGCTAAGAGAGAAACCAAAAATAATTGTATTGATGATTGATTTTGATGTTTTGACTATTTCATGCCTAAAACTGCGTTAAAATGTAGTACTGAAATTGAAACGTAATTTGGTTTTTAGGGGCTGATTTAAGAAGATTGATTTAAAGTCTATTGAACCAATTTGAATATACAATAAACACCACTAAATTGAGCTTAAACCCATTATATTTGAACTAATGAGATACCAAACTCGAAAACCTAGGAAAAGGGTATGGGAAAGTGAATACAAGATTTGGAGTATCGGGAGGCCAGTAAAACTAGGACTTTACTTTGTTGTTGTGAGTATACCCAATGGCAAATTTACTTGGCATTTCATTTCCATTAATTGTTATCCTTGCATAGTCCTTTTAACTATTTTACCTTTGTATTATTATATCATGTGTTTTTTGTGTCTATGCTCACTTGATGAGTCTAGTTGCATGATATCTATTCATTTGATTTGATTCATTGATTCTATCTCATGCTATGTTTATTCTTGTTGTTTTAAATGTGAATTGAATGATAAATAGCATGCTATTAGGCTGGTGAATATCTTATAAATGTTTAAGGGGACTTGTATTCCTTATTTGTTTAGGTGTGTAAATGTGCACATGCCTTGACAATCCATACTTGGTATTTCTTGAAATTTTAAAAGTAGTTTTCGCATTTAGGTCCCATACTCGATCGAGGTGTGCGCGACTCACGGGGTTAGAGTCCATGGGGATGTCGGCACGTGTTACCTGACACTGTATGAGACTCGGGGTTAGAGTCCCTGAGATGGTCTACATACCGGGGTTAGTGTCCCTGGTAACAGTTGGGCTAGAGTCCCTTGTGATATATGATTATTAAGTAGGACTGACAGCCCCAATTTCCCGCAAACTGGGTCCGCCCGGCCTAAGCCCATGTGGACCCCTGAGCCAGTCTCGCAAGGTCAACGCAGGCCTAGTCAGCCTTCTAATCCCTCATTATACATAAATTCACAATTTTAAGTTGAGTTATTAATATTTTGCAAGTTTTACAGTTTAGCGGAAGCACTTACTACAAATAAATAACTCAACATTATTTTTGAAAAGAGTTAGGCAACCTAGTTGTGGAATCCAGTAAATATGCTATCATCAGAGGAGAATAATACAAGATATACAAAAATTCACCTAGCTATAGAGCCCTCTCCTTGCTGGACCATAGATCTGCACTCGGTCAAACCCAAAATGACGAGCCCAGGTAAGTAAAGCCAGTAGGACATATACAACATTTCAAAACATAACTAAAACAGTTGAATTCATGCAATTAGAAAGAAAGGAAACATGTAACGCATGAATATAAAAGACTGTAAATAAATCAATCGATGAGTGAGGCCAAATAACAAGGAGTCCTGACCAAAAGGTCGTCGAGTCGCTGCAACAGCCCAACAGACTCGGGTTTAGGACGATACCCCAACCTCCCAGCCCTAACCCTTGTGGCTATGAGACATTCACGGACCCGGATCTAGGACGAGACCCCTGCCTCCCAGCCCTAGCCCGTACGACTATGAAACATCCACAGACCTGAATTTAGGACGAGACAACTGCCTTCCAGCCCTAGCCCGTGCGACTATGAAACAACCACAGACCCGGATAAGAGCCCCCAACGTACACTCAATTGGGATAATCTACGGACGTCCAGGTAAGACCTCGTGCTTAGGACGAGACCCCTGCCTCCTAGCCCTAACACTCTCATATCGCAGATAACAGTAATCATAACTCACTTGCCAATGGACCACTCAACCAACAACAATTGCAAAGATAGCTATCACCAAGCAGCAATCAACAAGAATGAAAGGAAGCTATCACAAAGCAGTGAACAATAGCCAATAAAATGAAAGGAAACCATTGTACAAATCCTAACTAGTTTACTTACATTTTACGCAAGCAATTCAAATCGTCCTCAAAACGTCCCACTCACGCCTCCATATGCGTACCCGACACCTGACTATAGCATCCTAAGTCCCTAGTGTTCATTTATACCATTTACAGTTTTAGGGTCGCATTACGTGCAATTATAATATGGGGTCATAGATTTGTCCTTTTCTTCTCAAAAATAATTTGAGTTTTAGCACCCTTTTCGACTTATATCCGGGTGTCAAATGCCTGAAAACCTCGAACTCTTGTTTTTTCTAGCTTCCTCAAATTTTTCATATTTATTTTTTAGGAATTTACTATAATTTTCCATAATTTTTTTTTATCTATTTTAGTCTATTTTCTGTAATTTAGTTTTATAAAAAAAATCAGTTTATTGGGGTGGGTCCGGGTTGACCCGACCCGGTCCAAGCGGACCCGGTCGGTCCTACCCAAGCCGCAGGGGGTCGTCTTCCTCACCAGAGCACGAAGTGCTCTGGTTCGATTTTTTTTTTCTTTTTAGCGCTGGGGTTGGGCTTCCATCCCCAACCCCAGGTGGGGTTCGTATGCAGGGGAGACCACTCCCCTGCCTTCCTCGAGCTCGGACAAACTGTCATGGCAGTTCGTCCGAGTTTGCCAACCACCCGAACCCAAACAACAACCCACACATTAACAATAGCAAGATTTCACTCACCTTGCTCAAGCTTGATCCCTCTCTCTCTCCCCCGGTCTCTTTTTCTTTCTCTCACTCCCTTCGATTTTTCACCTCTCCCCAGGTTCCTCTCCGCCACTATTTTCTTTTCACCTTTTTTTTTTCTTTCACCTTCCACTTACCCACTTTATCCACACATATTTTTATATGTCTATATTTGTCTATAAATGCTAGCCACATTACAACGCTACCTCGGTCCCCACGTCGGTACGCGACTCGAGACGTGTCCCCGTTCGTGTTTCGGCTCAACAAATTTCGCGCATATACTTTTCTCAACAATTAGCATTAAAATCTTAAATTGAACATTCTCGGTGTCTCCACCCGAGATTCGGACATACGTATTCAACGAGTGGGTCCCACATAAGACCTTGACCTAGAACGTGGCACAAGTCAAATTTTTGAGCCGTTACACTAGCCATACTCGCATTGAAGTCCCTTTCTTTATATTCTTTCATATGATTCGGCTTGAGATTTTTCCTCAATTAAATGATTATAATATCAATAAGATTGATTAAATTTATTGATTAAGCACCGAACTTTAGGTCAATCACTTCAAGAACTTGGATACCGTACCCTAAACTCTTAAAATTAGTACTTAAAACTCACCAAAAATAAATAAGTAAAGCACCAACCAACTTGGAGGTCAATGAACCAACCCTGGGTTTCATGCATTAGTTAGGACCTAGCTAGCTACTAGTTGTTTAATTAATTGAAGTTCTTTAAGGTTATAAGTTCGATTCTTCTAATTTTTCGAGATATATATATCTTTCACCGTGATGAGTTTCTTTTATGGAATATTCGAGAGTAATCACAGGTACCGCAATATAATAATATGGAAAACATGAGAAATAAATTTGTTCCGTGAGAAGGTTATATACATCAACTTCGTTTACCCAAAATATAAGATGAAACAAATCACCATGACATCAAGAAAACTCATCATGCAGGTCTATTACGACGGTTACGGTGACGTTGTTGCTCGGTGATGCAAACCGGACGTACTATATGTCTAGTTGGATGATGTGTTTGTACATTCGGTTGAGGTTGTTGATCTTGCATTGAATGGCGTCGAGTCGATTGATGTTCTTCCTCTGGTGCTTCACTCGACTCACATCTGCTACTGATGCTCCCAAAAATAAGAGGTTGAACCATCCGAAAATAGTGGCTTTCTGTATACGGTTGGGGGAAAGAAAAATGAGGCTACGGCATGGTCAACAAGTTCACGAAGGAGCCATTTCCACTATATGAGATATTGTAATTATAACATGGCGGAGTATATGGACTCGGCCTGTATCGAGGGAATGACGGATCCATTTGATGTCTAGGCATTCCATGGTCCACATATGAAGACGACGGCCCATGTGCACAAGGATCAAAATGGTAAGGAGGAAGATTCACGATCGGCGGCCTGGGTACAAACATATGAGGTTCTGGTTGCCCCGTCGTGTCCAATGAATCTTCTAGTGACCGAGCGATATCACGTCATGTAGTCTTGATGATCGCGCCCTTCATTATGTGCCGCTGTGGCAATATTGTCGTCACAATTTTCTCACACGTATATATAGTTTGTGTGAAAAGTCACCCAATTTTCTTGATGACGTCCACGCAATTCGACGCCGTGCAGTTAGGTGTCGTAAGCACAATTTAGTGGCACCACTTGTATCATTCTGAATTGTCTCATAACCCTTTCTGGTTGATGTCACTCTACTATGTGGAAACAAATTAGGGGACACGTCGGAAGTCAACTACCGTGACCATTAGTACAGTAATCGGGAAGAGACCCCATGACTTCAGCATATGGTTGCAATACTACATCATCCTCATTTTGCAAGTTGAGTGCATCACGGTAAGCCGATACGACGTGCATCGCACTCTGTGTAACCGAAAATGCATCGAATCATATGTGTAGAAAACAATAAGTTAAGAAAAATGAAAATGGACTAGATGTTAAAGAAATTAAGGAAAAATATTTGTATTACATGTGTCCCAATGGAACGTTTATAAGCATATGTTCTCCATCCACTATTCGCGGTTGAACTCTAGACACACCCAGGTGCCGCGGTGCTATGAATGGAAATCTGTCCCATGCCTACAGTTGTACAAGAATTGACGCGCCTGCAAACTAAACTAACTTAACTAACTAAACTTAACTAACTAAACTAACTAAACTAACTACCTAACCTAAACTAACCAAACTACATAAACTAAACTAACTAACCAAAACTGACCTAAATACTTAAATTAAACTAACTTAACTAACTAAACTAATTAAACTAACTAAACTAACTAAACTAACTACCTAAAGTCGATTAATTAAACTAAACTAAACTAAACTAAACTAACCTAATAACCTAACTGCCTACACTTAATTAACTAAACTAACTACCTAAACTAAACTAACCTAACTACTTAAACTACACTAACTAACATAAAAACCTACACTAAACTAATTTAACTAACAAAAGTAACTACCTAAAGACGATTAACTAAACTACTAAACCAAACTAAACGAAACAAAACTAACCTCCTCCTTCTCCTCCGTTGTTACGCTGCCCCGTTGCCGCTGTCGTTGGTCTCCCTCCGCTGCTCCCTGCTTTGCGTCTCGCATTCGCGCTCGCTCCGTCAACTCCCTCTCCTCCTTCTCCACCTCTGGTTGACAACCCCACGTCTCTCTCGCCAAATCCTGACCCGTTGCCTCCTATATCTGGCCTCCTTCTCCACTGTCTCTCAATCAACCGGCCCTCTACCCCCTCCCCTCCTTAAATACCTGACGCACCCATCTACAACACACCTGTGACCTATCCTACTACCCTAAAATAGCCATGTACACCCCTACCCGAAACAGGGACGCAAAGAATATATTCTCTACGTCCCTGTTTCGGGAAGACGAAGGTAGGGTACACAGATAACGCCTTTTCAAAAGGCGTTATCTGTGTAGCCCGACTGCCCATGTCCACGTAGTTCCACGTGGACATAAGTCGAACGAATAGCACCCTTTCAAAATGCGCTATCCGTTCGCGCCAAGTCTATGTGGTTAGCCCACGTGGACGTTTACACAGATAGCGCATTTTGAAAGGGCGCTATCAGTGTAAACATGTCCACGTAAGCGAAAAAAATCCACCTAAGTGATAGCGCCTTTTGAAGGGGCGACATTGCCTATTTTTTGAAATAAAGAAAAATCACCATTATTTTACTCATTTAAACTAAAAAGTATCGCGCTTTTGTAATTTTTTCTCTAAATTGGTTCTTGGTAGTTTACAGTGTGTTTCTCATGTTTGTTATTGCATTCCTCTTAATCTGTGGGTGATAGTTTGCTAGTTCATGAACAAACTCGCAGTAAGGTTGAATGTGAGAATACAACAACAACAACAACAACAACAACAACAACAACAACAACAACAACAACAACAACAACAACAACAACAACAACAACAACATAGCCTCAGTCCCAAATTAACCGGGGTCGGCTACATGGATCAAACTTTTCCATTGTGCTCGATTAAGTGCAATTGATGGTGAGCTTTGCAAACCATTTAAATCCCTTCTAATTAATGCATCCCATGTTAACTTTGATATGTCCCTACCTCGTCGAATTTCTACAGTTTCTATAGAGTCAAGTTTTCTAGTTGGAGCATTTGTAGGCCGTCTTTGCAGGTGACCAAACCATCGCAACCGCCCTTCCCTAATCTTTGTATCAATTGGTGCTACTCCTACTCGTCTTTGAATTTCTATATTTCTTATTCTATCTTTACGAGTTTTACCACACATCCACCTAAGCATCTTCATTTCTGCTACGTTCATTTTATGTAATTGTTGTTGCTTTACCGCCCAACATTCACTTCCATATAGCATAGCTAGCCTAATTGAGGTCCTATAAAATTTTCTTTTTACCTTAGTAGGAACATTTCGATCACAAATCACCCCTGTTGCACTCTGCCATTTTTTCCATCCAGCTTGAATTCTATGTGTGACATCATTTTCAATGTTCCCATCACTTTGTATGATTGATCCTAGGTATAATGTCATCCAAAATACAAGTACTCAAAACAAGTATAATGTCATCCAAAATACATTATTTTTTAATATAATGCGTTATAAATTTAATTAAGCTTTGACAACACACGTGGAAGAAATTAGACAAGATATTACTCAAGTGATTTTTGCTTGTACAAGAGTATTAATTTTTTTTTTTTAATTAGTTTAGTCTCTCACGGACATGAAGGTTTTTGGTAATTTATCAAGAGCTATGATTTCATTTTAGTATTCAGTAGTCTGTTAACTCAAAATAAAAGACAACCAACCATCTTCATATTTAACTTTTGTATATGTAAACTCTATTTACGTAGATTTATAAAAGTTTGTTTCTTGTAAAAAAAAAATTAGTATTCAGTAGTTAGTAATGCAAATTATTTCAGTGGCATAAAAAACACCCAAACGAAATATGCACATTATAATCAATTCAATGCATAATACAGAAAAAAGATTGTTAATTACTTCCATTAAGCTACCACTTAATTGAAAATGTCCTTTTTGCAAATTCAAGTTAATTATGATCTTTTAAGTTGTTTGATATCTGATCTAAAGTATAACACTATCTTATTTCAAATTTAGGAAAATGGTTAAGCGAGCAAGTGGAAATAAAATGAGTATTAACTGTATAAAGTAATATTTGATACAAATATCCAACTGCCACTGAAAAGAATGGACGACCAACAAATAACTCATACAAATGAAAATTGCTTATTTTAGCACTTTAGGCATGAACTAAGCATAATTATTGAACTTGCTATCTCAGTCAGAATGCTACACAACATAAAAGCTTATGCTTATGCCTGAGCAAGATTAGAGGCATCAAGCACGACACACTTCAGTTTATGAAGCATAACAAAACATTATACAATGGAGAGTAGTTGTAATGACCCTAAAATATAATCCGTGCTACATGTCATTTCAGGGTCGTACTTGGGACCCACTCGTCGTGATTCGTATGTCCAAATCTCGGGTGTAGAAACCAAGGTATACTATTTTTTGTGTGATGCTTGTATTATTTATTATACAAAAGATTGAACAATTTAAAATAATTAATTTCGAAAATGTGTAGGTAAGATCTTACCTCGAGTTTCGTGTTAGTTGGCAGTAGTTAAGGTTGAGATTGGGTTTAATTTGGCGTAAGCTTGGTTAAATATGGCAAGAGAAATTATTTGTGATAGTTGAGTATGTCATGAACAAAAGTAAGATTTTTGGGCTTTTGGTGTGACCAAAACTAGTATTTTGGACATTTTATGAAGATAGACTATTTTGTCGAGAGTTTGGTTCAATTTGGTGAAAACAACGTCGAAAACGAGCACCAAAAGTCAAAATATGTCAAAATAGGACTTTCGGGAATTAATAAATATATATTTATATATATAAACCATGAAAGGAAAAAAAAGAAAAGAAAACTCATTTGGTTTCATTCGAACGTTCCCTAAACCCTTCAATTTGGGTTTTCGCTCGCGGTGCTTCCGACATCTGATTTTTGCTCGGTTTCTTTTCGCAAAATCGTAAAGGATCGCAAGGCGGTAAATTTAAGCTAAGTTTCTGCGGCAGAAAAGAGGAATTCAGCTTGTAATTTGGTAAATTCTTAATGTCGGGCATTTTTCCTCAATTCAATTTGAATTCTGGCGATTTTTTAATTTCTTTCACGGGGTTTCCATAGAAATTGGTATGAGTTGTCGTTAATTGGTGTATTAGATTGATTCGCGTCAATTTGTGATAAATTTCGACGACGTGGGTTAGGGTTTTAATGATTTGAATTTATGCAATTCAGTTGATAACTGTTTTTGAGATGTTTTATACTTAATATTTGACTCCACGAGCCGTGAAAATATTTTGGTGTTGGCATCGAGTGATTTCGTGGCATTTATTATTGAGTTTTGAGGATTTAATTGTGAGAATATTGATTTGGAGACATTTTCTAGTTGAAAATAAATAAAGTTTGTCAAGTTGATATGTCTTATTAGAAAATTCATAACTTCTTCGTTTCTGATCCGATTTGAATATTCTTGGAGTCTATGGAAAGTACGTCAGGAGTACTGCAAGTTTCTTTTTGGTTGTCATGACAAATTATGAGGTTTTCAGAGTTAGAACCGTAACTCTAGTGGGCTAGTTGATGATACTTAAAAGTTATTATAAAGTATTATTTTTAGAAATAGCTCTCAAGCGTACTTTGGTCGCAATATTTGTATGGTTTAAGAGTTCTAAACCAAGGATATTGGACTTGAATTGATACTAAATGATATCAGGAAATCTAAGGAAGAGATACAGAGGTTTGAGAACGCGTTTTGGAGTGTCGAGAAGCTAGATAGGTTAGGAATAAGCGTGTGGATCGAGGTAAGTAAACCAGCTATGAAATTGTACAGTAATTTCATTTTAAGCTATTGAATATTGTTTTTCATTGCTTTGATATCTATCCTTTAAATTCCATTCTAATTGAGTTGCCCGATGGCAAGTGAGTCAACGGTGGTCCTTGGAAGGAGTGGCGGGCTGAGGTAACATACTAGCGTCATGACCTCAGGATGCACTGCACTGGTTACTGATTTTGACGGGGTGTGAGGTCTTAACGTGGCTATTCCAGGAAGTCTCACTATCTTGTGGGTTTAGGGCTTGTGAGTGTACCAAGTCCTAGAACCCGAGTCTTGATGTTTTAACAAGACTCAACGACTTATTCGTTGGGACTACTTGCGCCTCTCTATTTGCATCTTTGGACACTCATGTATCGATTGTTTTTAATTTATTTACAGTTTTTTATTTATACATGCGTCCTTATATCTTTCTTGTTATCTGCATGAATATGAACTGATTTATTTATTTTGAAATGTTGTTTAGTATCCTACTGGCGTTACTTACCCGGGCTCATTATTCTTGTGTTTAACTGAGTGCGGATCCGCAATCGAGTAAGGGAAAGGGGCCAGTAATATGAGATTTATTGTGAGAACTTTGGAGCTACCTTTCCTCTCACATTTTTGTGTAGGTTTTGTATTATTTAGGTATATATTTTTTTTACACATGGAATATATGGTTTTGTGAGATATTTACATGGAGTACATACGCGGTTTCCACACTCTAGGCTGTCCTAACTGATTTGTGTGAGTTGTTTCGATTTGCTTAAGTTGAAATCGCTTCTGCATAAACTTTGATACCTTACAAATTTGAATAACTCACGATAAATAATGAAAAATAATTAAGAAGGCTGACTAGGCTTGCGTTGATGTCGCTATGAGTGACTTGGGGTCCACGTAAGTCTAGGCTGCCCAGTTTGGGTTGTGTAACTGGGCCGTCACAGTAGTGTCTACTAAATACAAAACATTTTCACCTAAATACAAGTGTACGTTCTGAGTAAAGAAAAAAAATACTAAAAATCTGATTAGAAGTTCATTAAGATATTTTGTCAAACACTTGGCTAACATAAAGTTAAACACTGAAAATAAACCAAAATATGTAATTCCCCCAACTGAATGTATCCAATTAGATTCAAAAATCACACTAACCCTATCACGTTCACCAACATTAGACAACATCAGCAAGTACAAACAACATCACGGTCTAAAGCGAAAGCGAAAAAAAAAAAAAAAAACAAACAAAAAAAAAACACATATCAACGGCCCATATCACTAAAAAACCCAGTGTTTGCAGATCAAACAAGCCCAATTAGAAAAACCCTATTAAACTTAAATTCCTGAAATTACCTGCAATGGAGATCGAGCACTAAGAGAAAGTGATTGTAATTGAGAATAAAGTGAACGTGAATGCAATGCAAACAAATCTTATAGTTATAGGGATAAATAAGGGTCGTTGGAGTTGTTGTCGAAAAAGATCATGGTTGTTGTTGTTGTGAAGAAGATTAATGTCGTCGAAGTCAGAGCTGTTTTTGTCGTAGAAGTCGGAGTTGACGAGAGTCGGGATGAGGAGTTGTTGTCGAAGTCAGAATTGATGGAGTAGATAGGAGTTGTGGAAGACGACTCAAAGTCGGAGTTGTAGAGAGTTGGGATGAGTTGTTCTCCTCGAAGTCGGAATGGGATGAAAGGGTAAAGGCAAAAAATAGTAACTTTCCTTACAGCCTTGACTCGTGCTTTTATATATTGATAGATTATATTATATTATATTATATTATAAGTTGGGGAGAGAAAGTTTTACATGCTCTTTCATTTCACCATTTCATTTTTAGGTTTTTTCAATTTTTCAATTTTTTTTATTTTAAGATATTTGTATATTTTTGTTATTTATTGTTTTAAGATATATTTATTCCTCATATTTTTGAAAAACGTAAAATTTAACTTTGAACAATCAAACAACGGTCTAATTAATGAGTTATTCATCAATGTCTTAAGTCTCTGTTTTAAATTTTACATCGTCAATTTGGTTACCACAACATTATTTATATATATTGTTTATGACACTGAAATAACAATTAAGTTCATTTGAATTCTTTTTTTTTAATGAAGGGCTACTTTAATATTTTATAAGTAAATTTTTTTTACCCACTATTGTATTTTTTTTCTAAGAAATATGTGTTGATTATTATGAATTGTAATTATAATTGTAAAAAAATATTGCAATATATTTATGTAAATTAATTTATTAACTTTCTCTTAAAGTTTTAATAACTCTTGCGTAGAGAGCAAGAAATCAAGTAATCTCTATATATATAAAAGTTGAAGGAGAAAGAAAGTTTCACAAGCTCTCTCCTTCTACCATTTTATTTTTAAGATTTTCTTAATTTTTTTATTTTTTATTTTAAGATATTTATATATATGTGTTATTTATTGTTTTAAGATACATTCATCCCCCCATATTTTTGAAAAATGAAAAATCCAACTTCGAACAACTAAATGACCGTTTAATTAATGATGTATTCATATTCTCTGTTTCGAATCTTACACCATCGATTTGGTTACCACAACATTATTTATATATATTGTTTAGGGCACTGAAACAACAATTAAGTTCATTCGAATTTTTTTTTGTTAATGAATGGTCACTTCATTGATTTATAAGTAAATATTTTTTAAACCATCTTGCATATTTTTTTTCTAAAAACCTATATTATCTATATATATATATATAAGTCGGATGAGAGAGAAAGTTCAGAAGCTACCTCTTCTCACCATTCTAATTTTTTAATTTTTTTAATTTTTTATTATTTATTTATTTCTATTATCGATTGTCCCAAGATATATAATTATCTATTATATGTGCATCTATTAATAATTAATAATGGTTATATTATCAACGAATGGATTAATAGAATTAGTACATTCAGTTCAGAGGCTACCTCCTCTCACCATTCTAATTTTCTAATTTTTTAATTTTTATTATTTATTTATTTCTATTATCGATTGTTCCAAGATATATAATTATCTATTATGTGTGCATTTATTAATAATTAATAATGGTTATATTATCAACGAATGGATTAATAGAATTAGTACATTCTACTCGAAATCATGGGCAAATGCATGGAACGGAGTGTAGTAAAAGTTTTTAAAAATTATGGGCAGATACATGGAATTGAGTGTAGTGCAAGCTTTATTCCCCCTATAAATTTCACTTCCCATCCATTCTTCTACGCTGTAATTCTCCCGCATCCAGTTTGAAGAATTTTTGGGGAGTGCTTGGCCATTATCTAAATTTTTGTTTGGGTCTCCAAGTGCACATGTTTGTAGGATTTTTTGTGTTTGAATGGATGCACAAGTACCATGGGTTAGCTTATGTAAAGGGTCGAGCACGTCGATTTTTATTTTTTATTTTTTATATATAGTTTTTGCTTGACATAGTGGTAAACTACGACTAGGCTGGCAAAATGTGCCCGGTCCCGTTTGGCCCGTTTTGTCGGCAATATTTTTTTGACAAACATACGGGTCCGGACAATGTTTTATGTCCGTTTAAAAATACGGGACCGGGTCTGGGCAAAAATTTAAAAAAACGCAATTTCGCCAGTTTAGTGATTAATTTGAAGGGCATATAAGTAATCTCACACTCCATAACCTAATTCTCACCTCTCACCGTCTCACACTCACGATTCACAAACTGCCTCTCCCTCAACTCTGCCTCTCTGCCTCCCTTAACAGTCAACACCGCCTCGATCCCTAGACACCGCCGCTCTTCGCACACCGCTTTCGCTCCATCAACACCTCCTTTCGCTCTCTCGCTCCTCAACACCGCTTTCGCCTCTCTGCCTCCTCAACACGCTCTCCGCCTCTCGCCTCCTCCTCAACACCGCCTCTCGCTCTTTCAACACCGCTCCCTCAACACGCGCCTCTCTGCACACCGCCTCTCTGCCTCCCTTAACACCGCCTTTCTGCCTCTCAACACCGCCTCTCTGGCTCTCTTTCGTCGTCTCGCGATCGCCAGTTGCCACCGCAGCACCGCCTGTGCGGCCTCAGCCTCACCGACTGTGCGGCCTCTCCCTCCCACCACCAGCACCACCGCCCCAACCACGCCTTCGACCTCGCTGTCACCCCCAATTTCGTCGCCAACACTCTCTCCAGCACCTCTGTCTACACCGTCAGGCGTCAGCAATTCCAAGTTGGGCTTCGCCGGCCTTAGCTGTTATTTTGGCCTCTCTCTCTATTGAAGATTGGAGTTGCCCTGCTTGCCCATTAGCCTCTAGGTCTTAACCTTCACAGCCTCGCATGTATTGATATTAATTTGATTAATTGTTGTTATGAGAAATAATTCTTGTTGTTTTCCTTAACGGGTATGTTTATTTTTTAGAGTACAAAAATGGGTTTTGATTTAATTTGGTTATGGTGAATGTTTCGATGTTGAATTTGGCGGTGTTGTGCATTTGCAGATGAGAACCCTAGCTATCAGTCTTGCTTATCTCATATACGACTTGATGTGTTGCCTCTTTGACAGCCATTTTAGTGTTCACAACTCTGTCCATCATTTGGTCAGCATTGTTGGTATTGGGGCTGGCCTTGCTTATCAACGGGTGAGTATTGAATTTTTCGAATGATGTACTCATGTACGTTCTGATCATGTGCCTTTTGTGATATACATTTAGAGTTTTCCGAGTATTGAATTATTTCACTATGTATAATACTATTTGGAATGAATTCATTCGGTGGTTCTTCTGATGTTTCTTTTTTTTAATGCATTTTTATTTTCCCTTTCATTAGTAATGAAGAGAACACATGTAATATCTTAATATCATAACCCTTACCTTATAGGTTGGATTGAGTGGTCCAGAGTTACATATCCCAGATTTGTGCCGAAGTAAAAATAAAAAGCGGACAAAACGGGAGCCGTATGTTTTACAAACATACGGGACTGGACAAACAAAAATTGCCCGTTTCAAAAATAGGACCGGGTCCGGGCACCAAATTTAATAATTTTAGAAATGGGTGTCTGGTCCCGTTTATGTCTGTTCCCGGATTTTCGCCAGCCCTAACTACGACACCCATCATTTTGTAACTTTCCTATTTTCTTGCCCCTTTTCATACATATAAATCATGAAGGCCTTCACTGACAACTGCGCGAAGTGCAGGGAAACACCTAATATATATATATAAGTGGGAAGAGAAAGAAAGTTTCGCATGTTCTCTCATTCCAGCATTTCATTTTTAGGATTTTCTCAATTTTTCTATTTTAAGATATTTATTTATTTATGTTTTTTTAATGAATGGTTACTTCAATGCATCACGTCTCCAATTCGAATATGTATTACACATCTCTTTTGTTACCACAACATCATTTATACTACTTAAGGCACCGAAATCACAATTAAATGTATTTGAATTTTTCTTGGTTAATGAAGTATTGTTTCAGTGTATTTAATCTCGCATTTCGAATCGTATATCATCATTTTGATTATTGCAACATCATTTATACAAAACATTAATCTTTTATTTATATATAGATCATAGGTTTACAAGTACTGCAGGTCTAGCAACATCCCAAGTACTTCTCTCACAGTTCTTCACAACATACAAATGCAATGTTGTGGCGATTGTTGAACCGAATGACACTCCAAAAACGTAGTAGAGATCTTGTAGTGCGATTAACAACTTCACATATTTATATTTATTGTTGTGAGGATTGTTCATGATGTTTACTATGCGTGTGACTTATAAGTAATAAATATTTTTTTATCATCTATTATATGTATTTTTCTTAAGAAATATAGGTTGATAATTGTGAATTATAATTTTAATTATAAAAAATATTACAATATATTAATGTAAATTAATTTATTAACTTTCTCATAAAGTTTTAATAACTCATGCGTCATCGACTAATAACTATATATTTATAAGGTTAGTATAACTCTTAAATATCATTAAGTACTTGCTAAGATTCATGGTTTTACAAGGTACGTTGTTATTTTTTAATCAATGCTATTATTATTATTATTATTATTATTATTATTATTATTATTATTATTATTATTATTATTATTATTATTATTATTATTATTATTATTATGTGAAGTTCTTAAATTAATAGTCCACGCGTTTGTACTAGATAGTGGGTGAGCTGACTTCATTTTATGGTTGTTGAGTTGACCTTATTTGTTAGAAAAAATAATTTACAAGTACTTGTGGGAGAGCAACTAAATATTTTCATTTTTTTTGGTGGAAATATTTTTTTTTTTCACTTTTCAAGAAACTTTGAAAAAATAATATATACTGAGACTCATGAGTCATGGTATTTGACATGTTGCAATGGGAATATTATTGATTTGCCCAAGTGATCGAAATTGAAGTGATGCCACTTCACATGTATAAATATATATAGTTACACAACTACTTAGCATATATGTGTTATGTGATTTTATTTTTAATTTTATTGTTCAAAGAGTTTTTTTTTTTACTAAAAAGTTAATTTATTTTTAAATAATTAAAACTCATACTATTTCCAAATCAAGACTTTGATAAATCAAACTAAATTTATAATTTCGTGTCAAGCTTTTATAATTTAATCATGAACTTTAAATACATCTCTTTTCTAATTTGAATAAAATTTTAAAAGTAATAGGATTAATTAATATCCATTTCCTTATGGACTGGTTATTTGACAAAAATAACACAATACAATTAATTAAAAAAAATATTCTACACAATGTATATTTTTTTTGGAGCAATTATATAGTATATTGTAGTTAATTAGTATATAAAATCTTATTTGATTTAGTTCTTGAAGCATTTTAATATTGTAATAATTAACTTCACTTAATCATTTATAAACCAAAGCAACAAAAAGAAAAGCAAATACCATATACATTTTTCAATCAAAAAGATTAATTAAAACAATGTTTTATGGATAAAAGAAACTAAAACAATGTTTTATATGGAAAATGAATAGGTTACATAAATAAATTTGCTATACACATACATTTGTTACAACTTACAACATTGTTGTAGTCCTTAACATTTTGCATCGTGATCAATACATGTGCATCTGAATGTTGTTAAAGAATCCTAATTGACATTGTGTAGCAGATGTGTGTATCAAAGTATCTCACCATAATTATCATTGTCTATTAACTGTATTCAATATAATATATGTAAACGCATTTTTTTTACATAAAAACAAAAATGGAGAGCAAAATTGTCTTTGGTGTCAAGACAAAAATGAAGGGCAGAATTGCATTGCACTGTACAATGCTCATCTTTCTAATATGGACTTTTTGTTTGATTAGCACACATGGGCAAAATTTTTATCAACCCAACACACCCACAAATTTTTTTTACCAAACTAACACATTTTTGGCTACGTCAGTGCCACATCGCCACCACATCACCAGGAGTGATGGTGTGGTTGTTTTGTTTTTAAGCAAAAACGTGACCTTAGGTCACGATTTGAATATAATGCAAATCATGACATCAGGTCATGATTTCCATTGAAGTCGTGACCCAAGGTCACGTTTTTGCTTCACATAAACACCAAACCCTTGCCCGTCCATCCTCCTTCACTTCCCCTTTAATTTTGTTCTCTCCGGCGACCGCCTCCGCATCCGTGTCCCCGTCCGGCGCAAGTAAGATTGGTCGTCCGTCGCCCTCCGTGGTTCGTATCCCGTCGGTCGTTGGAACATTGACGCGAGGATGCCTCTCCGTAGTGGTTGAGTGCACTGCTGCCGCCGATGCCCGCCTGCCGCCGCCGCGAATCGCCTCCTGCCGGCGCTGCTGGTAGCCTTCCCGCCGGTCAGTCCTCGCCTCCCGGCGGCGCTGCTCGCCTCCCGCTGGTCGGTCATTGCCTCCCGCTATCACTGCTCGCCTTCACAATCGGTCTCGTTTGTATTGGTAAAAATCTTCTTTCAATTGTGTTCATTGATGAATTAGTTCCAAAAATGCCTTTTCTTTGGGGTCTTATAAATTAATATCTTGAATTAAAATCCAATGATAATAAGCAATTTTCTCATGATATGATATATATATCATGGCTTATATACATAAATGACGTTTTTTTATTTAGATTAGCAACTAAACTAAGTTAATTTGTAACAGATAAATTTGCATAAGATCTTTTTGACTCTTACGAATGCCAATACTTTGCAATCTAATAACACCGAAAATATCACCGAAAAATCAGATCTTCTTGTTGCTTTATTGAAATCTATTGCATTGAGAACAATATTGTAGCTCATATGTCAGTATAATAATTAATGCATAATAGTGTTATAGGCCAATTTAATTCAATGCCAACATTACCAGTAGTTGCATGCCATAATGATAATATAATGTGTCAGTAATGGCTAATGTAAGTAATGGCTAATGTAAGGTCTTTTGAAGCTAATTAACTTGTGTCTATATATGCTAATTAACTTGTGTCTCTGTACGTTGAAACTGAAGTCACTGAATGCGAGTCACATATTTGGTTCAGTGAAAAATGACTTTCATCATATTGTGAAATAGCAAAAGATTGTTTCACGCACAAAATTAATTATATATTATATATTTAAATAAATATGTTAATCTCTTATGGATGCTCCTTCGTAGCATATCTTAACTAATGTGAAATATAATTTTAGTTAATATTAATTGTTGCTATTGTTGAATGCTCATTTAGTACAATTGCTTTGATTAATCAATACCAACTTTTTATATTTGTGCTAAGTGAGTGTATTAATTACCATCACTTCTATTGATTAACAATTATATTCTACATATATAGATTCGAAAATGGTTGATCGGAGAGTAACTTTGGTGTGCTATATGAATGATGTCATGGTTGATGGACCATCAGGGATTTCGTACATGAAACCGCCTATTCGATATCCCAGATCGAATATGGGTTTAGGGTACGAGGAACTTGTGAGTTTTATCTGTAATTCATTGGAGATAGACAATGAAAAAATGATATTAAACATGACATATAGATATCCCGTGTACATTGGAACCGGAACGTACAACTATCTCCCTTTGCGAATAGTTGATGAATCGACTCTGAAAGATGTTTGGGAGATTATGGCAGAATTTCCACCACCAAATTGCATAGAGCTATTTTTAGATTTAGTTTCGTGGCAATCATATACTAGTTCCAATTGTAATATAGTAGTAAGTGGAGAAGGACCTAGTACTCGACCAATTTTTGAACATGAAAGAACTTGTACATCGCCTTTGATGACCACAAATCCCGAAATAGACAAGGATGCTTGTTCCTGTGATGATCTGAATATTGAGGAAGATGTTGACTATTGTGGTAGTGACGGGGATATTAGTGAAGAGAGTAGCGATGATGATGTAGATGATGCAGGGGATGCTCATCATGTTGATGATGGCATGATTCGATATACATTAAATCGAGTCATAATGATGGCTCATTATCTTGTCCTCCAATTTCGAACGAAGTAGGGAATGATGATTTTTTCGATAAGGAGGCTGCTGGAATTGATGGTGCACATGTGGGTGTAGGTGAATTTGTTGTACCTTCATCTGTATTTATGGAATTAAGTAGTGAGGCAATGCAACCCATCCATGAGAATGCAATGATCCTTTCTAGATCTTTATGGAATGAGGCATCATAATTTCATGTAGGCATGCGGTTCCTTTCTAAAGTAACTATTCAACATGCCGTGAAATTGTATAGCATCAAAGAACACAGGCAATTTATGGTAACTCATTCTACACCTAATGTATGGATTGTCAGTTGTAAGAAATATTTAGATGGATGTGCTTGGAGGTTACGGTGTTCGAGAATAAAAACACATGGAATGTTTGAGATCACTAAATATGCATGACCACATACATGTATCTATGCAAAACTGTCTAAGGATCATGCTCATTTGGACTCCACTGTTATATGCCGTGAAATAGAAAATGTGGTGAGAAGAGATCCGTCCATCTCAGTTCTAGTTCTTCATCAGATTGTCAATGACAAATTCAGTTATGATGTTCATTATAAGAAAGTCTGGTTGGGGAAGAAGAAAGCAATTGCTAAAGTCTTTGGAGATTGGGAAGAATCATATAAATTGTTGCCGCGGTGGATGGTCGGTCTTCAAGAAAGCAATCCAGGGACACGTGTCGATCGGAGGTATGACGAGCCTAATGCCAACAATGAGGTTGTATTCAAATGAGTTTTTTGGGCATTCGCACATTCTATTGCAGGCTTTAGATATTGCAGATCAATTATACAAATTGATGGCACATTCTTGTATGGAAAATACAAACAAAAACTTTTAATAGTCACTGTTGTTGACAGTAATAGTCATATATTTCCATTAGCGTTTGCCATTGTTGATGAGGAAAGTCAAGACAGCTAGGGATGGTTTATGGCTTGTTTGCGACATCAAGTGACTGATAGAGATGGTATGTGTCATTTCCGATCGACACCCTGATATATTATTGGCAATGAATAATCCTCTAAATGGATGGACCCATGAAAGAGCTCAACACAGATTTTGCCTTCGTCACATATGCAGTAATTTCAACATGAGATTTGGGAGCAAATAATTAAAGGATATGGTGTACTTAGCCGGTGCACAACATCAACCGCGGAAATTTAAGGCGTACATGAAAGAACTTCAACAAATGAATGCAGAATGTATTGTGTGGTTTAATGACCTTGATCGAGCACAATGGATCAATGCATACGACAAAGGATATCGATACGGATAGATGATTACAAATCTAGCGGGTATTCATTATGTCTATATTATGTCACTATTATTTATTTAATGTGTTTGGTTTATTACATTTAGAAGCTAATACATATATGAGTTTTTTTAACAAATGTAGAATGCTTTAACGGGGTCCTTAAAGGCACGCGATTTTACCCCATCATCGCTTTAGTGCAACTGAAATTTTATCGTGTCATGGCATACTTTAACAAAAGACGTGACGAAATAGGTGCAGCCCTAGGAAGGGGCGAAAGGTGCGCAATGTATAAGTTGTCACATTGGGGAAAGGCGGCTGGAGGGCACAATGTTACATTAGTGAATCGTGAAAATGGCACATTTGAAGTCATCACTGCAGCACGTGGCTATCATTTGAGAAAATGGTCTAACAAGCAAGTGGTGAAATTGGAGGCTCGTAGATGAACTTGTATGAAGTGGCAGTGTTTTGGCATTCCATGTTCCCATGTTCAAGCAGTTTGCACCAGTGTTGTCATAGATCACTGTCAGTACATTGAGTCATACTACAGGTTGTCTGTGTACAGTCAATGTTATGCTGCGAATTTCCAACCCATTCCTCACGAAGATTATTGGCCTAGCGCTAAACTTCCACACACGTTGCTGCCTGATCCATCTCGAAAGTGAGTCAAAAAAGGTCGTCCTCAAACAAGACGTTTGCGCACTGAGATGGATTGGAGAGGCAATCAGAAACAACCACGTCATATGCAGCGAGAGAAGGAATGGAAAGAAACCCCAACAACGCTGCGATGTAGTAAGTGTAAGCAGGATGGACACAATAGACGCACTTGCACTCGTCGTCAGCAAGAACAACTGCCTAATGCTTCATAGTGAAAGGCTCTTTCAAGTCTTATGTTTCGCATCCACTTATATTTTCCTTGTATTTGTTCACTTGCTTATGAATTTGTGGTACATGTACTCTGTTTCAATTAAACCATGTTTTCATAATAGTCACACACTTTTGTTTTAACTTTATTGTTTCTTGAATGGAATGTATCGCTACTTGTATTGTTTCTTCATTGGTTTATGGAATTAATGACAGCATTATTAATGATTTGGGATTCAAGCGCAATATGGATCCTGGGCCTATAGATAACTCGGTGTTGACTATGCAAGCTCTACATAGATCTATTCGAGTTTGGAATGGACCGGTAGTATTTCTTTTCGCATGTTTGCATAATTTTATAGCTTCATAGCTACATTTTAACTAATGTAACTTAAATCTCGTATTTCCATAGGAGCCTGGTATATTGACAATCAGGCGTAATTCAGCTGCACTACATCGATTGGTCCCACTGGATGAAGTAACAGTTGAGCATCTTCAGGAAGTTGGGTTTTATGGGACGGCGCGAATAGGGTTCATATCAATTGATTTGTATCTCATTATTGCCCTTGTAGAGAGGTGGAGGCTAGAAACTCGCACGTTTCATTTTTCAATTGGCGAGATGACTATTACCCTACAAGATGTACAAATCATCTTAGGGTTACATGTCGATGGATTGACAATCTCTGATCGTGTAGAGCAAGATTACAATGCCTTATGCTTGACACAACTATGCTTCCCATTCCATGTTCCCATGTTCAAGCAGTTTGCACCAGTGTTGTCATAGATCTCTGTCAGTACATTGAGTCATACTACAGGTTGTCTGTGTACAGTCAATGTTATGCTGCGAATTTCCAACCCATTCCTCACGAAGATTATTGGCCTAACGCTAAAGTTTCATACACCTTGCTGCCTGATCCATCTCGAAATCGAGTCAATAGTGGTAGTCCTCAAATAAGACATTTGCGAACTAAGATGGATTGGAGAGGCAATCAGAAACAACCGCGTCATATGTAGCGAGAGAAGGAATGGAGAGAAACACCAACAACGTTGTATTGTAGTAATTGTAAGCAGGATGGACACAATAGACGTACTTGCTCTCATTGTCGGCAAGAACAACCACCTAATGGTTCATAGTGAAAGGCTCTTTCAAGTCTTATCTTTCGCATTCACTCATATTTTTCTTATATTATTTCACTTTCTTATGACTATGTGGTGAATGTATTTTGTTTCAATTAAACCATGTTTTCATATTATTCACACACTTTTGTTTTAATTTTATTGTTTCTTGAATGAACTGTATCACTAATTGTATTGTTTTATCATTGGTTTTTTTGTATTAATGACAACATTGTTAATGATTTGGGGTTCAAGTGTGATATGGATTCTGGACCTATAGATGATTCAATATTGACTATGTAAGCTTTACATATATCTATTCGCGTTTGGAATGGACAGATAGTACTTCTTTTTGCCTGTTTGCATATTTTTATGGCTTCGTAGTTACATTTGAACTAATGTAACTTAAATCTCGTATTTACATAGGATCCTGGTATATTGACTATCAGGCGTAATTTAGTAGCACTAAATCGATTTGTCCCACTAGATGAACGAATAGTTGAGTATCTTGAGGAAGCTGAGTTTTATGGGACAGCGCGAATATGTTTCATAACAATTGATTAGCATATCATTACTGCACTTGTAGAGAGGTGGAGGCCAGACACTCATACGTTTCATTTTCTAGTTGGCGAGATGACTATTACCCTATAAGATGTACAAATCATTTTAGGGTTACTTGTCGATGGATTACCAATCATTGGTCGTGTAGAACAAGATTATGATGACTTGTGTTTGACACAACTAGGCTTCCCATTCCCTGAAAATAACAAAACTGGAGGTCAGATCCAAATTCACCAACTTTCAAGATGGTTCCCAAACCTTCCAAATAACGCTGGTGATGTGGAAGTGCAATGCTATGCAAGAGCGTACATCTTACAGCTTCTTGGAGGAACTTTATTTGCAGACAAGTCTAACAATCTTTTCACATTACGTATTTACAGTTTTTGGAGGATTTTGAGGGGGCAGGACAATACAGTTGGGGTAGTGCAACTCTGGCTCACCTATATAGACAATTGTGTCTTGCAACTAACATTGATGGCGCAGAGATTGCAGGTCTGGTCATATTATTGCAATTATGGGTATGGGATAGGTTGCATTTTCTTGCACCAATAATGGGAAACGTTCTTCGATACGACATCATACCAAACGAAGAATTATTTCCACCTCCTCCATTTGGTCATAGGTAAGTAGTATTTTTTAACATAATAATTTTAAGGTGGCAGTATATTTATCTACATGTACATCTATGCATGCTTTGTGTTGTTTTTTACATTTTTGTAGGTGGAGACATGCTTTGGAGACCACAGGAACATCAATGCACTTGCTGACAAAATACAGAGAAATGATTGACATGCAAGTACCCGATGAAGTAAGAAATATACTTAATCATTTTTTTTTCAAATACCCTATTTCTACAATGGTGAAATGCAAATTTTATTCATTTCAAGTTGTTTTTTACGACTTTAGGTAATTTGGGAACCGTATCCAGAGACAGTGATAAAGGACCTACCTGCATAATGTAGCAGTGGTCGTGCTATTTGGCAAACGAGGGCACCTTTGCTTTGCTTCTGTGTTGTCGAAATGTATAATCCTGATAGAGTCATGCGACAATTCGGTTTGAAACAAAAGATACCACCTTTACATAGCACAAGCATGGAGCTACATAAGATTGACTTGAGAGGGAAAACGGATAAGGATTGGAGTGCAGAACATAGTGCTTATGTCTGCATGTGGAACGAACGTGCTTCCAATATTGCAACTGATGAAATATTGGAGGAGCCACTGGAATTTTACGACCCGTATATGTTATGGTATCATCGCATTACACGACGATTCATGTCTCTTCGTGGAGCTATTGCTGAGGCATTGGTAAGTACAATTTTATTTTTTTCGGTCATGAAGTCTTTCAAATAGTTGTTTTGATTTTACTTTCACATATAACTTCATAAATATTTTATATGTAGGCACACGGAATGACATCAATTCATCAGTTGACATTGGGTGATGATGTGTCTATTGCACGCATTAGAGATGTAGCTGCTTCGACTTTGACTACAGTACATGTAGATTATCGCATGCATAATATGCCCACTTCATTTGAAGCTTCTCATCAATCTTCTCATGATGATACACATTCGAGGCATGACACTCCAGTGTATACTCCATCGGTACCTCTCAACTAGTTTGAGACTTTATATACTCTATCAGTACCTCTTAACGAGTTTGAGATTCCGCATACTCCATCAGTTCCTCCCAACATGGCATTCGAGGCTACGTAAGCATTTCCATTTGACATGGCGCCTACATCTTCGCGCCATTTTAATGCAAGTCCAATAATGATGAATTTATCTACGAGTACAAGTACTCATGATGGTGGAATGCGTAATATCGATGATATTCAAAGAGAAAATGCTCAAAATCCTGCTGATGTGGGCCATTCGAATGTGCCATTAGCTTTAAATTGTAATGTCCGAGTCGTAAAGAGAACACGTTGTGGGACTGAAAGTCATTATTTGGGGTCAGACTAGGACTTTTTCTTAACTATAATAAGACTTTTTTTTATTATTGCTTTGTAGTTGATCACCTTGCAATTTTTTCATTTATAGCAATTCAAATTGCAAGTTCTTCATTTGTAGCAAATCGTATTTATGAATTTGTTGAATTAATATATTGTTTTGCAGTATATGATATGATGAGTTTTAACTAATTTTTTGTTGATGTTTTGTAAACTGTTTTTGAATTCATGCTTTCAATGGGGTTTCGTTTGAAGCTCAAAAATTGAAAGTTTGTGTGTGATATTATTGGAAACAATAGTTGCATTTACATTGCACTCCCATATTTGCTAATTGTGTATGTTTTGTAAACTGTTTTGGATACGCTTGTTAGCACAGAAGCATCGACAAAATTAAAAAAAAAAACTCAGCTGGAGATTGCAAACCTATATTTGAAGGTTTTAGTTTGAGCTATCTGCCAACATTTAAAAAAAAAACCTCAGCTGGAAAATGTGACTTCAAGTCACCTTTTCCAGTAACTAAACCATCCTTTGACGTGGCGGGTGATGTGGCAGTGACGTGGCAAAAAATGTGTTAGTTTGAAAAATATTTCTCTAGGTGTATTGGGTTGATAAATATTATTCCTAAATGTACTGATCAAGGAAAAATGCCTTTCTAATATAGTAGAGGTATGCGTGTTTGGTTACGGGTGGAGTTAATTCTCTATAGATAACTTGAGGAGGAGTCGACACTAATATTGTTTACTAGTAAAGATACATTATCTTCTTTCAGAATAGTATTCCCTCTATCCTATTAATTTGTGTTATGTTTTTGCTTATGACAAGAATTAAAGTAATGATTGATTTACAATTAAAATTTTATAAAAATACTAAATTACCCTCTTATAAATGACTTCATTTATTGTAATTATTATGTAAGAAAATATGATTAATGGTAGGGGTGGGCAAACCGCGGCAGTTTGGTGGTTGAAAACCATTAAACCGCCACCTAACCGGGAGTTTACGGTTTGATCGTTTGGTAAATCACCACCAAATCGTGAATCCTCAAAATCACAATTACAGTGTCCTCGGTTTGCCCGATTTGATAGATTTGATTTTGAGACTGTCCCGCAACACGTTTTCAATATAAAAAAATTGCCACATAATATCCATACATGTCCGTCAACAAAACATATGTTCATACATGACTATCCGCAAAAAAACACAATGAAACACACGAACTCAATCAAAATTACGAGCCTAAGTTCATTTCAAAAGGTAAATAACATGAAAAGGCTTCAACTCATTCCATTTCCTTCCAAGTTTTAGGGTAGTTTTGCGGTTTAGTGAATCGCGATTTTTTATAAACGAAAATAACCCCCAAACTGCGGAATCACAGTTTTCAAGCTTTCTTAATCACCCAAAATCCTAGTTTAAAAAATTAGACCAGATCAAGTGATTTGGACGATTTTGCAGAGACCACTGCCCGCTCCTAATTAACAGTGTCATTAACTATATAAATAAAATAAGGTTGTAATTGGAAATAAAACATTCAATGCTTTCTTCCACGAAAAAAAAAAAATGTTTTCTTAATTTTTTAATGTGATACAGCTTATGGAGCAAATAAAGCTCCAAAGATGTGACACATATTATGGAAAAGAAGGATTTTTTTTGTGGATCTTGGAAAAAATGAATGGGGATCAATCAAAGAGTCTTTATCATGTAACCAGCCACGGAGACTTTGACTTGACCAATAATTTGATTTATGGCATCATATAGTATTGAATTTCCTTGCTCTTACAGCCTTGCTCCTTTTTTCCTGCGCATTGGTTCATACTGCTCTTATATTTTACTAGTCGTTTCCCTGCACTTCGCGCAGGTGTAATAATAATAATAATAATAATAATAATAATAATAATAATAATAATAATAATAATAATAATAATAATAAATAAATAAATAAACAAATAAATAAATAAACAAATAAATAAATAAATAAATAAATAAAACATTATATTTATAGTTATTCTCATCGAGTCAAACGAAATGGTCATAAAAGAACAATAATAATAAGAAAGAGCAAAACACTTTATTGTCTTCTTTAGCTTTTTCAACATTATATGGACTGAACAACATCTTCAAGTAATGGTAATCTCATGCAGTAGTGTATATTGATCCACTATAGTCGTTAAATATAAATTCCTCCATATTGTATATTGAAGAATCTAAACCAACAGACAACATAACAAAGGCAGCATAAAGATCACGTGATTATTGATTTGTGTTATATATATAATGACTCACTTCAGTCTTGAACTAACGGAAAACGTACCAAACGATTAAATCTAATATAGAGGAAACATACCAAAATGAGGGCTATCAAAAGTGGTTTAGCTTATAAGCGTTGTGAATGGTTGTTATATCACTGGATGCATGAAGCTATGGATAAGTAGAACGGCTTTTGAATGTATAGGCGATGTTGAAATCCATCGATCCTATCTTGAATTTATCGGGTGATAATTGGTTGAGAATTGGAGGAATCTAAGGTTAGGTATAATAAAATTGGTTTTTTGTGATTTTTTGAATGGTGAAGGAAAAGAAAAAAAACCAAGTCGATTGCAAGAAGAATGGATGAGAGTTGAAATTTATAGGGGGAATGTAACTTGCACTACACTCAATTTCTTGTATTTACCTATGATTTCAAGTTCAACGTACTCAATCTATTAATGATAAAATAACCACTATTAATTATTAATAAATGTACACATAATGTATAATTATATCTCTTGAAATAATACATAAATAAATAACAAAAAAATAACTCAATTCCTTGTATTTACCCATGATTTCAAGTTCAACGTACTCAATCTATTAATGATAAGATAACCACTATTAATTATTCATAAATGTACACATAATGTATAATGATATCTCTTGAAATAATAAATAAATAAATAAATAAATAAAAATAAGAAAATTGAGAAAAATAGAAAAATAGAATGGTGAGATGAGGTAGCTTTTAAACTTTCTCTCTCTTCCGACTTTTATATATATATATAGATTTTTTTGAGAAAAAGCTCTCATATATTTATTTTATTAAAATAGAAAAGATTGGAAATTTGGAATGGATAGGCAAATGATCAAAGGCATTGTAATCAAAGGATATAGGATCATTCCCAATTGATATTTTTGTGTTTGCGTTGATTATGAAACCATTTTTTCGCGGTTTTTCTCAGTCAATGGGTTTGATGGGATCGACTCGACCCTATAAAATTAATCATACCCAAGGATGTATATACCCATAGTCATAAAAAATATTTCCTTCTTTATATTTTTTTTAAAAAAAGGAAAATGATTAACATACTTTTGGTATGCAATGGTTGTGCTCTTTTTCATAGTAAGAGGGACATTATTATATGATATCAAAAACAATAAAACATAAACAAAACACATGAAAATAAGGAGTTTCATATGTACGGCTGAAAAAACAAAAAAAAAACATGTCGCTTAGTATTAACTCAGTTAAGCTAACCCCACGATAATGAAATGAGAAAAAAAAATCAGAGACGCATAACTGCCTATCAAACAAAATGGGAAAATAAAAATGGTAAACAACAGTTAGGATTTTTCAGATATGCATCGAGATCTGCGCACACATATCATAATGTCACATTTATTCGATAGACAATTTGGGATTTTTTTTTGACAAGAAATTTCATTAATCATTTATGGTTAAATACAAGACCAGACAAGAATCAAGTATATTGATTCACTAATCCTATTTATTCAAAGAAAATGTTATTAATTTAGTTGTAATGCAAAATTGAAACAATTTGACAATCAGAAATTGTTCTCTACAACATGAAACTCATGTCAATATACAAAACTATTAGAACCACAAAACAAATAACAAGACTTTCCAACGAGGAGAAGAAAATCTAAAACTTCTCAACAAGGAGAAAAGAAATCAAAGACTTTCAACTAGGGAAAATACTAACTATAAAATAAACTAAAGACAAGATCAATTCAGCGCCGCACAAATTCACACAACATCATTGATGAAGATGCACTGCAATAAAGATGAACCAATCTCTACAAATATGATTAGATCTGTTGGTTATTGTATGAACAAAATGTAAAATGGATTTGATTGGAACCACCGCCGATTGAAGAGAAAGATCCGCGATGGTTCAAGAACAAAAATCCCAAAAGTGAATTAATGAGAAAAAATTTAGAGTTTTTTTATTAAGTTCAAAATACACAATTTGGGATTCTTGAAATAAGAAAAAAAAATTATATTACCTAAAAAAAGAAGAGGGTCGCTATGTGCACCCCACTAATTCATGAAGGCACCCAGTTTTTTTTGTCATTCTCCCTTCTAAATTACACTTTGATGTAAATGACACTATTGTCCCTTCATATATACTCTCTCCAATCTCACAACCCATTTTCAAATCAATTTTGAGGCACCCCACCACATTGGATCTCAAGTAGAACCATGAAGCCACAATTTTGTTTGTCGGGCGTGTATCGATTCTTGCGTCTTCACACCATCCGATAGCGAGGTAACACTATTTTACAACCATATGAAGCTTTGAACGAACTATTTTTTTGATCTACACAGTGAAATTGATGATTTGGTTTGTCAATGTAGGGTTTGGTAAATTCAACAAATCTGAACTTGTTTCCATTATAAAATGGACGAATCTACTGCAATGGTGCAAAAGGAGGAACAAGAAGAGGTATTTGGTGAAATTTATTATGTTTTTTTTCTTCTAGGTTTTCAAGTTTTCAGTCGAAGTTGCACAGGCGCGATTGTTTCGGCCTCGCAAGATCGAAACTTATACATAAGTCTCGGTCAAGAGCCACCGAGACTTACGAGTAAGTTACGGTCATGCCTTGACCGAAACTAATGATATAGTCTCGGTTAAAACTACTGAGACTATCACGTAAATCTGGGTTGCCATTGAACGAGAATTGGTTCAGACTTGCGGACCCGTACTACCGATAATTTATTTTTGTGGATTTTTTGGTAAATTTGTTGTGCAATTTGGTTGAGTCGTAATGTTACAATGTATGCATTGCAGTTAATGCCAATTTCAACTTTATTTCCAGACTACAAGGATGCGTTTACTCCTTGTAGGTCATTCCCATCTAGAGAATCGGCTATTTTATGGCTTCAAATGATTGGTCGTGAGAACAAATTTGTGCTAGTAACGAAGCACTCTGATGCCGAAGGGATTAAGCGTAGGGGAAGGGTCAAACTTGCTTGTGAGAGGTCCGATACATATAGGGGAATGTCACAAAGAGTAGGGAAGGGTAAAGCGGCTAAAATTGCTTTGAAACCAAGAACAGAAGAACAAAAGGAAACGTGGCGGAATCAAACTGGTACAAAGAAATGTGGACGCCCTTTCCTTATTAACATCAAGGAAAATGTTGATTCTTTGTGGTATGTCACTGTCATATGTGGGAGGCATAATCACGACCCCGCCAAAAACTTGGACGGCCACTCATTTGCAGGCAGATTAGATAAAGGTGAGGAGGTGGTTGTGGTGTAGATGACTAAGGGTAATGTGAAGCCAAGAGATATCCTCAATACGTTGAAGCAAAGAGATGTTAAAAACGTATCGACAATGCAGACAATATATAATGCACGACAAAAATTCCGAATTGAGGATGCGGGTGGGAGGACTCAAATGCAGCAATTATTGCACATATTAGAGAAGAATAAATGGATGTCGTGGCATAAGAAGCATCCCGATACGAATGTCATCACCGATTTATTTTGGTCACATCCTGATTCAATAAAGTTGCTAAGGTGTTTCTCATCGGTAATTTTGATGGATTGCACTTACAAAACAAATAGTTATCGAATGCCGTTATTGGAGATTGTTGACATCACTTCTACGTATTTGACGTTCTCCGTTGGGTTTGCTTTCATATCATCGGGGACTCATGCAAATTATGTGTGGGCACTTGAGAACTTGAGATCCATATTGGATGGGTGGCCTAAACCTGACGTGTTTGTTACAGATAAGGAATTAGGCCTTATTAGTGCATCGAAAAAGTATTTCCATCATCGTTTCACCTTTTTTGCTCTTGGCACATCAACAAA
Organism: Stephania yunnanensis; assembly: GCA_039657365.1. NCBI lineage: Eukaryota > Viridiplantae > Streptophyta > Magnoliopsida > Ranunculales > Menispermaceae > Stephania > Stephania yunnanensis. Next base: position 19,888,873 of record CM077589.1, on the reverse strand, counting down.
GTATTATTGTCTAAGACTAAGAAGATGTTTGGGGATAATGAAGAATTCGCTCGTTTCATGGATAGGTGGACGAGTGTGTTGTATGCTAAGTCAGAGGCGTTATTAGAACTTAGGACGAATGACTTGCGTTGTAAGTTCGATCATGTGAAGGGCCTTACTGATTACTTGGATAACATATGGGAGAAGATGTACAAGGAAAAATTTGTACCGGCATGGACTAATCGAATTATGCACTTTGGGGAAACAACGACACAGAGGGTTGAGTCTGTGCATTCCACTTTGAAGCTACACCTTGACAACAGTCAGACAAATTTTGAGACTTTGTGGAGAGTGGTTGATGGCCTTCTTAGGATCCAACATAACAACATCAAGGCATCATTTGAGTTCAGTATGAATGTGGTGCAACATGAATATTTTGATGGGTTTTATCACCGATTGCTTGGTTATGTCTCTCAAAGGGCGTTTAAGTTAATTATAGATGAATTGAAACATGGTGAGGATGTTGGATACAACTCTACTCGTTGTGGTTATGAGATAGTACCACGTCTGGTCTTCCTTGCGCCGACGAGCTAAACTTTCATAAATTTTCTGGTTCACCCATCCCTCTCGAGGACATTCACATGTACTGGCGAAAGTTGAGTATGATACCAGAGAATCCTGTGGATCGGTCTGGGTATAATGTGAACGATGAGATTGAAAGAGTGTTGCAAAAGTTTCATGCTTGCACTAATGAGGACGATCGCATCAGGATTATTTAGCAACTTAGGGAGATTAGTCGACCTTCATCTACACCGGGAGTGGTGCCACTTACAAAAATAAAGACAAAGGGAAGGACACCGGGGTCTTCAATTGGGTGTTTGTTGAATAGAGGAAAAACGATAGGGACAAAGAGGAAACACGGTGAAGACAATACTTCGACGACAATAATGTCAAGCGGATTTGAGTACGTACTATCGACAGAAGAGGCTTCTAGTTCGGGAAAAAAGAAAATGAAAGTGGGGCCTAAAGTACGTCGTTCATGTCGAGAGACCAGTGCAGCTAAGAGTGGTTATTCTCATTGCATAGAACCGGATTGGTTGTCATATGTTGAGAGCACTATTAATGTGCTAGGCGATGGTAATTGTGGATATCGTTGTGTTGCCTCTGGGCTAGGACTTCCTGATGTCGATGGTTGGAAGATAGTATGTAGAAGGATGTTTGATGAGATAATCGGGTATGAAAATCTTTGGCATGAAGTACTTGGAACGAGTTACGAGAAGGTCAAGACTGCTGTGCATTGGATAGATAATCATGTTGGTGTCTCTTTTGACGAATGGTTGACACTTCCAGACATGAGATTGTTAATATCAACGGCCTTTAATGTCGTACTTGTTGGGTTTTTGGGTTCATACGCAGCGGAGATTACAAAATAATTTTGACAAAAACCCCAACAGGATATGAATCTAATTCTATTAAAAACGTTTAAACCATGAAAACTTAATCATACCTCAGTCGCAATGTACATTTCTGAAGGTTAATCGGTCTCTAAGGCGCTGGCAACGACGAACGCCCTCTACCAGTAGTCCACACGCGAACGGCGGCCGAGATTCAAAGTGCTAGCTTCGAGAGAATACCAAACATTTTATTTTTCTCTCCAAAATAATCCAGAGCATACCAAAAAACCCTAAGTCATTTCTAAAACGAAAATAGAGTTTCGGTCTTTTTTTTAATCTTTCGTACGTGTGTTCTAACTTAAAGCGTCTATTTATACAACCCTTGTATATAGACGGTTAAGTAAATTACACATATACCCCTACTTAAAGAAGTATAAGTGTAATACACCACAAGGACGTTTCCGTCATGAATTTTATCATATAAAATTCATTTTTCTGAACCATCTTAAAATCTCGCAAAACCATTCTTAGTGTGCGACCCAATAGGCTCATACAACGTTGGCAGTGTAGCAAAACACATTTTGGTATACAAGTCGTAAGCGGCCTCTAGCAAGACATTATGACTACCCAAGTTGTACGAATATCAAATCGATACAACCTAATCAATAGTGTATATAACATCCTTTTGTCACACGATATCCTTTTGATCAAACATAAGGCATGGAATTGTCATCCAACATGTTCAATCGTACTAGTCTCGATCTCTAGGTAGACTGAAAACATCCAAGTGACATTGATCAATATCAATTAACTTAGACTAGGCCTTTTTAACAGCCTAACACATCGAGGGATCCACTCGGATATCTCTCTTTATATGAGAGAGACAAATTCTATCTTGATTACACAACTTCATCACATTGCTCACATAGTAACCAATCACAACCTTTATAATCGTCCAGGTTAAAGACAACGTTTGATAGTGTCAAATCACTATGTTCCAATGTTGAAGTCTCTAATAATCTCAAGTCAGAGGACTGAAAAATATATTTATCATGAGAAACAACTATGACTTAATCCATGTGATGTTCTCATAGAGGGTCGATCCAATACTTTGTTCCCTAACAAGTACTCGTGATCTTGATTCGTATCCATATACGTATAATCATCATATGATCATCAATCAAGACTCACACTAGTCTTAATTCATTATAGTTCCCAGTATAATGATCGACTAGGGACATTTAGGATATTTCTATAAATACCCATGGATCTTATTATAATGTAAACATGCAAATTAATTATAATAAACAGCAAATGAAATCCTCTATTTTATTAACTAAAAGTATTCATAAAGACAGTTAATGGATTGACCTAAGGCACATGCCCCAACAGTACTTGTAAACCTCTCACATGGTAGCTGCTCGACATTCCTTCCTCTACGGAGTGTTCCACCGTCATCGTTCCACAGTCGAGTCATCATTGCGATGATTAGTGACAGGAATATCCATTGGGTCAGGGTAAGTTTGTACATGTTTTAGTGAATTGTTTTTTCACCTTCTGTTAATATGATAATAGATTTTTTGTTTTACTCTAATGTAACAGGTGAAATTGATTGTGAATGCACCGCTGCCATTATTATACCCATCGTGGGAAAGGTATGTTGAGGAGTGCGCTAAAGGTTGGCGAGATGGATTCGTAATTCGATATATCGTGCCAGTTGTAATTTCCGAAGAAGTCACGCTTACAGTGGCAGATTTAGGTACACTGTAAAGTGTGTTGTAAATTTTGTTAACCGTAAACATTGTAAAATAGTTTTATTGATATGTTATGGTTTTTCATTGTGCAAAATTAACCTCTTGGCATAGCCCGTCCGTCACCCACTCAATAGTTTCGGCATTTACCTACCGAAAACAAACGTAAATTCTCGGCTCGACATTACTAATAGTGATGTTTCTCTATGTAATCTGTTAATTTCCAGCAATGACTCGTTGAGACGTGCGCGACCCGACGAGACAATTCTCGGTTACGCGGAACCGAGAAAAAATTAAAATTCTCGGTTCCTCGATACCGAAAGTTAACGATACGGTTTCAAATAGTCTAAAAATAACTTCTCGGCAAAAGCCTCTCCGTCACCCACTCACATTTATCAGAACATAACAACCGAAACAACGAGTGCCTTCTCGGTATGCGCTACCGAGAGTATTTGTTCGCTATGTAATATGACACTGCACAGAACGCTCCACAAAGGAAGAGATAACCTCATTGTTAGCCTTGCGGTATGAACAGTTTATCAGCGTATTCAACCCAGAACGATGAATAATCCTCTGAAGGCCATCGGTGTCAGGGTGACACGCTTGTAAGTCCCATTCTTGGATCCGAGTTCCGTAATTGATACACTTGAGTACCGGACGCTCCTGCAACAACAAAAACATCTCATCAGCTCAGTGAAAACCCTAAGTTTTAAAGTACTCCATTCAATGAAACTTTATATACTTCATTCCTCCAAATCGCTAATGCGACATGATCTTTAAAGCTCTTCAACAAAACACCGTCTATAGGACCACCAGGGAAAGGAGCACGCATTTCTACAGGCCCTTGTGACTCTCCTTCATTATGACCACCTCCACCATTAGTACTCCCACCCACATTACGATCGGTTTCCGTGGTGTTCGCCGCCGCTGATGAGTCACTACTATTGGACTCCAATGCATGAGCCTCCTCTTTGCCTCGGGCAACAATAAGATCTTTTCGTCGCCGCGTGTCGATGTTGGAACCCTCATCGTGCAATTGTAAATTCCTTGCACGATTTCCATCAATCTTAGCATTTCTCTTAACATCCACATTCTCCTTATCTTTCTATTTCCGATAAGATGCAGTCGGGGGTTTCCGGCCGCCTCGCCCACGGTTACCCCTCGACACCTCAACACCAACCTCTTTCCTAGTCACCGGGGTTTTCGAACGAGCCATACCTGAAAACAGAAACAAAAGTACAATTCAAAAAAAATGAACAAATTCTTCCATTTCTATAGTCTCGGTCAAGCATGTTAGAGAAAAACATTAGAATATCGGTGACACATAACCGAGAAAAGAATAAAATTCTCGGTAATGGTCAACCGAGAGAAATGCTACGTTCTCGGTTGTACATCACCGACATGACATAAACTATACACTTCGACTTACTCTCGTGATGTGGTGACCGAGAGCAAACACAAGATTACGCTACCTAAAACAATTCAAAAAAAAAAAGAACAAAATCTTCCATTTCGGTTATGCAGGTTTGAGAAAACCATAATAATGTCGGTGGCGCATGACCGATACGACAATATTAGTCTCAGTAATGGGCAACTGAAAGCAATCCTACAGTCTCGAGTGTACATCACTGACAGGACATAAACTATACACTAATGGTTACTCTCGTGATGTGGCGACCGAGATAACACATTTACTCTCGGCCATTCGTTGCCGAGACTGTATAAACTATTCTGGCTTGTCTGGCCGAGAACCACGAGTTTCCAAAAATTTCCCCTCTGTCTCGGCCATGCTTGGACGAGACTGTAAATAACATCTCTGGCCTATGTGGTCGAGAACCACGACTTTCCAATATAGGAACCATTGAATGCACCACCAGACAAACATAACAACTACTCTACCAAATGCAACTTAATTAGACTATCAACGTACCTTCAAACGATCGATTTCACGACTTGAGTGTGTGAACGAAAAACTTGAACTGAACCCTAATGTGGAGACGAAATCGACCAAAACCCAGAGCCTTCAAACTCGAAAAACGTCCTATAACAGAGGATAGAGAATCAGAGGAACGAAGACAAAAGACTCTCGGGATTGCTCGCTCGTTCGTTCAAGAGAGAATTGGTTGCTTCAAGAGGACGGTGGTGGGGTGATGAGGTGCCTCTGTTTTGAACGAGGGGTATTTTGGGGATTTCGGGCCTCATTTTTAGGTGCCCTTGGTAAATGACTTTGTGCCCTCAACAACTGGGTGCCTTCATGAATTGGTGGGGTGCCCATAGCGGCCCTAAAAAAGAATCCCGGTTCAGTGTGGCCGTGTAACTGTTAAAACCGGCCGACTCATCTGAGCCGGGATCGGTTCGCCAGCAACACGATAGCCGGTTCAACATCGAAGCCGTGCCTTAAACCCTCGAAGAGATTCGACTAAAACCCTTTTCGCTTGTTTCTGCAAAGTCTTGGAGCCTCCAAAAGAGAGCGCGAGAGGGAGAAATGGGCAGCGACAGCGAGACGGAGAAATCACAGAAGGAGAGGAAGAAGATGGCGGCGCTTGCTCCCATAGCTAAGCCTCTAGCAGGGAAGAAGCTTTGCAAGAGGACTTTCAAGCTCGTCAGAAGAGGTGTCTGGAAGAGCTTTCCTTTGCATTTTTGCATAATCTCTCCTAAGTCCTAGCCAATGTTTCGTTTTTGACATTGTTTGTTGAAGTTTAGTCTTTTATTTCTGCGATTCAGGTTTCTGTTTGGCCTTTACTTTTCTGGGTTTTTGTTGTTTCCCCATATTTGTTCCATATTAGGAGTTGGGTTTCTGTTTTTTTGATTTTCTAATATGAGGTTTTCCTGATCTGTTTTGTACTTGCTATGATACTGAATTATTGTTTCGTTTGTGTTTATGGAGTGACTGTAAATTTAATGATGCAGTAATATATAGTTTTGACTTCAATATTTAGGATCTTTGTTTACTACTATTTCCTGACTATCATACTTGTTGCTCTTGTTTGTTCTGATTGCGCGTAAATTTCATGGATTGTTGTTTTTCATGAAAAAAAAATCCTGTTAATCACTTTGTGTGGTGACATATATGCCTGAAACACTCTGGTTATAGAAGTTTTTAAGATTTAAATGTGACTGTTGCGCATCTTCTTGGGCATTGTTTTGGTTTTATAGTGTGTTTGGTCTTTTGATCCCATTGATGAGGCATTGCTATTCTTAGATGAAATATTTTGTGTCCTATTTTTCTTTATGGGTTGACTAAGGTCATGTTATTTTGGCCATTGTTTTAACAGCTTCGGAATCCAAATGTTTGAAGAGGGGAGTAAAGGAAGTAGTTAAGAGCATCCGTCGTGGTAACAAAGGGTTTGTTTCTTCATCATTCGTATACAAATGTCTTTTTGTTTCCTGCTTGACTTTCCCATTTCTTGGAATGGATTTTGGACTGTGTCAATGGCACAAGGATAGGTTATGCCCTGGACCCATCAGCAGCTTATAAATTTAGTTTGATTTCTTATTTTTTCTGTACGAAGAGTGATTTTTTTTTATTATAAAAATCACACTTATTCATTCCCAATCCCATCCAAATTCAACATTCACTGAATCAATCATACCCTAAAATGGGTATGGTAAAATCACTCCCAAATACAAAACATAACCAAAACACATCCTTTGCGCCCATTTCATCATCAAATCCGAAAAGCATAGCTCCTCATTTACAAATCATGAAAACAATTAGACTTACTGTACGAAGAGTGATTAGTCGGCATTCTTTATTTTTTTCCTTAATAATCACTGTTTGTATCATGATGAGTTTGCATTTGCTTACCTTACTAACTCTGGTTATCTATTTCCTTTTTCTGGTTGTATTTTGCTGGCTTCTGCTGTGTTTCTATCTTAAGATTTATTTTTCAGTAACATTTTTCATGGTTTTATCAGCTTTTTTGTTTTTCAACGTAATATCGTAGTCAGAGAAATTCTGACTTCAGTTCTCTTAAAAAAACCCAAAAAGGTGAAGGGAACATGGCTGACTCAGTCATCATAATACATGTATACTTACTGTGCTCTAGTATTCTTCTCATTAGTAGTTCATTCATTCGTGACATGTGGGAAGGGCTCCTCCTACAATATCATTTGAACAGAATTAACTGTAGCTGTAACATACTTGTTTCATGAAATTATATAGAAGATTGAAAATACCTGAACTAGGAATCAACTTGCTTCCATCTCTACAAAAGTAAATTACTCATGTAATTTCATTATAAGGGCTTAATAGGTATATTACGTATGTATCCTAACTTTCAATTTCTTTTTTTTTTTGCAAAAATATCTTAACTTTTTGATTTCTTACTAACTATATTCTTGGTTGTTTTATTGTGTGTCAAACCATTATCAATGAGATGAAGGATCTCTCGATGACATACACATTGCATCATTTAAAATAATTCTTATGTATGAACAAAATTTTTCACATTCCCAAGTGTAATGCACTTAAATAATGACAACCGAGGTTACGATTTACAAAAAATCAAAAGGTTGGATTATTTTGCTAAAATCAAAAGGTTAGGATGTTTTTTACAAAAAAGCTTGAAAGTTTAGGATATGTTTGCCTATTAATCCATTCTTAAGAGTCTAGTTATACATACCAATAAACAAAAAAGTCTACATATACATACATATCAAAAAAGGAGTGTATTTATACATACGCCTATTCAGATGTTGATAATGAAAGCCCTTAAAATTATTTTTGCTCAAGCCTTGCAATTCCTTTTACTAGTCTTGAAAAGGAACTTGATTGGTTTATTTGATAACAAGATATAGCAAATGGTATTGTTGAGGCGCCAAGGGGATACTTCGGCAATTTCCAGTGTCTGGGCGAGGCATCAATTTTATCTAGGCATACACTAAGGTATTCCTGTAGGCGATACCTAAAAGGCAAGATACACCCATTACATAGCATGGAGAATTCAATACTATGCTTTATTTGTGCAAAGCTGTAGTGACTTGCTTGTCTTTTACTATCTGAATGATCTGCCTTGGTCAACAATTTTAAATCGATTAACAATAGTATGAGCCTCCCTATGTGAAAACCAAAAACTTAGATAAAACTATTGTTGCGTCTAGAAACCCACTTTCAGAACATACTTCTTCATTAATTTATCGGCTATTTAAATCCCAAATTCTCTAGGTAGTGATCTTTTCACCCAATGCGTTGTATTAGGCATCATAGGTGAACACTCAAAGCAAACACTAAATTTTAACTTAATGTGTTCATTTCATGAACCCAAAGTCTTATGCAATTGATAAATCTTCTCCTACTCAAAACCAAAATTCACTAATCATTTAGCGAGACAATCTATTCCTATTGTAACTATTTTTTTTTAAATTATATATATAAAATTTAAACTAAATATTTAAATCTCAATCATATCACTCCCAATAAAATATTATTAGATTAGAATCTTGTCTTTGGAGTCTAAGCCAAATTTTAATAATTATTTTAATTATTCAATTTATTGCCAACGGATGGCAAAACAAAGGGAATAGTTTGACAATTTTGAAAGATATCATTTGCTTTTGTTAATCTAGAACTTCATCTAATCACAAATAAGTATACCAAACTTGTAAATGTATGTTTGAACATATCGTGGACAATGCAATTGGTATTAGAAAATGAGTATGTGTATGTTAATATAGATAAATTGTTTAGTTTTAATTCGCTTAGACAAAATATTGCATTGTGCCCTAGGTCCTAGGAGACGAACTTCTCCTCATTGTTTATGCCTTTGATGACTTTGCAAGGCAGTACCTTGTTGGGTCCTAGGTGATAAACGTAATAGACTCTTATAGGACCTTTGGTAATATTAGTTATGTAGACATTGCTAAATCAAAGCTACTCTATATGCATAAAATTACATAAAGTCACCGTTTGGGGGCACAATCTTGTAACAGATGATAGATCACATTGCACAAGCTTCGATTTCATACCGTTTTAGATGAATACTGTTGTAACATATTTCCAAATAAATTTTTGTCATTGCTCTGACAAGAACGCTGCAATGGTAGCTTTGAGTTGTTAGAGCAGATTTCAAGTTTCATTTCAGCAAAAAGGAAGAGAATTATTATGAATTCTACCCAAACAACAACAAAGAAACATAGAGATGCTGCTCTTTGAACAACACATCCTGTCCAAACTGCAGTGCACCAGCTGCTTTTAAGGCATCATATTGGCACTGCGTTACCCTACTCAGTGCTGCTCATGAAACTCACTGCCAAGAGAAACAAAATGTGTAGAGTAGAAAGGAAAAAGAAAAAAGTGGGGACAACAAGTATGGAATGTGGCTAGATGGAAACCACCAGATCCTGGCTTGATCAAACTGAATTGTGATGGAGCGGTGAATAGCAACACAGGTTTTGCTGCAGCAGGTGGAATTTTCAGAGATAATGAGGGCAAGTTTTTATTGGGGTATTTCACGGATTTGAGCATCTGCTCTCGTTTAATTGCAGAACTGTCGGGATTGAAACACGGTATCCAGTGTGCACTTCAAACGGGCTTCTCCAAAATAGTGGTGGAGCTGGACTCTTGGGAGGCAGTACATCTCATCACAGATTCGTCCACATGTGCTGGAAGGGACCCTTTCGTAGCCGAAATTAGAACGCTATTTCTCTCAATAAGGGATAGACAATTACACCTCACATTTAGAGAAAATAATATGTGTGCGGATAAGTTAGCCAAGGACTGTTTGGCATCTAATGAGGGTTTGCAAATTTTTGTAGTACCCCCACCTAGTATTTCTGTGTTGTTGGAGTTTGACTCAAAAGGAACAAATAGACATACCCTTTAGCCGAGCTAGGCCTTGTTTCAACCAAAAAAAAAAAGAAAAAAAGAAAAAGTGGGAATAGCAATAAAGAGCAAAAGAAATTAAAAAAAGGGCTGACCTTAGATTCGTTGGCAGTTTCATTGCTGCTGCTACTAATTGTTTCTGGAATGGCTTCATTGGATGTTGCTGGTATGGGTAATTGTTCTTTTTTTCTCGAAGCAGTGTGGGTAAGTTTGGATTTAGGGTTAAACTGCTAGCCTAGTGGGAGGAAGAGGTCAGGTGGGATTTTTTTTTTTCGAGTTGTTCAAACTGTTCTTAAAACTTGTTGTGAGGTCCATTTATTTGACTTTCTCATGACCAAAACCGCTTGTGGAGAAGATAAAGTTCTTTTCTTGGTTTGTGCTTGTTCTTGGATAGATATGTCCAGACTAGATGAAACATTGATTATTATAAATACCATGGGTGTAGGTTCAATCTTGGTCTAGTATGTTTGTTTGTACTTGCTGAAGAAGTAAGACATTATTACATTTTTGTGGTCAAGTGACACAGCTACACGTATTCCTGTATTCCAGTACTAGTATGCGTTAAGGTGCCCACTAGGCAGTTTTGTTGTCTCGGGAGGTGATGCCTAAGCCCTAAAAAATTATTTGTTTGGATTCCCTGAATAATTGTATAATTTATTCAAACATTATTTAGCAAGGGATTATATCCTTGAGGCATGCATGTACATATGTTTCTGCGTAGGTGTTTGATTTTAAAAACATTAAAAAGTTACTTGATAGCTAATGAACCATCAACTAATGGTAAAGCTTAATGCATAAATCAAAGGGGCTGCCCATTGGAAGTTCTCACTTGAGTTGTTGGATCTTTGCAGTAATTGTCAAACTCAGACTAGTAAGAAAAAACTCAAGGGTTTGTCAAGTTAGGCTAGAAGAGAGGGATTTTCACTTTTTTTTTTTTTTTTTCAAAAAGGTTCCTATCCTTTCTAAGATTTGCTTAAACACCAGTCAACTACTTCACTTATTACGTAGGTGCTGACCATGGGTGGTAGTTTTTATCTAGGCCCACCTGCCTTGTTTTGTCTGGCTCAAATTAAATAGGGTTCGGACAAAGTTTTTGTCAATCTGGATTGAGTTTCAACAAAGAGTTTTTGCCCAAATAAAAATATGGTAGCGTTTGGAGTCTTTGGACAATATCCTCCAAGCTTAGAGTAGACCCATATTTCAAGTGGAGCTCTAGTTATTATTTGAAAAACAAATTATTGAACAAGAAGTAGTTAATAAGATATCAGCAAACTGATAAGATCCCACATCTAGTACTTATAGAGTTAGCGGGAATAAGATAGTATAAATAGGGGTGAGTGAGTAAGATTAGACATCTTTTGAAATTGTATTGTAATTGGGGCACTCTTTGAGTGACTTGGGTTGAGAGGGTTTTAAGACCTTTCTCTAGGGTTACTTTCGAGTCGTGATCGCTGTTATTTCTCTTAATTAAAGCAGTCGATATCGACGTTCTATCATTGTTATCAAAGCGAATCAATGGGTCTTAAGGCGGATGTCCGAATTGACGCTCGTATCAATGCCTTGAAGGAGCAGATGCGATCGATTCCAGTGTTGTTGCAAAGGATTGCAGCCATGGAAGGTTTGTTGGGAGAACTGAAATATGAGGTCCAGGGGCTAAAGCAACATATCAAGGGCATATGTCTTCACCAAGGAACACCAACTTCGACGACGAGTCAGAGTGGAGAAGGAAGCGGACAAACTCACTTGATCCAGCCAGATCCGCCAGATCCACCAGATTCGCTAGATCCGCCAGATCCACCAGATTCGCCAGATCCACCAGATTCGGGTGCTCACTTGGAGGCTCGGTGGGTGGAGCGATCAGATCCAACTCTAGCGACCTATCGATCTGCACCGAAAGTTTGTAAAATAAAGATTGCTTCTGCAGGCATGGTAGAACAACAGATGGGAGCACTTGGCGACTCAAAAGCTTCAATTCCGCCAGATCTAGTGGCAATTAAAGTGTTTCAGTTCATTGTAGAACCCGAACGGGTGAAGGAGTCGTTTGATTTCAAATCCGCGGTGAACTCAAAAACCCGAGAGGTGAAGTTGCAGATCGAAGCGCCTTGCATTCAACTCCTAGAACCACCAGATCCAGAGCTGCGCATGTTGCCGACTTCAATGACATCTTTGGCGTTCTTGCTCTATGCTTCGATGAAGCTGATCGATTCCCTCTTTTTGTGGAACGACGATCGCTTGGCCGCCTTGGTTCCGCCCCTCTGGCCACCGCCAAGATTTCCAGTTTACTTGGCGAAGACGAGTTTCGCTGATAGACGTGACACTCTAGTTGATCGGATGTTGGGAGGTACTATTTTACATACATGGGTTTTAGCTCAATACCACCTCCAATTTCTCTTATATGGGACGTCACTCTTAGGGGCCTTTCAATGGTTTCTCTGGTACGATATGAAATTGGATTTTTCAGTTGATGAGGCATTAAGTTATGTCCCTTCACATGGGCTCTTTAGTGTGCCTTGTTTTCAAGGTGCCAACATCATTGGCGTAGATACTTTGGTTGGGTGCACTATAAGAGTTGGATCCATTTATGCGCTTGACTTTGTTCGTTTTGCTATGGGAGCCATTTTTGCACTTGTTGTGTTGACTAGCAGTTATTTCTACATCAACAAGGTTCTCTATGCGCCTGATTGGGATGCCCGAGTACTTGTGTACATACCCAATGACCAAACGAGAACACTTTTTGTTTCCATGGTTGCTACAAGTCTGCAGGTTGTCCTCATAAATGTTTTGGACATTACAGTACATATTGTTCTTCTGACACATGATGTGGTAACTGTGGTTCTGAGGGTCATTAATGGGTATGCAACACTTGTTGCACTAGTTGTTGTGTCGCTTGTAGTTGTGACCACGCCCCACTTTCACCAAGCAATAAAGGGTGCTAATCAATGGACAACTACAACTACGTTATGGTTTATATCATGGTCTTGTTCATCTGCAATATGCTTGCTCCCTTTCTTCACTGCCACCCCTCTGTCGTGCATTGCTCAACTTCTTGCTGCAAGGTCTCTTTGGATCCCAGCATGGTTGCATCTTGAATATACTTCTTGTGAATGTGTTGGTCTCCTTTTGCACTATTGGCAGTACACAATAGGTGTTTGTTCACATGACACTGGCGATTGTTATACCCAAGATTATTCTCTTCATGACTTGGCTTGATTGTAATGTGGGGTCTATGTTTGTAGTGTTCTTCAATTTCCCTTTATGTATCTTTTTCTGTCCACCTTGAGGACAAGGTGGATGTTTTAGGGGGAGTAATGATAAGATCCCGCATCTAGTACTTATAGAGTTAGCGGGAATAAGATAGTATAAATAGGGGTGAGTGAGTAAGATTAGGCATCTTTTGAAATTGTATTGTAATTGGGGCACTCTTTGAGTGACTTGGGTTGAGAGAGTTTTAAGACCTTTCTCTGGGGTTACTTTCGAGTTGTGATCGCTGTCATTTCTCTTAATTCAAGCAGTCGATATCGGTGTTCTATCACAAACATGAAGATATAGTACTCTAATACACAAAGAAATATACAACCTCGCGGGATATTAATTTTAGAGAGTTATTATTATTATTATTTTTTTGGTTTTTCATACGTTATGACTTTTTTTTTTTTAAAGCTCAATGCAAGAGTTTTGATCCATGTAGCTAACCCCAACTAATTTGGGATTGAAGCTTTATATTAGTACTCGTCTTTTTTAGACGACTTTGTCATTATTGATAAACTGTAACGTAACGAAGGTTTCATCTGCTTATGCTTCTTTTTTTTTTTTTTGATTGCTACATGATGGACTGCGAGTGACTGATATCAACATCTTTGGAATTCAATTTGTTGGAATACAAACATTAATTGTTTTGCTTTATTGTGGCCACCATTTTGTCCGTAGGCTGTCAATTTGGAGGGAATATGGATATGGCATAATTTTGATATTTATTGATCACCAGTTTAATTGTTTGATCTTCTTTAATTTTTTTGGTCTGAGGCCTAACTTAGAGGACATGTCTTCCACTTTCATCGTTCAATTATGCAAGTTCTTTATAACACAAGTCGTTATCCCCATAATAGAGATATCAGTTCAATATTCTCCATAAATTTTCAATCAAATAGTAGGGTCATGTTACGGCTGTTCTATTATATAGCCTAGATGAGAAAGAACAAGAACTCTATAATGAAGGGCAGGGAGCTGATAAAACATTTAAATGATACAACACTGCTATGTTGTTATTTTTAATAACCTTATTTCTGTATGATTTGAATAAATCGCGCTCTTTATTTTTTTATCTTTTTATTTGAGTTTCACTATTGGAAGAGGGCTTTATTTAACTTTTTGTTTAGTTTTCAAGTGTTCGAATGTTTCTGTTGATATACCCTAAGCATGTAATAAATATTTGTGTTGTAAATATATAAAGCTGATGCTTTCAACTTTGGCATGCGCAAAATGAAATTGAGGCACACCAAAGTACGAAATCAGCACACGCTTTAGTTGCAGTGCCTGGTTGATATATTGAGGCACACTTGTGGCGACAAACTTCTTGATGGAACATGCCTGAGTGCAGCTTTTACTGCACTGCATACGAATAGAACATTTCTTTTGTTTTATGAAACTTAAATTAGCCAGCTCCCAACTGATGATACTGCTGTTAATTGCAGACTGTGCATTATAGCTGGGAACATTTCTCCAATTGATGTTATCACACACGTTCCTATCTTATGTGAAGAGGCTGACATACCCTATGTGTATGTTCCGTCAAAGGAGGTAATGCAAAATAGTTCTGCAGCCTCAAAAGGTTGTTGGTTGTTGTGTTATTTTTGGTTGACTTATTTTAAGGCATGTCATTGGGTTTACAAGCAATAACACAATCCAATTTGCTCAAATCCAAGATTATGATTATTAATGTATTGGGAAAGAATTCTATCAAAAAAAAAAAATCAGGAGAAAAAACACTTGAAACTGTCACTCCACCTATTCTCCTACTTGTAGTGACAAGTATCGGTTCCTTCAAAGTTAGAGGGGGTCTAAACTGGCACATTCTCCACCTTTTGTGCGTTTAAAATTCTGCGTACTTGTTTGATCTTTCCCTAACATACTTAAGTGGTTCATTTCTCTTTCTGTTTTGGACATGCAAAGGTGGCCTGATTGAATTTTATTTTGCTTGCTCTCTCCCACACACACTCTGATTGACTTTTGTGCTCTACATTTTTGAAAGATCTTAGGTTACATCACATTCATAGTCTTCATAACTCATGGTACGTGTACATTAATCATGAAACTTATTACTTGTCTTAGGTGAAAATGATGTGTTACTGTAGCAGTACTCCTAGAACAACACTGGCAGAATCAAAAATGAAAAATGAACGATGTGAATTCTACAAATGTGAGTCTAGATGTAGTCGCCCTAGGTGCTTAGAATGGGAGAAGATTCATATAGTTGATGATCCCAAATAGTTTGAATTAAGCCGTGGTGATACTTGAGAGTAATGCTATAAATTTGTAATGATTCAGTAAGCTTCTAATATTCAAATACCATTAAACTTCATATAAACTCACTGCATTTATGATTAATTGATTTTTAAAAACTTTAGTTTCTTTGGATTGCTGCCATCTTCTTAATTTATCTGTCCGACTCTGGAGAAACTTTCAATTTTTTTACCTTGCTATTTATTATCTAGTAAGTGCAATAAGCGTGGCCGAGTGAATTTCAACTCGAATGCGTACTTTTGTATTCCTTGAAAAAAGGCGTAGAAATTTTTGTATGTTCTCATCGTCGAAAGCATTAAATTTTCTGGCATTTATTCACTTCGGTAAGTATTTTCAGGATCTTGCTACTGCTGGAGCCACAAAGAGGCCCACATGTTGTGTACTTGTGCTAACTAGGCCCACCAAGGGAGAACTAGGCAAGGAGGAACAAGAGAAGCTGAAAGCTGAATATGATCAAGTTGCGTCAGAAGTATCTGAACTCGCATCCTCCGTAATCTGAAATCCAAGACAATCATCTCATTTGAGTGGCTGCAGGTACAGTTTATCTCGTTTTATCTTTCTATGTTGGAGTTGGGAAGACCGCGACAGTACTTTCAATTTTGTTTTACTGATAGTGGTAGTCAAAGCAGCCCAGGTTAATATTTATGGGTGAAACTATCTGTAGCATCAATGAGTTCCATTGGTTATAAGCTGATGTCTGCCCCCTTTTCGCGTTTTAAAGGAATCTCTTGATTTAATGATGTAAAGAGGATCTGTTTTCCAGAAACAATTTTAAGTTGAAGACTCCTTCACCCCAGTTTGTATTAATTGATGAGGTTACTTACTGCACGTGGGCACACACGACTTACACGTTACATATGTGCGTTACAAATGTTGATGAGACCCAAAGAAACCATGCTATTCTCTCATCCGAATCAAAATCTTCATGAGCGCAGTTCCTTTATTTCATATGGCAACTCTTCTGAGCCTCTAGATGAGCTCTGTAATGTATCTTTTGTCATCCTGAGGTCGAGTCTTCCCAATGCAAAGTTAAGATCATTGGAATTTCCAGAGGTTCTTTTCTAAATTTAAGATTATTAGGGTGTTTTTATTAGCTTCTCAAAAAAAGTGAAGTTTTTTTTTATCAACTGTTCTAAAATTTCTTTTAGGTAAATTTTCAAACAAGATAACGGGTTTAGATTATGTGCATTGTTTATGTTGGTCGTATTGTCCTCATTTGTTTCTTAACCATTTAGTAATCGGGAAATTCTTTGTGGAGAAGAGATCGAGTGACATAGATACTTGTAATACATTCATTTGGTGCACAGTTGTTGAAGTGTTTTGCATTGTACATAAGAGATTCGAGACGGTGCACATACCGTCAAAAAAAAAAAAAAACATTTGTAGAAAATGTATGTATCAGAAGTAAGCCTACCAATCATGAACCCACCAAAAGTGCTCAGTATGGATCAAAGGAAAAGTTAGCCATTACATATAGGTGAGTAGACTGAAAAATTTCTCCGTAAAATTGATAATTCAATGCTGTTAGGGACCGTCTTGAAAGCATGAATAGGGCTTTACTTTTGTTGATGGAAATGAGTAATGAATCTTTGCTTTTGGGCTCTTTCTCTCTTTCAAATTTTGAAATTCAGCATTGGTTTTGAATCGACTTCTTTTGGACTGTATTTTTTGGTGTTTTTTCCTTGGAGAGTGCTTTTGAATTGTCTAAAGTTAATGAGGAAGACGTTTCAGCCGGAAAGCAAACTGGAAAGATTGTGACTGCACTTAGAGAAAATATGGGAGTTTCTTAGGCTTAGTGCCTGACATCTGTACTCTTTCCCATTATTGCTACGGCATGACTTCTTTGTGTTATTTCTCTACTCCAGTATAAGGAGTTTATTAAGATTGCTGACAAAATTCTTCTTTCTCTTATTTACTGAATTTCATTAATCAGTTAATTATATATAATTTTTGGAGGATTAAGGACCAATGAGGAAAAATCCATTTCAAAACAACTGTTATAAAGTTGCAACGATTGTTGCATGCTAATATGCTATACATATTTTTTCCAATGTTACTTCATAGTAGAAACAATACACATTCCAATATAATACTAAGAAGTAAGAATGGTATAGAAAAGAAAAGTTGATGCATTTCTACGTTTCACTTAAAGGGTTTGGATGACTTTGGAATGATTTGGTGACCTTGTTTGGGACACCTGGAATGGACATCTAATTGTTGGTGTCCGTTGATTTATGCATCAATGTTTGTGCGGTTGTTCATTCTGGGTGTCTCAAAAATGCCACTCTAGCAAGGAGCTTGCAACGGTAACCTATTTTGTGCACCGATCAAGTTGGGTGTCGTGCGATATATCTCGAGATGTGCACGTGCATGCGTCTTTGAGGTGCATCGCATGACACCCAACTAGGTTGCTGCTCAAAGTCGGTGCCCAAAATGGTTTCTCTCAGGTTATAATTATGAGATTAGGCGCTTGACTAATTCTCATGAGATTAGTCGAATCAAAGTAAGGAGGATAGGAAAAGGTTTTTATACTCATAGGTACGTATAAAAACTTAGTTAAGAATAAATATCAAGACTAGAATTGCTATTGCGAGTTTTTCATACATCAACCGTGAAAAAGACTAATTTGTTGTGGAATATGGATGACAGTGCATGTACACCAACATATTGTGTAGTCATGTAACTTGTATTTATCACTTAATAGTACCTCCACTTGTTTATGTATTGTCATGTAACTTGTAATCCTCTCCAATGTACACCAACTTTTTCATGTATTGTTTATGTTGCTTGTGATGTGTGGTATGACTTGTGGTGTATGTATAACTTGTGCACATTCTATAAGTATAATTATCAATATCACCAAATGACTTATATAAATTGTGCCAACCCCATTGTAATTCACACAACAAGTTGAATGAAAACTACTCATTCCAACTATCTCATTTCTTTTCTTCTCATTTGTAGTAGTAGTTTGTAGTAGTAAAAGTTCTTAGTCTTCTATTTTTTTTTCTAGTTCTTAGCAAGTTTCAATTCAATTTACAACATAATTAATGGCATTCTAAAATAGTATTTATTTCAAATAAACTAGTACAGTTGTTATTTTCCCAAAGACAATATGTATTGAAAGCATCATTTTGGGCTACATTTCAAATGCTGCAAATGGTACCTTCCATAAGGAGAAACTACACAATTATACAGTGGATTAGACACTTTAAGGTGAACGCATTCATTTCATAACCATACGATGCACATCAAAATATATATGTATGCTTACTTATCTTGAAACATATCTTACATCTTTCAAACAGGTGTATGATCTTAAGTGCGTAACAATTTAATTTTCCTATGATAAGCCAGGACTACATTAAGAATAAGGGAATTAATTAAATTGAGGACAAAAGGAAGAACTAAAGGTGTGAATAGCGTTCTTCTTGGACTCTTATGAGGGCAGAAGGGAAAAATATTAGAAAAACGTGGCAGCAAGGGAGGTTGGAGTGGCAGTACTGACTACTGAATCCTGACTGACCAAAAAGGACCTAATAATTGAAGTGGGAACAATGATAGGCTTAGGCGTCTAATATTAGGTGGCTGTTACAAATGCCTTCCCATCAGAAGGGCATACATATATATATGGTCCCTCTCTGTCCCCTCACTCTTCTCAGCTCTCACCATCCAATTTGTGTGCTTCACTTGTTTGGAAGAGCTTGTCTGCACTTCAACTGTCTCTAGGCCACCACTTTGGTTTGAGTTTTTAATGCATTCAAACATTCTATACCACATATCATGTGACCATAGATGACTAGAATTAGTTTTTGTATGTGTGTGTCTTTTTTTTTTTTTTTTTTTATTTGAAGAAACTTCATTGTGAACATCTTATTTATTTACTGCGGGCAAATATGAATTCCTTAATTCTGGATGCATTATTTTTCGATATATTTATTTTTTTTGTTATGATGGTTGAGTCGATGCCAAGCATTCGAATATTTGCATCTAGACTCTGAGTCTGAGGAGGGTTCGTAGAACCACAATGGCGACAATCTCTACCCAAGAGTTTTCAAGCTTTTCCGTTCTTAAGACTTGAAAATGTGCCATCCAGCTTGTGTGGTCGCGTCTTTGGTGAAAAAAAAAATTTAGTCAAGTTTCTAACTATTCATTGGGTTTAGAAAGTTTGTATTTTCTTTTGTGTTTGTTCTTGGAGCAATGTCTATTTATGTGTTTCAATTTAATTAGCAAGTTTGGTGTCTATATAAAGACCTATAGATTAGTTTGTAATATACAAGTTTTGAGAAGTTTTGATGAATGAAATAAACTTTTGTGAGTTTGTGTATTTGTGAGATTGTTTGCTTACGTTGTATGTGAGGTTTTTTCTCAACAAGTGGTATCAGAGCGAGGTTTAAGTTTTGGGTTCGAAGGTTAGTTGTTTAAGACGAGAAAGAAAAAGAAAAAAAATGGGAGTGTGGTTGTGTTCTTTTGAAAAAAAATAAAAATAAATAAAAGGAGAGCGTGCATGGTAGTCCGGATGTCGTTATAGTGAAAATTGAATTATGATCGTGTGTTTTAGGAGGTTCGTTATAGTGAAAATTGAAGTGTGATCGTGTGTTTAAGGAGGTGAAAAATTGATCTTCTTGTTTGCGAAATGGTACATGTTAGATCAGAGAAGCTTGTTGATCAATTTTGCTGCTTATTTTGATGGTTGGTAGGCATGTTTGGCTATTGCATGTGATGATGCATGATGATCTAGTATCAAAGTTGTGATGAGAATTACTTAGTATTTTGTGTTGAATCTCAATCGCATAATGGTTAGTGCATGTGTGTTTGCACTTTTGAACTATGCATCGGTTGATATGGGCTGATTTTTCGACATGAGTTTCGTTTTGTGTGGGGTTTGTACCTTCACGATTTACGCGGTGATCCGCCCTAATTGAATGGTGGTTTGCTTGAAGAAGATGTTTGTTTGGGTGGAGCATGTATGTGGCTATGTGTTTTTTTAAAGTATATGTGCATGTGTTTATGTGTGCGCGCGCGTGTTGGTCCACCGTCTGGATGTTTGATTGTTTGTTAGTTAGATTGGATGAGATTGGGTGTTTGCTGCGCAGTTGATTGAGTGAAGGCTGATTAAGCTTTGGTGATTGATTATATGTGCTGATGAGTGAGTGATTTGATCGTGTTGAGTGAGTGAGTATTTTTATGAAGGATCAAGATTAATTAGGTGAGTGTGTGTGACCGTAATAATTGGTTGATTGAGTGAGTGTGACCATAAGAACTGGTTGATTAAGTGAGTGTATAGTGGAACGACATTGGATAGAAGCATAACACAAGTCTTCTTGATTTGTCATCTTCTCTTGTGGTTGTTGAACCACAGAACGATTGAGTGAGTTGGTGGATCGTTGCTATTCATGGTGGCTATGACAATTGAGTGGGTGATTGGTGGAGTCTAAGCTTTTTTACCAAAGTGGAGATTGTTGGGTTTTTTGGCTCAAAATTCATAGTTTCTATTTTAGTGTGTTAGTTAATTAGAAAAGTTAGTGTTTAGTTAAATTTCTGATTATTCATTAGGTTTAGAAAGTTTATATTTTGTTTTGTGTTTGTTTTTGGGGCAATATCTATTTATGTGTTTTAATTTAATTAACAAGTTTGATGTCTATATAAAAATTCAGATTAGTTTAGAATATACAAGTTTTGAGAAGTTTTGATGAATGGAATAAACTTTTGTGAGTTTGTGTATTCGTGAGATTTTTTGCTTGTGATGTGCGTGAAGTTTTTTTTTAACACGTAGAACCATATTGGCGACAATCTCTAACCGAAAGTTTTCAACCTTATCCGTTTTGAAGACTTGAAAACGTGCCATCCAGCTTGTTTGGTTCTCCTTTTATTCTTTTTAAACTGACGGGAAGATATATTAACCTAGGGTATTGGAGAATGGGGGCGCTTAGGCTACTAGGCTATGATCACCATTAATTACAAAACCTTCCTACATGTATGAAATCACTTCAACCCCAAGTCAAATTCTGGAATCACCTTACTCCAACAAAGAACTGCACAAATCAAACCGGGTAAAAGAAGAAGAGATTAATTAGGAAAATTGACTGAATAAAGTAGGTCTGAGATAAGGGGAACAAAAGAGCCCAAGACCAGACTGGATTTTACAGGCATGTGTCATATATATGATGTATATGGTGTGGGATCCATTCAAACTAGTTTATATATTACTAGCTAGACGAAAACAACAATCATTTCCTATTCATTTTTCATAGGGGCCTTTCATAATTTCTCATCTCCTCATTAAGTTCATATTCAATTTAGTCAAGTTTTTAACTATTCATTGGGTTTAGACAGTTTGTATTTTGTTTTGTGTTTGTTCTTGGAGCAATGTCTATTTATGTGTTTCAATTTAATTAGCAAGTTTGGTGTCCATATAAAGTGTTGGGTTTTGGGGTTCATACGCAGCGGAGATTACAAAACAATTTTGACAAAAACCCCAACAGGATCCGAATCTAATTCCATTAAAAACGTTTAAACCATGAAAACTTAATCATACATCAGTCGCAATGTACCTTTCTGAAGGTTAATCAATCTCTAAGGTGCTGCCAACGACGAACGCCCTCTACCAGTAGTCCACACACGAACGGCGGCCGAGATTCAAAGTGCTAGCTTCGAGAGAATACCAAACCTTTTGTTTTTCTCTCCAAGACGATCCAGAACATACCAAAAACTCTAAGTCGTTTCTGAAACAAAAAAATAGAGTTTCGGCCTTTTGATCTTTCGTTTTTGTATTCTAACTTAAAGCGTCTATTTATACAACCTTTGTATATAGACGGTTAAGTAAATTACATAAATACCCCTACTTAAAGAAGTATAAGTGTAATACACCACAATGACGTTTTCGTCATGAATTTTATCATATAAAATTCATTTTTCTGAACCATCTTAAAATCTCGCAAAACCATTCTTTGTGTGCAACCCAATAGGCTCATACAACGTTGGCAGTGTATCAAAACACATTTTGGTATACAAGTCATAAGCGATCTCTAGCAAGACATTATGACTACCCAAGTTGTACGAATATCAAATCGATACAACCTAATCAATAATATATATAACATCCTTTTGTTACACGATATCCTTTTGATCAAACATAAGGCATGGAATTGTCATCCAACATGTTCAATCGTACTAGTCTCGATCTTTAGGTAGACTGAAAACATCCAAGTGACATTGATCAATATCAATTCACTTAGACTAGGCCTTTTAACAGCCTAACACATCGAGGATCCACTCGGATATCTCTTTATATGAGAGGGACAAATTCTATCTTGATTACACAACTTCATCACATTGCTCATATAGTAACCAATCACAACCTTTATAATCGTCCGGTTAAAGACAACGTTTGATAGTGTCAAATCACTATGTTCCTAATGTTGAAGTCTCTGATAATCTCAAGTCAGAGGACTGAAAAATATACTTATCATAAGAAACAACTATTACTTAATACATGTGATGTTCTCATAGCGGGTCGGTCCAGTACTTTGTTCCCTAACAAGTACTCGTGATCTTGATTCGTATCCCTATACGTATAATCATCGTATGATCATCAATCAAGACTCACACTAGTCTTAATTCATTATAGTTCCCAGTATAATGATCGACTAGGGACATTTAGGATATTTCTGTAAATTCCCATGGATCTTATTATAATGTAAACATCCAAATTAATTATAATAATTAGCAAATGAAATCCTCTATTTTATTAACTAAAAGTATTCATAAAGACAGTTAATGGATTGACTTATGGCACATGCCCCAACATCTCCCACTTGCGCTAGGGCCAATCATATATGCATCTAATGCCAAATGATCTAACATGACCATAATGTTTTGCTTGTGGAAGAGCTTTTGTCAATGGATCCACAACGTTGTCTTCAGTAGGTACTCTGCAAATCTTTACGTCTCCCATCTCAATAATTTCTCTGATGAGATGAAAACGCCTGAGTATATGTTTGGATATGTGGTGTGATCTAGGTTCCTTGGCTCGTGCTATTGCCCCGTTATTGTCACAATACAAACAAACAGGTTAGCAATATTTGGAACCACACCTAGTTCGTAAATGAACTTTTTGATCCAAACCGCCTCCTTTGCACGATCGGACACGCAATATACTCACCTTCGTTGTAGAATCTGCCATGACCTCTTGCTTCGAACTTTTCCACTTACTACACCCCCATTCAAAATA
The DNA here is from genome assembly GCA_039657365.1 of Stephania yunnanensis. Taxonomy (NCBI): domain Eukaryota; kingdom Viridiplantae; phylum Streptophyta; class Magnoliopsida; order Ranunculales; family Menispermaceae; genus Stephania; species Stephania yunnanensis. The sequence continues at coordinate 19,865,173 of CM077589.1, read as the reverse complement.
AACACATATCCAGATTGCGATCTAAAATCATCTATATCAGTTTGAAAACTTGCATCTGTGTAACGATTTACAACTAGATCATTTTCAAAACCTCCATAAACCAAGAACATTTCCTTAGTCCTTCTTAAGTATTTAAGAATGTTCTTTACTGCTATCCAGTGACTCTCACCAGGATCTGACTGATATCTGCTTGTAGTGCTTAAAGCATATGACACATCAGGTCGAGTGCATAGCATGGCATACATGATAGATCCAATAGCTGATGCGTATGAAATCTTATTCATACAGTCTCGCTCATCATTTGTCTTTGGACATTGAGTCTTGCTGAGACTTATGCCATGAGACATTGGCAACAATCCTTTTTTAGAGTCTTGCAAACTGAACTTATTCAGCACCTTGTCTATGTGAGCACTCTGACTTAGACAGATTAGCCTCTTAGATCTATCCCTATAGATCCTTATCCCTAGGATATTGGCTGCATCTCCTAAGTCTTTCATTGAGAAACACTTCCCTAACCAAGACTTGACACTCTGCAATGTTGGGATGTCATTTCCAATGAGTAATATATCATCAACATACAAGACAGTAAAAACTACACTCCCATCGACCTTCTTGTATACACAAGGCTCATCTTCGTTCTTAATAAAACCAAAATCCTTGATTGCTTCATCAAAAAGAAGATTCCAACTCCGAGAAGCTTGCTTTAATCCATAAATGGATCTTTGAAGCTTGCATACCTTCCTAGAATTCTCAGGATGTACAAAACCTTCAGGTTGTGTCATATACACGTCCTCAAATAGCTTTCCATTAAGAAATGTTGTTTTTACATCCATTTGTCATATCTCATAGTCATAATATGCAACAATGGCAATTAAAATTCTTATGGATTTAAGCATGGCTACTGGCGAAAAAGTTTCATCATAATCAACACCTTGAGTCTGCCTGAAACCTTTTGCTACAAGTCTTGCTTTAAAAGTATGCACATTGCCATCCATGTCAGTTTTCTTCTTGAAAACCCATTTACATCCAATGGTCTTACCACCTTCAGTAAATCAACCAAGTTCCAAACTTGGTTATCATACATGGATTGCATCTCGAGTTCATGACACTAAGCCGGTTATCCGAGTCCGGTCCGACATAGCCTCCCGATAAGTGGTGGGCTCATTTTGATCCATAAGCAACACATCACGACTATCGTAATGAGAAATCCGAATCTTCTCGGCTCATGTCTTACCCTACCAGATTTACGTGTGCCTTGTGTCACTTGCAGAGGTTCAACTGGTTCAGAACGTTGTTGAACTTCCAGTAGCGGTTCAGTGTTTATCTGGTGATTCTTGAACTTCTTCAAGATTTATTTCTCTCCCACTAGTGTCTTTTGAAATAAACTATTTTTCCATAAAGGCACCATACGAGCAACAAACACTTTGTTCTCAGCGGGATTATAAAAGTAATATCCTTTTGTTTCCTTAGGATACCCCACAAATAAACAATTATCAGATTTAGGTGCTAGTTTTTCTGAGACTTGTCGTTTTACGTAAGCCTCACAACCCTAAATCTTAAGGAAAGACAAACTAGGTCTCTTCCCGTACCATATCTCATATGGTGTTTTATCAACCGCTTTAGAAGGAACTCGATTTAGAGTGAAAGCTGCAGTTTGTAATGCATAACCCAAAAGGATAACGGAAGATGTGCATGACTCATTATAGATCGAACATATCTAATAAGGTTCGATTTCTCCTTTCAGAAACTCCATTCCATTGTGGAGCTGCTGGTGGAGTCAATTGAGAGACAATCCCACAATTTTTAAGATGATCATCAAATTATTGGCTTAAATATTTACCACCTCGATCTGATCAAAGTGTTTTGATAGTTTTACCAAGTTGATTATGCACTTCATTTTGAAACGTTCGAAACATCTCAAATGATTTAGCTTTATGTTTCATAAGATATACATAACCATATCTCATTTGAAATCATCGATGTAAATGTAATGAAGTATCGATAACCTCCTCTAGTCATTGTGTTTATAGGACCGCATACATCAGTATGTATTAGACCCAATAAATCACTTGCCCTTTCACTGTGTCCAGTAAATGGACTTTTAGTCATCTTGCCTAGTAAACAAGATCCGCATGTTTCATATGTTTCTAAATCAAATGAATCTAGAAGCCCATCTTTATGGAGCTTCGTTATGTGTTTCTCATTTATGTGTCCGAGACGACAATGCCAAAGATATGTTTTATTACAGAAATGACAATTTTCTTCCTTTTCTTTTGGGTGTTTTGAAGTAGGAACAGGCCGGGTCTTGACTTGTTCCATAGGCTTTGCCGGACAGCGCAAACACAGCCTTGGCAACTCTAGCCTTGCCTTTGCCTTTCTTCTTCATTCCCTTTCCCTTTTAGACCATCAACATATTACTAGAGGGTTTCTTGATATTTTGTTCAGCAGTTTTGAGCATCAAATACAACTCCGAAATTGATTTCTCCATATTATTCATATTGTAGTTCATCACAAAATTGTGAGTAACTTTCTGGTAATGAATTTAGGATTAAATCCGTAGCCAACTCTTGGCTTATGGGAAATCCGAGTCTATCAAGCTGGTCAACATAGCTCTTCATCTTCAGAACATGAGGACTAACTGACGCACCCTCAGTCATCTTGCCTGAATGTAGGTTCTTGACTGTCTCTAACCTTTATTGCCTAGCTTGCTGTTGGAACATTTCCTTCAGCGTTACGGCCATGTCGTAGGCTTCCATTATTTCCACGTCCTTCTGAAGTTCAGGAACCATAGTTGCTAGCATAATACATGCAACATCAGTAGAATCGTTGACATGCTTATTATGCGCATCCTTCACAGCTTTCGTAGCATTGGCTGGTGGGTCCTCAGGGATTGAAGCATCCAGGACATACAACTTGCGTTCATGCTTAAGAACAATTCTCAAGTTTTTGAACTAGTCAAGAAAGTTAGTCCCAGACAGCTTCTCAAGGATGGATCGCAGTGACAAGGGATTATTGTTACTTGAAGAGGCCATTGATCTACAATAAAGATTATGCAAAGTTTATTTTAGTATAGAGGAATAGACTCCCACTAAATTAACAACCCTCCTAAAACGTACTCTTTATTTAGGGGACTAAAATCCATATTTCACCTAATTCTATGACAGCTATGGCATGAAACACAGAACTAGATTATTTAGGTAGGTAATAGTTACCAATTACATCTTATGTAATTTTAAAATCCTTTTATGAGATATGGGACATCTTATGTCTTAGCATGTTTTTATCTCATCATTTTCCTAAAACTCAAAACTATTTTGATGGCTTTATTAAGTCTGACCATTTTAAACATTAAGGTAACTCTTACCCAACTTGTCTCACTAAGATAACACAATACACCCAACTATGGCTGAAACTATATTAGTGTGATCGAGGCCTTGACAAGTGTTTAAAATGGATGGCACGAGACTTAAAATTTAATAGAGGGATCTTATTCAGTTTTAGTGATTTTATGTAAACAATGAAATATCATATATTTTATTGATTTGTTCAATCACTAAACAATTTGAATTTTTTTTTTATATACTTTTCACTAACAAAAGAATTTTCGTACGCTAGGATTAGTTAGACGACGGTCCCGCTTGGCCGGTCGGCGGGACGAGGTACTGGGGGCAGCGCCCCCGTTTTTTTTTTTTTTAGAAGATGAATCTCAATTCCGAAAATTAAAATTCGTTATAGAAAATCATATTTTTTCGCTGATTTTATTATCATAAATTAACCCCTTAATTTATCCGAAATTAAGTCAATTAAAACATTTTAATTAACCCGGGCCCACATCTAACTAATCATATTATCCTAATCCAATTAGGATTTAAGATATTTGAATCCTAGTATATCACCAATAACAAGATTCTTGATATTTATCTCCTATTCTAATTTGTTATCTATCTTCATGAAATAGAAACTTCATAACAAAATAGATATAACAAGATAAATAATTAATTTCGAAAATTAATTATTTATTTTGGATTTAAGATATTCGAATCCTAGTATATCACCAATAACAAGATTCTTGATATTTATCTCATATTCTATTTTGTTATCTATCTTTATCAAATAGAAACTTCATAACAAAATAGATATAACAAGATAAATAAATAATTTCGAAAATTAATTATTTGCAATTTCGGTCCTCATCCAAATAATCACAAACATGTAATTGAATCATGAACTACTATCCCAATCGAACCTAATGGTGTCGTGGATCACAGAACACAAAATTCAATTCATTAAAATTATTTGAATTAACCTAACATGGTTACTAGCATGTACAAAACTGATTTTAATTAAATCACGAAATGTGTATCATATACACAAAACATGATAATAAATCTAAAAGACAACTTATGTATATCACATATACATCAACTATTAACATGCTTTCAATCATATATCAAGTATATATCAGAAGAAAACATGCAATGAATTTAATGGAATCGAACTCGAAGGCTCTGATACCACTGTTGGGTTTTGGGGTTCATACGCAGCGGAGATTACAAAATAATTTTGACAAAAACCCCAACAGGATCCGAATCTAATTCCATTGAAAACGTTTAAACCATGAAAACTTAATCATACCTCAGTCGCAATGTACCTTTCTGAAGGTTAATCAATCTCTAAGGCGCTGGCAACGACGAACGCCCTCTACCAGTAGTCCACACACGAACGACGGCCGAGATTCAAAGTGCTAGCTTCGAGAGAATACCAAACCTTTTGTTTTTCTCTCCAAGACGATCCAGAACATACCAAAAACTCTAAGTCGTTTCTGAAACGAAAAAATAGAGTTTCGACCTTTTGATCTTTTGTTTTTGTATTCTAACTTAAAGCGTCTATTTATACAACCCTTGTATATAGACGGTTAAGTAAATTACACAAATACCCCTACTTAAAGAAGTATAAGTGTAATACACCACAAGGACGTTTTCGTCATAATTTTATCATATAAAATTCATTTTTCTGAACCATCTTAAAATCTCGCAAAACCATTCTTTGTGTGCAACCCAATAGGCTCATACAACGTTGGCAGTGTACCAAAACACATTTTGGTATACAAGTCATAAGCGACCTCTAGCAAGACATTATGACTACCCAAGTTGTACGAATATCAAATCGATACAACCTAATCAATAGTGTATATAACATCCTTTTGTCACACGATATCCTTTTGATCAAACATAAGGCATGGAATTGTCATCCAACATGTTCAATCGTACTAGTCTCGATCTCTAGCTAGACTGAAAACATCCAAGTGACATTGATCAATATCAATTCACTTAGACTAGGCCTTTTAACAGTCTAACACATCGAGGGATCCACCGGATATCTCTCTTTATACGAGAGGGACAAATTCTATCTTGATTACACAACTTCATCATATTGCCCATATAGTAACCAATCACAACCTTTATAATCGTCCGGTTAAAGACAACGTTTGATAGTGTCAAATCACTATGTTCCTAATGTTGAAGTCTCTGATAATCTCAAGTCAGAGGACTGAAAAATATACTTATCATGAGAAACAACTATGACTTAATCCATGTGATGTTCTCATATGGTCGGTCCAAGACTTTGTTCCCTAACAAGTACTCGTGATCTTGATTCGTATCCCTATACGTATAATCATCGTATGATCATCAATCAAGACTCACACTAGTCTTAATTCATTATAGTTCCCAGTATAATGATCGACTAGGGACATTTATGATATTTCTGTAAATACCCATGAATCTTATTATAATGTAAACATGCAAATTAATTATAATAAACATCAAATGAAATCCTCTATTTTATTAACTAAAAGTATTCATAAAGACAGTTAATGGATTGACCTAGGGCACATGCCCCAACATAAAGACCCATAGATTAGTTTGTAATATACAAGTTTTGAGAAGTTTTGATGAATGAAATAAACTTTTGTGAGTTTGTGTATTTGTGAGATTGTTTGCTTACTCTGTATGAGAAGTTTTTTCTCAATAAGTGGTATCAGAGCGAGGTTTAAGTTTTGGGTTTGAAGGTTAGTTGTTTAAGACGAGAAAGAAAAAGAAAAAAAAATGGGAGTGTGGTTGTGTTCTTTTGAAAAAAAATAAAAAAAAATAAAAGGAGAGCGTGCATGGTAGTCCGGGTGTCGTTATAGTGAAAATTGAATTGTGATCGTGTGTTTTAGGTGGTTCGTTATAGTGAAAATTGAAGTGTGATCGTGTTTTTAAGGAGGCTAAAAGTTGATCTTCTTGTTTGCGAAATGGTACATGTTAGATCAGAGAAGCTTGTTGATCAATTTTGCTGCTTATTTTGATGGTTGGTAGGCAAGTTTGGCTATTGCATGTGATGATGCATGATGATCTAGTATCAAAGTTGTGATGAGAATTACTTAGTATTTTGTGTTGAATCTCAATCGCATAATGGTTAGTGCATGCGTGTTTGCACTTTTGAACTATGCATCGGTTGATATGGGCTGATTTTTCGACATGAGTTTCGTTTTGTGTGGGGTTTGTACCTTCACGATTTACGCGGTGATCCGCCCTAATTGAATTGTGGTTTGCTTGAAGAAGATGTTTGTTTGGGTGGAGCATGTATGTGGCAATGTGTTTTTTTAAAGTATATGTGCATGTGTTTATGTGTGCGCGCGAGTGTTGGTCCACCGTCTGGATGTTTGATTGTTTGTTAGTTAGATTGGATGAGATTGGGTGTTTGTTGCGCAGTTAATTGAGTGAAGGCTGATTAAGCTTTGGTGATTGATTATATGTGCTGATAAGTGAGTGATTTGAACGTGTTGAGTGAGTGAGTATTTTTATGAAGAATTAAGATTAATTAGGGGAGTGTGTGTGACCGTAATAATTGGCTGATTGAGTGAGTGTGACCATAAGAACTGGTTGATTGAGTGAGTGTATAGTGGAACGAAATTCGATAGAAGCATAACACAAGTCTTCTTGATTTGTCATCTTCTCTTGTGGTTGTTGAACCACGGAACGATTGAGTGAGTTGGTGGTTCGTCGCTATTCATGGTGGTTATGGCAATTGAGTGGGTGATTGGCGGAGTCTAAACTTTTTCTCCAAAGTGGAGATTGTTGGGTTTTTTGGCTCAAAACTCGTAGTTTCTATTTTAGTGTGTTAGTTAATTAGAAAAGTTAGTGTTTAGTTAAATTTCTGATTATTCATTAGGTTTGGAAAGTTTATATTTTGTTTTGTGTTTGTTTTTGGGGCAATATCTATTTATGTGTCTTAATTTAATTAACAAGTTTGATGTCTATATAAAAATTCAGATTAGTTTAGAATATACAAGTTTTGAGAAGTTTTGATGAATGAAATAAACTTTTGTGAGTTTGTGTATTTGTGAGATTGTTTGCTTGTGATGTAGGTGAAGTTTTTTTTTTTTTTTTAACTCGTAGAACTATAATGGGGACAATCTCTAACCGAAAGTTTTCAACCTTTTCCGTTTTGAAGACTTGAAAACGTGCCATCCAGCTTGTTTGGTTCTCATTTTATTATTTTTAAACTGACGGGAAGATATATTAACCTAGAGTATTGGAGAATGGGGGCGCTTAGGCTACTAGGTTATGATCACCATTAATTACAAAACCTTCCTACATGTATGAAATCACTTCAACCCCATGTCAAATTCTGGAATCACCTTACTACAACAAAGAACTGCACAAATCAAACCGGGTAAAAGAAGAAGAGATTAATTAGGAAAATTGACTGAATAAAGTAAGTCTGAGATGATGGGAACAAAAGGGCCCAAGACGAACAAAAGGGCATAAGACCAAACTGGATCTTGCAGGCATGTGTTATATATATGATGTATATGGTTTGGGATCCATTCAAATGGGTTTATTTATTACTAGCTAGGCGAAAACAACAATAATTTCCTACTCATTTTTCATGGGGGCCTTTCATTATTTCTCATCTCCTCATTAAGTTCATATTCAATTTAGTCTCCACTTTTAATTCCCCCCCCCCCCCCCCGAAAAAAAAAAAAAAAAAAAAAAAACCACCACCACCCCACTTAATTAATCACTTAATTACTTAGGTTTGAATTTGAGTGTTTTTAGACTCATGAGTTTGGTCTCAGTTTTTTTTCTTTTTTTTTAAATTTCAAAGTCATCCTCAAGCAATAAATGAAGGAAACACAACCACTTGTAAAATTTCTTTGATACTCCTTAAATATTTGTAATAATTTTAAAAATTCCCCCATAAGTCGAACTCATGAGTCCAAATAGATTTATTATTTGTTAATTAGTTCCCTTACATATACGCAACGAGATGTGTGCCCACACATATTAATGCCACTTGGAAGGAGTCTTAATTAACTTCATTTATGTATAATATTAATGTATGTGCTACATTGTCGATTCAAAGTTTGAATAAAGGAGGAGGGCTCCTAATCCTATTATCCATATCCAAAAAATGGGGGATGAAGCCCATTTTTCATACTCAAAAAATGAGGGAGAAAGTCCCAAATTAACCCATTATCTATACTCGAAAAAATAAGGGAGAGTTGTGATAGGTCGACAACCAGGTTAAAGTTTTTATTGCTCTTTATGAAATGAATCAAATAAATATAAATGTTGGGGAATTTCCACTTAGCAACATGGTGTTGTAGGAGTCTGAATGTAGTGAAAATTGCACTAAATTGAGTACAATAGAAGAGTTTGCTTCATTTAGCCGACCTCAACTAACTTAAGATATATTGTGGCTTTGTTGTTGTTGTTGTTTTTTTTTTTTTTTTTTTCTTGAAAAATTAATTAACATAGTTTAATAAGGAAGAGTTGTGATAGGTCGACAACCAGCTTAAATTTTTTATTGCTCTTTATGAAATGAATCAAATAAATATAAATGTTGGGGAATTTTCACCTAGCGACGTGGTGTTGGAGGAGCCTGAATGTAGTGAAAATTGCACTAAATCGAGTACAATAGAAGAGTTTGCTTCATTTAGCCGTCCTCAACTAACTTAAGATATATTGTGGCTTTGTTGTTGTTGTTTTTTTTCTTTGAAAAATTAATTAACATAGTTTAATAAGGTGAGGAACTCCTTTAATTTGTATCCGAGCTTCAAATTAATGCATGATGTATTTGTAGACATACTTTAAACGGTTAGAGAATTACCTGCGGAAGCTTTTAGTCTTTTAAAACCACCAAGAACTTTCAACACATTGTTTGATGGTACAAGTGCACTTTTATAGGCTTGAGGGAGAACCTTTTTATGAGACATATAATAGTCTTACATTCTCTTACTTGTCTCATACTTCATTTCAATATGTGGGTCGCATATATCTTAATGGTTCTCCTACTTGACCTACATAACCAAACATCACATAACTTCCAGTCAGTGTACATATATATATATATATATTTGATATCTTTAAATCATTATAAAATAAAAATAGCAATGCGAGTCATAGCGGTTATACATCAAAATAGATCATCTTATCTTCCATGTACCATGAGCATTACTAATTCATTTTAAATGATTCATAAAACATAATGTCAGTGTCAAAGACTAAATTCACTAATAATCATCATTCGGGTCACTTGCCAAGAGGAAAAGGAGATATGATGATCCCGGTGCCACCACGTCCCGGGAGTTGATGGTGCGACATTTAGAGTTAGATGCAATCATTCAGAGGCTTGCACAGTTCGAGGCTTACGTACAGAGCCAGTTGGGAATCCACATGGTATTCGGAGCGAGCACCTCTCAAGTACCACCGCCACCATCGCCACCACCGCCACCACATCAGGAGCATCACCAGCAGGTTGGGATGGATTCGGCTCGTTCACCACAGCGGTAACAGGACGATGATGGGGACATCTAAGATTGGGTAGATGAGGAGCACCTTGATGACGAGAGTTAAATATTTTAGTTGGTTTGTACAATTTTTGGGTTTGTAAACAAATTTCAAACAACATTTTGTGCATATTGAGATTGAATTCTCTTTTCTTGGGTTAAGTATATTGTATTTGATATCTTGTGTGAATAAAATGGTATGAGATTTAGTTTTGGAGGATGTTATAGCACCATAAGGAGCCATTGTAGGGGGTGCAGGACGTTGGAGAAGGCCAACTGCAGGTTTTGTTGTTTAGAAGAACTAAGTTGGAACAAAATGCAATGAAAAAAAAAATTATGAGTATACAAACGGAATAACAATAGAATAGAAATAGAAATTAAGTATTTCGTTGCTAATCCGTTTCTAATTAGAAACACATTAGCAACGAAATCTAAACTGTAAGTAAATATTTTGGGTTTATGAGTTGAAGTATGTTGGTAATCCGTTGCTAATTTGCGTTATTTTTCATCTCTAATGTGTCTCTGTTTCGTCTCTAAATAGAGACGTAACATAATTTTCGTTGCTAAATATTTAGCAACGACGATTTTATAAACGAATTTTGACCTGTTGCAAATCCGTTGTTGAATTTATGTCTGTTGGTATTCCCTTGCTAATCCCTCTCTTTTCCGTTGCTATTCCCTTTCTAATCCGTTGCTAAATCACTATTTTTTGTAGTGCTATTTTCATGTGTTTTGGCTTTCGGTTCGTTTTAGTTGCTAAATCACTATTTTTTGTAGTTCAACTCCATAAAATGTCCATAACACTGGTTTTGGTCATGCCAAAACTCCAAAAATCTTAACTTTTTCCACGAAATACCAAAATTATCTAGATGAATTTTCTTGTCATACTTAATAAAACTTGCACCGATACAGACCCAATCTCATCCTTGACCATCACCAACCAACACACAACTCGAGGCAAAGTCTTGTACCAACTTCATTGTCATTTTACATTACTACCAATCTCGACTTGCACGCAAATCGATGCAAAACCCTTGCGTGATATTTAACACTTGTTTACAACTTTTCGAGTAGATAATAATTTTAATTGCACTTGTGCCTTTCAAACACACACTTACAATCCCTATAATGACAAATTGGGGATACACCCCAACCCACAGACTTCGCGATGAAATATCATATAATACGCACACTAGACATTAATCAATGAAAAAATATCATTTTACCTTATGATCTTCGGTCCGTAATGCGCGAGTCTCACCTTGGATTCTTAAATTTTAAATAAAATCCAAAAATACTTAATTACTCGCCTAATCAAGTTTATGAAATTCTTAGATATCGCAATTACTTCTTAATCAATTATTTCTTTATTTAAACATTGATTATAACGTTATCAAGCATAATATTTTTTTAATTGACGTATAAGGCGCCATAAATGACGAATAAGAGACATCCATATTTATTTATTTAGAAATGTTACTAAAATGTAATTTTCTTTATAGATTACTTTAATTACTATGTAAAATATTTTATTACTTATTCTTAATTGACTTATTGTAACGTAACTCAAGAGTCTTGTTTTTGAAGAAAGATAAAATCTTCTTCTTTAAAAAATTACTAATTTTTAAGATAGTAAAGTATATTAACTCGATACTAGGCAGACCACTCTCACTCAATCCTCTTAATCGCCATTACCTGCGTCAACGTACGAACTTTAACCGTGGTGGTTGGTGCGTTGTAGCGAAGCGTGCTGAGCATAAAATTATTGATAACCCTCAAGATCTTTACAGAGAGAATCAACTTATTATAATGTTGTGTTTATCAACATGGATACATGAGAAGTTAATATTAATTACTGGCATACTGCAACATAAGGGATGTATTGTATAACCAAATTTTAATAAAACTACTTTCTAAGAATCATTAGGAATCACAAATATCATAGCCCATATGTAGTATGCATCTCTTATATAATGGCTAATTTAAATTCCAAATTAATTAAAAGTTGAAACGTGCCCATGAACATGTATTCAAACCGATTATTATAAATTAAAATTAATCTCTCATTGACTGTACGCAAAGAGACTCCAGTTTCATGTGCCTCTTAAGAAATGTAAAAGAATACATGATCGATTATATATAAATAAATATGGTCAGATTAACCAATTAATAAAAAAAATGTAAACACTTTAAGCATATAAATTTAATAGATTATATAAGATGCAATCAAATGAAAACAAGCACGTACAACTACAATCAAACAAGTATATGTACATACAAGGCACATCAATTAAGTATTGTACTTGATCAAGTGTGTACAGTACAACTAATTCCAACAGTAGATCCACATTTCAACTAAATCATGGATAGCTCAAACATGAGACCAAGTTAAAATGAAATTTATTTAATTTTATTTCAATCAGAACACGTCTTATTTTTCAGTCAAAAATTATATTCAATAAATAGAATGTATTGTAGAAATCTAGTACTGGTAAAGTAGCATAATCAGCAGTTTAAGCACTCTATATATAATTGATTTCAGAGACGAGAGTAGTCTTGAGACTAACATTTATTTCGATATACATATTGTCAAGAACTCAAGATCAATTTAACATATCAAACTAGATCATAAGCTAAAATAAATAATTAGTGGAAAACTCTACTGTTTTAGTAGGCTTTGATACCGCATGTAAACATACTTTAAACAATTACAAAATTACCCGTGGAAGCTTTTAGTCTCCTAAAACCACCAAGAACTTATTGCCCACATGATGAGCCTTAGAACTTTCGACATATTGTTTGATGGTACAAGTGTCATTTTATAGGCTTGAAGAAGAACCTTAAGCTTCTCACATTAATGCCAATTTTCATCAAATTGGTAACGTAAAGGAAGCTCAAAAGAGTTTAGGTAATTCATAAGTTACATAAATTAAAAATAAGTTTATAAGACACATAATAATCTTACATATCTTCTACTTAATCAATGCATGCAAATCCTTTTTTGATGATAAAAAATAGTTATATAAGTAATTACATACATGAAGCCCAAATATATACCCAAGTGATGGGAACTAGTGTAATTTTGTGTATTGTCAAACACTTAATAACCCATTATTAACTTTTAGATTAAAATATAATGGTTCTAAAATGATATTCCATGACATTAATATTTATTTGGTTTCCATTGAAGTAGTACTCATAATTAATTAACTAATTATATGCATATTAAAATTAAGTATGTCACCTGCCTAGCTATTCTTTTTGCTATGGTTAATTTTATAAAATTGTGCCCTCCACTCAATGGTCCTAGCTACGGCACATGCTTGATTTGATCCATCACATTCTCCACTGATACTTGATGCTCTATGTATGTAATGGAAGACAAAATGCCATTAATTGATCTTCTATATTTCTTGTTTGTTGGTCCATGATTTCTATGGCTTTGTTCTCTGTTCACGTTAGTCTATTTAAGTCATGAGTATGGTACTGGTCTCAACCCCTTATCAAAGTCTATCTATTCGAGCTTTAACTTCATCCGAACATGTCCTTTTTCAGCTGCCTGTACATTTAATGCATGATCAAACAGTCTCCAACAAGGCAACAACGGTTGTTAGCATGCATGTAAGAAATACGTCACCTAATTAATGTTGAGAGTTGTTGAACGGAACCTAATTTTTATGAGGCCCGCTATGGGCACCCCACCATTTCATGAAGGCACCCATTATTTTTCTCATTTCCCAATCTAAAATGTAAAATACTATTTTGCCCCTTCATATATACACACCCAAACCCCACAAACCATTTGCAACTCAAAACTGGGGCACCCCACCACCTTGAGGAAGAAGTGAACCATAAAGCCACAATTGTATTTGTCGAGCGTTTATCGATTCTTGCGACTTGACATCATCCGACAGCGAGGTAACAATGTTTGACAATCGTACCATGCTTTGATGGAACTGTAAATTTGATTAAAACTGTGAAATTGATGATTTGTTTGTCAACGTAGGGTTTGGTAAATTCGACAAATCTGAAGTTGTTTGCACTATAAAATGGAAGATTGTACTGCTATGGTGCAAGAGGAGGTTGAAGTTGAGGTAATATTTGAAATTTACTGTGTTTTTTATGCGGTGCATCAAATTTTTTGTCGATGTGCGCGATTGATTCGGCCACGCAGAACCGAGATCTAGAGAAACGTCTCGGGCAGAAATGTCCGAGATGTCTACGTAGATCACGTAATGGAGTGAACGATAGATAGTGGTAGTCTCGGTATGGGACGACCGAGACTATGAAGGAGTTCTCGGTTGTACATGAACGAAACTCTGTTTATAGTTTCAGACCTGTACAACCGAAACCTTGTGTTTTTGGGTTTTTTTGGTGATTGTGCTGTACATTTTGGTTGATTATAATGTTACACTGTTTGTATTGCAGGTAATGTCGGTTTCTACGTTATTTCTAGACTACAATGATACCTTTACACCTTGTAGGCCATTCCCATTTAGAGAAGCGACTATTTCATGGCTTCAAATGATAGGCCGGGAGAACATGTTTGTGCTAGTGACGAAGCACTCTGATGCCGGGGGCATTAAGCGCAGGGGAAGGGTGAAACTTGCGTGTGAAAGGTCTGGAACATATAGGGGAATGTCTCAAAGAGTTGGCAAGGGGAAAGCGGCAAATTTTTTTTCGAAACCAAGAAATGAAGAAGAAGAGGAAAAGGGGATGACTCAAACGGGTACGAAGAAATGTGGATGCCCTTTCCTTATCAACATAAAAGAAAATGCTGACTCCTTGTGGTATATCACTGTCATATGTGGGAGGCACAATCACGACCCCGCGAACAACTTGGACGGCCACTCATTTGCTGGAAGATTGGATAAGGGGGAGCAGGAAGTTGTGGTGCAGATGACAAAGGGGAATGTGAAGCCAAGAGACATCCTAAATATGTTGAAGCAAAGAGATGTTAGAAACGTATCGACAATGCGGACAATATATAATGCAAGACAAAAAGTCCGAATTGAGGATGCGGATGGGAGGACTCAAATGCAACAAATGTTGCACATCTTACAGAAAAATAAGTGGATGTCGTGGCATATGAAGCATCCCGATACGAATGTTGTCACCGATTTATTTTGGTCACATCCCGATTCAATAAAGTTGCTAAGGTGTTTCTCATCGGTAATTTGATGGATTGCACGTACAAAACAAATAGATACCGAATGCCTTTGTTGGAGATTGTTGGCATCACTTCTATGCATTTGACGTTCTCCGTTGGGTTTGCATTCATATCATTAGAGAGTCATGCAAATTATGTTTGGGCACTTGAGAACTTGAGATCCATATTGGATGGGTGGCCTAAACCTGACGTGTTTGTTACCGATAGCGAGTTAGCCCTTATTAGTGCCATTGAAGAAGTATTTCCGTCATCGTCTCACCTCCTTTGCTCTTGGCACATCAACAAAGTAGTATTGGCCAAGACTAAGAAGATGTTTGGGGAGAACGATGGTTTTGCTCGTTTCATGGATAGGTGGACGAGCGTGATGTATGCCAACTCGGATGCCTTATTCGAAGTTATGATGAATGACTTGCGTTGTGAGTTTGAGAATGTCAAGGGTCTTACTGATTACTTGGACAACACATGGGTAAAGAACTACAAGGAGAAATTTATACCCGCATGGACAAATCGAATTACGCACTTTGGGGAAACAACAACGCAGAGGGTTGAGTCTGCGCATTCCACTCTGAAGCTACATTTTGGCAACAGTCAGGCCAATTTTGAGACTTTGTGGAATGTGGTTGATGGCATCCTTAGAATCCAACACTACAACATCAAGGCATCGTTTGAGCTAAGTTTGAATGTGGTCCAACATGAATACATTGATGAGTTATATCGACGATTGCGTAGTTACGTCTCTCAACGGGCGCTTAAGTTAATTAGAGATGAATTGACACGTGGAGAGCATGTTGGTCACGACTCCACTCGTTGTGGTTGCGAGATACGTACGACACATGGCCTTCCTTGTGCACACGAGCTAAACCATCATAAATTTGCTGGGTCGCCCATCCCTCTCGAGGACATTCATGTTTACTGGCGAAAGTTGAGTATGATACCTGAGAATCCTGTGGATCGGTCTGGATACAACGTGCACGATGAGATTGAACGGGTGTTGCAAAAGTTTCATGCTTGCACTGATGAGGACGATCGCCTCAAGATTATTCAGTAGCTCAGGGAGATTAGTCGACCTTTGTCTACACCGGGTGTTGTGCCACCGACGAAAATAAAGACAAAGGGAAGGACACCGGGGTCTTCAATCGGAGGTAAGGCATGATCGAAGAGAAAACACGATAATGACGATTCTTCCACGACTAGATTACCGAGCGGATTTAAGTACGTGCTTTCCACAGATGAGGCCTATAGTTTGAGAAAGAAGAAAAACAAAGTTGTTCCTAAAATGCGCCGTGCCAGTCGACGCACGCAAAGTACCCCTAACATGGATTTTGCTCATTGCATAGAACCAGAATGGTTGGCATATGTTGAGAGCACTATCGATGTGCTAGTCGATGGAAATTGTGGATATCGGTGTGTTGCCTCTGGGCTAGGACTTGCCAATGTAGACAGTTGGAGGATTGTTCGTAGAAGGATGTATGATGAGATTATCGGGTATGAAAACCTTTGGCGGGAAGTGCTTGGAACGAGTTACGAGACTGTCAAGATTGCTGTGCATTGTCCAGATAATCAAGTTGGTGCATCTTTCAAAGAATGGTTGACACTTCCAGACTTGGGATTATTAGTATCAACTGCATTCAATGTCATTCTTGTAAACCTCTCGCATGGGAGTGCCTCGACATTTCTACCTCTACGTAGTGCTCCACAGTTGTCGTTGCACAGCAGACTTATCATTGCCATGATAAATGATAGGAATATCCATTGGGTTAGGGTAAGTTCAATGATTTGTTGTGAATTGTTTCGTTTCCCCCCTAATCGGGTTTGTGACAATATATTCTATGTTCTACTGTTCACTTTGACAGGTGAAGTTGCGTGTGAATGCACCGCTGCCATCCTTATATCCATCGTGGGACCGGTATGTTGAGGAGTGCGCCAAAGGTTGGCGAGATGGATTCGTAATTCGAGATATTGCGCCCCTTGCAACTGTTGATGAAGGCACCGTATCCGTGGTAGATTTAGGGACACCGTAGTATAAAACTTGTACATAGCTACGACGTTGTTGTACATTTTGTTTACTGTAAAATTTGTTTGAATGTTATATTGATATATAATGATTTAAGTTTCTGTGAAAATTATCGTCTCGGCACACCAAGACCGTGACCCACAACATAGTCTCGACCGTAGTCAACCGAGAACTAACGTGAATCATCGGCAACGCATTGCCGAAAGTAATGTTTGTCGACGCCGTCCCGTAACGCCTCGTCCACCTATGCGCGACAATACGCAAGGATTATCAGACATGAGGAACCGAGAGTTAATTTCCGATCTCGTTACCTTCACACCGAGAGCATTTGGTCGCCATGTTCATACAACTGCACAGGAATAGCTCGTCGACCAGTGCCCGAACGTATTGGAATAATATCGGTTGTGACTAACTGAGAGTCTCACATAATTTTCGTCCATAAATGACCGACAAATTGGATAATATAGGATCAGTGGACGTTCTCGATAGGACCACACAGAGAATCCAGCGTTTGTTTCGGTTGGTTTAAATCGAGAATTCCAAAGTGGTGTCGGACCTGAATAACCGAGACGCCATCTATACCCAAAAAAGCTATGTTAACTCACCAAATGGTAAGTGAAATGTGTTCATCTACGGCTGCCACCGCTCCACAAATGCAGAGATAACCTCCTTGTTCGCCTTGCGGTAAGAACAGTCTATCAGCGTATTCAACCCAGAACGCTGAATAATCCTCTGAAGTCCCTCCGTGTCAGGGTGGCATGACTGTAAATCCCATTCTTGTATCCGAGCTCCGTGATTGATACACTGGAGTACCGGACGTTCTTGCAACAAAAAAAACATCTCGTCATGTTTGTGAAACCCCTGAGTTTTAAATTACTCCGTTCAATGAAATTTTAATTACTTCATTGCTCCAAATCGATAACGCGACATGATCGTTAAAGCTCTTCAATAACGCACCTTCTATAGGATCACCGGGGAAAGGAGCATGCACTTCTGCCTCTCCTTCATTATGGCCAGCTTCACCGCTACTACTCCCGTCCACATTACGATCAATTTCCGTCGTGTTCCTCGCCGCTGATGAGTCACTGCTACTAGACTCCGATGCATGACTCTCCTCTTCCCCTCGGGCAACAACAAGATCTTTTGGTCGTTTTCTGTCGATGTTGGAACCCTCTTCGTGCAATTCTAACCTTGCACGATTTCCATCTATCTTAGCCTTTCCCTTAACATTTACGTTCTCCTTCTCTTTCTCTTTCCGGTAAGATGTTGTCGGGGGTCTCCGGCCGCCTCGCCCCCGGTTAGCCCTCGACACCTCAACACCAACCTCTTCCCTTGTCACCGGTGCTTTCGAACGAGCCATACCTGAAAACACTACAACATTTAAGCCCCTGGAACATAACAAAAAAAAAAAAACTAAAAAAAATATTCAAATTCATCCATTTCTGTTGTCTCGGTCAAGCAGGTTCGTGAAATACGCCATACTCTCGTTCACACCTGACCGAAAATGGATCAACGGTCTTGGCAATGTACAACCGAGAGCAATACAATGTTCTCGGTTGTACATCACCGACATGGCATAACTTATTCAATTATCCTTACTCTCGTGATGTGCAGACCGCGTCGACTCTAACCCTCTCGGCATTGTACAATCGAGAGAGAGAGTATATTCTCGGTTGTACACCACCAACACAACATAATGTAACTCTCGTGATGTCTCGACCGAGATAACACAATTAATCTCGGCCACTCGTAACCGAGACTCGGTGAACTCTTCCGGCCTGCCTGGCCGAGAATGACGAGTTCCCAAATATTTATCATCTATCTCGGCCATGCTTGGCCGAGACAGTAACAACACTCTCTGGCCTGTGTGGCCGAGAACCACGAATTCCGAATAATGGAACCATTCAATAAACCGCCACACAAACATTACAACTACTCTACCAAATGTAACTTAATTAGACTATCAACGTACCTTCAAACGATCGATTTCGCGCCAATGGTGTGTGTACGACGAACTTCAACCGAGCCATAATTTGGAGACGAAATCGCCCAACACCCCGAGCCTTCAAAATGGGAAAACCTCCTACAACGGAGGAGAAACACGGAGACGAACGAACACAAACGATTTCGGGAATCCTCGCAATGGCCGATCCTCTACGATTTCGTGGTTGCTCAAGGAGTTCGGTGGTGGAGGTGGTAGGGGTGGTGGGGTGCCTCTGTTTTGAACGAGGGGTATTTTGGGAATTTCGGGTCTAAATTCTGGGTGCCCTAGGTAAAATGCTTAGTGCCCTCAACAACAGGGTGCCTTCATGAAATGGTGGGGTGCCCTTAGCGGCCCTAATTTTTATTGAACATATCGGGTTCCAATTTTTTTGATTTTCCAATTTCGGCTCTTTGGGAAATGACCAAAATACCCTTCATATATAAGGTTTTTTTTTTTTTTTCTCACCCATATCCCAACTCCCAAACCACTTCGAGACCAAGCTACAACCACCCTCGATTCGCATTGTCTAATTAATCCGACCGAAATCCGTCGAGATCACGTCGGCCTTTCGTCGATGAAGCTATGCTCACCATTTTGAGTTCTATTTATGAGTTGTATGGCAGTTTTTAGAGTTGTTATTTGTGTTGTTGTCGATGGTATTTAGGGCTTTAATTTTAAGCTCCAATCTCGATTTGGGGGGGGGCATAAATGTGGATGAATTAGAGAGGAGTAGGTCATTTACCAAAAAACCACCTAATTTTTACCCATTTTCATGAATTTCTTGGACAATTTCAAGTTTTTCTTTTTCATTCTTGTTGCCTACGGGTCTCGATCACATAAAGCTAAGACCTATTTAGAGTGAAAAGGTCTCACATGGTTTCTACCGAAAAAGGCGAGACTTTTGAAGAGGTCTTAGACATCCCCCATCGAGACCTCTTCAAAGGACTCGGTGAGAGCTAACCGAGACCTCTCTACTCCAACTAAGACCTTTGCAGAAGCCTCGACAGGGTCCGTACGAGACTTCTTTAAAGGTCTCGATATGGGAGCCAACAAAGACTCTAAAAAAGCCTCATCCCTATATGACCGAAACCATCAAGTAACACTTCCTCACTTTTAGTGCACCGACGAGACCATATCCGACCTTATTCAACAAAAAAACTCATAGGATACTTCTAACCTAGTATAAGTGCTTTATAGTGGGCAAAAACTAATAAATAAATAGGATTAAGGGGTGATGAGGAGAGGGTGAGGGTGATGAGGAGAGGGTGAGGGTGATGAGGTGAGTAAGGGTATTTTGGAGATTTCAGAAAAAGTGGGTTATGTTTAGCAATTGCATTTCAAAAAAGGGGTATGTTTGAGTAATATATTACGTTCAGTAAGGATTGTGGTATATTCAGCTAAAGAGAAAGGTTCACGCTTTTCTGATGAGGATGAATTGTTGGATCGTTCAACCAAGAAGAAGAAGCTTGCTCTAGTTATGGTTCAGACGGAACACAAAGATGGAGTTCCGGCGACGGCCACATTCCGAGATAAAATGGCAGGAGACTCTAGCTGTTCCCAGAAAGAAGTACCCATGTCTTCTTTAGAGGAATTTTCTTCTTTTCTACCTCATATACCTAAATCGCGCATGCCAATTGACACCTTGGATATTCATATCGTCTAGGATGAGATGGGCAAACGCTTAATGTTTGAGGATCAGACAAGGCTACACATCTACGGTAAATGGAACCACTCACTAATTGTGAAACTCCTGGGAAAAAGTGTGAACCCCAAGTTCATATATATTAAGCTTTGTGCTATATGGAAATCTTTAGGGGGAATTAGAGATCATTGGACTTGATCAGAGGTTCCTAATTGTGAAGTTCACTCTTGAGGATGATTATGTTCGTGTCTTATCAGAGGGCCCTTGGGTTATCTTAGATCACTATGTTGGGGTTCAACGTTGGAAACCCGCTTTCAACCCTTTCACAGCGAGGTTTGTTTCTATGCCAGTATGGGCACGTATCTCTCGCCCCCAATTAAAATGTATGATGAAGATATCATCTCTGGTATAGGCAATATGGTTGGGAAGTTTATCAAGATGGTGTAGTCCACCATGTTGTCTACAAGGGGCTGTTTTGCCAGGATTTGTGTCGAAGTGGACTTGAGCTCCTTTAGATCCTAAATGTGGTGGTAAATGATGTTTCTTACTAAGTAGAGTACGAGAGTCTGCATACAGTGTGTTTTGCTTGTGGTAAAGTAGGTCATGCAACTTCAGCATACCCTGAAGCCCATAATAGGACTGACCAATCCCAAAGGTCTGCTCCGGCTACACCAGTATCCTCCCCAATGGGCTGTGCTTTGCCCCTCCTCAGAAAAGAAACAACTCCCTATCATCACCACTTCCCCAATTGTCATCCTCAGAGGAGTACGAGTTTTGGATCCTTGCTCCATGCTGGAATATGCGCCTTAACCCGATAAATAAGGGGCCCGAAATGCCCGACCAGTTGCCAGAGAATATGGCTAACCATTTCCAGTTACTCCCTGAGGAGCACGTCCCTCACGAGCCTATGGAATCGCAACAGGTGGCTCAATTAAGCTATCGTCAAAATCATGAGGGACAAAAAGGAAAGGCCCCTTTCACCTATGTGCCGCCTAAACCATTACCCTCGCCTAATTATGACACCTCACCCCCATCATGGTCCCCACCACGAACTTGCCATAACAACATATGCATCACTACTTGAACCCTAGTATGATTTTCAAGATCTTGCTCCCTAACAATCCTTATCAAATGCAAGAATGGTTGCGTCCTCCCATCTACAAAGCTCTACTCTTATAACCCAACCACTGAGTCTAACAAACTAACGCCCATGGGCCTTTGACCCAAGGTGTGGCAGCCCCAAACTCTGAGGCTACCATGGGTCCCGCCACGCTGCATCACATGTAGGGCTGGCAATTTGGGTCATGAAACGATTAACACGACACGACACGACATGTAATAAACATGTCGTGGGTTTGGCTTAAGTGGGTCTGGGTCATAAACATGTTAACACGTTTATGCACGGTTAATAAACGAGTCATTAACATGTCAACCTGCTCAACCCGTTTATAACTCGCTTAACACGGCTAAAAGAATAATGTATAGATAATAAATATTGTATAATAAATAGATTGATACAAAATTCACCTATTTGAATGCATGTTAATAGCATGATTTATTTATTTTATTTATAGACATCTTTTATCATATTTTATTTTATATTTGAGAGGAAATATTCGTTTTACTTTTAATATATTATTTATGTTTTAGATTTTATTAATAATTATTTATTAAGAAAAAATAAAACTTTTCGCCTAAGTAAAATTTAGATATTTTTTTAGATGATTCTTATAATTTTGTTTATGTTATTATTACGAGTCATTTTTGCTTTATTTTTAAGAGTAATAAAGACTTGAATGAAAAAGTAAAGTAAAACTAACGACTATATACAACCACATTATATTTTATTGGTTATTTAGTATGTTTTTTCGAATTTAATCATTTAGATATATTTTTAAAAAATAGTAACTTAATTATAAAAGTTTAAATAAAATAAAATTTTTAAATACAATATTTAATAAGTGGGTGACACGATTACACGACATGTTTAACACACGACCCACTTAGACACGAAAATGATTAACACGATTAATAAACATGTCATGTAATGGGTTTGCATTATATGGGACACGACACATTTACGACACGACACGTTTACGACTCGCCGATACGAATTGCCACCCCTAATCACATGTCAACAAGCCTCACCACGTAGTGCCCTGCTTATTTATGACGCCTCGCGACCTAACTGATTGCTTACACGTTTTACGTAAAACTCTAACTTGTCTAATTAATCTTCATATAAATATTAGCGATTTAAATTAACTGGTTAATCAATTTATCAAGTATTAATACAATTTTACAGCAGAAGTCTTTAAGTTAATAAATTATGCAACATTTAACAATCCTAAGTTGTGGAAAACTCGGCGAAAAGACACCATGTATATATCGAAGGAGAAATAATACAAAAATATCCATATACATGTATTAAGTGTTGAATCTCCAAAACCCAATGGAAAATAAATACATACATACTGTAATCAAACACGAGAAGACATCACTATCTCAAAGGTAGTTGCCTAATACCTCCTTGCCCTTGCCCTTGCCCATCGAAAGATGTACACTCGGCCACCCAACAAATACAGTGACAAGTCCAGTAAGTAAAATCTCAAGAGAAGTCCGTACAATATTCATGAAATAAAACTGGTAAACTATTAGACATGCTAATATAAAATCTGACAACAATAAATCATATTCCCATGAATGTAGGCAGCATATGACAAGCAAAAACAACGACAAATAAATGTAACCACACATACTAATAAAGCAGGCTAAAAAAATAAAGCGACAATGAATAAATAAACAAGCGAATAATCCAAGAAAACCCTGACCTAAACCAGTCGGTAATCGATAAAAAATAGGACAAGAACCACGGATATACTTGCATGTTTACAATGACTAAACCTCAACTACGGTTAACGGATGAACCCCTCAAGATGTTATTTCAAGTCAAGGGAAACATCTTAAATCCCTCCTGATGGTCGTAGATACATTCTACTGCCGTCAACATGAGCGCTAAAAACAAGCAATCTCGTGCAAGTGATTTAGCCACAACTAATATATACACAACCAAATTAGAATGAAAACCCATGTACGTGTGTCCACCAACTGTCACACTTGTAATCCGATGTCGATAAATGAAAACCATGAATTCTGTGAGTGTAACGACCCATTTTATTAACACCATTATTTATCTCGTAATCTCAGACACGGACGCCAGCTCAAATCCAAGTGGATGCCGCGAGTAGACTAAGACACACGTCGGCTGTGAAGGCCTGGGTCACTGCCTAAGTCCGAAACCCCTACAGCACACCCAGGACCTCCAAGGCAGTGGGAGCTTTCTAAGGCCTCCCA
The DNA here is from genome assembly GCA_039657365.1 of Stephania yunnanensis. NCBI lineage: Eukaryota > Viridiplantae > Streptophyta > Magnoliopsida > Ranunculales > Menispermaceae > Stephania > Stephania yunnanensis. The sequence goes on along the minus strand of CM077589.1, from coordinate 19,841,171 downwards.
CCATCCACGTCCCCCCATTTATGCTTTCTAAGGCCATAAATAGGCGTGGTTTTTCGCCTCCCACGGTTCGAGCTTGAGTCCTGGAGGCTTAAGATCTCAAATTTCACGAACCGTGTACCATTGAGCTACCCCATTTATGCTTTCTAAGGCCATAAATGGGCGTGGTTTTTCGCCTCCCACGGTTCGAGCTTGAGTCCTGGAGGCTTAAGATCTCAAATTTCATGAACCGCGTACTATTGAAATTTGAGATCTTAAGCCTCCAGGACTCAAGCTCGAGCCATGGGAGGCGAAACACCACGCCCATTTATGGCCTTAGAAAGCATAAATAGGGGGGAGACGTGGATGGTGCGAGGCCTTAGAAAGCTCCCACTGCCTTGGAGGTCCTGGGTGGGCTGTAGGGGTTTCAGATTTAGGCAGTGACCCCGGTCTTCACAAAAAAGGCGTTTTTTTGTGAAGGCCCAGGGCACTGCCAGTGCGCAGAACCGCAACTCGTAATAGTCCCTGGCACCCCCAAGGCAGTGGGAGCTTTTTAAGGCCTCCCACCATCCACGCCCCCCCATTTATGCTTTCTAAGGCCATAAATGGGCGTGGTTTCTCGCCCCCCCACGGTTCGAAACCAAGACCTAGGGGTTAAGTACTTGATTTTAGCAAACCGTGTACCATTGAGCTAGTCTAGCTCAATGGTACACGGTTCATGAGATTTGAGATCTTAAGCCTCCAGGACTCAAGTTCGAACCGTGGGAGGCAAAAAACCACGCCCATTTATGGCCTTAGAAAGCATAAATGGGGGGTGGACGTGGATGGTGGGAAGCCTTAGAAAGCTCCCACTGCCTTGGGGGTGCCATGGGCTGTTACAAGTTGCGGTTCTGCGCACTGGCAGTACCCTGGGCCTTCACATCGGCCTTACATTAGATAATTGTGTGTTGGATGCTTATTTGTGATGCAATTTATTAAATTATTTGTTAAATACACGCATGTGTGTATGTCGAATAGCGATATCGTGCGAGGTTGTGTGATGGGTAGTTGTCTTGAAATGCGTGTCAACACGAGTATCGAGAGGCGAAGTACGGGTACACTAGAAAAACTCGACAAATTCATGTAATATGACTAGGGAGTCCAATTTAAATGAGTAATGTATCCATAGGCTAATTAAATTAAAACTTGAACAATAGGCTATGACGCGCCTCGAAATGCTTGTCGAGACGCGGGGCATCGGATATCAGGTAGTCAAAGGTTAGTGGGACCATGTGTGGTTAAATTTGATAAATAAGACATTAACTATATGGTTTTAAAAGGCTTAATGTAATGTGACATCAATTGAATAAATGAAAGCCTATAGTTTTCCTTGAATAAAAGGGACCTTGAGATGGACATTTAGATCATCATATTGAGTTATTCTAGGAAGGGAGTGTGCTATTGGAGTTATCAAGAGGCGTAGGACAGCATGCTTAAGAACCACAAGATAATCCTCCTGATACATACGAACACTTGATCAAAGCAAACCATATATAAAGGGAGTCAGTGGGTTTTGATCAAAACACTCAACTTCTCACACATATACAGAGAGAAATTTGAGGAAGAGAGGATCAATCAAATCGGAATTTGCACTTTGAAGACCAATTCAAGAGATCTAACTTAGGTAATCTTCATCTCCACCTTCTAATCTATCTAATGAACCTAACTTTGACATGTTTAGTGAATTTCAAAAATGTATGATGAGATATCTGATTTGTAGTGTAAATCTAACGGATTACATGTTGGTAGATCACATATGTAGAGAATTGATCATGAGTTTTGTTAGATTTGATGATTTTTATGAAATTGGGAAGTTATGCGAATGCATGAATTTGGAGGAAATTGGGTTAAAATTTATGTTTTGGAAGTGTTTGGTTGCTGTTTTTAAGATAATTGTGTATAGGAAACATGCATAAATCAATAGTGTAACCAATTGAGAGGAGAAATACAGAATTCTCGACTTGGGAATTCTATCACAGAGGACCGATAACACGCTACCTGGAACGATTAGCGCTCTAATCGTTCTGGGTTGCTAACTGTTATTCGTCCCGAAGAACATTAATACGCTACATAATTCCCTTAGCGCACTACCATCAGATATCGCGCTACACATGTCCCTTAGCGCACTAATCGCAGATCAAAAATGGAAATTAAGGGCTATTTTGGACTTTTTCAATTTAATACCTGTCTAAATACTAGGAAATAACCTGAAACTGTAAAAAAACTAGACTTCGGGGACTTAGTGGACCGAAGCTCGGTGTTGAGGAGCTTATTAGGTCGGATACGGGAGTCCGAGGTGGTCGGAGAGCGGTATGAGGTTTGTAAAACCCAACTGAAAGACTCTGAATATTAGATTATGTTGTTAATTTCATTTCCATCATTTTCTTGTTGTTTCTACTACTTTATTATGTTACTTGGACGTGGGTTGAGGTTACTCCTTCAGATTTCCTAGTTGTGTGTTCATGATGTACTGGACTGTAGTACGTGTGACCCGACCCTCAATGAATGGCGACCTTAGCTTGCCCCTGGTGCACGTGTCGGTGACTCAGTGGATTTGGCCAGCGCCATGAGGGACCAAGTGTCTGGCAAGTTGGGCGTGACCACTGGTAGGAACTTGGTGAATCGAAGTACATTCTAGTCCATCTGGAACGAGCACACACATTTGTTAGCTTGTCTGTTATCTATTCATGCGATAAGCCATTTACAGTTGTCTGTTTTTATATTCCGCATGTTTACTTGACATTATTCCTTACATTTCCTTTACTTTATTATACGAATACTCAGAGGAGTTCCTTGAGATTTTACTTACTTGACTCGTCATTTGTCTTTTTGTGATGATTGAGTGCATATCCTAGTACCAGCAGGGGCGAGAGGATCCTAGGCGAATACATCTGATTGCCCGCTATCGAGGACCTACTCGTACGTGTCTATTTTTGAGATTTTGTATATTTTGGGTATTGGGAGACTTGAAATGACACCGTACATGTATATATACCTTGTTTGTGGTATTGTCGCTTATATACAAAGTACTTTACATGGTTTTCCACAACATGACTTGCTCTTTTGAATAATGTTTACCATGCTAAATTACTTATACTAATCGTATCAATTGAGGCTTCCGTTGATTTATATTAACTTGTAAGAAACAACCCGCTAGTATGGTTAAGCATTAAAATAAACTACAAATTAAGTAACAGTTGAAATAGTTAAATACCCACAAAGAATAAGTTAAGAAAATAAGGATAATCTACTAATTAATTTGATAATACACAAGTGGACACGATTTGCGAGACATGAAGAGGACGGGCATGTGCCAGACACTTGTAGTTGGGCCAGCTGGAAAGGAGTACACGGAGACACGTCACCCCAGGGCGGCGGGCCGCTACTGTGAGGCATTCCAATAGGTTTAGCACCTCGATACATGTTTTGACCTCCCTGGACTCTCGAACCCAACCTCGCCTAGCTCTTCGATACCCGAGCTACGTTCTCTAAGTCCCCTGAAGTCAATTAAATGTGTTTATGGTGTATTGAAATTGGTTGAATAGGTTTTAAATTGATGTTCCCAATCAACCCCTAAAGAATAAATAAAGTCTCAATTTCGATCTTGTGTTGCATAGCATTTTTGGGCATAAAGTTGTCCAAATCTCAAAAACTTCCCTAAGCACAAAGTTTTTGGTCTCTATCTTAGCTTTCCGAAAAGGTTTGGTTTGCAAAACCCCAATATAAAATGAAAGAGATATCGTAATTCTACCAAAAACAACTCAAATTGGAACCTAATTCGACCAACAGACTTATAAAATTTATTTTTCCTTAAATCATGATTTTTGGTCACAAGGCAGCTAACATACCCAATAACAACATAATAAAAGATCAGCTCATTTGGAATAGTAATTAGGGAGCTATGCCTTTTAAAAGTTTAGTTTCAAAAATCCCGTAATGACATTCAATCACCTATTTGCATAACACTTTTGGATATGAAAACATTCGAATTACAAAGTTCTTAGTAGAACAAAGTTGTTCCACTTTGAGATAGCTTTCAAATGCCACCAGATTGAGTCCATTTCGATTTAAAATGAGGAAGTTATGACAAAATTATTGAGGCTAGTTCGTAATAACAACATGCAGAATTTCAAATTTTGTTTTACAACTTCAAAAATTCATAAATTTTTTTTATTTCAAATCCAAATTAAGAACTTCTTAATAGCTAGATTAATTATCAACTTGAAATGAGGAATCCAATTATATAAACCAATTTCAAGACTGAAATATCTACCCTTTGAAAATGACCAAAACCATAACTGATTTTAAACTTGAAATAGAGAGATGCATACCTAGGGTTATAGTTTGATCCTTAGCTCTTGATGCTCTATGAAATTGATGAAATACTTTAATCCTACTCTTGAGATTTTTGACTCCAGCAAGACAAGGAGTTCTAAATTTTCTACTTCTTAAATGTTGCTTTTTGTTGCATGTACAAAATTAGCACTACATGTACTCATACACACACATATAGAATTGAATGGACTAAATTTCAACCACACATCTCCTTTATATTTATCCATCTCTATGTAGATCTAGTGGTTCTAACTCACTCCTAACCCCCTTATTCAAATTAGCCCAACACATATTTCTACACCAAGTCTTAGAGAGACGGTGACAACACGCATCCCGATGCATATCAATGCTTGGTTTTTTGTTTTCCTAACTTAGGCCTAATTAATTTAATTTAGACTAATATAAAATTATATGTACAATCTCATATGGTTAATGTGTTTAGTCACATACTTAACATATTTGCGATCCCACTAACCCTCGACTATCAGGCACACGGTGCCCTGCACTTTAACACGCATATCGAGGTGCACTCTATTATAACCTTATGTAATTAACTAACTTAGGCTACGTTTTAATTATACATCATACACTAGTTCTTAGCCTAGTATAGCATCCCCAGGTAACTACTACCCGATACCCGTATTTACACACTTCCTAACATAACTCCCCGTTACACCAACTCGCATGATAATAATTTGACACACATGTGATGCAATACAATAATATAATTGATTTTTAAACACCGCACATAAACAAACATCATCCATAAATAACATTTACACTCGATTCTCGTCTCCGAGTCAATTGGGTTGTCCATGTAACGCCTGAATTACGACTATTAATTCCCGTGTATTATCGCTAATCCTAATTTAATTAATTTGGGTCGTTACAATTCTTCTCAACTAGGGGAAATTTCAACCCCGAAGTTTAGATCTCGAGGAACCTCTTGTTCACCTAACCTATCCCCATGTGACCACGCCTTACACCTTGATAGTACCATTCTACGGTCTCTTGAACACCCCACTACTCTTGTACCCATTACAAGGGACGTAGTGTTGCACTGAGTCATAAGCGCTTGCTGTCGAGATGATAATGACTCGTCACGTTCTTTGACACCTCCGCAAGCTACTCTCAGCTCGATTCCGTGCCCAAGTTTCTCTGACCTAGTTACCTAACACCAGGTAACTGTAAACCTTTCCTGTCGTGTATCACAACATAATAAACTTAACCATCTATACCATGATATACCATGACATACCATGACCTACCTTAACTTACCTTGCATGCATGAACTTTCACAAAAAAATATCCAAAATTTTAAACCACATACCCTAAACCCGATGCTGAGACGTCCTCCAGCCTGGCTCAGTCACCACGTGCACCAGCTCTTGAGTCTGCACCAGTGTCACTACTGTTGGAGTCGTTGATCTCCGTGAACAGTCCCTTTTGGCATAAACTTCTTGCTCACATCGCTAAAACGTTGCCCTTCATCCTGGTCCTGCTTGCTGACTCCCTATGTGACGGCCCCAAATTCCCAATGCATTTGGGTACGCCCGGCCTAGACCCGTGCAGATCCCGAGTCAGTTTCTCAGCGAACTGGACGAGCCTAGTCAGCCTCAACTTATCACAATTTTAAGGTTTTGAAGGTTTATGAAAGAGTTATTGCAGTTTTAATACAGCGGAAGCAAAAATCATATTCTAATCAAATAATGGGAAATAACTCAATCAAGGGAAATTAGGAATCTATATAAATGTGGAAACCCCCAAGACAGTCATGTCCAAGTCAACAAAATGAAATTATGGAAATCACTTCAAACCTAGTTCCCGGTTCCAAAACAACCATATATGTATATACATAAACGTCATACAAAAAGGATAGGTACGAGCCTACATCTCGGTACCTCACGTCCAGTTGCTCACAAAAAGTCTCCTAGATACGGTCCCTTGCTCTTACTGCTCTCCGTCTTATCTGCACCCACCGTCACAAACTAGACGGTGAGCAACTGAGAGATATTGAAAGTAAAGCCAGAAGAATATAACAGTAATTCATGAAACGACAAACAAGACAGTCTAAATATCATGCGGTACTGAAATGCAGGAATATAAATAAGCAAGAATGCATGATAGACAGTTTGGAAATGATAGCAATCGAAACATGCGTGTTCTACGAGTCAAGAGAGGCAATAAGTAGTCCATATTCCACAACAATACCACAACAATCCACAACCATCCACAACAATCCAGTACATGGTATCACACAATCACTAGGGGTGGTCAAACACTCGTGCGCTCGAGTGCCGCGTTTTATCCCTTCTAGTGCAGGCCGCATGTACCTTCGTGACGTACTTATGCCAAGAACACACATACAAGAACATAGAATGGAATGCCAATGATGGGATAATAACGAATACAAAAAAAGTGAAAATGAATCACATGATATCTTCTTAGTTGGCTTACTAACGTACAAATGCTTTTTAAGGCAAGTGTACTTACCTGAGATTATCGTAATCCACGTAAAACTCCCGCGACTCCTAACGCGTATCCTCAAGTTTCCCGTTACCTGACAAGGTCGGAAACTCGTGTTATTAGGTCGAGTCATTCACTAACACTTAGGTTTAAACTTATCATTATTTCCAATGTTTTGAATGGCTCGAACGGTCATACATTTTAATAAATAAAAGAAGACACTCTTTCTCGGGTTTTGAAGACAAACTACGTATTCGCTTCATCGCGAGTCATAGGCTCGGCTCAGTCGTATGCGGGTCACGTCATGGTCTCGCGGACCGGCAACATGATCACGACGTCATAGCCATTCATCGCCACGCGACGTTCGAATAGCAACAATATATTTTTTCGACTCGACGATGGCATCACACGAACTAATTCCAAAAGCCTTACGTATGTTTGTTTCGGACTTAGCCGAGGATTTCTAGACGTCAACTAATATTAAGTGAGACCTCGACAACCTTTAATGGTCGTGGTTCGACCGGTAGGACCGCCGGCGATGGTGGTTTCCGGCGAGCCTCCAACGTACACATCACATGAAATATCGGTTCCTTTGCACCTATAAAACTGTTTTTGGTCACTTTTAGGGTTGTGGGACCCACATACGAGTTTTGGTGGGGTCCCCGACACGTTCCGGTCCTGGTGGTCCGGCGGTGGCGCCGCCAGTGAGGGTCGTTTCCGGCGAGAGGGTCAACACCTAGCAAAAACCGAGTTTGTTGTATGTATACAACAAATACTTTGCATGGGCCATGCGGGGGGTTGTTCCGGGACGTCTTGGACTCCGGTGGGTCTCCGGAGGTCGCCCACGGCCGGTCTTTGTCACGGCAACCACATGCACACGTAACAAGTGTGACGAACAAACAACAAAAACAAAGAGACAATGAAGAGAAACCGTGAGCCGAGGGAGAGCAAACCGTGAGGAGAGGGAGAGTGTCCGAGTGCTCACGGGAGAGAGAGAGAGTGTGAGACCTCCGGCGACCTTCCTCGCCACCACGGGACTTCCGACGACGGCTTGGTCTCGGCCAACCGAATGGTGAGCGAACCTAGAGAGAGAGAGCCCGTGAGAGAAGTGAAACGCGAGAGAGAGAGAGAAAACCGAGGTGAGAGTGTTACCTCCGGTTGGCGGCTTCCTCCGGCGTCCCTGGTCCGGTCACCGGCGAGAGCAGAGGCGGCGGTGGTGAGCCGAGGGAGAGAGGCGCGTGAGTGAGAGAGATGAGCCGAGAGGAGTGGGAGAGAACAATCGGGAGGAGAGAGAGGGTGAGGGGAGTGAGAGAGAGAGACCGTGAGTGATTGAGAGTGGGAGAGAAAAGAAAAACATTGGGAGGAGAGAGAATGAGTGGAGGTGTTAGGTGTGAGTGGTGGGAGTGAGTGGGGTGAATGAGTGGAGGTGTTAGGTGTGAGTGGTGGGAGTGGGTGGGGTAGTTGGTTTTTGTTTGAACTTGAAACCATTATGGTGAGGTGGGTCCTAGGTGTGCATTACCCACCCACAAGTCCCCAACCTTAACCCCTGGGTTCCCCGGACTCACCTTACCTCATCGACCCGTATTTTTCTCCGCCACGTGCACACTTCTTTTTTTTTTTTTTTATTTCCTCCCCCGGCTACTTAGGCGAGAACTTACGCATAAACAAAAAGGAAATCGCTCGAGTGGCTCGTGACACGCATTTAATCCATAATGCTATTACACATATCAAAAAATCGTACAATTACCTCGGTGTCGACTCCCAAGGTTCGAAATACCGTCCAGTATCGCGTGGCCGGGTCACGATTCTGACACGTGTCACATAAGTCGTGTTAGAAATCGAGAGATGTTACAGTCTCCCCCACTTATTAGAATTTCGACCCCGAAATTTACTAATAAGTAAACTAAACTTCGACTCACCGGAATCAAATAGATAGGGGAAGTGTTCTCGCATATATGACTCTAGTTCCCAAGTTAACTCCTCGTCCCCGTGGAATTTCCATTTCACGAGAACGGAAGGGATTTCCTTGTTCCTCAATATCTTGACTTTACGGTCGACAATTTGAATTGAATTTGTTCCTCGTACGTGGCATCGTCTTGCAATTCGATCGACTCAGTCCACGGTAGGTCGTCGCCCTCCGTCGACTTATCTAGTCGAAGCATTGAAATGTGAAAATCGGGTGAACACCGACGAGCGCCGGCTGGCGGTAACTCTAAGGTAAGCAACCTTACCGACCCTCTTCACAACTTTGAAGGGACCGATAAATCTAGGAGCAAGCTTCCCTTTGATTCCGAATCGTTTGTGACCTTCGAGAGGCGAAACTTTCGGGTATACATAATCCCCCACGTCGTATTGAAGCTCATCGTGATATCGATCATAGTATTTCTTTTGCCGCTCTTGAGCACTCTTAAGCCTCGACGTATCTGCCGTACTTTCTCAGTGTGATCAACAACGGTCTCGGGACCAACGGTCACAACATCCTCTCGGCTCGGCCAAGCAAGAAGGTGATCTACAAGGCTCGCCATAGAGCGCCTCAAACGGTGCCATACCGATACTTGCACGATAAGCTTGTTGTTATAAGCAAACTCGCACAAATGAAGATATTCTTCCCACGACCCGCCGTATTCCAAAACACACATCCCGAGCATGTCTTCCAACACTGTATCAATCTCTCGGATCGTCCGTCTGTCGTCGTGGATGGAACGCCGTACTCAACTCTAGTCTAGTCTAGTGCCGAACCGAGCGCATGCTCGCCACAATAACGAAGTAACCGCGCTCCTCGATCGACACGATCGACAACGGAACTCCGTGTAGTCGACAATCTCACGCTCGTAAAGAACGCTCGATCTGTCAACTCGGTGTGTAGTGGATACGGGTATGAAATGAGCAGATTTCGTCAATCGATCCACAATTACCCGGATGCTATCATGACCACGAGGAGATCGGGGCAAGCCACGACAAAATCCATAGCAATGTGCTCCCACTTCCATTGAGGAATAGGTAGGGTGCAGCAATCCTCCAGCCGTCGATGCTCGCTTTCACACGCCGGCATATCTCGCACGCTCTAATGAATTCGACACATCGATTTCATCCCCGGCCACCAAAAGAGACGTCGCATATCAAGATACATCTTGGTTCGACCGGATGCACGTAAAATCGAGAACGGTGAGCCTCCTGGAGTATCTCGGTGCGTAAGTCACCGCCAATGGAATCCACGATCGCCCACGATACCTCAAACAAGAGTCCGTCGACCGACTCCAATCTGGATGTTCGATCGACCATCTTGCTTGAATTGTTGGTACGACTCATCGCCTTGTCTTGTCCCTCGAGAACGATCGTAGTGAAACGGTCTGCAACCTCATCCGACCACAAATCGTATCCTGGTAGTCCCCGCACGTCCGCCGAACTCCTCAACTCGGTGCCTCGAGAATGCCATACTCGTGAGTCATCGACATACGACCACCTCGAAGATCGATCCCCTACGGCTCAAAGCATCGGCAACCACGTTAGCTTTCCCGGATGATACTCTAACGAGAAATCATAGTCCTTCAAGAACTCTAGCCAACGTCTCTGTCTCGAGTTCGGTTTCTCTCGAGTGAATAAGTACTTCAAGCTCTTGTGGTGTGAATAACTCGAAACGTACGCCATACAAGTGGTGCCTCCATATTTTTAATGAGAACACTATTGCAGCCAACTCTAAGTCGTGTGTCGGGTAGTTCCTCTCGTGCACTTTCAGCTGTCGAGATGCATAGGCGATAACTTTGCCCTCTTGCATCAATACACAACCCAAACCAACCTTCGACGCGTCAGTGTACACCACTAAGTCTTTCCCAGTCTCGGGCAACACTAACACAGGCGCGGTAGTCAATTTCTGCTTCAAAGTGTTGAATGCATGTTCACACTCCTCATCCCAATCAAACTTTGCATTCTTCTTAGTCAATTTTGTCATCGGAGCAGCAATCTTGGAGAAGTCTTGCACAAATCGGCGATAGTATCCCGCCAATCCCAGAAAACTGCGAATTTGCGTAACGGTAGTCGGCGTAGGCCACTCAATCATCGCTCTAACCTTCTCTCGGGTCAACAAGCAACACCGGTAGCTCCAACAACATGCCCAAGAAATCGGACTTCCGACAACCAAAACTCGCACTTCTTGAACTTGGCAAACATCGATGATCTCTTAAAGTCCGCAACACTTGTTCGTAGATGCCCTCGTGCTCCTCACGAGTCCTGGAATAGATGAGGATGTCGTCTATGAACACAATCACGAACCGATCAAGGTATTCCCTCATCACACGATGCATGAGATCCATGAACATTGCGGTGCATTAGTCAAACCGAACGGCATGATAGAACCGAAAATGACCGTATCTCGTCTTTGAGAACGCCGTCTTTTCTCGATCTTCATCCCTAATCCCGAGTGGTGATAGCCGATCGCATATCTATTTTTGAGAACCACTGCGCTCCTATCAAGCGATCAAACAAATCATCAATGCGCGGCAACGGATATTTGTTCTTCATCGTAATTCGGTTCGGTGACGATAATCTATGCATAGCCTCAAACTTCCATCCTTCTTCTTCACAAATAGAACCGGTGCTCCCCAAGGCGACATACTCGGATCGATGAAGCCCGGCTCTAACAAGTCATCTAGTGACTCCTCAACTCTTCAAGCTCTCGGGGTGCCATACGGTAGGGTGGTATCGAGATCGGCTTAGTCCCCGAACAAGGTCAATAATAAAGTCAATCTCCCTCGGTGGTGGTAATCCGGCAAATCCTCCGGAAACACATCCGGGAAGTTACACACAACCGGTACTTCGAAAAGCAAATCTCCGCTTCGCTCCGGTGCTCATGACGCTCGCAACAATCTCAATCTCGTCACTCGTGGCTTCCCGCCTCTCGGTGATAGGTAGTAGCGATGCCGTGCCCCGAATCTTGAGCTCCGAACCACCTTCTAACGAAATCGTGATTCTCTTCTCATAACAACTAATGTGAGCATGAAACGATCCCAGCCAATCCATGCCCAACAAAGCATCAAACTCCAAAAACTCGAGCACTCTCATACCTACTGGTAACTCATAACCCCCTATCTCTACCGAAACATCGAGGCACAACAAATTCGGGTAAATCTTATCTCCAGCAGCGGTGCTGAGGATGAGGGGTTTACTAAGCCTAACAGGTTTCAAACCTAGCTTATCTACCATTCGACCAACAATAAATGAGACAGTGGAACCTGAATCGAACATGGTGTGCATGAAAGTACCACAAATAGAAATCATACCCTCGACAAGGTTTCGGGATGCCCCCTTGTCAGGCTCAATAGTTGCCTGAACGCGTTCTTTCTGAGGTTGATAATGCCGTGGCGGTACTTTTGGTGGTTGAGGGCACTCCCTCTGTATGTGACCGACCTTTCCGCACCTGTAACATGTACGGGTATCCTGCGATCCTTGAGTCTGGCTCTGGCCTCGTCCTTGTGCGGAACTTTGTGTCTGAGTCTGACCGGGCCCCTGTGTCCTCCTCTGCTTGTCTCCTTGATCGGTACCCCTACTCTCATTAGTCTGTCTCTAATCTTCTTGTCCCGATCGACTAATTTGTGGTGGATGACTGGCAAAGCTAGGTACTGGCGGATTAGTATGGGTCGGACGAATAGTCGACTGTGCAACGGACCCTACGCTCTGAGTCCTGCGATCACGGAAATTCCACCTATTCTTCTTCCTCTTCTTGTCCGGATGATGCTCCTCCAATCGGGACTCTGGTCTGGCCGATCTAGTCTCCTTAGGATGAGTAAGTAGGTAATTCTCTCGAGCTAAACTCCGCTCGTATGCAATCTGTAAAGTCTCACATTTGTGTAGTGACTACAGAACCACCGATCGTAAGTAATAGACCCTCAGTGAAATAATACACTCGGTCAGTCTCGGTGTCGGCCGATCCTCCAGCATAAGGCAACAATGATGAGAATCTACCCATATACTCCATAACTGACTCATTAGCGCCCTGCCTCAACGCCATGAACTCATTCCTCTTTGCTCGAAAGTACGATCGGTGGAAAGTATTTCGATTAAACCGGGTCTTGAAGTCGATCCGGTCTCTCGGAACACCCCGGTAGTAATGATCGTCGTCCACCAATCATCTGCCTCTCCATGTAACATCGACGAAGAGATAGTCGCTCGCATGTGGTCCTCCGTGGCGATGGTCGAGTGAATCTTCTCATGATTCTTCAGAAACAACTCTGCTGTCTTAACATCTGTGCCGCCATAAAACTTCATGGGATCATGTCTCTTAAATTCCCTCCATCGCTTCGCCTCGGCGGTGGCTCCCGGACTCTTCGATGGAGTCGTAATGGAGTGACCTCGCATTAGTTCATCGGCGTGGTGGTGCCTCTGTCGCTCGAGCTATCACAGCGTCACTAAAGGATGTGCCTCGCCTCGTTCGCGTGTCGGCGCAACAAACGGCTCCTCGTGCTTGCGCTCTAACGGAGTCGGAGCCGTGGATCTTTGTAGCAATCGGGGTCTACGCCCCTCGAGTAGTAGTATGTGGCAATGGTGTAGTCGGAGTCGATGGTGTAGCGGTAGGCTGGTACGAGTGTCCTCAACGGTCGTAACATTTCTGTAGTACCGCAAATCTGCGTCGCAACTCTCGAGTCAAGGCATGCACCTCGTCCGCACCGGCATATCGTGTGCCGATGATGTCGCTATCGTCGCCCGCCGGTCGATCCGTCATCGTCGTCTGAATCAAGAAAACGAACTTCTCGAATCAGTCTATAGCTACCGTATACTACAATAATATACATAGCAATCATAATATGTATTAAAATAATTTGACTCGCCCAATTACTTTCCCGACTAAGTTTCTACGGGATCCTAGGGTTTCCACTTTTCGGTTTGACCGTTCCTAACTTCCGCTGGTTTCAATGGCTTGTGTTTTATGAATTTACAACATGAGTCAGGTCTATATAACCAAACCTGTAGGCTCTGATACCAACTGTGACGTTGGTATCACAATGTTTTTAAGTCGTGAGATTCTCAAAACTAGCTTTGAACCATGGCTCTGATACCAACTGTGACGGCCCCAAATTCCCAATGCATTTGGGTACGCCCGGCCTAGACCCGTGCAGATCCCGAGTCAGTTTCTCAGCGAACTGGACGAGCCTAGTCAGCCTCAACTTATCACAATTTTAAGGTTTTGAAGGTTTATGAAAGAGTTATTGCAGTTTTAATACAGCGGAAGCAAAAATCATATTCTAATCAAATAATGGGAAATAACTCAATCAAGGGAAATTAGGAATCTATATAAATGTGGAAACCCCCAAGACAGTCATGTCCAAGTCAACAAAATGAAATTATGGAAATCACTTCAAACCTAGTTCCCGGTTCCAAAACAACCATATATGTATATACATAAACGTCATACAAAAAGGATAGGTACGAGCCTACATCTCGGTACCTCACGTCCATTGCCACAAAAAGTCTCCTAGATACGGTCCCTTGCTCTTCTTGCTCTCCGTCTTATCGCACCCACCGTCACAAACTAGACGGTGAGCAAGCGAGAGATATTGAAAGTAAAGCCGAGAAGAATATAACAATAATTCATGAAACGACAAACAAGACAGTCTAAATATCATGCGAATGCGAAATGCGGGAATATAAATAAGCAAGAATGCATGATAGACAGATTTGGAAATGATAGCAATCGAAACATGCGTGTTCTACGAGTCAAGAGAGGCAATAAGTAGTCCATATTCCACAACAATACCACAACAATCCACAACCATCCACAACAATCCAAGTACATGGTATCACACAATCACTAGGGGTGGTCAAACACTCGTGCGCTCGAGTGCCGCGTTTTATCCCTTCTAGTGCGGGCGCATGTACCTTCGTGACGTACTTATGCCAAGAACACACATACAAGAACATAGAATGGAATGCCAATGATGGGATAATAACGAATACAAAAAAAAGTGAAAATGAATCACATGATATCTTCTTAGTGGCTTACTAACGTACAAATGCTTTTTAAGGCAAGTGTACTTACGAGATTATCGTAATCCACGTAAAACTCCCGCGACTCCTAACGCGTATCCTCAAGTTTCCCGTTACACGACAAGGTCGGAAACTCGTGTTATTAGGTCGAGTCATTCACTAACACTTAGGTTTAAACTTATCATTATTTCCAATGTTTTGAATGGCTCGAACGGTCATACATTTTAATAAATAAAAGAAGACACTCTTTCTCGGGTTTTGAAGACAAACTACGTATTCGCTTCATCGCGAGTCATAGGCTCGGCTCAGTCGTATGCGGGTCACGTCATGGTCTCGTGGACCGGCAACATGATCACGACGTCATAGCCATTCATCGCCACGCGACGTTCGAATAGCAACAATATATTTTTTCGACTCGACGATGGCATCACACGAACTAATTCCAAAAGCCTTACGTATGTTTGTTTCGGACTTAGCCGAGGATTTCTAGACGTCAACTAATATTAAGTGAGACCTCGACAACCTTTAATGGTCGTGGTTCGACCGGTAGGACCGCCGGCGATGGTGGTTTCCGGCGAGCCTCCAACGTACACATCACATGAAATATCGGTTCCTTTGCACCTATAAAACTGTTTTTGGTCACTTTTAGGGTTGTGGGACCCACATACGAGTTTTGGTGGGGTCCCCGACACGTTCCGGTCCTGGTGGTCCGGCGGTGGCGCCGCCAGTGAGGGTCGTTTCCGGCGAGAGGGTCAACACCTAGCAAAAACCGAGTTTGTTGTATGTATACAACAAATACTTTGCATGGGCCATGCGGGGGTTGTTCGGGACGTCTTGGACTCCGGTGGGTCTCGGAGGTCGCCCACGGCCGGTCTTTGTCACGGCAACCACATGCACACGTAACAAGTGTGACGAACAAACAACAAAAACAAAGAGACAATGAAGAGAAACCGTGAGCCGAGGGAGAGCAAACCGTGAGGAGAGGGAGAGTGTCCGAGTGCTCACGGGAGAGAGAGAGAGTGTGAGACCTCCGGCGACCTTCCTCGCCACCACGGGACTTCCGACGACGGCTTGGTCTCGGCCAACCGAATGGTGAGCGAACCAGAGAGAGAGAGAGCCCGTGAGAGAAGTGAAACGCGAGAGAGAGAGAGAAAACCGAGGTGAGAGTGTTACCTCCGGTTGGCGCCTTCCTCCGGCGTCCCCTGGTCCGGTCCACCGGCGAGAGCGAGAGGCGGCGGTGAGCCGAGGGAGAGAGAGGCCGTGAGGGAGAGAGATGAACCGAGAGGAGTGGGAGAGAACAATCGGGAGGAGAGAGAGGGTGAGGGGAGTGAGAGAGAGACCGTGAGTGATTGAGAGTGGGAGAGAAAAGAAAAACATTGGGAGGAGAGAGAATGAGTGGAGGTGTTAGGTGTGAGTGGTGGGAGTGAGTGGGGTGAATGAGTGGAGGTGTTAGGTGTGAGTGGTGGGAGTGGGTGGGGTAGTTGGTTTTTGTTTGAACTTGAAACCATTATGGTGAGGTGGGTCCTAGGTGTGCATTACCCACCCACAAGTTCCCAACCTTAACCCCTGGGTTCCCCGGACTCACCTTACCTCATCGACCCGTATTTTTCTCCGCCACGTGCACACTTTTTTTTTTTTTTTTTTCCTCCCCCGGCTACTTAGGCGAGAACTTACGCATAAACAAAAAGGAAATCGCTCGAGTGGCTCGTGACACGCATTTAATCCATAATGCTATTACACATATCAAAAAATCGTACAATTACCTCGGTGTCGACTCCCAAGGTTCGAAATACCGTCCAGTATCGCGTGGCCGGGTCACGATTCTGACACGTGTCACATAAGTCGTGTTAGAAATCGAGAGATGTTACACCCTAAACCCTTAGTCGGTCTCTGCGGTGGCGCTGGTAGTGCTGGCACAACATGAGCTCAAATTGTCTAATCATCATCCATACGGCCTTGATCATAATGGCTATCCTCTTTATCATCTTGTTCTCTCCGTCTCTTCTGCCCAAAAATTTGTCCCGCATGCCTTTCTAACTCAGTGGATGAACACTTGTCGCCCCTCTACATCAGATGTGTCTTATGGGTAAGTGTTTTACCATACATCTCCTGTAATGTTTAGGATCTAGTGGAAATAATGGCTTTGGCTATATCCTCAATCAATCCTCGGACGAAATAATAAATTTGTAGTCTCTCGGTGCTTGCACCGCCCGTGGAAAACTGTAATAAGTACTAATACCTATCATGTACTATAACACTGACCGGATGCCCTGTCTCATAGCTAGAAACTATTCTCTCAGCCTCAATTAGATCCTGATCGGTATGTACTGATCATAGAAGACCTGTCAAAACTCAGCCTACGTGGTCGGATATGGATGAGTGTGTGTATACTGCCCATTACATGACAACTTTTCCTCTCAGCATATACCATGATATCATGGCTTATATGCTCTCATGAATCTGCAATAGCTTATGTAGCCTCTGATACGCAATCAACCATTTCCTGGCTGCCTCCGGGTCTCCACCTCCATGGAAATATCTGGGATTAAATTTGATGAACTCCCTCATTAACCTGACTTTTGCTATCATCGAAGTCTCAAATATGCATGTTTGTGCTAGCATAGCTGTCGACGTCTCAGTCGTTGCTGTCACCGTCTTAATATGCACTACTGTTGGTGCGACAACAACAACTAGAGTCTCCTGTACCATTGCTTGTGTTAGTACAACCTAGATAGTTGGTGCGATTGTCATTGGAACAAGTGTCATCTCAGTCGCACTCTATATCCGGGCACAGGGGAGTGATGCAAGTGCCACTGTTTTTGCCTGCATCATCTACATCAATATCTCAAACTGCCTATCGTAAGTTGTAAATCGCATGGCTATTACATGATCTAAACCCTCATCTTTAGTTTGATCGTTTGTCTGACCAACAACGGTAGTAGGTGAAGTCGACAGGGCATCTATCGTGATCTCCATCGAAAAATGTTCTTTGGATCACCTTTTCGTATACATGTACATAATATATACAATAAAAACATTACACGTATATAAGCCCCATAGCTACCCAAATCAAGTTTTCTTCCCAACTAAGATTCTAAGTCAGGATTTTCGAGTTTCCACATTTAAGGTTTGTTTGTTTAAGTTTTATCCGATTTCTTTAAACTATTCCTGAGGCTCCATCGACCTCGCTCTGATGCCAATTGTGGTAGTCCGAAACTCCGAAGCTACCGTGGGGCCTAACATGTCGCATCACATGTCAACAAGCCTCGCCACATAGTGGCCTGCTTATCTACGACGCCCCGCGACCTAACTGATTGCTTACACGCTTTACATTGAACTCTAACTTATCTAATTAATCTTCATATAAATAATATTGACTTAAATTAGCCGATTAATTAGTTTATCAAGTATTAATACGATTGTACAAGGAAATTCTTTAAGTGAATAATTTATGCAATATTTAACAATCCTAAGTAGTAGAAAACCCGACAAAAAAATACCATGTATATATTAAGAAGAAATAAGTACAGTGAAATATCCATATAGATGTATTTAGTGTTTTGTAGTCCCCAAAACCCAACGAAAAGTAAATACATACATACTGTAATCAAACACGAGCTGGTGTCACTTTGTTAGAGGTAGTCACCCAATACCTCCTTGCTCTTGCCCTTGCTTATTGAAATATTTGCACTTGGTCACCCAACAAATACATTAACGAGTCTAGTGAGTAAAATCCATAGAGAAGTCTATACAATATTCATGAAATAAAATCAATAAACTACGAGACATGCGAATATAACATCTGACAACATTAAATCATTTTTACATGAATGTGGGCGACATAGGACAAGCAAGCACAACAACGAATAAATGTAACAACACATACCAATAAAGCAGGTTCAGAAATAAAGCAATAATGAATAAATAAACAAGCGAATAATACAAGAAAACCCCGACCTAAATAAGTCAGTTATCGATAAAACTGGACATAAACCACGTATATACTCGCATGCTTACAGTGCCTAAACCCCAACTTTGGTTAACAGATGAACCGCTCCAGACGCTATTTCAAGTCAAGGAAACATCTTACATCCCTCTCAATGGTCCTAGATACATTCCACCACTGTCAACACGAGCGCTAAAAACAAGCAAACTCGTGCAAGTGATTTAGCCACAACCAATATATACGCAACCGAATTAGAGTGAAAACCCATGTGTGTCCACCAGCAGTCACACATGTAATCTGATGTTGATAAAGCAAAACCATGAGTTATGTGAGGTATTTCATTGGATTTACGCACCTCAATACATGCTTCGACTTCCCTGGACTCTTGAATCCGACCTCGCCTAGCTCTCTGATAAGTTAGTATTTATAGGTTTTTAGTAGTTTATATTAACATATTTAAATATTTAGAGTCTCTAAAACATATATTTAATTATATTTATTCGTCATTTTCAGGTGAAACGGAGTTTGCAGTTGAATTCGTAGCGGAAAAATACTCAAAATGGAGTATTTACTTGCAGTGATCGGACGCCAAACAATTTGCCTTGAGTTTCGCGTTGCGCGATGGGTAGAATAAAGGGTCAGCAGACCAATTGACACGTGGCACCGTGCCATTGGCTTCATGGGACACGTGGTAGCCCTCCATTGGCGGTCAACATCTTGAAAATGTCACACAAACACGCACACACATACACACACCAATTCTTCTCTTTTCCATCTGCCAAGTGTCAGCTGCTAACCCTATCTAAAAACGTCATGCAAGCAATCTCCACCAATTCAGTGCCGCCACATCAGCGTTTGTAGCCACGTCACAAGCCAACAGCAGCTCACTCGCTTCAGCCTCCATCAGTTCTTCCTCGGGATTCTTGCTGGTGTAGTATCCCAGATCATCGCCGAGTCGTGCGAGCCTTTTTCACCGCTTATTATGCGCTACGTGTCATGCACGCCACACAACACCACGTTACGGCAACAGCTCTGGACCAATGGGAGAACGCCACGTCAACAAATTTGAGCAGGCGAACCAATCACATTTTGACACGTGGCGGACATAAGTTTTCATCCCAAAATAGTCCATAGATCGTCCTCGACACACGAGTCACCTCCCCAACACCCAAAATTAGTTTCTCTCACCTCCCGAGATCAATTTTTTCTAGTTTTATATATTAGGAACCCAGGGTATTATTAAAAAAAACAAAGAACACCGACTATCATATTTTTGCATCGACTTCTCTTGACAATAGCTTAGGTTGGCGGGGAAATAAGTCAGAATTATAGATTCATGACATATTATGTGAGATCTTTTATTTTATTATTTTAATTTAGTTTAATTCTCCTATTTTATTGATGTTGATTTTAAGGAATTTAGTTTAGATATAGGGTATGTATGTGGCCAGTGCATGCTTTTAGGTGGACAACTTATAGTTATTTGAACTATTAGTATCAATGTAATTGTGCTTTTGGACCAATAAAGTGACGAACACTCACCCGTTTGCTGTAAAACCGTTTCGGTTCTTGAGTGTGCAGCAATTGAATCTAGGTTAAACTGGGAGCGGATGCGATCCGGTTAATTAGGATTAGTGTCCCCACAGATCCATATTACTGCAGTTAGTGTGTTAAACCCGATTGACGGATATCTAGGGTTATGCATTAATTAGGGAAATAGTTAGTGGTGGCTTTCCAGGCTATCGAGATTAGGGGAACGAGGAATTTTTGGCGGATGTCGACTTTCTATAGCTAATCTAGGAGAATTTAAATTAATAACTTTTTGGAAAAGATTGAAGACCATGATTGCCATTGAATCTTCATCCTGATTTGTGGAACTGTAGACCTAGGTGTTACTAAGGTTTTTTCTTGAAACTATTTGAAAATTATTTTTATTATTTTATTTATTTAGTTTATTTAGTTTAGTTAGTTAAATTATTAAATTATTTATTTAAAACCCCCGATTTTCCTTTTTTGTTATTTTTGACCTAAGAAAAACTACCAATCTCTGTGGGATCGATCCTTTGCCACTATTCTACAAAATAGTTGGTTTAGGAACATTATCTTATTGACGCGTTCGGCGTGCGTCACTCTCCGGTACCCAAGCTATGTTCTCACAGTCCCCCGAAGTTAATTAAGTGTGTTTATTATGTATTCATATTGGTTGAATAGGTCTTAAATTGATATTCCCAATAAACCCCTAAAGACTAAATAAAGTCTGAATTTCGATCCCGTGTTGCGGTGCATTTTTAGGCATGGAATTGCTAAATCTCAAACACTTCCCTACGCACCAAGTTTTTGGTCTCTATCTTAGTTTTTCGAAAAAGTTTGGATTGCGAAATCCTGATTTAAAATGAAAGAGATATCGCAATTCTACCAAAAATAGCTCAAATTGTACCCTAATCTGAGTAACAAACTTAGAAAATTTGTTTCTCCTTATCTATAGTCTCAAAAAATCGTGAATCTTGGTCACAAGGCTGTTAACATACCCAATAAAAACATACTTAAACATCAGCTCATTTGGATAAGTAATTGTGGTGTTATGCCTTTTAAAAATTTAGTTTCAAAAATCCCATAATGGCATT
Source organism: Stephania yunnanensis (assembly GCA_039657365.1). Lineage (NCBI taxonomy): Eukaryota > Viridiplantae > Streptophyta > Magnoliopsida > Ranunculales > Menispermaceae > Stephania > Stephania yunnanensis. The sequence goes on along the minus strand of CM077589.1, from coordinate 19,819,808 downwards.
TAATCACTTATTTGCTAAGAAATTTTAGACATGAAAACATTTGAATTTCATAATTTTTAGTTGGACAAAGTTGTTTCTCTTTGACTTAGCTTTCAAATGCCACTAGATTGGGTCCCTTTTGATTAGAAATGAGGAATTCATGACTAAATTACAGAGGCTAGTTCGTAACAACAACATGAAAATTTTCAAATTTTGTTTTACAACTTCAAAAATTCATAACTTTTTTATTTCAAAGCCAAATTATGAACTTCACAACAGCTGGATTATCAGATTGAAATGAAGAATCCAAATATATAAACCAATTTCAAAGAATCAAACATCTACCCTATCAAATTGACCAAAAACTAGAATTGATTTCAAACTTAAAATATAGAGATGTATACCTAGAGTTGTAGTTTGATCCCTAGCTCTTGATGCTCCATGATATTAAAGGAATGCTTTGATCCTACTCTTAAAATCTTTGACTCCAACAAGTGAAGGAGTTCTGATTCTTCTTCTCAAACGTTGATTCGTGTTGCATGTAGAGAATGAGCACTATATATATATATATATATATAATTGAATGGACTAAATTTCAACAACAAATATCCTACATAGTTAACCATCTCTATGTAGATCTAGTGGTTCTAACTCACTTTTAACCATATTAATTCAAATCATCGTAACGCACATTTGTACACCAAGTCTTATGGAGATGGTGATAACATGCATCCCAAGGCATATCAATGCTTAGTGTTTAATTTTCTTAAATTAGACCTAATTAATTTAATTTAGACTAATATAAACTTATACATATAATCACGTATGGTTAGTGTGCTTAGTCACACACTTCACATATTTGCAATCCCACCAACCCCCGACTACCTGACACTCGGTGCCCTACACCCCGACACGCATGTTTAGGTGTGCTATATTATTACCTTATTTAATTAACTAACTTAGGCTATGGTCTAATTAAACATCAAACTCTAGTTCTTAGCCTAGTCTAGCATCTACAAGTAACTACTACCCAATACCCGTGTCTACACATTTCCCGATGTAACTCCCTGTCTTACCAACTCGACCTATAATGTAACACATGTGATGCAGTACGATTATATAATTGATTTTAAAACACAACACATAAACAACCATAATCCACAAATAACATTTACCCTTCATTCTCGTGTTCGAGTCAACCGATTTGCCCATGTAACGTCCGAATTACGACTGTTAATTCCCAAGATTAACCCTAATCCTTGTTTAATTAATTTGAGTCGTTACAATTAGTCACTTATACCTCCTCTCTAGCCTACCATCTCAACAACAAAACCATTCCCTGGCCTAGAGTATGCCTATATTGGCTACAATCCATGGTCAATTTCCTCTCCCAACTAATGGTCCCATCTGATCTTGTGATGGACGAGGTGTTGGGTTTTGGGGTTCATACGCAGCGGAGATTACAAAATAGTTTTGACAAAAACCCCAACAGGATCCGAATCTAATTCCATTAAAAACGTTTAAACCATGAAAGACTTAATCATACCTCAATCGCAATATACCTTTCAGAAGGTTGATCGATCTCTAAGGCGCTGCCAACGACGAACGCCCTCTATCAGCAGTACACACACGAACGGCGGCCGGGATTTGAAGTGCTAGCTTCGAGAGAATACCAAACCTTTTTGTTTCTCTCCAAAACGATCCAGAGCATACAATAAAACCTTAAGTCGTTTCTAAAACGAAAATAGAGTTTCAGCCTTTTTTCTTTTGTACCTGTGTTCTAACTTAAAGCGTCTATTTATACAACCCTTGTATATAGACGGTTAAGTAAATTACACATATACCCTTACTTAAAGAAGTATAAATGTAATACACCACAAGGACGTTTCCGTCATGAATTTCATCATATAAAATTCATTTTTCTGAACCATCTTAAAATCTCGCAAAACCATTCTTAGTGTGCGACCCAATAGGCTCATACAACGTTGGCAGTGTACCAAAACACATTTTGGTATACAAGTCATAAGCGGCCTCTAGCAAGACATTATGACTACCCAAGTTGTACGAATATCAAATCGATACAACCTAATCAATAGTGTATATAACATCCTTTTGTCACACGATATCCTTTTGATCAAACATAAGGCATGAAATTATCATCCAACATGTTCAATCGTACTATTCTCGATCTCTAGGTAGACTGAAAACATCCAAGTGACATTGATCAATATCAATTCACTTAGACTAGGCCTTTTAACAGTTTAACACATCAAGGGATCCACTAGATATCTCTCTTTATATGAGAGGGACAAATTCTATCTCGATTACACAACTTCATCACATTGCTCACATAGTAACCAATCACAACCTTTATAATCGTCCGGTTAAAGACAACGTTTGATAGTGTCAAATCACTATGTTCCTAATGTTGAAGTCTCTGGCAATCTCAAGTCAGAGGACTGAAAAATATACCTATCATGAGAAACAACTATGACTTAATCCATGTGATGTTCTCATAGCAGGTCGTTCCAGTACTTTGTTCCCTAACAAGTACTCGTGATCTTGATTCGTATCCCTATACGTATAATCATCATATGATCATCAACCAAGACTCACACTAGTCTTAATTCATTATAGTTCCCAGTATAATGATCAACTATGGACATTTAGGATATTTATGTAAATACCCATGGATCTTATTATAATGTAAACATGCAAATTAATTATAATAAAAAACAAATGAAATCCTCTATTTTATTAACTAAAGGTATTCATAAAGACAGTTAATGGATTGACCTAGGGCATATGCCCCATCATGTGACGGCCCCAAATTCCAAGGCAAACCGGGTACCGCCACGTCGCCAGACACGTCACCAAGCATGCCACGTCACCGCACACTTATTTTGACTGTCCGCGACCTGAACCCTTGTACATAACTTATTCGCCTTTAACTTAGTAATTATGTGTATTTTATGAATTTTAAGTTATTCATGATTTAGTAATTTAATATAAATCATACATTATTGCGGAAGTCTTAAGGCATGCATATACCGTAAAAGTGAAAAGTTTGCATTTTTATGAACAACCCTACAGTGTGGAAACCCGGCATTAGATACCATGTATATCAAAAGCGACAAAAGTACAAGAACGAGCATATACATGTATCGGGTATACAAGTCATCCCAAAATATCAAAAAGTAGCTAATAGATACATACAACTACCTACGCAAAAGTGGCGGCCTCTCTCTACTTAGACGTAGTCGCCTAAGACTCCTTTGCCGCGGCTCGTCGTAGGATCTGCGATTCGTCACCAAAAACAATGACAAATCCCAGGTGAGTAAATCCCAGAGAACGTTAGCTAATATTCACGAATTCCAATGAAACGACTACAATTCATGCAATTTACTAAAGGACAACAATAAGGAAATTCGCATGAAAATAAGTCATCGAGAAGTCAAATTTGGACACGAGTGTAGCGTGACAGAGAACCCTGGTCGATATCCGGGAATCTTCGTAGCTAAACCGAGAGGAACTATTGACGACAACCTCGCCAAACATCTCACGGTCGAACGAGAGGAACCATTGAACGGAAGACCCCGTCCAAACATCTCTCGAGAGGAACCATTGATGTAGACTTAAGACTACGTCAAACATCTCTCAACCTACGGGTTTTCGCGAGAATAGTCACCGCGTAGCCCTACCATGGCCAATTACTCGAACAGCGCGGGGTAGCTAGCCTCGGGGTGTGAGTCCGTGCCATGCCGACCCCGTCGACAAACACACATACACACGTGGGAGTGGATGAACAATAATTGAACAACGATAAATAGCGCAATGGAATAATTTAGAATGCACAATAAAGCAAATGCAATAAAAGAATTTTAACTAATTTTCTCGTGGGATTACTTACCTCAAACGACTCGCAAAACGCCTTCGAAATGTCCCGCACTCGCCTCGAGATATGTATCCGACACCCGACTAGAGTCTCCTAAATTCCTGGTGTCCAATTAAACATTTTAATATTTTTCCTGATTTTTCCATAATTTTCCACCTATTCTTCTTATTTTTCTGTAATTTATTTAATTTAAAACTATTTTTAAATTAAAAATTAATATTATATTATTTTAATATAGGGGTGGGCCCCCTGGACCGGGTTTGACCCGGTCCAACCGAAGTCGGCTGGACCGGTCCAACCGGTCGGCGGCCCGACCCGGGTCCACCGGGTCGGTCCGGTTGGGCCCGGACCGGCCCAACCGAGTTGGGCCTGGACCGGCCCAACCGGTCCAGGGATGCACGCACGCACAGCGCGCGTGCACCCCTCCCCCACCCCACCTCCTTCTTCTTCTTCCTCCCGACTTCGCCTGGTTCTCCTTTTTTTTTTTTTTTTTTTTTTTTTTTTTTTTTTGTTAAGACAACAACAACAACAACAATAATGCCAACATCAACAACAACACAACCCCATCAACAACAACAACATTAACCACTCACTTGATTAATGGAGGTCCGAGCTCACTATTCGTTGCCCGCCTTGAGCGAGCTCGAGCTGTCGTCGCCTGCCCTGAGCCGAGCTCGTCGCCATTGCCGACCGCCAAGCTCCACGCCGGAGCTTCCCCTCTGGCAGTCACTCTCCCTCTCTTCTCTCCCTTCCTTCTCTTTCTCTCTTCTCTCCCTTCCTTCTCTTTCTCCCTCTCTTCCTCTCTGTCCGTTTTTCTTTTCTCTTTAAATAAGGAAATTTTTATTTTATTTTATTTTTGAGAGAGAAGACAAAAGAAATGATGATGAATAGTTGATGTGACATTTGATGTGATGTGACAATTAAATCCCATATTACCCCGTACGCCCGCGTTACGCGCACACCGCGACGTCACACACTCTCGTCACTACACGTACACAACGCGACCAATAAAATATTAAATGATGCGACGCTAATTATTTAATATTAGTAACTTAAGTAAACAATTACACACAAGAATAACCAGTTTTTACCTCGTTAGGCGTGCCCTGAGTTTTTCTGCGACGTCCACGTTGGTCTGAGCTTAAGGTCTTAATTTGTAATTTGTAAGTTAATTGGGATTAATTAGAGCGGGCCGTTACAATCTTCCCAACTAAGAGGAATTTCGTCCCGAAATTCAAATTTAATAAAATCCTTACCTTGGAACAAGTGGGGGTATCGCTCTCGCAAGGTAGACTCTCTCTCCCAAGTGAGGCCCTCGTTCTTATGATACTGCCATCGAACGAGTACAAGTGGTATTTCTTTCCTTCTAAGGGTCTGTACCTTGCGATCCACTATTTCAATGGGGTGTTCCTCGTACGTCACATCTGGTCGAACCTCGATCCTTGCCATATCAATCATCGGTCTCGGTCCCGATCTAGCCAACCGCAACATCGAAATATGAAAAACATTATGAACCCCTGCCAATCGACTTGGCAATATCAACTGATAAGCGACTTTCCCAACTCGTTTCTCAATCTGAAACGACCCAATAAATCTTGGTGCTAATTTCCCCTTGATCCCAAATCTCTGATGACCTTTCAACGGAGAAACTTTCAAATAGACCCAATCGTCTACCTCGTAGCTCAGCCCATCGTGGTACTTATCCGCATACTTCTTTTGTCTGTGTTGGGCAGCCAATAATCGTTAACGAATCAATCTCACCTTCTCTGTATGGTCCACAACAATCTCAGGCCCCACAACTGCTGTATCCTCTGGCTCTGCCCAACAAGCCGGTGATCTACACGGTCTACAATACAGGGCTTCAAATGGTGGCATTTCAATACTGGCCTGATAGCTGTTGTTGTAAGAAAATTCACAGAGCGACAAGTACTCCTCCCAAGACCCACCAAACTGCAACACACATGCCCTGAGCATATCCTCCAATATTTGTATTAATCTCTCTGACTGCCCATCCGTCTGAGGATGGAATACAGTGCTAAACTGTAATTTAGTACCAAACTGTTCCTGCATAGCTTGCCACAATGATGATGTAAGATGACTGTCTCGGTCTGAAACAATCGAAATTGGTACTCCGTGCAGTCGTACAATCTCTTTTTCAAATAATATGCTCAACTGTGTGAAATTATATTTCATAGAAATTGGTAGGAAATGAGCTGATTTCGTCAACCTGTCCACAATCACCCATATCGCATCGTGTTTCCGCGAAGTCTGCGGTAATCCACAAACGAAATCCATCGTAATGTGTTCCCATTTCCACCGAGGGATGGGCGTGGTGCAATAACCCTCCGGGCCTCTGTGCTCGGCCTTAACTCGCCGACACACCTCACAACCCCTAACGTAGGCGCCAACGTCCGCCTTCATCCCCGGCCACCAAAATAATCGTCGCATATCGTGATACATTTTGGTCTGCCCGAGATGCACCGTATCCGGGACTGTGAGCCTCATGGAGTATCCCATCGCGTATCTCTCGCCCTTCTTGGAATCCATAACCTCCCTCGGTGCCTCAAACACCGATCCACGAGACTCGCTCCAATCCGGGTGATCGGGATTACGTGCCATCTCACCGAATCGGAGTACATCTCGTCGGTCCTCGACACTCCAACACTCGCGGAATAGAAATAGAAGGTACGCCAATCGTCCACGAATACGTGCGTCACGTAGCGGGAACCTCTGTCAAACTCGGTGTTGCGCAGCCTTTAAGTAAACCATACTCGTGCATCATATGACGAGATAAGCGTCTCGGAATCGGTCTCTCTCTCGCTCAATGCATCTGCTACGACATTTGCCTTCCCATGCTGATATTCGATAGAGAAGTCGTAATCCTTCAGCAACTCTAGCCAACGTCGCTGTCTCATGTTCAGATCTTTCTGAGTGAATAAGTATGTCAAACTCTTATGATCTGTATATAATGTGAACCTCTCACCGTAGAGGTAATGTCTCCATACCTTCAGTGCAAATACGACTGCTGCAAGCTCCAAGTCATGCATTGGATAATTCCTCTCATGGGTCCGTAACTGTCGGGATAGGTAGGCGATTACGCTGTCTCCCTGCATCAGCACACAACCTAGCCATGTGCCGCAAGCATCAGTATGAACTGTCAATCCCTTACCCGGCTCTGGCAACACTAGTACTGGTGCAGTAGTCAATCTCATCTTCAACAGTGTAAATGCATCCTCGCACTCCTTTGACCAATTGAAAGGTACATCCTTCTTTGTCAATTTAGTCATTGGCGCGGCAATCTTCGAGAAGTCCTTCACAAATCGCCGGTAGTATCCTGCTAACCCAAGGAAGCTTCTGATATCTATCACTGTCTCAGGTGTCGGCCAATCTATGACAGCATGAATTTTACTCGGGTCCACTGATATACCTTTGTCACTGATCACGTGTCCCAAAAATTTGACTTCTGACAGCCAAAACTCGCACTTACTGAATTTAGCATAAAGTTTGTGCTCTCTCAGCGTCATCAATATCTGCATGAGATGTTGTCCATGATCTTCGCGAGTCTTGCTGTAGATCAATATGTCATCAATGAAGACAATGACGAATTTATCCAAGTACGGCTTCAAGTACTCGTGCATCAAGTCCATGAACATGGCCGATGCATTCGTTAGTCCGAATGTCATCACCGTAAACTCAAATAACTCATATCTGGTGCTGAATGCAGTCTTAGGTATGTCTTCATCCCGAATCCTGAGCTGATGATAACCCGATCTTAAGTCGATCTTGGAGAAGACACGTGCTCCGGCCAACTGGTCAAACAAATCGTCGATCCTTGGCAAAGGGTAACGATTTCGTACTGTCACTTGGTTCAACTTCCTGTAGTCAATACACATCCTCAAGCTACTGTCATTCTTCTTAACGAACAGAACCGGTGCTCCCCATGGTGATGCGCTCGGGTGTATAAACCCCTTCTTCTCTAAACCTTCCAGTTGAGTCTTCAACTCCTCTTGCTCCTTTCGTGACATCCGGTACGGTCTGCTAGCTATCGGTTGTGTGCTTGGTACTAACTCAATAACGAACTCAATCTCTCTGTGTGGGGGCAATCCTGGTAGATCCTCCGGGAAGACGTCGAGAAATTCACTGACAATTGGGACCTCCTCCAGTCTAACCTCTGAGGTCTCGGTTGACTCTACTATTCCTGCAAATACTTCCATCTCTAAGGTCGTAGCCAATCTACCCCTAGTGGTCGGTAGTCTACTTGCATCACCCGTGAAAGTGAACTTTGGTATGTTGGGGATCTGAAAAGTCACTGTCTTACGGAAACAATCCACCTGGGCATGATATGACGCTAGCCAGTCCATACCCAAAAGTGCATCGAACTCTAAAAACTCTAGGACGCGTAAGTCGATAGGGAGTTGGTGTCCGGAGATCTCTATCGTGCAACCCTCACAAATCATGTTAGGGTAAACCTTCTCCCCAGCTGCTGTGCAGAGAATCAGGAGTGTGCTAACTGTAATCGGTGTTAACCCTAACTCATCAACCATACGTCCAGAAATAAATGAAACTGTGGAACCAGAATCAATAAGTGTATGCATAAAACGATTGCAAATCGAAATCATACCCTCAACGAGCTGTCTGGTGGCCTCGCGGTCTGGCTGTGCTACAGCATGCACCCGCTCCCTGACCTGGACTGGTGGTGCTGCAATCGGGGCTACCGAAGCCATCGGACATTCTTTCCTAATATGTCCAGGTTGTCTGCACTTGAAACAAATAAGATGCTGGTGTCCTGACCCCTGGCCCTGACCTCTGTCTGACCTCTGGCCCTGACTCTGACCATACTGTCCTCGGTCCCTGCCTCCCTGATCCTGGGTCGGTCTCTGGCCCGGTCGCGGTGCATAACCACCACTTGACAACTGTGCTGACTGCGCAGGTACTATCGCATGAGAAGTGACCGCCTGACGATCCTCATGTCTGGGCCTCTGTCATTTCCTATCTCTGTGATCGATGATCATTTTCCCTTTCCTGTCATACCTGGTGCCTTGCTGGGACGACCCCGATGCTAACTGTGGCATGGGCATCGCGGCACGAAAGATAAGATATGTCTCATGGGCTAAGGCCATCTCGTAGATCTCCTGCAGTGTACGAGCTCCGCCTGATACTACTGCGCTCGCAATCTCATCTCTAAGCCCGACTCCAAAGTAGTGGACCTGATCGCGATCTGTAGAGGCCAAATCCCCAGCGAACTGTAATAGGTAGCGAAACCTCTCCATGTACTGGACCACTGTACGATTACCCTGCCTAAGACACAAAAACTCATGTCTCAGACGTAACTGTATCTCCCTCGGTATGTACTGGTCATAGAAGGCCTGTCTGAACCCGACCCAAGTAGTCGGCTCTCCATGAGTCTCGGTATGAGCGGTCCATCAAACTCCGGCCTCTCCTCGGAGCATATATCCAGATATCCTGACGCGAATACTATCGTGAATCCTCAGAAGATTATGTAATTTCTCGTGTGCAAAAAGCCATCTCGCAACTGCCTCTGGGTCTCCGCCTCCAGTGAAATATCCCGGCTGAAATCTCACAAACTCCTTCGTCAGCTTAGCTTCCGCTGACAAGGAAGCCTCAAATGTGATTTCTTGTGGAGCATGTGTTAGTGTCACTGCTTGTGTAGATGCCGGTGTGGTAGTCTCATCCATAACTGCAGTGACTGGCGTATCCTGAACAATCGGCGCGGCTACCGGCTCAGTGGCGCTCGGCGTGATGGTGGCAGTAAGCGTCGCGATAGCCGCTGTCTGAGCACGGAGCAAGGCCATCATCTGCTCGAACTGTCGGTCGTGTGCCGCAATCCGATCAAGTACACTCTGATCAGTCGCGATAGGCGTAGTACCACTCGTCTGTCCACCATCCTCCGAAGGTGGAGTCGGCTGTCCGTCCATGTCGTATCTGCAACAGCGAAGGCTTGTATCAGCCTCGTATACGCATATATACTATTACAAATCAAAATATATAACGTATAAGCCTTGACATTACCCATCCCATGTTCTCTTCCCAACTAAAGTTCTAAGTCAGGATCTTCGGGTTTCCACATCTAATGTTTGTTGTTAAGTTTTATTCGGTTGTATTACATTGTTCCCTAGGTTCGTCTGAACCTAAGCTTTGATACCAACTGTGACGGCCCCAAATTCCAAGGCAAACTGGGTACTGCCACGTCGCCAGACACGTCACCAAGCATGCCACGTCACCGCACACTTATTTTGACTGTCCGCGACCTGAACCCTTGTACATAACTTATTCGCCTTTAACTTAGTAATTATGTGTATTTTATGAATTTTAAGTTATTCATGATTTAGTAATTTAATATAAATCATACATTATTGCGGAAGTCTTAAGGCATGCATATACCGTAAAAGTGAAAAGTTTGCATTTTTATAAACAACCCTACAGTGTGGAAACCCGACATTAGAAACCATGTATATCAAAAGCGACAAAAGTACAATAACGAGCATATACATGTATCGGGTATACAAGTCATCCCAAAATATCAAAAAGTAGCTAATAGATACATACAACTACCTACGCAAAAGTGGCAGCCTCTCTCTACTTAGACGTAGTCGCCTAAGACTCCTTTGCCGCGGCTCGTCGTAGGATCTGCGATTCGTCACCAAAAACAATGACAAATCCCAGGTGAGTAAATCCCAGAGAACGTTAGCTAATATTCACGAATTCCAATGAAACGACTACAATTCATGCAATTTACTAAAGGACAACAATAAGGAAATTCGCATGAAAATAAGTCATCGAGAAGTCAAATTTGGACACGAGTGTAGCGTGACAGAGAACCCTGGTCGACATCCGGGAATCTTCGTAGCTAAACCGAGAGGAACCATTGACGACAACCTCGCCAAACATCTCACGGTCGAACGAGAGGAACCATTGAACGGAAGACCCCGTCCAAACATCTCTCGAGAGGAACCATTGATGTAGACTTAAGACTACGTCAAACATCTCTCAACCTACGGGTTTTCGCGAGAATAGTCACCGCGTAGCCCTACCATGGCCAATTACTCTCGAACGGCGCGGGGTAGCTAGCCCCGGGGTGTGAGTCCGTGCCATGCCGACCCCGTCGACAAACACACATACACACGTGGGAGTGGATGAACAATAATTGAACAACGATAAATAGCGCAATGGAATAATTTAGAATGCACAATAAAGCAAATGCAATAAAAGAATTTTAACTAATTTTCTCGTGGGATTACTTACCTCAAACGACTCGCAAAACGCCTTCGAAATATCCCGCACTCGCCTCGAGATATGTATCCGACACCCGACTAGAGTCTCCTAAATTCCTGGTGTCCAATTAAACATTTTAATATTTTTCCTGATTTTTCCATAATTTTCCACCTATTCTTCTTATTTTTCTGTAATTTATTTAATTTAAAACTATTTTTAAATTAAAAATTAATATTATATTATTTTAATATAGGGGTGGGCCCCTGGACCGGGTTTGACCCGGTCCAACCGAGTCGGCCAGACCCGGTCCAGCCGGTCGTCGGATCCGATTCGCCGGTCCAGTCCCCGGGTCGGGTCCGGTTGGGCCCGGACCGGCCAACCGAGTTGGGCCCGGACCGGCCCAACCGGTCCAGGGATGCACGCACGCACAGCGCGCGTTCACCCCTCCCCCACCCCACCTCCTTCTTCTTCTTCCTCCCGACTTCGCCTGGTTCTCCTTTTTTTTTTTTTTTTTTGTTAAGACAACAACAACAACAATAATGCCATCATCAACAACAACACAACCCCATCAACAACAACAACATTAACCACTCACTTGATTAATGGAGGTCCGAGCTCACGCCGCCGCATTTGCCGCCCCGCCGAGCTCGCGCGCCGCTACCAGTCGAGCTCGTCGCCGCTTGCCGACCGCCAAGCTCCACGCCGGAGCTTCCCCTGCGCGATCACTCTCCCTCTCACTCTCCCTCTCTTCTCTCCATTCCTTCTCTTTCTCTCTTCTCTCCCTTCCTTCTCTTTCTCCCTCTCTTCCTCTCTGTCCGTTTTTCTTTTCTCTTTAAATAAGGAAATTTTTATTTTATTTTATTTTTGAGAGAGAAGACAAAAGAAATGATGATGAATTGTTGATGTGACATTTGATGTGATGTGACAGTTAAATCCCATACTACCCCGTACGCCCGCGTTACGCGCACACCGCGACGTTGCATACTCTCGTCACTACACGTACACAACGCGACCAATAAAATATTAAACGATGCGACGCTAATTATTTAATATTAGTAACTTAAGTAAACAATTACACACAAGAATAACCAGTTTTTACCTCGTTAGGCGTGCCCTGAGTTTTTCTGCGACGTCCACGTGGGTCTGAGCTTAAGGTCTTAATTTGTAATTTGTAAGTTAATTGGGATTAATTAGAGCGGGCCGTTACACATCATCTCCCACTTGCACTAGGGCCAATCATACATGCATCTAATGCCTAATGATCTAACATGACCATCATGTTTTGCTTGTGGAAGAGCTTTTGTCAATGAATCCGCAACTTTGTCTTCGATGGGTACTCGCAAATCTTTACGTCTCCCCTCAATAATTTCTCGATGAGATGAAAACGCTGAGTATATGTTTGGATCTGTGGTGTGATCTAGGTTCCTTGGCTCGTGTTATTGCCCCGTTATTGTCACAATACAAACAAACAGGGTTAGCAACACTTGGAACCACACCTAGTTCGAAATGAACTTTTTGATCCAAAGCGCCTCCTTTCTTTGCATCGGACGACGCAATATACTCACTTTCTGTTGTAGAATCTCGCCACGATCTCTTGCTTCGAACTTTTCCACTTCTTGCACTCCCATTCAAAGTAAACACATATCCAGGACTACGATCTAAAATCATCTATATCAGTTTGAAAACTTGCATCTGTGTAACCATTTACAACTAGATCATTTTCAAAACCTCTATAGACCAAGAACACTTCCTTAGTCCTTCTTAAGTACTTAAGGATGTTCTTTCTTGCTATCCAGTGACTCTCACCTGGATCGATCGATATCGCTTGTAGTGCTCAAAGCATATGATACATCAGTCGAGTGCATAGCATGGCATACATGATAGATCCAATAACTAATGCATATGGAATCTTATTCATACGGTCTCGCTCATCATTTGTCTTAGGACATTGAGTCTTGCTGAGACTTATGCCATGAGACATTGGCAACAATCCTCTTTTAGAGTCTTGCAAATGAACCTATTCAACACCTTGTCTATGTAAGCACTCGAGTTAGACCGATTAGCCTCTTAGATATATCCCTATAGATCTTTATCCCTAGGATATAGGCTGCATCTCCGAAGTCTTTCATTGAGAAACACTTCCCTAACCAAGACTTGACATTCTGCAATGTTGGGATGTCATTTCTAATGATTAATATATCATCAACATACAGTACCAGAAAAATAACTACACTCCCACTGACCTTCTTGTATACACAAGGCTCATATTCGTTCTTAATAAAACCAAAATCCTTGATTGCTTCATCAAAACGAAGATTCCAACTCCGAGAAGCTTGCTTTAATCCATAAATGGATCTTTGAAGCTTGCATACCTTCCTAGAATTCTCAGGATGTACAAAACCTTCAGGTTGTGTCATATACACGTCCTCAAATAGCTTTCCATTAAGAAATGTTGTTTTTACATCCATTTGCCGTATCTCATAGTCATAATATGCAACAATGGCAATTAAAATTCTTATGGATTTAAGCATGGCTACTGGCGAAAATGTTTCATCATAATCAACACCTTGAGTCTGCCTGAAACCTTTTGCTACAAGTCTTGCTTTAAAAGTATGCACATTGCCATCCATGTCAGTTTTCTTCTTGAAAACCCATTTACATCCAATGGTCTTACCACCTTCAGGTAAATCAACCAAGTTTCAAACTTGGTTATCATACATGGATTGCATCTCGGAGTTCATGACACTAAGCCAGTTATCTGAGTCTGGTCCAGACATAGCCTCCTGATAAGTGGTGGGCTCATTTTGATCCATAAGCAACACATCACGACTATCAGTAATGAGAAATCCGAATCTCTCTGGCTCATGTCTTACCCTACCAGATTTACGTGTGCCTTGTGTCACTTGCGGAGGTTCAACTGGTTCAGAACGTTGTTGAACTTCCAGTAGCGGTTCAGGGTTTATCTGTGATTCTTGAACTTCTTCAAGATTTATTTCTCTCTCGCTAGTGTCTTTTGAAATAAACTGTTTTTCCATAAAGGCACCATACCGAGCAACAAACACTTTGTTCTCAACGGGATTATAAAAGTAATATCCTTTTGTTTCCTTAGGATACCTCACAAATAAACACTTGTCAAATTTAGGTGCTATTTTTTCTAAGACTTGTCGCTTTACGCAAGCCTCACAACCCCAAATTTTAAGGAAAGACAAACTCATATCTCATATGGTGTTTTATCAACCGCTTTAGAAGGAACTCGATTTAGAGTGAAAGCTGCAGATTGTAATGTATAACCCCAAAAGGATAATGGAAGATCTGCATAACTCATTATAGATCGAACCATATCTAATAAGGTTCGATTTATCCTTTCAGAAACTTCATTCCATTGTGGAGTTGCTGGTGGAGTCAATTGGGAGACAATCGCACAATTTTTAAGATGAACATCAAATTCTTGGCTTAAATATTCACCACCTCAATCTGATCAAAGTGTTTTGATAGTTTTACCAAGTTGATTTTGCACTTCATTTTGAAACGTTCGAAACATATCAAATGATTCAGCTTTATGTTTCATAAGATATACATAATCATATCTGCTGAAATCATCAGTAAATGTAATGAATCTTGATAACCTCCTCTAGCCATTGTGTTTATAGGACCGCATACATCGGTATGTATTAGACCCAATAAATCACTTGCCCTTTCACTGTGTCCAGTAAAGGGACTTTTAGTCATCTTGCCCAGTAAACAAGATACACACGTTTCATATGTTTCTAAATCAAATGAATCTAGAAGTCCATCTTTATGGAGCTTCGTTATGCGTTTCTCATTTATGTGCCCGAGACGACAATGCCAAAGATAGGTTTGATTCAAATCATTTGACTTGAATCTCTTTGTATTTATGTTAAAGACTGGAGTATCAGTGGACTTTTTCATGCTTAGAATATAAAGACCATCATACAAATCAGCATTTGCATAAAATATGCCTTTACGAGAAATGGAACATCTATTATTTGCAATAATAAAATCAAAACCATCCATATCCAAACATGTAACAGAAATGATGTTTCTGCTCAAGGCAAGCACAAAATAACAATTATTTAAAGTTAAAATAAGTCCACTAGATAAAACTAAGTCATATGATCCAACAGTCAGGGAAGCAACTCTTGCTCCATTCCCTACGCGGATGATGACTTCTCATTTCTTCAACTTTCTACTTCTGGTGAGTCCCTGCACATTTATACAAATGTGAGATCCACATCCGGTATCTAATACCCAGGAATAACTAGTAGATAAATTAATTTCAATAACATATATACCTGTAGTGGTAGTCGCACTACCCTTTTTCTTCCTTAGATCTTACAGATAGAGTTTGCAATTTCTGAACCAATGTCCAGGTGCATGACAGAAATGACAATTTCCTTCTTTTTCTTTTGGATGTTTTGAAGCAGGAACAGGCTGGGGCTTGACTTGTTCCACAGGCTTTGCGACAGGTACAACAACAGCCTTGGCAACTCTAGCCTTGCCTTTGCCTTTCTTCTTCATTCCCTTTCCCTTTTGGACCATCAACACATTACTAGAGGGTTTCTTGATATTTTCTTCAGCAGTTTTGAGCATCAAATGCAACTCTGAAATTGATTTCTCCATATTATTCATATTGTAGTTCATCACAAATTGTGAGTAACTCTCTGGTAATGAATTCAAGATCAAATCCGTAGCCAACTCTTGGCTTATGGGGAATCCGAGTCTATCAAGCTGGTCAACATAGCCCTTCATCTTCAAAACATGAGGATTAACTGACGCACCCTCAGTCATCTTGCGAGAATGTAGGTTTTTGACTGTCTCGAACCTTTCTTGCCTAGCTTGCTGTTGGAACATTTCCTTGAGCGTTATAGCCATGTCGTAGGCTTCCATTAGTTCCATGTCCTTCGTAGTTCGGGAACCATAGTTGCCAAAGCATAATACATGCAACATCGTAGAATCGTTGACATGCTTACTATGCGCATTCTTCACAGACTTTCATAGCATTGGTGGTGGGTCCTCGGGGATTGAAGCATCCAGGACATACAACTTGCGTTCATGCTTAAGAACAATTCTCAAGTTTCGAACCAGTCAAGAAAGTTAGTCCCAGATAGCTTATCCTTCTCAAGGATGGATCGCAGTGACAGGGGATTATTGTTACTTGAAGAGGCCATTGATCTACAATAAAGATTATGCAAAGTTTATTTTAGTATAGAGGAATAGACTCCCACTAAATTAACAACCCTCCTAAAACATATTGTTTATTTAGGGGACTAAAATCCATATTTCACTTAATTCTATGACAGCTATGGCATGAAACACAGAACTAGATTATTTAGGTAGGTAACAGTTACCAATTACATCTTATGTAATATTTAGATCCTTTTATGAGATACGGCACATCTTATGTCTTAGCATGTTTTTATCTCATCATTTGTCTAAAGCTCAAAACTATTTTGATGGCTTTATTAAGTCGGACCATTTTAAACATTTAGGTAACTCTTACCCAACTTGTCTCACCAAGATAACACAATACACCCAGCTATGGCTGAAACTATATTAGTGTGATCGAGGCCTTTGACAAGTGTTTAAAATGGATGACATGAGACTTAAAATTTAATAGAGGGATTTTATTCAGTTTTAGTGATTTTTATGTAAACAATGAAATATCATATATTCTATTGATTTGTTCAATCACTAAACAATTTGGAAGTTTTTATACTATTCACTAATAAAAGAATTTCCTTGCGCTAGGATTAGTTAGACGCATGTCCCATTGGTCCCGTCATGGCCAATGGCAAGCGCGGTCCCGGCTAGCTAATCAATGAAGCGATGGTTCCGATCAACGGATGTGTACAGAGGCGCGCGCTCCTTTTTTTTTTTCTTTTTTTTTTTTAGAAGACGAATCTCAATTCCGAAAATTGAAATTCGCTATAGAAAATCATATTTTTTCGCTTATTTTACTATACTAAATTTACCCCTTAATTTATCCAAAATTAAGTCAATTAAAATATTTTTAATTAACCCGGGCCCACATCTAATTAATCATCTTATCCTAATCCAATTAGGACTTTAGATATTTGAATCATAGCATATCACCAATAACAAAATTCTTGATATTTATCTCCTATCCAATAGGGATAACGAAACCGATTTTGATTATATCTCCTAATCTAATTTGTTATCTATCTTTATCAAATAGAAAGTTCATAACAAAATAGATATAACGAGATAAATAAACAATTTTGAAAATTAATTATTTGCAATTTCGGTCCTCCTCCAGATAATCACAAATATGTCATCGAATCATGAACTACTATCCCAATCGAACCTAATCATATTAGTTTCGAATTAATATTCAGCCTTATACAATTCAAGAAACGTAAGACTATGTAACCTAAATATGCATACTGAATTACAAAGATTTCATCCATGCATCAATACACGAAAAATAAAGATTATACCTAATAGTGTCATGGATCACAGAACACAAAACTCAATTCATTGAAATTATTTGAATTAACCTAACATGATTACTAGCATGTAAGAAACTGATTTTAATTAAATCACGAATATATGTATCATATACACAAAACATGATAATAAATATCACGGGAAACTTATGTATATCACATATACATCAACTATTAACATGCTTTCAATCATATATCATGTATATATCAGAAGAAAACATGCAATGAATTTAATGGAATCAAACTCGAAGGCTCTGATACCACTGCTGGGTTTTGGGGTTCATACGCAGCGGAGATTACAAAACAGTTTTGACAAAAACCCCAACACGATCCTTATCTAATTCCATTAAAAACGTTTAACCCATGAAAAACTTAATCATACCTCAATCGCAATATACATTTCAGAAGGTTGATCGATCTCTAAGGCGCTGCCAACGACGAACGCCCTGTATCAGTAGTCCACACACGAACGGTGAAATTTGAAGTGCTAGCTTCGAGAGAATACCAAACCTTTTTGTTTCTCTCCAAAACGATCCAGAGCATACAATAAAACCTTAAGTCGTTTCTAAAACGAAAATAGAGTTTCAGCCTTTTTTCTTTTGTACCTGTGTTCTAACTTAAAGCGTCTATTTATACAACCCTTATATATAGACGGTTAAGTAAATTACACATATACCTTTACTTAAAGAAGTATAAGTGTAATACACTACAAGGACGTTTCTGTCATGAATTTTATCATATAAAATTCATTTTTCTGAACCATCTTAAAATCTCGCAAAACCAAAACACATTTTGGTATACAAGTCATAAGCGGCCTCTAGCAAGACATTATGACTACCCAAGTTGTACGAATATCAAATCGATACAACCTAATCAATAGTGTATATAACATCATTTTGTCACACGATATCCTTTTGATCAAACATAAGGCATGGAATTATCATCCAACATGTTCAATCGTACTAGTCTCGATCTCTAGGTAGACTGAAAACATCCAAGTGACATTGATCAATATCAATTCACTTAGACTAGGCCTTTTAACAGTCTAACACATCGAGGGATCCACTAGATATCTCTCTTTATATGAGAGGGACAAATTCTATCTCGATTACACAACTTCATCACATTGCTCACATAGTAACCAATCACAACCTTCATAATCGTCTAGGTTAAAGACAACGTTTGATAGTGTCAAATCACTATGTTCCTAATGTTGAAGTCTCTGGCAATCTCAAGTCAGAGGACTGAAAAATATACCTATCATGAGAAACAACTATGACTTAATCCATGTGATATTCTCATAGCAGGTCGTTCCAGTACTTTGTTCCCTAACAAGTACTCGTGATCTTGATTCGTATCCCTATACGTATAATCATCATATGATCATCAACCAAGACTCACACTAGTCTTAATTCATTATAGTTCCCAGTATAATGATCGACTATGGACATTTAGGATATTTATGTAAATACCCATGGATCTTATTATAATGTAAACATGCAAATTAATTATAATAAACAACAAATGAAATCCTTTATTTTATTAACTAAAAGTATTCATAAAGACAGTTAATGGATTGACCTAGGGCATATGCCCCATTACGAGGACCCATACAAATTTGGAGATGAGCAATGCTCAGGAGGGTAGTGATGATCGATTGGTTGTTGTAGCCTATCAGTCAGTTTTGATGGATAAGGTTACGATACTTCTTCAAACTTAGTTATTAATGTCGATTCTATCATGGAATTGCTGAGGGGTAAGGAATGCCAAGTTTAAGAGAGTTCTAAGAGATTTGTGGGATCTCCACAAACTGGATATTATGTGTATCTAAGAAACAAGGATAGCTGATCCTAAAATTAGTTGGCTTAATAATAACCCCAACATCAGAAGATTCATTTCCACGTCTCATGGCCGAAGTGGAGGACAAGTTATATACCGGGACAATAACAAGCTTCAACTTGACCTCATTCACAGTTCACACCTGATGATTATGTGTCGTGTATCGCCCAATTAAGGCCCCCTTGGATCCCCTCGTCAATTTACACCAGCACCAACTTCCATCAACGAAGGGACCAATAAGGTATCCTTATGAATATGGCACCACAATTGTCTATATCTTGGCTATTAATTGGGGATTTTAATGAAATAGTTTCTCAAGAAGAGAAGTGGGGTGGTATTTTTCACCCACAAAATTGCTGCCTGTTTAATGATATGCTTAACCAATGTTAATTGATGGATTTAGGTTTTGCAAGGCCTAAGTTCACATGGACAAATAATAGGAGGATTCCGCATCTAATAATGGAACGGCTGGACCGAGCATTAGCAAACTCGGATTGGATCCAGCTACTCCCAGAACCTAAAATGAGACATTTATCAAGATTTCATTCCGATCATCATTCATTATTACTTCACACTAAACGGAACAACACGCCTCAACCATAACTGAGACCATTCCATTTCGAAGTTGCCTACTTGTTACATGAGGACTTCCATTCACTCACAAAACAATTTTGGGTACATAATAGAAGAGACTTCTGCTCATTTATGATCAAATTTCACGACTCCCTCATATCTTGGAATGTCAATGTCAGACCCCACATAATTTGGGCATCTGACCGACCTAGATTACCTTAGTCCCTTGATAATCTAGCAGCCTTAACCTCTCCATCAATAAATAAATAAAATTAAGATCTTGTAATCATCAAATATAAAATTTTATCAACCATAAAGAATTTTAAAAATTAATTTCAAACCTCAAAGTTCAATTAAGTGATCAAATAATCCTCGAAATTTTTGTAAATATTTTTGACAGCACCTCTTATGATCCTAAACCTACACTGGAAAATCTGGCAGTCTTCATAATTTTGAGCATTTTTACTGTCTTAACATGCATTTCGAGGCAAAATCCTCGATAAATCCTCGAAAAATCCCAAAATCCTCATTTCTCATAAAAAATCTCCAATTTCCATTAATTTGCCCAAAACCCCCATTTTTTGAATTTTCTTAATTTCCAGAGATTTTTATTTATTTTTTCAATTTTTAAAACAATTTTCTTAGGATGGGTTTAATCCTGGACCAGGCCCGGTTTGCCCCCCCGGTTCGGCCCCGGTCTGGGATTAACCCATCGTCCCTAACCTTGGGATCGAAACAAGGTTCTGTTCTGTTTCGATTCCCATAATTTTTTTTAATATATTGTATCAATGGGGTGTGGGCAGGGGAATCTATGAGTTCCCCTTCCCCAATCGTCTTCCATCTTGGTCTTATTCTTCCTCTCTCCCTCCACGGTTCCTCTGTGTTTTCAGTTTCGTTTTCACTGTTTTTTTTTTTTTTTTTAATTCGATCCTTCTCCTCTTTCTTTTCTCAGTCAATCAACTTAATCCAACCCTCATCGATTTCAAACCCAAAACCAGTCCCACAATTTCAAAATTGAAATTTGAATCACCAACTCACCTTCAAACCAATGCACATACCACAGTCAACCCACGGTTCCTCCTCAATCGATGAAAATAGAGACGAGAGAGAAGAGAAATCACGCCAGGGAAACGTGAGAAAGAGGGTGAAAGTGAGAACGATAGAAGAGATAAGTAGAGTCGTGAAGGGAAGAAGAGGGAAGACGATGAAGAACGAAAAGTGAAGGGGTTGGGTGAAGACGATAAACACAGTGACCACACCCCCATTTTGATTTCGATTTTTGATTAAAAAAAAGGATGAAATGACCAGATTACCCCTTAAATATTATCTTTCCATGCACAACATTAGTGCCCTTATAGGTAATTTTGTCTTTTCCAATTTATTTCATAATTTTCTCTCCAATTTTTGTCCAAATTAAACCCTCAAAAATACTTCAATTCTAACAAAAATTGGAGCACTTACTAATACGCTTCGACTCCCAAACAACATGTCTCGAACGCAATTCTAGGTCTCGAACGCAATTCTAGATGTGGGATCCACGTCGACTCATTAAATCTAATTAAATATACAAATTTGAATTTTAAAACCTAAATACAATTATTTTTCATGAAATTCGAAATAATAGTTCAGGTTAACATTTAACTCTACTAGAACCCATTACGACATGTGTCTCAAGATAATACCCCGCGAACTTCGAATTTATTCGGTTAACTTGAATTTCGCAAAGTAACATATTAGTACACAACACTAGGCACATATCACACAAAAATAAAATTAATTAAAAATCTCAATTTCACTGGTCTTTAACTCCCGACTCACGACCAAAATCGTAGTTAGGCTTTGTTAATCACTTAATAGTCAAATTACCGATTTAAGAATTTTGGGATTTGACAATCTTCCCAACTAATAAAAATCTCGTCCTCGAAAGTAAAATTGAAACCAAATTTACCTCGATTAAAAGAGATTTGGAAAATGCTCTCTCATGTACGCCTTTTGTTCCATGTCAGCTCCGAGTCACCATAAAATTGCCACTTAATCAATACAAGTGGACTTTCTTTATTTCGAAGTTTCTGGACCTTCATATCCACTATCAATCTAGTTTGCTCTTCATATGACAAGTCACCCTGCAAATCAAGCTAATTCCATTCTATTATGTGATGCGAATCAGGTTCCTTCCGCCAGAGCATAGACACGTGAAATACATCATGAACTCCAGCAAACTGAGGCGGTAATGCAAGTCTATAAGAAACCTTCCAATCCATTTCACAATCTCAAAAGGTCCTATAAATCTGGGTGAGAGCTTTCATTTCAATCCAAATTTGTAATGGCTTTTGCTAGGGTTGACTTTCAAATACACCCAATCTCATTCACTATATTCCACGACTTAGGGATATATATCATAATAACTTTTGTGTCTTTCTAGAGCCGCTTTCAATCTTAGGCCAATCTTCTACAAAACCTCAGTATGATTTAGAACCATCTGTGGCCCCAGCTTTGCAAAATCCTCAGGTTCAACTTAACTGGTAGGAGAATAACAAGATATCCCATACAAAGTCTCAACCGGAGCCACATTGATACTTGATTGATAACGGTTATTATAAGAGAACTCACACCAAGGTATATATTCTTCCCATGAACCTCTAAATTTTAGTACACAAGCCTTGAGCTTGTTTTCCCACACTTGGATCAACTTTTCAGTCTGACCATCTGTTTATGAATGAAATGCAGGACTGAAATGTAACTGAGTGTCGAACGGTTCTTGTATGCTCTGCCATAATCCTGATGTGTACCGAACATGAATAAGAAACTATCATCAATGACACTCCAAACAAGCGAACCACCTCTCGCTCACATAAGAAGCTCAACTGTGTAAAGGTATCAGAAAGTAACATAGGAAAAAAATAAGTAGACTTTGTAAGTTCATCAACAATAATCCAGACCACATCATGCTTCCTCCGTTAAGTGGGCAGATGATTATCAAAATCCATCGTAATATGTTCTCATTTCCATTGCGGTACAGGAAGTGGCTGCAACGTACCTCTAAGTTTCCGCTATTCGACCTTAACCTGTTGGAAAATCTAACATCTCCTCACATAGTCACCCACATCAGCTTTCATCCCGGCCACCAATACAATCGGTCCATATCATGATACATTTTGGTCATGCTTAGATGAATGTTATATCTAGACCAATGAGATTCTCTCAATATCTCATTCCGAACCTCAGCGACCGATGAAATCCATAGTCTGTTTTTAATCATCAAACTCTGATTTGTAGACTCAACTTAATCTGGATTATTGCTATTAAAAGTAAAATCTTTGAACTTCATATACTCCACATCAACTTATGGAACCTCTGATAAAGTCATCACAACGACCTTTTTCAAACAAAACCTACTAATAAGTCAATCACGTCTTCCATTCCCAAAACACTTTATCACATCCTTTTGAACATATGAATTCAACATCTTTCTGAGTTAATATAATGATTGGCACAACTATATTAGAAAAAGCTTTCGCAAATCTATAATAATACCCAATTAAACCCAAGAATTTCATCATAGACAAGCAAAACTCACAAACAACTGAAATTTCTTATAGTTTAATCTCGAGTCTAACCTCAGTACTAATTGTTCCTACGTGATCAGTGGCCATCCTAGCCTTAGTCAGAGGCAACTCAGATGATGTTCTAGTGTAAGTAAATACTTACAACTTGGAATGTAAAATAACATCGTCTTATAGAAACAATCTAAATATGCATGATAAGGCGTTAGCCAATTCATTCTTAACAACACATCAAACTCTATAAACTCCTACAAATGTAAACCAGTGGCCATATCATATCTACAGAAGATTCCTGGCTAGTTGCCAGTGTCTAACTCGTTGCTTGTCCCTAATGTCCTCGACCGTTACCTCTATTTTTCTGCAGCTGAAATGTACCATTCTGAGCTGAAGATTGAAAAGAATGTGATCATGTCTATCTTGAAAATGTCTGTGTCAACTCTGAGGATCTACTGGTTATGCTCGAAAAAGGATAACGATGCACATATTATGGAATAACAATGACCTGTAGTGTCGAAACCTGAGCTTTTTCCTGACTCCACAATGCCCTGTATTATCGTGATTCGCACTAAAATGTTCGTGTAGTCACATAAGCTCTGACCATCTCGAACCTTCTGCAGAATGTTAGACTTAGTCACCGATATAGTAGTACCAAGTTTTTCCTGCAACCCATACATATACTTGCGCTTCTTCTCATTCTCTGTCATTCTTGACTATCTAGTAAACTTCAAAAGATAACTAAATTGAGCATCGTATTGAGTCAATAAAATATCTCCCTGAACTAGATGATCAAATTCTAGTTTCTTTTGTAGAATCAAGTTCTCATAAAAAACCTGCACAGTGAACTCTTCTAGAAAGTCAACCCAAGTCTCGAATATGGGATGTTCGGCATGCAGAGATCTCTACCAAATCTCAGCATCAGCTTGAAAATAGTATGAATACATCTAGGCTCTTAAATGTTTGTTAGAACCTAACATGTTATGAAGCTTCTCATGATTGAGAACCCAAGTCACCACAGTTCTCAAGTTCAATTCATGATAAAAGTACATAGGTCGTACTTCCTAAACTCTCTCATCTGCCTTTTCTCCCGTGATGTTCCACAAACAGTGGCTGGATTAGCCCGAACCAGAACTGCAACAACCGGTTCGACTCCGGGACAAACTACAGAGGTAGGGTGTTTCTTGTGAGCTGCTGGAGTGACAGTAGGAACTTCTTGAGCAACATGAGTTACAAATGCTTGAGCTGCCACCTGCTGACGCGCGACGAACGCTTTAATAATATTTAAAAATTACCTAAACCAACTATTTGCATAATAGTGGCAAAAGGTCGATCCCACAGGGACTGGTAATCTTTTTAAGGTTTAAAAAGAACAAAAAGGGAAATCCGGGTTTGATAGAGAATTGAATTAATTAAGCTAATCAAAAAGTAATTAAAGCAAAGGAGATAAAATTGAAAATAAAATAATTAATAAAAATACCTAGGTCAAGACATACAAGTTCGGTTCGGTAAAAGATTGAATTTGGTCGTCGATTTATGTAAAGTATGCAAATCAAAATATCCTAGTGTAGCTATAGACCCGGTGACGCACGCAGTTCCTCGCACTTCCAAATCTCGATAGCCAAGGTACGACGGTGACTACTTCCCTAGTCAAACACATAACCATATATTCAAGTGAATTATGTTTACTGTGTTAACCGCATTGAGCTTCGTGAAGGCACTACACCTAGACAACCGGATCACTAGTGTGTCCGATTTAGCCTAGATCCCTATGGTATTCAACCGGTCCCAAAAGGGTCTAATCAATTGGTATGGTCGAATGCCACTACTGTGGTCTTATCGCACAAGTAGGCTTACGACACACTGGCCGATAAATCAAGATTTGAACAAGTGTTTAACCTTGATTATTAAAATAATAACAAAGGAAATAAAATATTAATGAAAAGACTGAAATTAAAATATATAAATCTCACAAATCCATTGATATGCGCAGTTGAACCTCCCTCGTAGTTTTTTTTAGGCTAAAAGTTTTAGCCTCGCATAGTTGAAGAACACAAAGAACAAAGAAAAATAAAATAGAAAAGAATGGGGAAGAAAAGAAGAGAGTTCGGCCGCCTGAAGAGAGAAAAGGCCAGAGAGAGGCCGAATCCCAGAATGCCGTCCCGCAGCCCAAAAATATATAACCCTTTCCGTTTGCTTTATATCCCATGTGTCTATTCTTTCGTCCATGCATATTTTTCCTATTTTTCCTATATCTCCCTGATATCTTATATTATAATATTATAATATATATATATATATATAATAATCCTATTAAAACCAAAACATTCCTAACTTATATCCTTAAATTACGCAAGCACCAATGGACACATGTATGCCTAGTTGTCCGCCACACCATCTCTTTCTTGTCTCGCTTGTGGGCCCCACCAAATTTGCCTCGAGATACGTGCCATCGCAATTTTCGATGTAAAACATATTCATGCATATGAATACTCGATTTTGCGTAGTTTTTCGCCCATATTTAACCGCGCATTCCAATAACCCTGAAAATAATAAATAAACGCAATTAGGCTAGTATTTTGGAGATTGGACAATAAAAATATATATATAACTTATATATAATATTACATAATTAACGACTCAACAAATACCCCCAAACTTAGGACTTTGCACGTCCCGAGCAAAGGTGTAAATGACAAACACACAGGTAAACTAAACTAGACTTCTAATATAGCTATGCACAGACTCAACTAATCTTATACCCGATTCAAAATTCATTGAGTTCCATTGGTTTACATAGTTGCCAAGATAACAAGCCACTTAAGAAATTTTGGAGTTATGATATGTCAAGAACCGCAACCCAAACACAATTAAGATCACATTTTCAAGACAAAGATATGGTCAAGACAAACGCCATCAACTACTTGCGGGTTTTCTTGGTCTATACATTCAAGCACGCAAGTCCACAATTTTACTTAATCTAGCTATAAGCACTCGAGCTAAATCTTTTTATTTGAGGAGTTTCCATACACTTCCGCCTTTATTCATTTTATATGTATACTCTCTATTTTTTTCTTCTCCAGTTTTTTTTTTCAAATAATACGGTCCCTGCTCCATTTCCTGTGGACCACTTTCCTCACTTTTCCCCACCACAAGTTTCCCTGCTCCATTTCCTGTGGAAACTTGTGGGACTCTCTATATTAAGAAAACCCCTGTTAGCCCTTCTCACTTTCACTATAATTAAGCAAATTCCTCAATGTGGGTTAAAATATCATCACTTGCGCAATTTCAACCGTCTACCCATTTTGGTATCTAGCACAAGACTTAACCATCATACTAAGTCCCTAATCATGAAATCATAAAAATGCTAAGCTACGGTCTCGAGTGAGTATTTCACCTACTTTTTCATAAGTTTCAAGTCAAAAAGGCAACCATAATGTACTCATCCACAACCAAAGGCATGAAAAAAAGTTTCGGGTGACTCTAAATAATATAATAATAAAAACTATACTAAATACATGCATGAAAGTGTATCAACTTCTAACGAAATGAGAAAATGAGAAATGGAGGGAAAATAAATGGAAGAAATGAATGAATAAGATATATCAAACACCACCAATATCATCTGTCAACCACATGTAACCGCATATAATTGAAAAGTTTTAAACGATCTCACCTACGGTCTTTCGCAAATAAGCCCATCCAACTCAATCCACAAATCCTAAAGTACCCCCAAACTTATTCTGAACCTTGTCCTCAAGGTTCAAAACAAGTCAAGGAATCCATGCAAGAAAAAACAAAAAATAGTGGTGAACAAGAATATGGATAAAATAAGAAGATGATACAAGTGCACGCATAACAAAAGTCTCCAAAAACTAGTAAATGCTCAAATCTCGCATGTCTAGGTGACTAAAGAAACTATGAAATAAAATTATCATAATAAGAGCAATAACAAATAAGCATGAGAGTTAATTCAAATGATTCCTATCAAATCTTGCGAGCCCGAGTCTGTCAACTACGGGTGGAGTCAACAAGATGATGGAATGAGGTTTAGAGTTTTGGGTCTACTTAAAGACCTGCCACTAATGTGGCAACTTAAGTTGGATATGTCCCAACCAAGTCTCAAAACACCTAAAACTCTAATAATATGTTCATTCCTAAAAAAGAATATGCTCAAATTACTTCAAAAACAATGTAATCCATAGTCAAACCTAACAAAACTCAGGGGGTGGTCTAGTGCCATCAGCGCTCATCAAACATTCATTACACCTGTAAAAATTCAAGAGACCAAGTTAGGGCTTTATTAAACATAAAAAAAAACTAAAACTAAATTAAAATTGAAATAAATGCAATAAAAATAAAAACAAAGCTGGGTTGCCTCCCAACGAGCGCCTTTCTTTTAAGTCTTTGGCTAGACTTATTGTGACTCATCACGTGATGCCCTCTCCTTTGGAGATGTCAACAACAAATGGCGCATCAACATATTTGGGCAATGTAGCATGCATGTCCTCCTTTAGAATTGGGAGCTCATTCGGGACCTCTAACACAAAAGAATCTGTCGAGTCATGGTCATCCAACACAAAGGTGTCGACAATGTAGAAAATCCACGAATGCTCCTTTACGTCCACCCCCTTGCAAAGTCTAACAAATATGCATGGGAGGGTGGGTGGGTTCACCAACACCAGAGGTTGGTCTTCCTCGTTCTCTTTCTGGGGATCCTCCGACCTTTCTGAAATGACTTCAATTTCTTTCTCAGCTTCATCATCGTCATATTGTGCAATAGTAATGTCTAGCTCATGTGAAGAAACGTATAGTGTTTCCTCTGGTTCGCTCAAATGCTCGTCCACAATTGAGAACTCACTAAACTCAACACTTTTAGATGTATCAGCATTCACAGTCTCATCTGAGTCAAAAACTGGTTGCGGAGGCAACTCTTCATCGTCCATCAAATGCTCAAGTATAGTGGTAACTTGAGTTTCTGGATTTTGCAACTTTGATTTCATATGCTGCATATCCTCCTGCAAGGGATGCTGAGTGGTGCTTTGAGAAAGCCAATCGGAGATCATATTTCTCTCAATGTCTGCAATGGTTCTCCGTTCATGTTGATGACTTTGTTGAAAAGTTGGTTCTCTGAAGATCAAGTCATTCATCATGTCTTGTATAGACCTCTTTTCATGTTGAGGAATTTGTGGACTTCGCTTAGACATATATAAATTGGGTTGTGGTGATGGATAAGTGGAACCATGATGATTCTTATACTTCGAATAAGGACAAACATACATGGGATGAAAGTACTCCCCATGATTTCCACAAACCCTGACTTGTTGCACAAAAGATTGCGAGTTAGAAAATTGATGTCCATTATGTGACATACCTACCCCATTCACGGCATGATAGTATGAGTCTTCGAATCGACCATAATTATGGGCGTAGGAGGCCATTATGGAATTACCTGCAAAAATATTAGAAACAAAGAACTAGATACAAAATAATAAAAAAAACCAAAGAAAAATAAAAAAAAATAAAAAATAAAAACCAAAGAAAGAAAAAAACCAATCCCCGGCAACGGCGACAAAAATTGACGCGCGCCGAACGGGTCAATAAAATTTAAAAATACCTTAACCAACTATTTTTGTAGAATAGTGGCAAAGGGTCGATCCCACAGGGATTGGTATTCTTTCTTTGGTCAAAAATAACAAAATGAGAAATTGGGGGTTTAAGAAAGAATGAATTAATTAACTAATCTAAAAATAAACAAAGTAACTAAAGCAATGGAAATAATTTAAAAACAATTAATAGAAACACTTAGGTCAAGACATACAAGTTCAGTTCGATAAAAGATTGGATTTGGTCTTTGATTTATGTAAAATATGCAAATCAAAATATCCTAGTGTAGCTATAGACTCGGTAACGTACGCGGTTCCTCGCACTTCCTAATCTCGATAGCAAAGGTACGACAGTGACTACTTCCCTAATCAAACACATAACCACAATTCAAGTGAATTGGGTTTAATGCGTTGACCGCATTGAACTTCCCGAAGGCACTACACCTAGACAACCGGATCACTAGTGTGTCCGATTTAGTCCAGATTTCTAAGGTATTCAACCGGTCCCAAAAGAGACTAATCAATTGGTATGGTCAATCGCCACTAGTGTGGTCTTATTGCACAAGTACGGATGCTTACGACTCACTGACAAATAAATCAAAGTTTAAACAAGTGTTTAACTTCAATTATTGAAACAATACCAAAGAAAATAAAATATAATGAAAAGATTGAAATTAAAATATATAAATCTCATAAATCTATTGATATGCGCAGTCGAACATCCCTCGCAGTTTTACCTAGGCTAGAAGTTTTAGCCTCGCATCAAAGAACACAAAGGAAAAAAATAAAAATAAAAAAATGGGAGAGAAGGCGTTCGGCCAAGAAGAGAGAAAAGCCCCAGAGAGCCGTCCGGCAGCCCAAAAATATATAAACCCCTTTCCGTTTGCTTTATATCCCATGTGTCTATTTCCTTCCTCTCTTTTTTCTTTCGTCCTGTTGTAAAACAAATTTAAACTTGCTAAGAACTAGAAAAGGAAATAGAAGACTAAGAACTTCTACTACTACAAACTACTACTACAAAGGAGAAGAGAAGAAATGAGATAGTTGGAATGAGAAGTTTTCATTCAACTTGGTGTGCTCTTACAATGAAGTTAGTATCCTTTATATAGGCCATTTGGTTTGACAACAAATGTGCCTTAGCAATGTGGGACTAAAACATACACCCCATGTACATTGAAATGGTTACAAAGAACATGATAATACATAGACTATGAGAAGTACATAACTACACAATATGTTGGTGTACATGCATGGTCATCCACACTTCACAACACTCCCCCTTGGATGACGCTTGCTTAGAGATTGTGCCTCGTTAAAACTTTTACTAAGAAAAACCCTGTGGGAAAAAATATAGTAAAAGAAAAAGAGTACACTATTCTCATAAATATTAAGATGGGTATAATATTGTTAAGATTGCCTCATTAAAAACCTTGCATGGAAAACCCAATGGGATAAAACCATAGCTAAGGGAAAAGAGTGCAATACATTAATCAATAACTCCCCCTCATGTGAACATGGGTGAAACTTGTTCAGTTTCTTTACTTGCATTGTCTTTAAGTTTACGCAAGCCAATACCATATGTAAGCCTTTTGAATGTCGCAGTTGGTAAGGCTTTTGTGAATAAATCAGCAAGATTATCACTCGATCGGATTTGCTTGATATCAATTTCACCATTCTTCTGAAGCTCATGCGCATAAAAGAATTTTGGTGAAATATGTTTTGTTCTGTCACCTTTTATGAATCCTTCACTTAATTGTGCAATGCATGCTGCATTATCTTCATATAATATGGTTGGAGAATCTTTTATTGAAGGTAATCCACATGATTCTTGAATATGTTCAATCATATTTCTCAACCATACACATTCACGACTTGCATCATGAATTGCAAGTACTTCAGAATGATTGGAAGAAGTAGCAACCATAGTTTGCTTTACTGATTTCCATGATACAGCAGTATTACCACATATGAATACATATCCCGTTTGAGAACGGGCCTTGTGAGGATCAGATAAAAATCCAGCATCGGCATAACCTTGAAGATTCAGTTTCACCCCTCTCGAGTAAAATAAACCCATGTCACTTGTTCCTCGAAGATATCGAAAAACATGTTTAATCCCATTCCAATGTCTTCGAGTTGGTGAAGAGCTATATCTTGCTAGTAGGTTGACAGCAAAAGCAATGTCAGGTCTTGTACAGTTTGCAAGATACATAAGTGCACCAATTGCACTTAAATATGGTACCTCCGGACCAAGTAGCTCTTCATCACTTTCATGAGGTCGAAATGGGTCCTTATCCACTTCAAGTGATCTGACAACCATTGGAGAGCTCAATGGATGCGCCTTGTCCATATAAAATCTTTTTAATATTTTTTCAATATAATTTGATTGATGGACAAATACTCCACTTGAAAAATGTTCAATTTGCAAACCAAGACAAAGTCTTGTTTTTCCAAGTTCTTTCATCTCGAATTCCTTTTTCAAGTATTCGGATGTTCTAACGATGTCGCCGTGGTTTCCCACTATATTTAAATCATCAACATATACAGCAATAATCACAAATCCTGTTGATGATCTTTTAATAAAGACACATGGGCAAAGCGGATTATTTACATATCCTTCTTTCAGTAAATAATCACTAAGGCGTTTGTACCACATTCGTCCGGATTGTTTCAATCCGTACAAAGACCTTTGTAATTTTATAGAATGCATGTTATGAGGTTTTGATTTTATTTCATCAGATATTACAAATCCTTCAGGGATTTTCATATATATCTCCTTTGTCTAGGGATCCGCATGATATATCTTTAATGACATCCATTAAATGCATATCAAGCCCTTCGTAAAAGCGCAAGGCTTATCAAGAACCGAAATGTGATTGCATCTATAACAGGAGAATATGTTTCCTCATAATCGATGCCAGGTCGTTGTGAGAAACCTTGAGCTACAAGTCTTGCTTTGTACCTTGTAACTTCATTTTTTTCGTTTCTCTTTCATACAAATACCCATTTATATCCAACAGGTTTTACGCTATCTGGCGTTTGGACAATCGGTCCAAAAACCTCCCGTTTCTTTAACGAGTTTACCTCTGCTTGGATAGCCTCTTGCCATTTTTGCCAATCACGTCTTTTTCGACATTCGTCCACTGATCGTGGTTCTGGATCATCATCATTTTCACATATTTCAAAGGACACATTGAAAGCAAATATATCATCAGGAACAATTTCATTTCGATCCCAAATCTTACCAGAGTTTAAATAATTTATTGAGATATCATTATTTTCATCTTTTTCCTCTTTTTCTAGAGGAAGTTGTTCCTCATCATAATCAACTTGTTCTGACAAACCCTTATCAAAGGATTCTTGTGCTTTCTCAGGAGTATTTTGGTTTGCATTTATTTTTACTCCCGTTTTCCTCTTTCGAGGAATTGTATCCTTTGAACCAACTGGTCTTCCACGCTTTAAGCGTTTCGTTGGTTCTTGTACATTTTGTTGCACAGAGACATCAATTCTTGCAGGAGCATTTACAGTTGGAATATGTGATTTTGTCACTTGTTTTGCATCATTAAATGAATCAGGTAATTGATTTGCGATTTGTTGCAAATGAATGATCTTTTAAACTTCAAGTTCACACTGATTTGTGCGTGGATCATAATGTGATAAAGTTGATGCATTCCAAGCAATTTCGCGCTATTCCTTTTGAATTGGTTTCTTATCTCCCATAATGGTAGGAAAATTGCTTCATCAAAGTGACAATCAGCAAAACGTGCAGTAAATAAATCCCCTGTTAAGGGCTCAAGGTATCTTATAATAGATGATGAGTTAAATCCAACATAAATCCCAAGTTTTCGTTGGGGACCCATCTTAGTTCTATTGGGAGGTGGTATAGGAACATACACTGCACAACCAAAAATTCTCAATTGCGAAATATTTGGTTGTTGACCTAAAATGAGTTGCATGGGGGAATGTTCATGGTATGCAGTAGGCCTATAACGAATGATAGATCTTTGCATGAAGGATCTGCATGTCCCCAAACCGAAGTTCATAACTTAGTTCTCATGATTAAAGGTCTCGACAATTAATTGAATGCGTTTGATCGAGATTCGCCAAGCCATTCGGGTATGCACGTGTGGAATGAATGTTCAATGGTAATTCCTATAGACATGCAATAATTTTGAAATGCGTGAGATTGAAATTCCCGGCATTATCAAGACGGATGGTCTTGATTGGGTTGTCAGGGAATTGTGCTCTTAACTTAATGATTTGTGCTAAAAGTCTAGCAAATGCAACATTGCGGGTCGAAAGCAAACAAACATGTGACCACCTAGTTGATGCATCTATCAAAACCATGAAATATCTAAATGGTCCACAGTGAGGATGAATAGGTCCACATATGTCTCCCTGAATGCGTTCTAAGAAAACTGGGGATTCCACAACAATTTTACTTGGGGATGGTTTAACTATCAATTTACCTTGAGAACAACTAGCACAATTATAATCACCAGCTGAAAATATTTTGTGACTCCTTAAAGGAAGTCCATGCGAATTATTAATTATTCTTCACATCATTGATGATCCTGGATGACCAAGCCGGTCATGCCATAAAATGAATGACGTTGGATCATTAATTTTCTTATTCAAGACGACATTCGTTTCGACATGCCTTATATGAGTAAAATATAATCCGGATGATAAAGCTGGGATTTTTTCTAACACTTCTTTTTTCCCATTTGAAACCAATGTGACATAGAGAAATTCTCTATTATTTTCATTCACGGTTTCAATGTGATATCCATTTTGTCGAATATCTTTAAAGCTCAGTAAATTTCTTCTGAATTTTTCAGAGTATAAGGCATTGTCAACATGAATTGTTGTTCCCCTTGGCAACATAATATTTGCTCTTCCAGAGCCATTAATCAAATTGGAGATGCCAGATATTGTTTGAACATTAGCATCAGCTAAGTTCAAATTGGAGAAATATTCTCTGCTTTTAAGAATTGTGTGCATTGTAGCACAATCAGCAAGGCATACATCGCTCTTATTTGATTCATGACTTGAACACATGATTTGCTGATCCATCTGGACAAATAATGTTTGACAAATCAGAAAAAGAGTCATGATAATATTCATAATATTTTGCCTTTGATTTTAAAGGCATGGTAAAGGTCACCAAAATACTCGGGCATATATATGACAATATTTAGGCAAAATAGCCTTTCATATATGACTAAAAAAAATGTCACAATTATGAGCGCTCATTGTCAATAATTATTTGCCCTTTGTAGTGGTGCACCACTTTTATTCTAAATTTTGGTGGAATTGTCAATACGACCTTTACCTGATATTTTCACCTTTTCCGCGTCCATAAATTTATTGCGATCATGATCATTATATGCAACATATGCTTCTTAATTTGAAGCTGAACTAATTGGACGGGAGTGATATTATATTTATAATATCTCATCGTTTTACTCAGCTACCATGAGACAAGAAATCAATCCTTAATATTTATTGGATTGACGTACGCACTCGATATTTGTTGCAACAATAAATCGAGGCGGGCCACGTGACCTCTTTATTGTCTCATCAGTCATATTTCCACATAACCTCAACATAGAGGTAATTAAAATTGTGGAATTATAATTAATATTTGACTGATTAAATTTTGTAGCATGAGACCCAGCCGCTCATTTTGAGCTTTATGGAGCATTACCCTTTTGGTATGTATAACTCCATAAGGTGAAAATATATATAAAGTGAAATATTCACTTTTCAAATCTCCAAAGAGAAATTGATGAATGATTATGTATAACACACAGCCTTGCATAGAATTATCATGACAAGAATTATAATAAGGTAACAAATGCAAACTATGGTTGAAAAGTATTTTGAAAATAAATTTAATATAAAATAGTTTTCTCATTTGCACCTTATAAATTGTAGCCCATGAGGGCAATAACATGATGAATTGGGAGAAACTTTTCTCATTTGCAACAACATGGTTAAAGTAATTTCAAATCAATCCAAATTTACTCATATGATACAAGTATGCATGATGTAGCCCATGCAAGAGAACAATTGATAGCTATAACCATAGTAGGACTTGAACCAGTCACCATAGTGGACAGGAGTCCGTTTGAAAATAAATTTAATATAAAATAGTTTTCCTTTTTTTTTTTTTTTTTTTTTTTTTTTTTTTTTTTATGTAAAAACATATCATATGATTAAATATATGTTCACAACTTGATTATTAGTATGCAAAATGTATTACTTGTATGAGTTGGTGGGACAACCTCCAGGTTGGGTGGTGAGACGAAGTCTACTTAAAAACCATGCCACGTCGAACGGGATAACCCGTCTCCCTTTCAATGTTTAGCTTTACTGGGGACAAGGCTTACCCACTATCAACCCAAACTCATAACACTATTTACAATA
Source organism: Stephania yunnanensis (assembly GCA_039657365.1). NCBI lineage: Eukaryota > Viridiplantae > Streptophyta > Magnoliopsida > Ranunculales > Menispermaceae > Stephania > Stephania yunnanensis. The sequence continues at coordinate 19,784,206 of CM077589.1, read as the reverse complement.
TAAAAAATCAAGAATAGAGCATAATTAATCGTTTGTAGTATAGCGAGAAAACTAGTTATGTCACATATTGATTTTTGATTTCTGATGTAGAAGATCGTACAAGACGCAACTACAGAGCATACTATCGCAATCGGTGACGTTATAATGGTATATGAATAAAGTATGCATATAGAAGTTATGCATGTAATAAAAGGAAACAACCATGGTAATTTAGGAATAAATTGAACTTATTTAAATAACAAAAGTTATACCTTCTTAGCTTTTCTCCTTAACAAGCCTTCTTGAACTTCAAGATCTCCTTAATGCTAGAGCAAGCTCGTGCTGATAACGTGTTGTAAAATAAATTTAAACTTGCTAAGAACTAGAAAAGGAAATAGAAGACTAAGAACTTCTACTACTTCAAACTACTACTACAAACTACTACTACAAAGGAGAAGAGAAGAAATGAGATAGTTGGAATGAGAAGTTTTCATTCAACTTGGTGTGCTCTTACAATGAAGTTAGTATCCTTTATATAGGCCATTTGGTTTGACAACAAATGTGCCTTAGCAATGTGGGACTAAAACATACACCCCATGTACATTGAAATGGTTACAAAGAACATGATAATACATAGACTATGAGAAGTACATAACTACACAATATGTTGGTGTACATGCATGGTCATCCACACTTCACAACAGTCCATGCATATCTTTCCTTTTTTTCCTATATCTCCCTGATATCTTATATTATAATATTATAATATATATATAATAATAATCCTATTAAAACCAAAACATTCCTAACTTATATCCTTAAATTACGCAAGCACCAATGGACACATGTATGCCTAGTTGTCTGCCACACCATCTCTTTCTTGTCTCGCGTGTGGGCCCCACCAAATTCGCCTCGAGATACGTGCTATCGCGATTTTCGATGTAAAACATATCCATGCATACGAATACTCGATTTTGCGTAGTTTTTCGCCCCATATTTAACAGCGCATTCCAATAACCCTGAAAATAATAAATAAACGTAATTAGGCTAGTATTTTGGAGATTGGAAAATAAAAATATATAGATAACTTATATATAATATTACATAATTAACGACTCAACACCTGCGCTCGTAAGATAACTCTAACATCTGCATAACTAAGTTTTAAAACATGTTTGAACCCAAATGTTGTGGATCCTTATTGCCCTCGCCAAATCCCTGTCCCAGCTCTTGTTCTCCACTCATAGTGTCCTACGACAAAGATTGCAAGAAAAATTGTTCAACATAACTATATCCATCGATATCTTAATAATATAAAACACAAATAATACAAATCATAAAATTTTTAAACTTTTTTTACCTTGTTCCGTCCCATTACTTCCTAACTAATCATTCATTTACCTTCAAACAATAAGATTATTTTAGAATTCTAGGCTCTGATACCAACATTGTCGGACCCCATCTAATTAAGGCAATTGATCTGCTTAGATTACTTTAATCCTCTGATAATCTAGCAGCCTTAACCTCTCTATCAATAAATAAATAAATTAAGATCTCACAATCATCAAATAAAAAACCATATCAACCACAAAGGATTCTAAAAGTAAATGACGAACCTCAAAGTTTATTTAAGTGATTAAATAATCCTCAAAATTTTTCGACATCACCTCCTAGGATCCTAAGCCTACACTGGAAAATTTGGTATTCAAAAGTCTTCAACAAAACCTGCTCAACTTGGTGAAAATGTCGAATGACTAATAATCTATCTAAAACAATATATATTGCATTAATAAAAATTATTTATTCATTCTAACCTATTTTAGGTTTTCAAAATCCTTAAACCATTATTACCTTAATTCCACAGTATTCCAATCTATCTCAAAATTGTTACAACTATTCCAAAGAAGATCCTAACCACACACTAACTCAATAACCCATTTATATAATATATTACATTAAAAAAATACATACATAGAGATAACGGAACTAATTAGGTCACAGAAAATCAGATAGCTTCCTATTTCCTTTGTCGTTGCTCAAACCTGTCATTACCCAATTATAAAGATTTGATAATGTCATATAAGTAAGTCCCACACTATCCAATACACATATAATAATGCATAATAATCCAAGAGTTTAAATAGACAATATAATCAAAGGAATCCAAATACAATCGTGAATCTATCCCATTTCTATTATCCGACCACAATCAGATGTGTTCTCTGAAAGTGGTAAGTAAATAGTAATAAAGACTCATGCCCATAGAGGATAACCAAATGAGACTCATTCCTCAAGTTTATCAGAGTATGATCTGGTTCAACGTGATCTCATGATAACCAAGTGATGCAAAATATCATTGACTTTAGCTCCTTAATTATAATACTAAAAAATAATATAGTGTTCTACCTTATACACACAGTATAGTAAACGCTATAAGGAGACTCAAATCGACCTTATCCTCTCCACCAATGTATGCATGTACACCAAATAATGCAATATCAAGGATCAATACAATTGATCCAAAATTATAATCATACATTGCAAGGTTACTATGAGATTTACTTAACCTTACAAACGCGATACCATAACTCCTTGCACTATGTATCATTAAACTAATCCACACAGGGATCGAATTGCGGTCCTACAATTATTTTATAAGTTCGGTATGATTCCACAACAATTTCACAATTGTTTCCAATTTATTATATATTAATTAGTCCCATCTCGCTTTGAAAAACTTGGAATCATTCTGAATCAAATCCTCAAATGTTTGAATCCCAATTTCAACTGCAAATTGTGGTTCAAAATTTAAAATTAACCTAAACCAAGCCTTAAAATAATTCTCACAATTTTACTCATTTTCAATGTTGTAACACGCATTACGAGGCAAAGCCCCCAATAAAAATCCTTGAGAAAATCTCAAAATCCTCATTTCTCATAAAAATCTCCAATTTCCATTAATTTGTCCAAAAATCTCATTTTTTTTTAATTTCCCTAATTTCTAGGATTTTCTTTTATTTTTTATTTTTAAATTATTTTTATTTTTATTTTTAAGGAGGATGGGTTTAATCTTGGACCGAGCTAAACTCGGTTCGGCCCCGGTCTGGGATTAACACATCATCCCTAACCTTGGGATCGAAACAGAGCTTCTGCTATGTTTATATTCCCATATTTTTTTGGCAGCAACTAAACGGACCCCATTGCTAAGGTGTACCATTTTTTTGAAAAAATTCCAAGATTAACCATGTCTTCAACCAAACAAAAGACCCCATCTCTCATAACCATTTTTTGGAACCCCAGTTTTTTTAACCCCCCTACAATCAATTTTTGCATTAGTTAGGGTCACTGTGATCGCTGCATTAAGATCGAAGGTGCACAAGGTAGGTTTAGATCTATGGTTGGCAAAGGTCAGCGAGCAAAGGGAACCATCGGCGAGGTCGTTACATTGTTTTGCTTGATCAGGTAAGTTGTTTTCATAAAAATGTTAAGGGTTTTGATCGTGATGAGATTCCATGTATTTTGATTGTATTTTTCTCGATTTTGGCCGGTGCAATTTGGGTGTGGATTGCCAGTGACAAACGACCTCACAGGGCCGAAAGGTGTGCATATGGCATGATTGTGGCAAACTGAGTTGAGCCTATTATTTTCACAATTGTTGAACCGAGTGATTAACTTGAATTTCGATCACATATGACCGAGATCAGTACATGGTTACGACCACCCATAGCTGTAACCTATATATATTTCAATTTAAGTCGTCCGATTACTATGTTATTGATTTCAGACATGGATCTCCGAACCTCATGAAATTTAAGCTTTTTGTTCAATTTCTTATGCCTGATTATATTACTATTGTAGTAGTATTATATTGAGCACAATTTGTTTCTTTTTTTTAGGAATGGGGAGAATAAAAAGAAAATCAGGGAGGTCTTCGACTATAAGGCAGGGTGGGAGGGGACGCAAGGCTTGAGATGTTAGTACTATAGCGTCCCAAGTGGAGGTTGCCCCCTCCTAAAAGGAAACGCCCAACTTCATAGAACCGAAAAGAAGAAATGGTCTCACAACTGGGGTGCAACTTCTTTTGTTGGGGACAGAGATGGTCTTACAACTGGGCGTGAGAGTATGGAAGGTACTGAGCTTTGTCGTACACCAACGGGTGATGGTGTAGGTTCTGAGGATAATACTGCTGAAATTGAGGGTGCAGACTTCCCCAATACATTGTCACTTGCTAAAGACGAAATGACCACTTCATTTCTGGTGGCCCAACCACTTTAGACCTCTTACCATCATTCCGCTACCATGTATTGCTAGACATTTGGAGGAACAATGTACATATTGCTATGCCTTGGTTATGTTATGAAACATTTTGGGTTCTTTCTTATCTAACATTACTACAACTTCTTTTGTAGGCTCGAAGATTCCTCAAGTGTACTAACCATGGTTCTCTAGTTTCAGTTTGGCAGACTATCCAGACACCCGGAGAAAGAAATGATGAATAAGTTGATTATAGATACTGGCTTGGGACCTTTAAGTTATATCTCTTATGATGGAAGCAATCGGGTGTTAATCTCTGGCATCTTTTAGAGATGGCAACCCGAGACCAATACGTTCCACATGCCATTTGGAGAGATGACAATTACATTAGATGACGTGCGAGTCCTTCTTGATCATCAGGTCATTCGAAAGACAGTTGTTGTCAAGTTGAAGGAACGAGTTGAGGTGACGGCTATGGTAAGCCGTTTGTTGGGGATTCCAGTTGGTGAAGTTGATAAAGAGATTAAGACTATGCCTGTCCTCACTATGAGGTTGGTATGGTTGAAGGAATGGTTTGCAGTCCCAATTAAAAGACTTTTAGATGAAGTGGATGAGGAAAATGAAAGGAAGAGGAAGGGTCCGAGGGGAAGAAAGGGCTTTACGTGTATCCCCCTATCGAGTGTTTGGTCAAAGCCTACATTTTATACCTATTTGGAGCCACCCTTTTTGCGAATAAGTCTGATACAAGTGTCCCTCACACTCTCATTCATGTTTTAGATGATGTGGATAAGATTAGGCAGTATGGATGGGGTGGAGCGGCACTTGCTTACTTATACTGTCGGCTAGGCATTGCAAGTCGCGCCGGGGTTATACAAATTTGTGGATGCATGACCTTGTTAGAGGTAAAGTATTGAACAACCTATTTAATTTTTTTTTTCATTACTTTCTTGTAACATTTCTTTTATGCATAGCTGGATGTACTATCACATTCCATTCATCAAACAACGTCTCCGTATTGACTACAAAGTGGGAATGCCACGAGTGATGAGGTGGCACAATAAGATTGAGTGGGGGCTAACGTTGGAGCTTCTCATAGACTTTAGGAGGTGAGTCGATAGGATGCGAACCGAAGAGGTGATGCACCTACACTATAATCACCTACACTTCTTAATTTACGTTACATTTGTAACTAATTTTAATTTTTCCCTATGTGATTTGACATACAACTAAGAAGAATGCACCTCCAGACCATGAAATGGCCTTCTATTTAGGTTTGAGGAGGTTTATAGATGTCACCGAACTGCACAATTCTGCAAGGGTGATGAGCCAAATGAGATATGTTCAAGGCATTCCAAAAAAACCACACAAACCCATTTCTGCAGATAGGAGCAGCCTAGCCCATACATAGTTAGTGAAGTATAGTTACGACTCCCAAGTTTGGGAGGAGTGGGAAGACCATATCATTGCTAGAGAATAGCGCGATGAGAGGACTGTATTTCCATGGCAATCTGCACCAGGATACTTTCAATGGTTTGAGTCGTTGAGCCATCAATTTGCTGAAACCCTATACATGTCACCTGGGTGGATGATGAAGATGAGGCTACTTTGGCATAAATTCTATTTTTCTGATAAATTCTACTTTAGTGTTTGTTAGCAGTTACTTACTCGCCTTATATTTATTGATAACGTAACCGTCAAGCACTTAACGTTGCATTGCAGTTCAGATCCATGCCTAGAACCAGTGTTACGGCTGAAAATACAATTGCAATGGCGGATGTAGTGATTGACTTCTTATTTGGAGTTGAAGAGTACGTGGAAGACATGGTGACTGCCACGACCACCTACAGCGACGGAGCTACAACATCCACTGTTGCAGATATGGCTCCTCAGATAAGCGTTGAACATGCCTCATAAATTAGGGAATAGATTTAGGTGCTGGTCATTCTTTTAAACTTGTGGAAAAATTTGGATTGTGAATTGTTAAGTGTTCTTGTTGACTACATTTCCCCATTTTAAATTTTTTGGTCATATTTTGAATTTGTCGCTACTTTTACTTTGGGAACCTTCTTTAAAGTGTTTCTTATAAGTTTGGAATGTTTTACCGTACTATCTTTATTTAATGTATGTGCTTTTGATTATAAAATATTGTCAGTGGACACGCAGGGCCGAGAATTATGTAAATAACGATCACATTTGTCTGAACATATTTATAGCATTTTGGCACCATGTAACCAATAGTTGTTATTAAGTTTTAGTTAAACTCACCAAAATATAAATTGCATGGAATTCATGTGAGGTATAATTATCAACTTTGTGAGGTATGCTAAGAACTTCGGTCACCCTTGTAGAATAATGGGGTATGACGAGTAAAATGAAGATGTTTGTTCGAAACTATTTCTAATGTATCGACCAACGTTAACATAAGCATTTCCCTCTATAATGAACACACACGTCCGAGAACCTTTGATTATTTTTTGAAATTCCCAATTGTGGTTATGTTTAGTTGTATAATGGGGTATGATGAGTCGTGCAAAGACCATTGTACGAGACCATTACATATGTTTTGGTTAGCTTTAACCGAGACTTATTGCACTTTACCGGACACTCTTCTGAGATCTTATGATTTTTTCTGAAGTTCCCAAATGTGGGATTTGCTTAGTAAAATAATGGGGTATGACAAGTGGTGTGGACAAGTTTGGGCGAAACCCCTTACAAAGGTTTCAGCTACGTTTAACCGCATTTTTGCAATCTTTAACGGACACATTCGTCCGAGAACTTATGATTTTTTGTGAAGTTCCTAAATGTGGGGTATGCTTAGTATACTATTAGGGTATGACGTGTAGTGCAAAAATGTATGTGCGAAACCCTTATAAAAGTTTCGACCATCTTTAACCGAAGTTGTATGCATCTTAACGGACACAATTGTCCGAGAACTTATTAATTTTTTTAAGTTCCCTAATGTGGGGTATGCTTAGTAATATAATGGGTTATGACAAATAATACGGAAATGTTTGTTTGAAACTCTTAGGATATTTACGGTTTCCATTAACTGATATTCTTCATGGTGTTACGGATACCTTTCTCCGAACTGTTATGTATTTTTTTTAACTTGCCAAATGTGAGGTATGGGAAGTACAATAATGGGGTATGACCAGATAAACAGAAACATGTGGTCGAAACTATTTATTCAGTCTCGGACAGGGGTCGCCGAGATATGGGAATAAGTTTTGGAATTGTCAGACCGAGAGCACTCAAAACCTGCAAAAATCCTTCCAACTATGCAAAATAAGGGTTGCATGTGTTTCAAGTTTCAATCTAAAAAAGTATCAAGTACATGTCCATTTAAATAGAGCAACTACATGTGAATCATTGCTATACCCACCCATGTACACCAATAAAAACTATTGTCTACCCAAAAAAGAACATGATGCATACACGCAAAAAGGTTACATGTTATTAAAATTGAGTCCTTCCATGAAAGTCCAAAAGTGGTTCAGAATTCAAGACAAACTATCAATCTAGAGTTACCATCTCCAAAGGTCCGGTTTGTGTTGGTATCAGTATAACATTCAACCCATTAGGCCAATGCCTACTTTCAGGTAACGCATATACATCCCATTAACTGGAGATAGGAGGTAGAAGTGCACCGTCGTTCATTCGTAACCGCAATTGGAGAACATTTAAATTTAGTTATAAATGAATAATTAACATTACAATAACCATTAAAGATAGGCATACAAAAGTTTACCATAACTAAATGATTAGTGTTATCCAAACACAACCATATGACTTGTCTTTCAGGTACTGGAAGGGGCTCACGTAAGGCAGGAAACTAAGTCCCAAACCTACCATGAGATAACGAAACAAATGACCTATCGTAACAATTGGAAACAATTATGCCCATGTCTGGTAATGTAAGCCAAGAAGAACCCAGTGCAAAATCGGTCTCAAAAGTGTTGATGGAATTTCTAATTGTGTCGAGATTTTCTTATATCTGGAACACATTGATGTAGAAATCCCTATGATTGTCAAACACCCGTGCTATTTCCCTCCTCGCCGTTATCCAACCAGAACTAGATTCGTATCCTAATGCCTCACCTATTACGTGATACCCACAGTTGCCATCGGACTCCACATTCCTTGTCTCGAGCTTGAATGGTAACCACAAATCTGGTACTTGATCAATAAACCAAGCAACAACTTGAGATCAGGTCTTTGATCGCCTAGGTGGTGCAAATGGGATCGATGTAGTAGCTCGATCAAGTCCCTTTCCCCTCCCCCTCCCCCTGCCACCACTGTTTGAAGATTGGGATAGCTCCACAGAATTGAAATCACCAACCACGGACTCTTGGGTGGGTCGAGGCTTGGCAACTGACCTAGTCTTCGTGGCAAGAACCTCATCAACAAATACCTCCTCGTCAAAAACCTCATGACCAACAGAATGAGCATCATCATCAGCAGATCATGCCTCCTCTGCAGCCTTAGCTCGAACATTAGCCATCTTAAAAAAAGATGGAGTCCTCGTTGTAGATTTCTCAAGTTTCTCCATTTTCCTATCTTTTTTGGACTTCTTCTTCTTTGGACCCAATGGACCATTACGAGGCCGTCCCCTAGTCTTCATTTTTCTTTCTGTATGGAAATAACAGTTGTACTTGGGCATGTGATTTTCCTAAACTTTTGGACAATCTTTGCTCTCACATCGGGATTCCCGCTTCAGAACTTAGACTCAATTGTTTCCATTTCAGTATGATACTAATGGTCATCTTGTTTTTCTTCACCAACCTTGATCTGGTCAAGTTTGATTTCCTCCAATGTGGTAGCACCTGATTAAGAGTAATTGGGCTACCATCCAATACATGACTTGCAAGCTCGTGGGCATATGGCAACCCATGAGTGGCCCTTAAAACACATCCACAAAGAGATCTATCGAGGCCAGCACCATCATCAACCTTCTTCAATTTCTTATTGATCTCATCCAATGTGTATCGAGATATAAACCCAATAATGATGCTGAAAATGTAGTGTTCATATTGATGTGCGACGTGATGCATCGACCGATTAAACGAAGCCTCAACTGCTCTTTGTTGGTGGTCAAGAACTATATGTATGGACCTCCACACATCTCCAAAGTGCCCCTGCAAAGTCCCCAACTTTTTTCTTCAAAGTAGAATGCGCACCCTCTACCCGATTAGTAGTGGCATTCCCAAAATGCATTACCTTATCCGTCCACGCATCAACAAATTCCTCCTTATGACACAACCACGTGTCCCAGACGTAATCTATCAAACCAGACATTCCTCCATACTCTTCTTCAAGCTCATATACCCTACCCATATATGATAATTATGTCGATGCGTGTACCACATCCATCCACCTCATGTACCATATATCGTAGTCTTCTTGATTAGAAAACAATTCTCGTCTTAGCATGGACATTACTATTTACGTGCCAACCACATAGTAAGTGTGTGCAACTTGGGAAGACTTCCTCAACTGCCCATATGAGAGCTTGATCTCTATTAGTCAATATCATCTCGGGCTGAGTCCACCCAACCAACAAATCCCTCAACTGCCTCAAGGCCCATTGATAGTCAGGCATATTCTTTTTGGCTAAGAATGTATATGCCACAATGAAAGTCATGCTAGTGGAAATGATGCCGGCAATCTCGAGCATTAGGTACTTGAATCTGTTAGTTTTATAGGTGCAGTCCATAATCAATACATGAGGAAAGCACTGAAAAAGCTGCAACGAAGTAGGGTGAGCAAGAAATAGGCCCTTGAAGATGTTCGATCCTTACCAACACACGTACCGCTCAACATATCCATGTTCATCCAAGTTTTGAAATAACATATGCATCTTTGTCTTGCCTTGAGCTTCAGTCCTTCTCAATCGGGCTCTCTCATTGTAGATTGTTTTGATGACAGTCACATTACCCGGATTCTTCTCCTTAATGCTAGCAAGAATGTGTTTAGGTTTTGCACAAGTCTTGCTTAAATCCTTTAGAATCACCCTCTCAGTCTGGTAAGCCTTCAGGGATATGCATGGCCAATCAAGTTGTTTGAAAACATGTGGTTGTGAACCCACACACAACACTAACATGTCATTTATTATCTGATGCATGTTTCACGTTTTATCTTGAATAGACATCCACACTTCTTGGAAGCAGTCTCTTTAGGCTTTTGCTCAACCTCATCCCCATCTTTTTCTTTACATGATTTTTCGGCAGCCAACTTCAACTTCTTCGCCTTAGACATCTTTGGTGAAAATGCACCATACCTCTCACATCCAATGGACAATTTAGTTCTCCGACCAATTGGAGCATCAAACTTCAATATGATGACTATAAACCCACACTTCTTAGCTGTAGTATGTGCCCAATTCAGTACTTCCTCTCTACTATCGAATGGCATGACAAGCTTAAAGGTCTCGGTGAAGTTCGGGAAGTCAATGCTCGTGGTACATCATGTCTCTTCAAAAGGAGCTGCAGTAGGAACCTACAAGAATGAAAAGAACCACTAATGAAACACATAACTATGGCATAACAATCATATTTCATCATTTTTATACTGTGCGGAGACTCAGCTCTAACCGAAACCTATTTGTAAGTATCAAAAATGTGTAGTCGAAAGCTAACTATTGGTAACAGTTTAGCTCAGTCGAAATTCATAGATTCATATTAGGCGTACTTGGTCGAGTAGAGTGCAAGAAGTGCGGCGTAACAGGGCTGAGGGCGTGTTATACGTCTCAACCTTGTGTGTCCGACAATCACGGGCAACCAAAAAACTTTACAATTAAATCGTTGAAATACTTTAAATCTTACCTCATTCTGCTCTCATTCGCTTCGGTTTAACACTTCCTCTGTGATTTCCATGATTACTTGCTCGATTTATCCCAAATGCGATGCCCTAGCAAATCCAAAAATGGAAATAATGTAAGCACTCAGAAAAATATAGAACAGGCTAGAGAACCAATATAGATGAGAAGAAAATGGACTTACTTGGTTAATTCTGTGACGATTCACCCTTGTTTGCCCAGAAAATGTGATTTGCGTGTGTGGGAGTCAAGAGGGTTTAAAGAATAGATGGAGGAGTATTGTGTTTTGATTGATAGATTTGGGGTATGCTTGAGACAAAACCCCTTATATATTAAGGGCAATACAAACATTTCACCTATGGGTAAAAAAAAAACCTAAAAACTTTTGAAAAATGGGGTTCGTTTAGTAATTTATAGGGCTCGTTTAGCTACTGCCATTTTCTATATATATTATATCAATGGGGGTTGGGTAGGGGAATCCATGAGTTCCCCTCCTCCCCGATCGTCTTCCTTCTCGGTCATCTTCTTCCTCTCTCCCTCCACAATTCCTCTGTGTTTTCAGTTTCATTTTCACTATTTTTTTTAATTTGACCCTTCTCCTCTTTCTCTTCTCAGTCAATCAACTTAATCCTACCCTCATCGTATTCAAACCTAGTGAGCACAATCCCATTTTGATTTTGATTTTTGATAAAAAAAAAAAAGGTGACAAATGACCAAATTACCCCTTAAATATTATTTTTCCATGTACACCATCAGTGTCCTTATAGGTAATTTTGTTTTTTTCAATTTATTTTATAATTATCTCTTTAGTTTTTGTCTAAGTTAAACCTCAAAAAATACCCCAATTCCACCAAAAATTGAAGAATTTACCAATGCGCTCCGAAATTCCTAGACAATGTGGGACCCACGTTGGCTTATTAAATCTAATTAAATATACAAATTCAGATTTTAAAACCTAAATACAATTATTCTTGACAAAACTCGAATCGATAGTTTGGGGCAACATTTTAACTCTAGTAGAACCTATTACGGCACGTATCTCAAGATAAAACCCCGCGAACTTTGAATTTATTCAGTTAACTTGAATTTCGCAATATAACATATTATATAATAGACAACACTAGGCACACGTCACAAAAAAAAACTAAAAATCTTAATCTCACCGGTCTTTAACTCCCGATTCACGATCAAAACCATAATTAGGCTCCATTAATCCTTCATTAGTCATAATTACCAATTTAACAATTTTAGGATTTGTTAGTCAATGTGTTTGGCTATATTTTTGCGAGGAAGAAGAATCTCCGAGCTATATTGGAAGGCACGCAACGCACACTTGTAAGATCAACTAGTAGATTTCTTGAAGCTCTCTAGGAAACCTTGAAGAAGGGTGTCAATGCATGAAAAAAAATTAAGGTATTAAAAATCCCTTATCCAGTGGCTAGGTGATGGAGATCGCAACACATATTTCTTCCATCTATCTACCCTCCACCGCAGAGTCCGCAACCAAATATCGTCCCTTCAAATTGATGAAATTTAGAGCGATGATCCCCAAATAATAAGAGACCACATTACAGGCTATTTCAGGGACCTTTTCAAGGACTCATCATCATTGGAATTCAGGGTGGAACTGATGGAACGAAATCCCTTTGCCTTATTGGACAGCAAGGTAGTTCGGTTAGGAGAACCACTTATAGCGGAATAGGTATCCTCTGCAATTAACTCGATGAAGTTTATGAAAGCTTTTGGTTGTGATGGCATGTCAAATATCTTCTATCAACAAAATTGGGACTGTGTTGGATCGTCTCTGGTGCTCTCCTTGCAACAGGTTTAGAATCTCAATCATTCTGATCCCCGATTGAATGCTACTCTCATTTACTTATTCCTAAGACCCAAACTCCTCAACAAATCACTCAGTTTCGACCGATAAGTATATGTAATGTTGACTATAAAACATTCATAAAAGTTATTGTGCAGCGCCTCAAGCCTTTGTTAACGAAAATGGCAAGGGAGAATCAATATAGTTTCGTCTAAGGAATAACCACCGTCGACAGTATCATGCTTGCATAAGAGGTCATCCATATGAAGCGGAGGAAGCAGAGCAAAAGAGGCATCTTGGCTTTAAAACTGACTTGGAGAAGGCCTGTGATCACATAATATGACATTTCTTACAAAGCACATTGAGGTACTTTAATCTCCCCCAAACCTTATTCGATTAATAATATGGTGTGTCACATACGTGCAGTCATCTATTCTAGTTAATGGTGAAAAATCCCCTCCTTTTCATCCACAAAGGGGGACTCCGCCAAGACGATCTGTTATCTCCATATATCTTTATTCTATGCATAGAGCGGTTGGTACATTAGATTCTCCAAGAAATAACAGACAAAAAAGGAAACTAATGAGGAATCGAGGGGGCTCTGGCGTATCTCACATTTTCTTCACGGACAATTTGTTGTTATTTGGCTAGGCTTTAAAAAGACAATGTTAAAGCATTATGCAAACCTTAGATTGGTTTTGTTTAGCCTCGGGGGCCAAAGTGAATTTAGCTAAATCTAAGCTATTTGTCTCCCCGAATGTACCCCGAAAGAAAAAGACGCATAAATGATTTCTGTTAAGTTGCTGAAACTTTGAACCTCGGTTCACATCTAGGGGTCCCTCTTCTACATGAGCAACTTTCGAAAAATATTTTTCAACCCTTGATCAATAAAGTGGAACGTCTTGTAGGTTGGAAAATCAAATTTATGAATCTAGCAAGGAGAGCTACGCTTATCAAGTTAGTTACCTCGTCCATCCCAATGTACATGATGCAATGTTTAAAAGTGCCGATAGGGTCTGCCATAAACTAGACAAAATGAATAGACAATTTTTATGGGGTTCGACATCAGGCCTAAGGAGATTACATCTTATTAATTGAGAGGAGATTTACAAACAAAAAACGAAATGTGGTTTGGATATTCGTAATTCCCATCTGTTCAATATGGCTCTGTGGCGGACCTCGCCGCCCCGGGGTGACGTGTCTCCGTGTACTCCTTGCCAGCTTGCTCTACTACACGTGTACGACACTTGCCTGAATTGTGACATTTTTGGGACACTCGCTTGTGTTTTATGCACAAAAATGCCATTTTCGAGTGTTTCGGCGCCGGTTTCACGTCCGAACCGCGACATAAGTGTATCGCAGCATCACTAGCCACCTAATACCTATTCCATATTAGTTACTTAGCCAATCTTTTTTATTTAATTTGTGTGTTTTAGTTTTTCCGACCTAATATTTGGTCCCCTTAACTACTCGGTACCTGCGTCGACACACATATCGAGGCGAATGCAGTTCACACAATTTCGCACGTATTGTTATGCAACATACACACATGCGATGCATTTCAATAAATTGCACGGCAAATAAGCATCCAACACATAATAAACTATTGTACCTAGGTCCTCGTGTGTCCTAACCTATCGCAGCGTCCACGTAGATCTGAGCTGGCGTCCACGTCTGTAAATTCGAGATAATTAACAACATTAATAAAATGGGCCATTATAGGCTCTGCTAACCAAATTAAGCTAGCAATTACTTACCAAACACAACTCCTTAAGGGTTCAGTTATTAGGGGAGAAATACATAAAATAGAGACCCATAGAGGAGTGGGCTTGCAGGTGGTATTCTTCCCCAATCTGGAAGCAATATTGGCGGGAAAGGCTATTCTGAGGGAAGGCTTTCGCTGAAGAGTTGCTTTGGGCATTGGTATCTACTTATATGAGGATCATTGGATTGGCATGGGGCCCCTATCTCGCATAGCTTCTCGATCGTATGTTCCTCATAATCCTTTGTTCAACACCTCCTACCCACTGTGATCATAACACAAATTCAGGGCATCCCACTCTCCCTAAACCAGAGGAAGACTACATTAGTTGGGTTGCCACAAATAATGGTTGCTTTACAGTCAGATCGACTTACCATCTACTCCAGGGGTCTTCTCGGGAGGCAGGAGATGATTGGGGTTCGGTTTGGAGAATCGCTGGTTACTACTTCATGGAATACTTCATAACTGTACCCTTCGATTTCAGATCCATTTGTTGATGGGGCATGTGCCCTAGGTCAATCCATTAACTGTCTTTATGAATACTTTTAGTTAATAAAATAGAGGATTTCATTTGTTGTTTATTATAAATAATTTGCATGTTTACATTATAATAAAATAGAGGATTTCAGATCTCAAAACCTCTCTCTGTCTCTCTGTCTCTCAAAACCTCTCAAAACCTGTCTCAACAAACCTCTCCCTCACCGCTCTTTCTCTCTCAACAAACCTCTCTCCCTCACCGCTCTCACCGCTCTCTCTCACCGTCACCGATCTCTCTCACCGTCACCGATCTCTCTCACCGTCACCGCTCTCTCCTCTCTCTCTCTCTCTCACCGTCACCACTCTCTCCTCTCTCTCTCTCACCGTCACCGCACTCTCTCTCTCTGCCGCTCTCTGCTCTCTCTCTCGCACCTCTCTACTCTCACTCTCACCAATAGCCATGTTGTTCGTCTGAATCGATTTCGCGTACGAAACCCTAGATTTAGTCCCCTCCGATTCCGTCTTGGTTTCTAGGGTTCATTCTAGGGTTTCTTTGATGAGGCGTGGAGTCTAAAATGGAGTTCGTGATCGATAGGGTTTTGAAGGGTCTGCGGAGATTCGGAGAAATGACGGACCAGGAACTGGAGCTCGAGCTCAACGAAGCCGGACGCGCCTCGGCGACCCCCGGCTCGGTCGACGACTTCTTTGGGGATTCTCGATGTGAGTTCTGTTTTTGGTTTCTAGGGTTTCGATTTTAGATTTTTTTTTATTGTTTGGTTTCTCGAAGATTGCATGTGAGTTTCTTGGGGTTTTGTGGTGTCTAGGGTTTGTTTTTGTGTTTTCGGTAATGGGGTTTTGGTAGAGTTTTGTTTGGTCTTGAAAGCTTCGATCTTTCGTGTTTGGTTTTGTGTTTTTCAGTTTTTGTTTCAATTTGTTCAATTTTCTTCCCTCCCATTTTTGTTGTTAAACAATTTTCTTGTAGGTACTTACTGAATGTTTGTAGAAGACATTGCATTTATGTATGTTTTGAGTGGACGCATAATGTTAGTTATGTATGTTCTTTTTCGACAATTTTATTTCTACCATTGCTTATGCTGCCTTGCTAGTTAGCAACTGTGCTCTCAACATGGCTTGTGAAATTTTGCAATTGGAACTTGGAAATATGAACTTGCGCTTATTCGGATCGCCCGGAAAGTTTTATGGACAAGCGCAGGCGCATGTAAGTATGACATACATATTTATATATTAGAGGTAGAGAGATTTTGGAGAATTTTTAAGGAGATGATCAAGCTAGGGGTGGTGTACAAGTTGGTAAGTAGATCTACACAATTAGTTTGCAAAGTTTTGTTTAAAATTAGAGGTTCAGTTTTTGTTTTTCTTTGACTTATAGGGTAAACGAAGTTATTTTCAAAATTGCTTTACATATTTGAGTCACTTAATGCTTCATATAAAAATTCGCAAGATTACAACACGGTTTACAACAATACAATAGCAAACTTCAGCGAGATATCGATTCATACAAGCAAGCCTTGAACATCTTGAACAAGAAAAGTCCGTAATGATAGAGAGCCTCGCAATGTTGCGTGGAAAATATGGCATGTTGCGGGATGAATTATCTTCATTCCAAGTAAGTATGGTAATACTTGGAAGCGTTACTTCTTTCCATGCAGTAGAACTTGCCGAATTCTCCTTCCTCTCCATTTTCTTGTTTGAATCATCATGCTTGAATCAGATGTAACCTTTTGTAAATTAGTTGAATTTATAACTTTCTGCTTAATTATTTGTTTTTAGGTGGTTGTTTATGAAGGGAAAATCGAGAAAAACCTTCCAAAGAAAGAGGAAGCACGCCAATTCATCAAAGGTTTGTGTCATGTGTGTTTCTTCCCCATATTATAGATAATACATTGTTGTTTATTTCTTCTCATGATTGTGCATGTTTGTGTTTAAGTTTCCTTTAGTTTAATACACTGCTGTTTATTTCTTCTTAGATTGAGGAGGGACATGTGTTGTATGTTGCTGGTGGCCTAATAATTGAACATGAATGTTAAAAACAAAGGAAATGATATAGTATAGGACTAAACTAATTGTGCATGATTAGCTATAGAGATTTGTCTGACCTTCCTTCCTTTTCCTTGCTATGTCATATATTTGACTATTAGTTAGCTAAATCCTCCGTACATTACTTCCCCATCGGCACACCTCATTGTTTCCTTTTCGATGATTTAAAAAGTCTTGCTGAAGGTTCGTTGTACAGCTATTTTTTAAATAGTCCTGCTATTTCCATGTCTAATCATTGTAGTGTACTAATTTGGACTATGCTTTAGAGATGTGGAGGCTTCTTGACCCGGAGGCACACTTGATAAGCTTCAAGCAACTCATGGATCGGGTTATATGTGTCAAATCAGGCAAGAATACATTTTTTTTCCTTTCCTCTTTTATTTCTTTTTCACATGTACCTTGAAAGTGTTTGAAATTTGCATCTGAAAGCTATTTGTTTCGATGTCTTATTCTTATTCTCAATAAGAAAAAGTCCACATCACTATGTATATTAATAGGGACCCTTGATTTGGACTAGTATATTTTTTAGAGAAAGAGACTATATATATATTAATAAGAATTTAGTTACAAAAAGATAGGCTATTGTGGACAAGGTGTTCACACTCTCATGGCTACACAAAACAGCCCTGAAAAATACAATGCGAGTTGATATTTCTTTGCGTCTCCCTTTCTCATAATACTTTACGTACGTTTGTGTTTCATGCTTGATAATGCTGGATAGTTTGTCATCTTAATAGGGTAGCACCACTGGTACCCCTGCAAAAGAAGGTTTATTTATCAATCTTGAAGAGGGAGCTCCCTATGCTACTTGCACTATCAATCCTTGCAAAACATTGTAATGTCATTGCTTTACTTTTTCATTTTAAGCTTAAATGTCATCTGTCTCTCTATGACTAAGATATTGTTTTTTCATTTTAAATTGTTGTGACACATGAATCTTTACCACTCTTGATTTCTAGATGATATTTTTTTTTCTCTACAAAGTTTTATCATTTGACTTTTGCATCTTGATGGTTGGCATTGCTATCATGGCATATGATGAGTTACATTCATAAACTAGTTCAAAGTGAACTCAGTTATATTTTAATAACTGTTAATTATATTAATTCTATTAGAAATTTCCAAAAGCAAAATATGCGTTCCTTTTCATTTTTGTAAAAAACGTGATGCTTATGCCTTGTATTGCTTTTACATGGTTGATTGACACAAAATGGCACGAGCATGTTGGCCCACATGCATGAAACATTCCTATTCTCTTAAATATTCATCATTATTATGTCTAATTTCCCATTTTAGAAACTTATGCACTTGAAGTCTTTGCTTTGTGGACATTTTTATTTTAGCATGACCTTGAATCCTTTGCTTTGTGGACATTTCATGATTATATTGTTGGTTGATTTATTAGGTAAACAGTAATTTGATCTTTACAATTGACATAAACTAATTGAAAGAAAAGTTATTGGATTTCATGTGTTTTGTTTGTTAAATTATGTTCTTCTTGGATATGGTGTTATTAGACTTATTTGTATAATAGAATGGTGTGTTCAATTATAGTAAAATATACTGTTTTCTTTTGCACTGTAAATGGAGATAGTTTTTTTTGCAGTTTCGTATTTTTTATCATGAGTTTGATCTATTTTGCAATATTTGCAGAGCGTGACCCTATCAGTAGGTGATTGGTTCTTCGATCGAGTGGGAGTTAGTGCCATTGATTGCCCATATCCCTGTGACAATACCTGCCATAATTTTTTTTCCAAGTGAGAGATGAGGAAATTAAAGCATATCATGTAACTTTTATAGTTGTTTATATGACTTTTAGATTGATAATTCTTTTTGTGCATATTTAGAGGATTGTAAGTTTTTTTTTGTGGTTGTTGAACAATAGGATTGGTGGTTTTTGTGAATACTTAGAAATTTGGAGCATTTGTTATACTAGACAATTTTTCGTGGATATATAAATCTTTTTTAAATTTTGAATTTTACATTTTTTTTTCTCTCATTTGAGTATTTGTTGATATATTTTGTCGATGTATGAATGTCAAGTTTTGCTTTTTTGGGGGATGTTAGCACCCCCAAGGAGTTGTTGGAGGGGGTGCAGGCGATGAAGTAGGTCCTATGGTTGTAATTACAAGTTATAGGTTGGAGAACCAATTGGATTATGTTTATGTTTGAAATTTAAACAAAAAGGAAAATTAGAGACGGATTAGCAACGGAATTCAGACATTCCGTTGCTATTCCGTCTCTAATTTTTCAGGAATATATCATGAATCAGCAACGGAATCAGAGACGAATTCAAAAATTCCGTCTCTGATTCCGTTTCTGATTAGCAACGGAATCAGAGACGAATTCATGAATTTATTATTTCCGTCTCTGATTCCGTTTCTGATTAGAAACGGAATCAGAGACGGAATGCAATTAAAAATGTACCATTTTGAAAAAAAATTCATTTCTGTTCCGTCTCTGTTCCGTTTCTAATTTCCGTCTCTAAATCCGTCTCTAATCAGAAATGGAATTAATTCCGTCTCTATTCCGTCTCTAAATCAGAAACGGAATTTATTTATGTTTCTGATTGAATCAGCGACGACGATTTTAGAGACGGAATTGATTCCGTTTCTGTTCCGTTTCTGATTTCAATTAGAGACTGAATTTATGCAAATCAGAGACGAAAAATTCCGTTTCTGATTTGCTGTTTTTTGTAGTGATTAACCTTCAAAAAGGTACATTGCGACTAAGGTATGATTAAGTTTTCATGGTTTAAACGTTTTTAATGGAATTAGATTGGGATCATGTTGGGATTTTTGTCAAAATTGTTTTGTAATCTCCGCTGCGTATGAACCCCAAAACCCAACAGTTGTATCAGAGCCTTCGAGTTTGATTTCATTAAATTCATTGCATGTTTTCTTATGATATATACATGATATATGATTGAAAACATGTTAATAGTTGATGTGCATGTGATGTACATAAGTTTTTTGTGAAATTTATCATCATGTGTTTGTGTATATGATACATATATTCATGATTTAATTGAAATTAGTTTGGTGTTCTGTGATCCATGACACCATTATGTTCGATTGAGATAGTAGTTCATGATTCAATTACATGTTTGTGATTATTTGGATGAGGACCGAAATTGCAAATAATTAATTTTCGAAATTATTTATTTATAAATAATTAATTTTCGAAATTATTTATTTATAATTAATTAATTTTCGAAATTATTTATTTATAAATAATTAATTTTCAAAATTATTTATTTATCTTGTTATATCTATTTTGTTATGAAGTTTCTATTTGATAAAGATAGATAACAAATTAGAATAGGAGATAAATATCAAGAATCTTGTTATTTGTGATATACTAAGATTCAAATATCTTAAATCCAAAATAAATAATAAATTTTCGAAATTATTTATTTATCTTGTTATATCTATTTTGTTATGAAGTTTCTATTTAATAAAGATAGATAACAAATTAGAATAAGAGATAAATATCAAGAATCTTGTTATTGGTGATATACTAGGATTTAAATATCTTAAATCCAAAATAAATAATTAATTTTCGAAATTATTTATTTATCTTGTTATATCTATTTTGTTATGAAGTTTCTATTTGATAAAGATAGATAACAAATTAGAATAGGAGATAAATATCAAGAATCTTGTTATTGGTGATATACTAGGATTCAAATATCTTAAATCCTAATTGGATTAGGATAAGATGATTAGTTAGATGTGGGTCAGGGTTAATTAAAATGTTTTAATTGACTTAATTTCGGATAAATTAAGGGGTTAATTTATGATAATAAAATCAGCGAAAATTATGATTTTTTATCGCGAATTTTAATTTTCGGAATTGAGATTCGTCTTCTAAGAAAAAAAAAAAAAAAAAAACGGGTGTCTTTGCCCTACAAATCCGTCTCACTGACCGGCCAGCGGGACCGCCGTCTAACTAATCCTAGCGTACGGAAATTTTTTTGTTAGTGAAAAGTATAAAAAAAAATAAATTTCCAAATTGTTTAGTGATTGAACAAATCAATAAAATATATGATATTTCATTGTTTACATAAAATCACTAAAACTGAATAAGATCCCTCTATTAAATTTTAAGTCTCGTGCCATCCATTTTAAACACTTGTCAAGGCTTCGATCACACTAATATAGTTTCAGCCATAGTTGGGTGTATTGTGTTATCTATGTGAGACAAGTTGGGTAAGAGTTACCTTAATGTTTAAAATGGTCCGACTTAATAAAGTCATCAAAATAGTTTTGAGCTTTAGGCAAATGATGAGATAAAAACATGCTAAGACATAAGATGTCCCGTATCTCATAAAAGGATCTAAAAATTACATAAGATGTAATTGGTAACTGTTACCTACCTAAATAATCTACTTCTATGTTTCATGCCATAGCTGTCATAGAGTTAGGTGAAATATGGATTTTAGTCCCATAAATAAACAGTACGTTTTAGGAGGGTTGTTAATTTAGTGGGAGTCTATTCCTCTATACTAAAATAAACTTTGCATAATCTTTATTGTAGATCAATGGCCTCTTCAAGTAACAATAATCCCCTGTCACTGCGATCCATCCTTGAGAAGGATAAGCTATCTGGGACTAACTTTCTTGACTGGTTCAGAAACTTGAGAATTGTTCTTAAGCATGAACGCAAGTTGTATGTCCTGGAAGCTCCAATTCCTGAGGACCCACCAGCCAATGCTACAAATGTTGTGAAGGATGCGCATAGTAAGCATATCAACGATTCTACTGATGTTGCATGTATTATGCTGGCAACTATGGTTCTGAACTTCGAAGGACATGGAACTAATGGAAGCCTACGACATGGCTATAACGCTTGAAGGAAATGTTCCAACAAGCAAGCTAGGCAAGAAAGGTTCGAGACAGTCAAAAACCTACATTCTTGCAAGATGGCGAGGGTGCGTCGGTTAGTCCTCATATTCTGAAGATGAAGGGCTATGTTGACCAGCTTGATAGACTCGGATTACCCATAAGCCAAGAGTTGGCTACGGATTTGATCCTGAATTCATTACCAGAAAGTTACTCATAATTTGTGATGAACTACAATATGAATAATATGGAGAAATTAATTTCAGAGTTGCATTTGATGCTCAAAACTGCTGAACAAAATATCAAGAAACCCTCTAGTAATGTGTTGATGGTCCAAAAGGGAAAGGGAATGAAGAAGAAAAGCAAAGGCAAGGCTAGAGTTGCCAAGGCTGTTGCTGCACCCGTCGCAAAGCTTGTGGAACAAGTCAAGCCCCAGCCTGTTCCTGCTTCAAAACACCCAAAAGAAAAGGAAGAAAATTGTCATTTCTATAATCAAACCTATCTTTGGCATTGTCGTCTCGGACACATAAACGAGAAACGCATAACGAAGCTCCATAAAGATGGGCTTCTAGATTCATTTGATTTCGAAACATATGAAACATGCGTATCTTGTTAACTAGGCAAGATGACTAAAAGTCCCTTTACTGGACACAGTGAAAGGGCAAGTGATTTAGTGGGTCTAATACATACTAACGTATGCGGTCCTATAAACACAATGGCTAGAGGAGGTTATCAGTACTTCATTACATTTCGATGATTTCAACGAGATATGGTTATGTATATCTTATGAAACATAAAGCTGAATCATTTGAGATGTTTCGAACGTTTCAAAATGAAGTGCAGAATCAACTTGGTAAAACTATCAAAACACTTCGATCAGATCGAGGTGGTGAATATTTAAGCTAATAATTTGATGATCATCTTAGAAATTGTGGGATTGTCTCCTAATTGACTCCACCAGCAACTCCACAATGGAATGGAGTTTTTGAAAGGAGAAATCGAACCTTATTAGATATGGTTGGATCTATGATGAGTCATGCAGATCTTCCATTATCCTTTTGGGGTTATGTATTACAAACTGCAGCTTTCACTCTAAATCGAGTTCATTCTAAAGCGGTTGATAAAACACCATATGAGATATGGTACGGGAAGAGACCTAGTTTGTCTTTCCTTAAGATTTGGGGTAATGAGGCTTACGTAAAACGACAAGTCTCAGAAAAACTAGCACCTAAATCTGACAAGTGTTTATTTGTGGGGTATCCTAAGGAAACAAAAGGATATTACTTTTATAATCCCGCTGAGAACAAAGTGTTTTGTTGCTCGGTATGGTGCATTTATGGAAAAACAGTTTATTTCAAAAGACACTAGTGGGAGAGAAATAAACCTTGAAGAAGTTCAAGAATCACAGATAAACACTGAACCGCTATTGGAAGTTCAACAACGTTCTGAACCTGTTGAACCTCCGCAAGTGACACAAGGCCCATGTAAATCTGGTAGGGTAAGACATGAGCCAGAGAGATTCGGATTTCTCATTACTGATAGTCGTGATGTGTTGCTTATGGATCAAAATGAGCCCACCACTTATCAGGAGGCTATGTCTGGACCAGACTAAGATAAATGGCTAAGTGCCATGAATTCCGAGATGCAATCCATGTATGATAATCAAGTTTGGAACTTGGTTGATTTACCTGAAGGTGGTAAGACCATTGGATGTAAATGGGTTTTCAAGAAGAAAAGCGACATGGATGGCAATGTGCATACTTTTAAAGCAAGACTTGTAGCAAAAGGTTTCAAGCGGACTCAAGGTGTTGATTATGATGAAACTTTTTCGCCGAGCCATGCTTAAATCCATAAGAATTTTAATTGCCATTTTGCATATTATGACTATGAAATATGGCAAATGGATGTAAAAACATCATTTCTTAATGGAAACCTGCTTGAGGATGTGTATATGACACAACCTGAAGGTTTTGTACATCCTGAGAATTCTAGGATGGTATGCAAGCTTCAAAGATCCATTTATGGATTAAAGCAAGCTTCTCGGAGTTGGAATCTTCGTTTTGATGAAGCAATCAAGGATTTCAGTTTTATTAAGAACGAAGATGAGCCTTGTGTATACAAGAAGGTCAGTGGGAGTGTAGTTGTTTTTAAGTGCTTGTATGTTGATGATATATTACTCATTGGAAATGACATCCCAACATTGCAGAATGTCAAGTCTTGGTTAAGGAAGTGTTTCTCAATGAAAGACTTATAAGATGCAACGTATATCCTAGGGATAAGGATTTATAGGGATAGATCTAAGAGGCTAATCGGTCTAAGTCAGAGTGCTTACATGACAAGGTGCTAAATAGATTCAGTTTGCAAGACTCTAAAAGAGGATTGTTGTCAATGTCTCATGGCATAAGTCTCAGCAAGACTCAATGTCCTAAAACAAATGATGAGCGAAACCGTATGAATAAGATTCCATATGCATCAGCTATTGGATCTATCATGTAGGCCATGCTATGCACTCGACCTGATGTGTCATATGCTTTAAGCACTACAAGCAGATATCAGTCAGATCCTGGTGAGAGTCACCGGATAGCAGTAAAGAACATTCTTAAATACTTAAGAATGACTAAGGAAATGTTCTTGGTATATGGAGGTTTTGAAAATGATCTAGTTGTAAATGGTTACACAGATGCAAGTTTTCAAACTGATATAGATGATTTTAGATCGCAATCTGGATATGTGTTTATTTTGAATGGGGTGCAGTAAGCTGGAAAAGTTCGAAGTAAGAAAGCTGTGGTAGATTATACAACAAAAGTGAGTATATTGCGGCGTCCGTCCGATGCAAAGAAAGGAGGCGATTTGGATCAAAAAGTTCATTTCGAACTAGGTGTGGTTCCAAGTATTGCTAATCTGTTTGTTTGTATTGTGACAATAACGGGGCAATAGCACGAGCCAAGGAACCTAGATCACACCACAGATCCAAACATATACTCAAGCGTTTTCATCTCATCAGAGAAATTATTGAAAGGGGAGACGTAAAGATTTGCAAAGTACCTACTGAAGACAACGTTGCAGATTCATTGACAAAAGCTCTTCCACAAGCAAAACATGATGGTCATGTTAGATCATTAGGCATTAGATGCATGTATGATTGGCCCTAGTGCAAGTGGGAGATGATGGGGCATGTGCCCTAGGTCAATCCATTAACTGTATTTATGAATACTTTTAGTTAATAAAATAGAGGATTTCATCTGTTGTTTATTATAATTAATTTGCATGTTTACATTATAATAAGATCCATGAGTATTTACAAAAATATCCTAAATGTCCCTAGTCGATCATTATACTGGGAACTATAATGAATTAAGACTAGTGTGAGTCTTGATTTATGATCATATGATGATTATATGTATAGGGATACGAATCAAGATCACGAGTACTTGTTAGGGAACAAAGTACTGGACCGACCCGCTTTGAGAACATTACATGGATTAAGTCATAGTTGTTTCTCATGATAGGTATATTTTTTAGTCCTCTGACTTGAGATTGCCAGAGACTTCAACATTAGGAACACAGTAATTTGACACAATCAAACGTTGTCTTTAACTGGACGATTATAAAGGTTGTGATTGGTTACTGTGTGAGCAATGTGATGAAGTTGTGTAATCGAGATAGAATTTGTCCCTCTCATATAAAGAGAGATATCTAGTGGATCCCTCGATGTGTTAGATTGTTAAAAGGCCTAGTCTAAGTGAATTGATATTGATCAATGTCACTTGAATGTTTTCAGTCTACCTAGAGATCGAGACTAGTACGATTGAACATGTTGGATGACAATTCCATGCCTTATGTTTGATCAAAAGGATATCGTGTGACAAAAGGATGTTATATACACTATTGATTAGGTTGTATCGATTTGATATTCATACAACTTGGGTAGTCATAATGTCTTGCTAGAGGCCGCTTATGACTTGTATACCAAAATGTGTTTTGGTATACTGCCAACGTTGTATGAGCCTATTGGGTCGCACACTAAGAATGATTTTGCGAGATTTTAAGATGGTTTATAAAAATAAATTTTATATGATAAAATTCATGACGGAAACGTCATTGTGGTGTATTACACTTATACTTCTTTAAGTAGGGGTATATGTGTAATTTACTTAACCGTCTATATACAAGGGTTGTATAAATAGACGCTTTAAGTTAGAACACACAGACGAAAGATTAATAGGCCGAAACTCTATTTTCGTTTTAGAAACGACTTAGGGTTTTTGGTATGCTCTGGATCGTTTTGGAAAAAAACAAAAGGATTTGGTATTCTCTCGAAGCTAGCACTTTGAATCTCGGCCGCCGTTCGTGTGTGGACTGCTGATAAAGGGCGTTCGTCGTTGGCATCGCCTTAGAGATCGATTAACCTTCAAAAAGGTACATTGCGACTAAGGTATGATTAAGTTTTCATGGTTTAAATGTTTTTAATGGAATTAGATTCGGATCCTGTTGGGGTTTTTGTCAAAATTGTTTTGTAATCTCCGCTGCGTATGAACCCCAAAACCCAACATTTGTCGCATAGTCCTATTTGTGAACATTGTAATGGGGAGGATGAGTCGATCATTCATGTCCTCCGTGATTGCACACACTCGATATCTATACGAGCCATATGTTTTTCAGGGAGCAACAATTCAATATTCTTCTCAAGCCAACTTCAAGAGCGGTTGACGTCTCATACTAAAGGGTCTAGCTCGCAAGAATGTCTTTGTTTCCTATTGACGCTATTGATTGTTTGGTCTGCTTGGAATGAACAGGTCATCACAAATATTCCCCTGATCATTTCATCAATATATTCGAAATAGCGGCAATTATTCAACTGGCTATAACAAAGCTTTCCAAGAGTAGATACCCCTTCTCCATGCAAGACAAGTTGGATCAGATGGAACCCCTCGAATCACAGTTAGATAGCCTTAAATACTGATGGGTTTTTAAGGGGAACATAAGATTGTCTTCCTTCGGTGGACTTTATCCGAACACTTTAGGCGAATGGTTGTTCGGTTTCATGAGTAGTATTGGGCACACTAGCAACTTGATGGCCGAACTTTGGCGTATAAACAGGGCTGCTATTGGCCCAGCATATTCAAGTACACAACTTGGAGTTGCAAATTGATTCTCAAGTAGCAATACATCTATTAACTGCTGATTCCAGTCCCCACCACCCTGCAAGGACCTTATTATATGATTGTCGACTTCTGCTCCAGAATTTCACCAATGTCGAACTCTCCCATACTTGCAGGGAAGGGAACTTACATGTAGGGAGGGGAACCAATGTGCTGATTGGTTAGCAAACAAAGCAATCCAAGATTATCTACCGAGTAATCAACATGTTGCAGTGTTGCGAACTCCACCGACAAAATTGCTTTAGCTACTGAGGGCAGACGCAATGGGCATCTCCTTTAGGCGACCTTAATGTTGCAGTTATCTTATGTACACAAAAAAAAGATATCTTAATCAATATTGTATCGAGGTCCATCTGAAATTGTGTTTTTAATAAATGCGAGACTAACGCTATTAAAGACCCTCGAGGGATTAGTCGGGTCCACCATCAGTCTGGTGTCAAAGGTTTGAATACCCTCGGCTATTAAAAAAAATGTGAGACTAACTAAATCGTGTTGAACGACCTATGTCATCTCTAGTGCATCTTGCATCATGTTTCCTTCCAAACTTTTCAACCAAGTTTTCAGAATTTATTTATTTATTTTCAGCCGAATTTTCTAGTAACTTCAGTTTAAATTAAACATTCATTCAGATTTTCTGTGTCGATTCTTTGCAGTACAACATAAACCATCCTAACAATATTCTTTCTTTACAGAAAGCATATGTGTACTTTGTCTCGGAGAATCAATACACGTCGGATTCTTCGCACATTTAAGTGAGATAAAGACCTAGCTTTTTCATTTCAAGCTTTACTCTTTCATTTTATTAATTTTTTATTCAAGTTGGAAGACCGTTTACAAGATACATAATTTGTTTTGTTTAACCAAGTCAAAAGTTGGAATTAAGAGCTTTAAAAAAATGTAAAGCGAATGTTGGATTCCCACTTTGGAAGTAAAACAAAAGATATAATTCAAATAATCTCTCTCTATGTGCCAAATCTCTATTGTGAATCTTTTGTTTCACAATAATGAGTGTTAGAAATTTTTTGTTTTCGGCCCCTCCTTACTTCGACTCTATTATTCCCACAAGAATCAATTGAAAAGCCGAACCCATAACTAAAAAGAGACTGACGTATTAAATTAGATGCATAGTTTAATCTTATAAGAGCATCTCCAATGATAAATCTGGATTTTGGCTGTGAATTCATCATATATTATCACCGTGGATGGGATGTCTATCCTAGTTGGCATAAATACACATACAATATTTAAAATAATATCCAATGAGTAATATGAATTGCACCCTCTATCCATGAGGCGACAACTTTTTTTTGAATTCAATAATTATTAAAAATTAATTTTTTTAGTAAGTATTAATCAATTATATTTTTCGGTAAGCATTAAACGATTATACAAATATTATATTTATAAAACTCCATTGCTATTTATATGTATTAGGCAATGTTGAAGAAATAACATTGTTTGTATTT
Source organism: Stephania yunnanensis (assembly GCA_039657365.1). Classification (NCBI taxonomy): domain Eukaryota; kingdom Viridiplantae; phylum Streptophyta; class Magnoliopsida; order Ranunculales; family Menispermaceae; genus Stephania; species Stephania yunnanensis. The sequence continues at coordinate 19,755,574 of CM077589.1, read as the reverse complement.
ATCTTTTTTTCCTGTAACTTATTTGTATTTATCTTATATATATGATAAGTACAAAAAAAACTTAAACAAAAAAAAACAGAAAGTATACAAATAAAAGTAGAGAACGCAAACTAGTGTAGTTCCCTTTTTTTAGTTGCTTTTTCGTATTTTTTATTTGGTTTTTTATGAGGTTGCGTAACACATACTGTCTATCGCACCCTCTAGAAATAGAGGGTGGAGTAGACAGTGGACAGTTATTTGTGTCACGTCATCTCCACAGTGTTAATCCACATTACCATTGAAAAGAGTTTTTTGGTTGGGATGTCTATTCTATCCTATGCGTTCCACATCTACCTCTAATCCACACCTTTAAATCATGAAGCATGTTTCATGAGTAACTTCAACACTCCAATATTCATTGGGGGCATGTACTAATCAGTCTCTTTTTAATTCTCCATATAGAACCAATGAATCACAATGAATTAATACAACTTCCATTATAATGGACAACCACAAGAACCAAGATATTAAAGTTTCCTACTTTTCTTTTATTGGCTAATAGTATCATTAATTTGGTTCTGAACTTTCACGTCTTTATTGATTTGGTTTTCAAACTTTCATCGGTTCCATTTTGGTCTCTTAACTTTCATTTCCCTCTATTTTTTTGGTCATTTTGTTAAATTTAGAAAGTAACAGTTACTAACAAAAGGGTTCATAATTAATTTTTTAGGTTGATGAGTAAGTTGTGAATCATTGAAGTGCTTTGTTAGCAACCGTTGTTCTCCAAACTTAACAAAAAGATTAAAATTAGAAAGAAATGAAAGTTCAAGAACTAAAAATGTATAGATGAGAGTTTGAAGACGGAATCAACAAAAACTTGAAGTTTAAGACAAAATGGTACTTCATGCCTATTTTATTTTAGATTTCTCACAATCTATCCCACTCAACTTTTGAAATTAATTTGAGCCCTTAATGAATATTAAACAAACTTGCACAGCATTGATTGCAAATGCACCAGACCCACTAAGGATTTATAGTCTTAATTTAATTTTGATTGTGTGGCTTTGTGTAGTCTTTTATTTGGTCTGCTACATCAGTGGCAGGCATGTTGTTCTCTCCCTTTTAAGTACCAAAACCTCTGCTTCTCTCTGGATCTGACAGCACATCAGTAGGCATGAAGAGTCCTACAAATCTCTAAATTTTCAGTGGTAATTTGAAACTAATTGTATGAACAGAGAAACAAAGTTGATTCCTAACTAGTCTTGTACATTTTGATGAGATCTCTCTTATCTCTTTATCTATATCTCAGTTGCTGATCAGTTTATCTTTCTGTGCTATCCATCTCTCTTTCTGGTCCAATAAGTTGCAACTACAATGAAGTCAATTGGGAGGATTTCTTTTCTCTACTTTGCAGCTTTGGTGTGTTGGATTTGTAATTCTGCACATGGTTTGCTTTCTTCACAAGGGGTCAATTTTGAAGGCAAGTTAACATGTATGATGGACATGGTTTTTGTCTATGAAAAAAAAAATGCAAAATTGGAAGTTTTGATCTTCTTTTTTCTTTAATGTTTGCATTTTTATAGTGCAAGCGCTGATGGGCATAAAAGCGTCTCTTGTGGATCCACATGGTGTTCTTGATAATTGGGATGAAAACTCAGTTGATCCATGTAGTTGGACTATGGTCACCTGTTCTCCAGACGATTTAGTCATTGGATTGTAAGTTCATCTTGTGAATGCATGCGAGGCTATTTTGTCCTTCTTTTCACGATATTTATGAATTTTTTCATTGAATGAATTGGTTGCAGAGATACTCCAAGCCAGTATTTATCTGGCACGCTTTCTCCAAGTAAAGGGAACTTAACAAATCTCCAAATTGTGTAAGAATTCACAGCACACGGCACGCGCCGTTGATAAAACTAGGTTTTGAAACTCTTAGTTTTAAGTTGTTAGTACTTTTTCTGATATTCTTAAGCTAGATTTCACAGGCTTTTGCAGAACAATAACGTTTCGGGATCAATCCCGAAAGAGATCGGCATGCTGTCAAAGCTTCACACTCTAGATTTTTCTAATAACTTGTTCAATGGCAGACTTCCCAGAACTTTAGCTCAACTGAAGAGCCTCCAATACTTGTAAGACTGTTTTAATAAAACATGGAGAAGTATTAAAGTTGGTCATTGAAATATCAAATCTCGATTGTCTAATTACAGTTTTAAAAAATGGGTGTTTTTTATTTGAGATCAGGAGGCTTAGCAACAACAATCTCTCAGGATCAATCCCCTCGACTTTGGCTAAAATGTTGCAACTTACTTTCTTGTAATCTCTTGAACTCTCAGCGACTTTTAGATTTCTGCATTGTTTATTTTCTTCCTTAATGGATTCCTTTCATTCAAGGCTTAACATTTGTTCATTTCCTGCATTCAGAGATTTGTCGTACAATAATTTGAGCGGCCCTTTACCTAGAATTACTCCTAGGACCTTTAAGTGAGTATTTCTTATTTTACAGATAGACATGATTCTTTTTAGTAAATTTTTAATTTTCTTTCCGATGTTTATAACGACATAACTCAGCATTGTAGGTAATCCCTTGATCTGTGCCACTGGATTTGAACGGGGCTGCTACGGTACTATGCCAATGCCGACATCATTTACCTTCAACGAGTCGCAAAGTATGAACTAACTCTTTATGAAACTCTCTCATCAGTTCAAATGTCCACATTAAAATTCGTATGTGGAGTTTATTTAGGCGTCAATCACCAGTTATAATACAAACCAACCTTTAACAAAAGACGCTGTGTTGTTTTCCAGATTGAGATTTTGTTCTAAACAAGTGATACCAATTATATTTATCAATAACTCTTTAGCTTCTGTTTTCCATTTTTATTCAAATTCAGTTAGGTTGTTTCGGACTCACTAGTTCTGTATGTCTTAAGGTGCACAACAATCAAGAAGATTCAACCGTCAAAAAGTCGTTCGAACCTTCAGCTTGAGCCTTGCGGGCATCTGTGTGGTCTTCTCTGCATTTGGTTTCCTTCTATGGTGGAAGCAGCACAGTCACAACAAGCAGATGCTGTTTGATTCAAACTGTCAGTACACAAGAATTTGAACAACTTAAACTCCACAAATTGTTTGATTCCTAATCTACTGATGCATTTCTAAAAACTTCAGATCAACAAAGCGAGGAAATTCAGCTGGGAAACTTGAAGAGGTTCTCACTCAAGGAACTTCAAACTGCAACAGAGAACTTCAGCAGCAAGAACCTTATAGGAGAGGGAGGCTTTGGGATGGTCTACAAAGGCCAACTTCAAGATGGGAACATTGTTGCAATAAAGAGGCTAACGGATGGTAACAACACTGGAGGGGAACTTCAGTTTCAAATGGAAGTCGAGATGATGAGCCTCGCAGTGCACCGCAACCTCCTAAGGCTCCACGGGTTTTGCATGACGACAACAGAGAAACTTCTAGTCTACCCCTACATGTCCAACGGAAGCGTTGCTTCACGTCTCAAAGGTACAAATTCTTCCACTTCACTACTGCAAGAATTCCTCAATTAAATTCGTAAAAAAGAACTTTACTTTGTGCCGTCCGAGTAGAAAAGCCTGCACTGGATTGGAGTTCTAGGAAGAAAATTGCATTAGGAGCCGCAAGAGGACTTGTTTACCTGCATGAGCAGTGTGATCCTAAGATAATACACAGAGATGTGAAGGCTGCCAATATATTGCTGGATGACTTCTGTGAAGCTGTGGTAGGAGACTTTGGTCTGGCAAAGCTTTTGGATCACCAAAACTCACATGTGACAACTGCAGTGAAGGGTACCATTGGACACATTGCTCCTGAATATCTCTCAACCGGTCAGTCATCGGAGAAGACCGATGTGTTTGGATTTGGGATCCTGCTTCTTGAACTGATCACCGGCAAAACGACTCTTGAATTCAACAAAGCGGCAAACCCGAAAGGAGCAATGCTTGATTGGGTAAACACCTCTAAATCTTATTCTAAACTGCATGTGTAGTGTGCTTTGATTTCGTTGTGCTAAGTAACCATGAAGCTACCTATCAATCCAATCTCTTCGTGAAGCATCCTTAATTCTCATCTGAAGTTTTAAGGGGAATTTATAATCCTGATCTATGCATATCTGCATTCATCTAGCACCACATTTTTTTTTTTTGAAGAAAAAACAAGAGTATTTTAAATACATTAATCTACATGCATATATGATACAGACTGTCTACTGTAGGGAAGCGTGAAATTGATTCTGATATATCCATACTTTCTTTTGACACATGGAAATCTCTTGGCCTTAACGTCGAGGGTTCAAATCCTCTCTCTAGCCTTACAGTTAGATTGTATGGTTTCAGACTCAGATTAGGCCTTTCTCGACTAGGACATAACTGGTTCAATGAGAGCCGTAGCTAGTTGTGGAGACATTGGAGTAAGTAAATTTGGCAATGACAAGCACTAGGTATGGGAATTTATTCTGATTCATAAGTCAACAAGTTCTGGTTAATTTTCTCAGCTCCCATAACTGAAGTCATTACTCAAATCTATATAGTTCTATTAACCAAGACACTTGTTCAGGTGAAGAAAATACACCAAGATAAGAATCTTGACATGCTTGTCGACAAGGAGCTTATCCAAGGTTACGAGCAGAATGAGCTAGAGCAGATGGTTCGACTAGCGCTACTGTGCACGCAGTACCTTCCAGGCCAACGACCGAAGATGTCTCTAGTTCTTCAAATGCTTGAAACTTGTGATCAGAGCATTGATGCTGAAAAATGGGAAACTTCTAAGAGGGACATTACCGAAACAAAAAAATGCAGCGCCCCAAATAAATTCTCTTCATCAGAGCGATACTCGGATCTCACTGATGATTTTGCATTGCTAGTCCAAGAAATGGAGCTCTCAGGACCAAGATGATATGAGCATTATATATAGAGGAAGAGACAGGATCAAAATATATACATAAAGCAAAGTGAATTTTTATTCTGATACCAAGCATGAAGTTTGTTGTATATTGATCTTATAATTGTGCTCAAAATTACATGATATGCGATTATAAGATATAACATGTATAGGATTTGAATTGAGAAGTTTTTTCTTTGATTAATTCTGTAGTACAAGCAAAGATGGTACATTTGCATTTCATATTAATTTCTTAGATAAAATTTATCTATGTAGAACATAATCATATGAACTTCTTTTTGTTCTACATAACCAGTCCTAAGTCTCGACGAAGGAAGAGGGAAAAAATTTCTAAGAAAACTATGAATAGTACCAATCGACACAAAAACTAGGAAATGGCATTTCTAGTGATTTAGACACATTCGAAGACGTCCAAAAAATGCCTTAGTCATAAAACCCAACTCAATAAAAATTAAAGAAATTCGAAGATACAAGGGTAGTCATATAACTTCAAACACATTGATTAATAATGGTCTAAAGGATTTTGAAACCACGCCATCAAGTATATTAAATCGAGCGGAATGGAAGAGTTTGATCCATTTAGCCAACTCAAACTAATAGATAACTTTTACAGAAAAGCATATAATCCCATATAGTATGTATGAAATTACTCCTAATTAAATTTTAATAGTTCATTACCTTCAAAATACATAATTCTAGGCTGCACAAAATCTTTTTTTTTTTTTTTTTTTTTGACTTGAATTGCAATGGCAACATGTTTTATAATTTGTTTGCGGATAAGAAAGATTCTGGGGTTCTACGCTGCACAAAATCTTTTTATTCCTCTTAATAAATAATAAATCAAGTGCTAACAATAATAAATCAAGTGCAATGTACGTTGCATGAAAAAATCAATTAGATCGGATTAGTATTAGCGGCATATAAAAATCTTTAAGCTAATTTTAATACACACAATACAAATGCAGTGTATGTATGCTTTGCTTCCAATTGGGTAATGATACAAAGAAGGCAAGTGATGTCACCTCTTTTTCCAGGGAAAAAAAAATCATGCCTCAAGAAATAGAGAAAATATGAGATATTGATCAATTCTTTGCTTTTTTGAAGAGTTGAATCAGTCAGTGTATTGATCAATTCTTTGCTTTTTTTGAAGAGTTGAATCATCCAATACAACATCAGATGCCTGAATCACCTTAAAGCGCCCAATCCCAATTGTTCGCTATTATTCAGCATCGCACAATGTGAAACTTCATGCCTAACAAAATAGAGAACATTATTAACCAATTCCTTGCTTTTTCCGAAAAATATAATCAGTGTATGAATAAGCGTGCAAGAATCCCAAATTGAAAATCAAGTTCTACATGATTCAAAACAAACATAATCTTGTGAGCCAACATCATTAGATGCCTTAATCAACTTGAAGCACACAGTCCAAATTGTTTGCTGTTAGGAATGGCCACATAATTTAAAAATGCATGTCTAACAACATAGAGAACTAAGTTTATAGATAAACTAGTTGTTTCCCTGTGCTTTGCACAGGTGTCAGTGAATACCTTCATAGTTTATATGTATGAAAAAGGGCAAAAAATATGAAAGTTACAAAATAATAGGTGTCGTAGTTGACCCCTATGTCAAACAAAAACTATATATAAAAATAAAAAAATAAAAATCGGCGTGCTCGACCCTTTACATAAGCCAATCCATGGTACTTGTGCATCTATTCAAACACAAAAAACCCTACAAACATATGCACTTGGAGACCCAAACAAAAATTGAGATGATGGCCAAGCACTCCCCAAAAATTTCTCAAACTGGATGCGGGAGAATTACAGTGTAGAAGAATGGATGAGAGGTGAAATTTATAGGGGGGATATAGCTTGCACTACACTCAATTCCATGTGTCTGCCCATAATTTTTAAAAACTTTTACCATACTCCATTCCATGTATTTGCCCATGGTTTCGAGTAGAATGTACTAATTCTATTAATCCATTCGTTGATAATATAACCATTATTAATTATTAATAAATGCACACATAATAGATAATTATATATCTTGGGACAATCGATAATAAAAATAAATAAAAAAATAATAAAAAAATTAGAAAATTAAAAAATTAGAATGGTGAGAGGAGGTAGCTTATAAAATTTCTCTCTCCTCCGACTTTTATATATATATATAGATATATATATATATATATATATATATAGATAGATTCTTTGCACTTCAAAAAAAAATTGAATCAGTTTAGGCATAAACTTGCACCAAGTCACAACTGAACATCAAGATCCATATGATTAAAGACCAACACAATCAGGCCATCCAACCTTCAAAAGGCCTAACCGCTCAAACATAACACGAAAGCTAGTCATAACACTTCCATATATTAGATTATGTCGGCTAAGAACTGTATTTTAAAAGGTTAAATGAAAGAACTAAAGGACTCAAACATTTAATCCCTGGTCATAATTATCTGATATGATTATTGTCACTCATTGAAAGTGGAACTTCGTTCAAGCTGTTCCTAGATGGCATAACATATTCTTTAGCTGGGAACATGGGCTAATAAGTAGCCCAAGTCAACAAAGTCAAATTAGGTTCACGCTGAATAGATGTTTACTAAAGATACTAAACCAAACCATTAACCTCACACTATGTCTTGAAGGTTTGTGCCCAAAAATTATCTCACAATAGCAGATGATGAAGAGTTTCTACATAAGAATTTAAGTTCAATAAACTGTACACAAGTTTCTTGTTCGAAAATTCTTATATCATGTTTATTCGAATAGGTTTCTTCACTTTTATGTCTACGCCTTCGTGGAAAACTTTACATTAAAGAATCTGAGTTTGGCAGACCTCCAAGTAAAATCATTTGAAAAAAAAAAAAAAATCTAAGAAGAGAGGTAAGGCAAGAGATACAGATGCAAGCAGTACCTGATCTTGCATGTATAATATTCGTGCCTGGGGAGAGGCTCTAGGGAAGCGAAGCAACTCGACCAACATTTCCCATCCTCCCTCTTTAACATATACGCTGGGCTTAATGCTCATATTTTTTAGGGCAGGAGACTTACCAAGCACGAATTTGATGAATTCCAACTCATTTTGCACCCCTGAAATCTCTATCATTTTCACAGTTCTGAGTTTTGGGGATGAACAATCTAAAGAGTGTTGCATCTCCCAAAAATTCAAATCAAATGATTCATCCGCAATTTCAATATCAGAAGAACCCTGCAAGAGACAAAGAGACCCAAGAATTTTGAAGTAAACATGCAATGCTACTAATTCGAATAAAATAATAAATAACAAAAAGTATTTCATAGAATACCGAGATTTGAAGCTCCTCTAAACTGGGTGAATTAACAATCAAGTAAAGAGCAACCGAAATCTCGTCAACATCTTCAAAACCTACTTGAAATAGTTCAAGATGCTTCAGATGGTTATACGTACCAGAAAGACGATTCCATGGCAGCATACCTACACTCAAATACTTTGTGCCAAAGCAAAAGCGGATTCAGTAAAAAGAGAAAATCCAAGCATACATGTCTCTAAGTAAATATGCCATCCTTAAATACCATTTTCAGTACCTTCACGAAGTAGGTCTCTGCAACAAGCCTTTCAAGATGAGGTACGCAACCAAGAATTCCCATTAAATTACAAGAGGTAGTTTCCTCCAGGTGCTCAGCAATGTCATCAGTCATGTAAAGGCCAATGGATAGAGTAATCAAAAGTGGGGTATTTTTCAGATATATATCTTTAAATTCACCTTCGAGGCGCAGGTATTTGAGATTTGGAGCAGAGATTTGAATGCTTGAAGCATCCCAATAAGTCAAGGTGAAATGCTCGAGAAGTGGGCAGCTAGAAATAAGGCTTTCAATTATGTCATTTTCAGAGAACGACTGTTGAAGAGTCAAGTACTTCAAATTGCTAAAGCCTTTAAAAGTAGGTGGTGGTTGCAATTCACAACGAAGTAGTTCCAAATGAGTCAACTGTTGAAATGAAAAGAGACAAGATGGCACCTTATACCACTCGGAATCGTCCAATCTAAGAGTAAATTCCTTAATATCTTTTCTTGATAAGTAAAGTATCCATTGATCAATGTCAGGGCAACTTTGCAAGCACGCAATGGAGAGTTTGAACTTCAGAATTGGGCCATTATGAAGTAAAAGCACTCGATCGATAAAGTTAATGGCTTTTCTCCTGATGATCATTAGTGGACTAGTAGTTGGAAACTGCATTTCATCAAATTCAAGCTGTGGAATTGTAGTCCATCTGTATCTCCACTTGCTAGACAAAATGCTTGTTCTAACCGCATCTCTTATAGGCAGACGCACAAGGATACATTCGATAATATTCAAAGGAAGATTACTGAATACATCGCCTGAGTCTTCGCTATTCTCCATTTCAAGACAAAAGACTTTCCAATTAAAACCCTCCTTTCACCTAAAATCCGACAAATTCAAGAGTCCCCCACACAATCACTCAATCGATCAATCAATCAATCAATAAAAATACCCAAATCGTTCAATATCTTCTCTTTTTGGTCCTCACAAATCACAATGAAGAACCCATAACATAATCTGAAACAGAACGGCAGAGCATACCCAGTTCAGAGAAAGGCCAACAATGAAATCAAACTACCGACTAGGAAGAGATTACTTTAGTCGAAAGGGAAATCGAAGAATCATTAGTATGAAACAAAATCCCCCAAAATTTCAACTCGAAATCAGAAACATCAAAGAGAAGAAGATCAACGTACCCAATTCTGCAGAAGAGACAGCAAATACAATACAAGGAGTTTAGGCTGACCTTTCAACAGTGATGTTTAATTCACTTCTAAAATGCAGAAAAAGGTCAAATCCGTGCACGTGATATGCACGTGACCGCGCACTGACATTAATATGTATCTGCTAAACGGACCCAATTTTTGCAAATGTACACCACTATTTTTTAAAAAAATGTGAAATGACCCACCTACCCTCCATATAAAAAGGTTTTTGTTCTCTCAATACCCCACTCATCACATCCATCCATACCCCCAATCACACTACTCTCTCTCCCACTCTCAAATTGCACTCAGTCACACACCGAAAATTAAATACTCGAGATGCGCCATTATAAAAAAGATTTACTCACGACAAGGATCTTAGAGGTTCAAAGCCTTACGGCCCAAATGCGAAAGAAGTGTTTCGTGAAATGTAGATTTGATTAGGCTTATTAAAACTTGTACAACTCATTTTATTGAGTTTTCTTATTTAGTTAGGATTATTTAGAAGGGTAATTATAAACATCTATGACATGTATAGTTATGTACCATAGATCAATCCATATCAAGATCATTTAGTACTAAGGATGTCAATATTTCTACAAAACATGCATAATAATCTCCTCCCATATAATTTACAAAAAAATCATTTCATATTAGTGATTACAAGTGACATGATATCTAATCTTCACATACACAAAATGCTACATATATATGTAATCATGGTTTTCCTAGAGGCAAAACAATTTGATGTTCATAATTCAACCATGCTTAGAAATCAAAATAGCAAAAGAGACATCCATGAATGTATCATCTTCTTCAAGTACCTACAACTAAGCCCTAAAAAAGGTGAGCCTTACTCAATAGCCTTCAGCACTACAAACAAGTCCAAGGTAAGCAATAACCACATCATGGCAATGTATATGTACATTCTAAGAAAAATATCATTCATGCAACCCACATAGAGACATGAATGCGATTCTTCGAGGAGGTGAATCGGAACCTCATTCGATTCTAGTGAGTGAATCGGAACTCATAATTATCTCCAAAGCATTAAACACCTCAAAATGAAAAGAACACATGTACATAAAAAAAAAAGATGAATGTATCACAAGCCAAGATTGTGAGAAAGCTAAAGAAACTACCTTATAGTGTGTTGATATTGTGTTGTAGATGAGAGCAAGAAGCCAACTTCAAGATGTGTATAACTATTGACTTATCTCTTTCATATAGAGAAAACTAAAGAGGGGAGAGATGGTGAGGAGATAAAAAGAGTGAGAGTGTATGTATGTTTAGTCATTTTTGCTTCTTTAAATACTCCTAATGTGACTATCTCTTCTAACCTTATAGCTAGACACACTTTCATGCACACCTTAGGCACTTACTTAGATACTCATGATATTCCAACTCTTCCCACTTATACTATCATGCTTAGTTATAAGTACTTTAGTGTTCGCTTTAATCACTCAATTTAGTGATTTTTTTGTTCTGGGTATTACACCTTCTGTAACGGCCTAAAAATTTGACTTGTACCACGTGCCAGGTCAGGGTCGTATGTGGGATCCACTCATCGGAATACGTATGTTCGAATCTCGAGTGGAGACACTGAGGTATGATATTTTTTTCTGTGATGTGTGTATTAGTTAGTAATATCCAATTTGAGATTATAATGCTAATTGTTGAGTTATTTTACGAGTAAGGTATACGCGGGAAATTCCGTGAGCCGATACACAAGCAGGGAGGCTCCTCGAGTCGCGTGTCGACGTGGGACCGATGTAGCTATACAATGACATATAGTTTGTAAAACAAAATAATATGCATTGAATTTGCCTCGAGATACGCATTTTTTAAGACTCGAGAAATAATTAATTAAACATATAAGGCGGTGGAAAAAGATGAGAATTATATTGGGTTTGCCTTGAGATTTGTATTGCACGAATATCGATGACATCACTTTACTCAAATCAAAGAGGAGAGCGAGAGAGAGAGAGAGAGAGAGAGAGAGAGAGAGAGAGAGAGACGACGGATAGAGGGAGAGAGGCAACGTGAAGGGAGCTCCGACGAGGAGCGGGTGCGGCGGAGCTCCAGCTCATACGCGATGGCTCACGGTGCAGCGACAAGCCAGCAAGGGATCAACAGTGCGGACGACGACTCACGGGCGACGCGGAGGTCGCGGACGGCGGTTCCAGCGATTAAGAGGTTACGCGGTTGTGCAGACTAAGAAGAGGGAGGCTCCGATGAGGATGATCAGCAGTGTCACGGCGGACCAGGAGGCGGTACAGCAGTGGAAAACAGAAAATGATGAGAGGCGACACGGTCCACAAGGCACGACGGAGGTAGTGCATCAGTGGGAAACGAGCTCTTGCTCGCGGAGGAGCTCGCGGACAGCAGCTCCGACAGGATCAGCAGCAGCGACGGTGAGACGGCCTGAACTCCGGCGGCGGCGCAACTCCGACGACGACGCGGCTCTAGCAGCTGCACACTTTCGACAGCGGCGCTGTGAACGGCGTGGAGCAACGACGCCGTGGCGTATTGCCAGACCGATCAATCCCTGACGAGACACAACAACAGTGGACAATGAGGCGTGATTTCTACGAAGCTCGACGATGCGATGGATTGCTCGCGAAGAAGACAAAAGGCGTAGATCATGGCTAAGGTTGCGTCCTCCAAATGGATTTTAGAGTGGAGACCTCCATTGAAGGCCATGGTGAGATTTACTTCAAGTAATTTGGTTGTGATTTGAATGACTTAAGTAACTTAGCCTTAAATGGTATAAATGGACACTAGGGACTTATAAGGCTATAGTCAGGTGTCGGGTGCGCATATCGAGGCATGAGCGAGACCTTTTGATGACGATTTGCGATTTTTTGAGGTAAGTAAAACCAACTAGGAAATGCGCAGTAGTTCATTTGAGCTTATATTTTATTGATGTTGTACTGTCTTTTTTTTTTTTGGAATTCTCGCCTACTTATGAGTGTCTGAGGGCCAAGTGAGTCATATTAATGTCTCTCTGATTGGAGTGGTTGTCGGCTTACAACCAGGGTCATGACCTCGAGTCACTTGAGTATTTGGTCGGAATGAAATGTGTTTTATCCGGGGCACCGTTGATATCCCTCATTCGCGACGTTCCAAGTACAGCAGGCGATGCCGCTTCTTATGACCCGAGTCTGCTTGGCATTGCCACTACTCTATGACCTCAACCCTGTAGCACCAGCACTCGGTGGTCTTGGACTACTTGGGCACCTATCTATTGTTTTCTTCGACATTCATTTCTCGTTGTACTTTCATTTTTATAGTCTTATTATCATGCATTCCATATTGTTTTCTTTCTATCGGCATGACTGTTAGAGTGCTTCATTTATTTTGAATTACAGTTTAGATCCTGCTTGGCTTTTACTTACCTGGGCTCATCATTCTCGTGTTTGACTTAGTGCAGAGTCGCGGACGAGTAAGGGAAAGGAACTAGCTTTAGGTGATTTGCTATAAGGACATTGGAGTAACTTTTCCACTCGAATTTATATAGGTTTTGTATTACCTATTTATATGTTGTTTTTGGGTTGAGAGATATACATGAATGTAGATGTTTACAGGGTTCCACAATTAGGTTGCCTAACTCCTTTACATTATTATTGAGTTATTTAATTAATTGCTTCCGCTAAATTGTAAAAAGTTGAAAAATACTAATAACTCAACTTAAAATTATGAATTTACTTATGATGATGGATTGGAAGGCTGACTAGGCCTGGGTTGACCTTGCGAGACTGGCTCAGGGGTCCACATGAGCTTAGGCCGGGCGGTGCCCAGTTTGTGGGAAATTGGGGTTGTCACACCTTCGGCCATAATCCGACGAAATCCGAGCAAAATCACATCGATTCAACGCCATGAGTGTGATTCCCCATCTCTTTTGTGTCGATTTTGGGGTTTTCTTAAGATTTTTTTGGTTGTTTTTAAGTCGATTGGGTGTTATTATGTTGGGTTTAGGGCTTTGATGTAAGGCTTGAATCTTGTATTTTAGACATAAAATGTTGATCGAATCGAGAATATTAAGCGATTCCGTGTAACACCTTATAATGTTTTGGTCGTTTCATGTACTTTTAGGAGTTTTGGAAAAAAATAATTTTGTTCTTGTCGCCCGTGGATTGCAGACATACATGGTCGAAACTTCTTTAGAGATCTCGGTCGACTCCCACTGAGACCTATACAGAGATATTGGTGCAGTCAGCCGAGACCCAGTTGCCTCCTACCAATACCAAGACCTCTTCAAATGTCTCGATATGATTTAGATGAAGTTGGTCGAAACCTTTAAAGAAGTCTCGGTGGGAGTCATCCAATACATCTTTAGAGGTCTCGATTATGTATGGTTGAAATCCACAGGTCGGGGAGACAATGGTATGTTTGAATAATGGGATATATTTAGCAAAAATTGAGGTACATTTAGCAAGAGTATTTCAAAGATTTTAGAAAAAAGTGAGGTACGTTTAGCAGCTAAAATTCAAAAATTGAGGTAATGAGGTATGTTTAGCAAAAAGTGGGATCTGTTTAGTCATTGCCTATTAATGTTGTATTTACTTTCTATTTTTACCCTTTAATACAAAAAAGGAAGTGCATTTTAAGGACATTAAATGTTGGGTGTGAAAAGGAGAGGTATTTAAGGTGTGAAAAGAACAAAACAACTATATAAATGGACGGAGGGAGGAGTAAACTAAAGGAGGAGTAAGGTAAAGGAGAGTCAAAGTTGTATGGGAAAATGTAAAATGTATCTTTCCAACACCAAATTATATTTGTAATTGAGATGGTAACTCAATTCCCTTATTTGGTATTTTGAAATATATATATATATAAAAGTGGTTTCCAAGCTGATCAAATACTTTCTATTAATTATAATTTTAATTAATAGCCCCGTAACCAAATATACTAGAATAGTCATCACAATAACAAAAATATAGCTATCTAATTCAAAAACAAAAAAACCAAAACAAAAACAAAAAAAACAAAAGCACGTATAGCTATCCACAGGGACATTAGGGACAATAAGGTTCGAGTCTTCTATATAGTAATCTAGATCCACATTGAATTCTCATAATTATATAGGATGATGCTAAATCATACGTATTTTGGTAAATACATTTGATACACAACGGTGTAAATTTTCATTGTGATATGTGTTGCACATATCCCAATAAATCTACATCGTTGTGTATCAAATATATGTATATATCCAAAGCATGTCGAAAAATAATTTTCCAGTTACATAAGTCCATTTTGATCCATTTAGCTCACGCAGAATTTATAGGTTCATTGTGATCGGTATAAGAGAAATTAATTTGTCAATAAATAAATTATTTTTTAGAGAAAATAACCAAGTCATTTAAAATTATAAAAAACATACTTCAAAAAAAAAATAAGTAGTATAAAATTAATGAGTCTAAGTTAATACATTGGTAGTAGGCGTAAAAAAATTATGTTTGTAGCAATCAATAACTGCTTATAAATGGAAACAGCTAGACGAACCCCACTTTTTGCTGAGAGGACCTCATTACTTCTTTGTACCCCGTTCAAATTTTTTTAAACTTAGTTTACCCACATTTTACTTAAAATCTCAAAAATACCCCCATCATCAACGAATCAAACCTCATCTCCAACACGTCTTTAAACCCCATCGTACCTTGTAACCAAACTTGTCACCACCTTCATTTCTTCATTGTTTCAACCTTATCGAACACTCATTTGAGGTCGTCGGTGCAGTGGGAGTGTTTTAGTGACTCAATCCGCCAGATCTACATGAGGGACCACTGGATTATCTTTGTTTTCTCTCGATTTTGTGAGTTCATTCCCCATGATATTCTAAAAGTATTGGTGGTATTTTTGTGAACTTTGTGGTTTTCCTAGGTTTTTAGATAGAGGTGGCGAAATGTATGGTCACACTCGGTTAGGTTTAACTGAGAACATTGAGAAGGTATCAACCACACTCAACCGTCATGCTTTTATTAGTCTCAATCTATCCAAATTGAGACTTATGAATGCCTATCGGTCATATGCATCCGCTACATTAACAAAGCTTGCGGTTTCGTTCCTCTAATACTTTTGTATAAAATGAGTAGATTATTATAGGGTATGCACAATTTGGTGGGGTTTGACTACCATATCAGTGTCTGGAGTGCGAAATCATGAGTGTACATCAGAGATGCTCGACTGAAACACTTGAGTAGGTTTGAGTGGTGTCTGTTAGGGTGGGGTACAGAGAGAAATTCGATGAAGTACGAGTTACATCCCAGTGCCATCTTGCCATAATCGACTTGTCAATTCTGGCTAATCAGAACCGATATGTAGGAGTACTTCTCGAACCTATCAACTGAGACACTGCAAAAACTGGCTCCAAATAACAACTTACAACCATAATTGTCGTTGTCAAGGCTTATCTCACTAAGTCCTGACTTAGCCTAATTCCCCTAATTAGGAGACTTGCATAACCTATTTGAAAGTATTTTGCGATCTACGCTCACCCAAGAAACCAAAAAAAATATTTATAACATGATTATAACAAGAATTTAACTTTGAAAACTTAAAACATATCACCAAGATCTTCGTATCTTGTCCAGTCTTTCTTGTCTTCACCGAGAATCTGACATCATAAAAAACAACTCAAAGATGTCTAGTACGTAAACTCCTATATTGCTTGATACTCCTGCAAATGTTAATCTGAATACATGGAGACATGTAATTGCATTTCCAAAATAACAAGAAATTTATATAACAAAGTGAAACCCTTTTGTTACTATTTAAGATTCATAAATAGGTTGGCCGACCTAAGAATGAACCTAAAATAGTAATAAAGTCCAATGCATGTTCACCGAAAAACTTGCGTGCCTTCGGTCTTCCATGTACCAATCTATCTGGTCGAGAAATCTAGCCCCGAGTCCCCCTTCGTGAGCCGAAGCTCTAACAAGCCATCGTCGGAATGGCATGAATGCATGACCAAGAATGATGTGAAATGCAATGCAGACTAAACATAAAATTCCATAAATAGTAAAGACTACTACTGTAGGGTTTACTTACAATCCAACTGATAAGTTAGTATTTATATATATTTAGAGTTTATTTTAGTATATTTAAATATGAAAAGTCTCTAAATTATATATTAATTATATTTATTGATCATTTTCAGTGAAAGTGAGTGCGTGGTTGAGTTCGTGGCTGAAAAACACGCAAAAATGGAGTATTTACATGTTGTGATCGGATGCCGGACAGTTTGCCTCGAGTTACGCATTGCGCGGTGGGTAGAATAGGAGACATCATATGTTAACCAATCACATGCTGCCACATCAGAGGTTCTCATCATAGCAGCTGCCAAGTGTCAAGTTCTCACCCTCTCCAACCACGTCATCACAACCAGTTCAACCAATGGAAAAGAGCCACATCATACTCAATCTGCCAGCTTGCAAGTAAGGCACTAGCTCCACCAATCACATGCTGCCACGCGTCACTTAAACACTACACGTCACACCAACATTTCTTCTCCGCGTTTCAGCTGCTCATCGATTTGCCTCGGGATGCACGTCTGCACAAACTACCAGTTCTTTACCGAACCCGCGCGACTCTCCCTTCAGCGTTTTGTCTGCCACGTGTCGCGCTCTCACCCAATCACCATGTCAAAGCAACCGGTTCGGCCAATCAGACGACGCCATGTGGTGCTCACTCACCAACCCACAGCGTCATCGGCAGTTGTCTCGACCAATCAACGCGATGACAACAAGCAGACCAATCATGTTGCGATACGTGGCGGACACCTATTTTCAAGCTAAAAACAGCCCTACAATGCTCGGCGCACGAGTCACCTCCCCAAACCCCAAAATTAGTTTATCTCACCACCAAAGAGCAATTTTTAATGATTTTTTATATTAGGAACTAGGGTATTCATACGGGGAGAACACATTGGAGCCGCCACACACAATTTTTCATACTTGGAGATTGTAGAGATGATGTTCGCCTATACCAACCTTCGCCTAGGTCGAAGGGGAAACAAGTAAGATTTATGATTCATGGCAAAAACTATGTGAGATATATGATTTTTATTTAATTTGATTTAATTTATCCTATTTCATTGTTGTTGATTTTAATGATTATGGTTTAGATCTAGGGTGTGTATGTGGCCAGTGCATGTTTTTAGGTGGAGAATCTATAGTTATTTGGACATTTAGTATCCGTATAATTGTGCTTTTGGACCAATAAAGTGACAAACACTCACCCATTTGCCATCAAACCCTTTCGGTTCTCGAGTGTGCAACAATTGAATCTAGGTTAAATCGGGAGCGGATGCGATCCGGTTATTTAAGATTAGTGTTCCCACAGACCCATATTACTGCAATTAGTGTGTTAAACCCGATTGGCGGATGTCTAGGGTTATACATTGAATAGGGAAATAGTTATTGGCAGACATCCTAGCTATCGAGATAAAGGGAATTAGGAATTTCTGGCGGACATCGATTTTCCATAGCTATCTAGGAGGAATTGAATTAATAACTTGTTGGATGATTGATGACCATTAAATGTCATTGAATCTTGATTCTTGATTGTTGAATCGTAGACTTAGGTGATTTCTTCTCATTGATATTATTTTCGCGAATTTTTTATTTGTGCTAGTTTAGTTAATTATTTCATTGAACTTTCTGAAAACCCCCCATTTTTAGTTAACTTGGAGTAAAACTCAAGTTCTGTGGATTCCACCCCGTATTTACCACTACTACACAATTTTGGTTGGTAACTCGTTTGCAGGTTATATTTGGCACGCACGACACGTGACCACCAACCAACTCAAAGTTGGTCGCGAAGCCTCACCCAACATTTTTCGGCTTTTGCGTACTTCCATATGTCCTATTAAACCATAGAATTTGTATTTTAAGAGTCATAACTCAATCCTAACATTCACAATTCATTTCTAAGTCATGATTGGATTTAAAAATCCATTTTCAAGTTAAAATGACATTCATAGCGCTCTACACTCTGACTTCATTTTTAAGTCTCAAAACTTAATTCATGTTTCCAATTTAAGTCATAAATTACTTCATTGGCTTCAAAAATAATGTGCAAATCTAATATGAATCTTAAATTGGGATCTTAACTCAATCGACAATTTTAACATCACCAATTCCAAATCTCAACTTTAGAAGTTCAATAAATCCCAATTTACTCATTAGTTATTTCCTTCACCAAAACACCTAAACATTGCATTGCAATGTTTATATGAGTCTTTCATTCATATCCCAAGTCAAAACTACCTCGAAATAAGCCTTTAACATTTAGTCAAATTATAGGTAGAGCTGACTTTCAATAGAGAGACCCAATGTTCAATGTTAAATTTCGACCTCTAAACCAATGCATTTCACTACAAACCTTATTAACCACTTAAATAGGATATACCAATATTCAAACGAACCTATTCATAGGTATTTTGGATATCCATAATATAGAGACTAAGTCCATGATCTCAACAAACTCTGATTCAAATCTATAACAACTAAGATAACTGTTGTAATCTGTTGTAACAACTTAGATTGTACAGCTCATTTTCTCTATCTTACTGTTGTAACTATATGCTATTTAATCTCTTGAATTCTTGTAATCTCCTCTATAAATTATAATCACTTCAGCAATCAGTAAGTAAGTTTTTCAATACAAACTCAATATCATTATATGGTATCAGAGCTTCAAACACTCCAACGAGGTTTCTTTTCGATCTAACTATGTCCAGCTCCATTGTGCA
Source organism: Stephania yunnanensis (assembly GCA_039657365.1). Lineage (NCBI taxonomy): Eukaryota > Viridiplantae > Streptophyta > Magnoliopsida > Ranunculales > Menispermaceae > Stephania > Stephania yunnanensis. Next base: position 19,736,156 of record CM077589.1, on the reverse strand, counting down.
ATTAAATGCACCAACCAATTTCCCTATCAAAATTACTTCTACCAACTTTCCTGTTTGGAGAAGACATATTCAATCAACTCTTATTGGCTTCAATCTGCTAGGATACATTGATGGCACTCTAGCCTCACCACCGCAATTTCTTGATAGCGAGAAACAGACCCATAATCCAGCCTACACTCTCTAATATCGGCAAGATCAAATTCTTATTAGTGCAATTCTTGATAGTTGTTTAAAAAGCATTCAACCAATCATCTCCTCTGCTACATCCTCCAAAGAAGCTTGGGAGAGGCTACTTCATAGCTATGCAAACTCTTCACGGTCCAGAATCATCTCTCTCAAAGCCAAGCTTGCTCAAACTTTAAAGGGATCCAAACCAGTTGCTGAATTCCTCAATGAAATGCGATCTATTGCAGATGAACTAGCTCTCATTCAAAATTCGATAAGTGATGAAGATCTTATTGTCCACATCATCACTCAACTTGGGGATGAATACAGTCCTATTGTAGCAGCTCTCAAAGTTCGTGAATCTTCCATTGACTTTTCAGAAATACTTGATAAGTTAACTGACTTTGAAATAACATTGAAAGACAAAGGCTCGAGTTCTCCTCCTACTCTTGTCACATCAAATGTTGCTCAAAAGCAGACCACTCAAACTCAACATTTCAACAGATCCACTCAAGGTTACAATGCCAATTCTCGCAGGTACCGTGGCAGCTATGGTGGGAATAATTCTCGACAAAATCAAAATGGCCATCGGTCATATCGGCAAGATTTATTTTGCCGTTTTTGTTACATTGCAGTCATGACACTCATTGCAGGAAACTTGCGATTTCTTAAAGAGAATAACATTCATGTTACCAGCTCTCAGTCTTCCCGAAGCTTCCTAGTCCGATGGCCAATGCTACCACCTCCATCAATTCTCTAGCTATGTCCCAACAACCTTGGTTGTTTGATAGTGGAGCATCACATCATGCGAGATCAAATTTATCTGCTTTGCAGACTTACTCTGACTATGGGGGTCCAGATGAGATATTTTTGGGTAATGGTAAAGGACTTTCAATTTCTCACACTGGTCACACACAAATTCATACACCTTACAAACCAATTACATTATCAAATGTCTTATGTGCTCCAGATTTACAAAACAATTTGATTTCCATATCAAAATTATGCAAAACCAACCAAGTCTCTGTTGAATTTTTCTCCTCTCGTTTTCTTGTGAAGGATCTTCGCACGGGAGCACCTCTAATGCGGGGAGAGAATAATAATGACGTTTATTGTGCAACTTTTCCATGTCAGCCTCAAGTCAATATCACCACCAAAGCTTCTTTGTCTTCTTGGCATCACAAACTCGGTCATCCATCTCATAAAGTTCTTAGTCTTGTTCTTAAGCACAACGGCTTAGTCTTTCCATCCATGTCAATTTCTGATTTTCATTATACTTCCTGTTCTATTACCAAAAGTAAAAACCTACCGTTCTCTCACAATTCTCTAGTCAGTCACAAGCCTATAGAACTTATTTATACTGATGTTTGGGGTCCAACAAAAAAATCTATTGATGGTTACGAATATTATATAATTTTCGTGGACCACTTTACTAAGTATATTTGGTTATATCCCATGAAAAAAAAATCTGACACCTCTATTTTGTTCCCTCAATTTCAACGACTTGTCGAAAATTATTTTCAAACTAAAATTATTTCATTTTTCTCTGACAATGGAGGGGAGTATCAAAAGCTCATTCCTATTTTCAACTCTTCTGGGATTTCTCATTTCACAACATATCCACACACACCTGAGCATAATGGCACTGCTGAATGGCATCGTCGGCACGTCGTGGAAATTGGTCTTGCTTTGATACACTTAGCGTCACTTCCCTTGCATTTTTGGTCTCATGCTTTTCAAGCTGCTATGTACTTGATAAATCGTCTTCTTTCCTCAGTGTTGTCTTTCAAGACTCCATATGAAATGATTTTTCAAAGGTCTCCAAATTATCAACATCTTAAAACTTTTGGATGTTTGTGTTTCCCTTGGTTACGCCCATATAATACCTCTAAACTTCAGCCTCGGTCCATTTCTTGCATTTTTCTCGGTTACTCTACTTCACAATCTGCATATAAATGCTTTGATCCCACCACTAATCGTGTATACTTATCCCGTCATGTCCAATTTGTCGACCATGTGTTTCCTCGTGAAGTTGACAATAATTCAGATATATTCTCTGACCGTACTCGAGATGCTTTTCTTGCAGGTTCTAAGCAAGCGGATGGGCTTCCTTTAGACGTCCATGTTTCCCCTCAAGTGGACAGTCCTTCTTTCGTTCCTACAGTATCACCAAATATCCCTTTGCCTCCTCCTTCCTCTGCCATTTCAAACACAGATGCGTCCCCATCCATTGTTGCTTATCCCTCTCCTATACATTCTACCTCATCCTCATCCTCATCCTCATCTAGCTCTGCCATCTCTTCTCCACATATTACTCAATCACCACCAAATCCACCATCTGTTTCACCACGTCCAGCTCGCACACGAAAGCCAAATCCCAAATACTACAATAATAATTTTGTGAATCTCACCACTAAACATCCACTTCCTCCTCCACTTGAACCTACCACTGTTACACAAGCAATAAAAGATCCTCTCTGGCGCAAAGCTATGGATGCTGAATTTACTGCTTTGTTACACAATGGTACTTGGGATTTGGTTCCCAAATCATCTCATGTTCCAATCAGTTGCCGTATCAAACGAAAATCTGATGGTTCTATTGACAAGTACAAAGCTCGTCTTGTGGCGAAGGGCTTCCTCCAACAAGCAAGAAGAGATTATTTTGAAACCTTCAGTCCTGTTACAAAACCTGTCGCAATACGCATTGTTTTATGCCTTGCCTTATCTCAAAATTGGCCTTTACGTCAATTGGATGTAAACAATGCATTTTTGCATGGCACGTTACAAGAAGATGTCTATATGATGCAACCTCCTGGTTATGTTCACCCTCAGTATTCAAATCATATATGCAAGCTTCGTAAAGCCTTGTATGGCCTCAAACGGGCTCCTCGGGCATGGTACAATGAACTTCGACATTTTCTACTTGCCTTTAGTTTTCGCAAATCACTTGCTGATGCATCCTTATTTATTTATGACCGCAATGACATCAAGCTTTATTTTCTTGTTTATGTTGATGATATTGTCCTCACGGGTAACAATTCTCAATTTCTTGATGGCTTTGTTCAAAATTTAGGCAATCAGTTTTCCATTAAAGATTTGGGTTCCCTGCATCATTTTTTGGGTGTTAAGTTCATTTCTACTCCATCAGGTCTATTTTTTTCTCAACATCGACATATTGCTGATTTACTTGAACGATTTAACATGGCTGGTGCTAAGGAAGTTGCCACTCCCATGAGTTCTTCTGAAACTTATTCTCTTGTTGATGGTTCTTCCTAAGTTGAGGCCACTGACTACCGCTGCATTGTTGGCTCTTTACAATATCTTGAAATTACTCGCCCTGATGTTTCATTTGTTGTTAACAAATTGTCTCAGTTTATGCATGCTCCAACTCGAAGGCATCTACAAGCTTTAAAGCGTGTACTCAGATATTTAAAGGGCTCAATTTATCATGGTTTATTTCTCAAGAGGGACTCGTCTCAACATCTTACAGCCTTCTCCGATTCTGATTGGGTGGTACCCTTGATAATGGACGCTCAACTACAGCGTATGTGTTATACTTGGGCTCTAATATCATCTCTTGGAAGTCAGCAAGTCAAAAATCTGTATCTCGGTTATCATGGTTTATTTCTCAAGAGGTTACTTGGGTTCAAAATCTTTTGCATGAATTAGGTGTTTCTCTTCCAAAACCACCAAGCTTATTTTGTGACAATACAGGAGCAACATATTTGTGTGCTAATCTAGTCTATCATTCACGCATGAAACATTTGGCATTTGACTATCATTTTGTTCGTGAACAAGTCTCCAATGGCTCTTTACGTGTACTACACATTAGCTCGAAGGACTAATTAGCAGATATGCTTACCAAAGCTCTTGGTCGCAGTCAATTTCTTCATTTTCGTTCCAAGCTTGGAGTCTCCAATGGAACCTCCATCTTGCGGGGGCTTATAGAGACTAAGTCCATGATCTCAACAAACTCTGATTCAAATCTATAACAGCTAAGATAACTGATGTAATCATTTGTAACAACTTAGATTGTACAGCTCATTTTCTCTATCTTACTGTTGTAACTATATGTTATTTTATCTCTTGAATTCTTGTAATCTCCTCTATAAATTGTAATCACTTCAGCAATCAATAAGTAAGTTTTTCAATACAAACTCAATATCATTATACATAAAGCTTTTGAATCATCCATCAAACATGGCTACTCGCAACTATCAAATTGTTTTTAATTTTGATAGTGGCTTGCAGGCTATCTTTTCACCACTTTGTCACTACCAAAATAGATGATTGTAAGTTTTTACGTTTCCATTATATAAAATATTATAGAAAAGAGCTAAAATAAGCTTAACCCTATGTAATTTGGATATCGTTTGATACCTCAACTTATCGACCCAACTTGCTTGCTTGCAAGTAATTTTTTATACTTGAGCCAAATTTTTAGGCATTTGGGCAATTCAAAACTAAGGTTATACCCCTATTTGAAATTCCAAAACTCCACACACATTTCCCAACCTTAAAACCAAAAACCCCAGTAAAAATTAGATTATATGGAGTACAAATCCACCAAAGATCATCACCATGTATCAAGAATTGAAAAAATTAATCATACCTGGTTTTTTCTATCTCAATACAGTTCAAAAGTTGTGTTTCATGAGTTTTGATTCACCGAATCAATTGAAACAGTTACAATTTTATCAAATTCCCTTTTAAATCGATGAAACACATTAAAATATATCAAACCCCATTGATTTCAACTGAAGTCCCATAAATTTGTTTTTATCAAAATTCATCAATTAAACATATCACAATCATAACAGACTCTTCCTCATCATCATAACATCTTCTTCCAACCAACAATAAATCCAAACCGATAAATCAATTGAATACACACTAAATTCTTGAATTACAGGCTCATCTTAATTGAGGTTTGACTTCCTTTCCTTTGCCTTAACAGATGTCTATGAGAGAAGAACATATTGAGGGAGGAAGGAGACGAAGCAGATGTGAGAGACAACACCGAGTGTTGATCGAGAGAGAGTGAAAGTCGAGAGACTTGAGACTCGATAGAGAGATGAGAGAGTTGGTGAGATGAAAAAGATGACCGTGAGGAAGAGGAAATGGTGTTGTTCGAAATGTAAGTTTAAACGCCATTTCAGTTTCACATTCAATTAAATGGCCTCTTTTGGCTAAAAGACACCTTTTACCCCTTACTTATGTTCTTAACTAAACCATCTCCCTTGCCCTTATTGGTCATTTCATCATATTTTTTTATTTTTATGTTTATCTCATAAATTTAAACCCAAATTTCGCTAAAAAGTGGCAAAAACACCAATACACTCCCAAATTTGCAGACAACTTGTTTAAACACCAATTGAACCCTATTTCACGCCGAATAGAGTATATTTCATCCACTAGGCACACGACACACAAACAAAATATTTAAACATATCATCTCCGATCCAAAATGAGTAGGTCCCACTTCGGATACTTAATTTCTAATTAAAATTTGTAAATCACTTAATTAGTCATTAGTCAAGTTTATGAAATTCTCATATTTCACAGTCATGCTTACAACTTGGGAGGATTTGGACGACCAAATGAACAAGCACAAGATAAGAATAAAACATTCCATGACAAAAAGTATGCATGAACTTCATTTCCATGCAGAAATAAATTCGATTACACCAAATCCAACAATTATCATATCCACCCATGTCATCACATGTATACAAAAAACTTACAAGTAATTTAAACTAACAAAATGACAACGTTAGCTTGTTAACTATACCCATATACACTCATATATAGCCGTGCATATGAAAAAGAAAATGTTGAACATACGCTATCACAAAGGGCTGCATATTGCATCAGATTTTAGAATGATCACCATAAAGTCACACTTCTTGATTGTATTGTGAACTCAATTTAATACCTCATCTATATTCTTCAAAGGCTCGACCAGTTTGAAGGTCTCTATGAAGTCCATAAATGACTCACCGAATGTACAGGCCACGTCGTGTATATAAACCTACAAGGAGTGAAAGAAACATGAATTAAAGAAGAAACCATGTTAGAAACTTCAATTTCTATTAAGAATGCGATGTGTCCGAGCAGCATGGCTAAGACTGGCAAGTGTTTCTCGGTCGCATAAAGACGACATGAGCACTATGGGTGTTAGCCAACAAACGCCGCAAGCCGAGTACTTGTCTCGGATTTATCTGGCTGAAAGGTACTTTACATTCTCGGCACGTTTGAGCCGGGACAAATGATGTACTTCTTGGCCTTATGTTTCCACATATCACAAGCGATAGCACCCTAAAAACTAAATTTACAACAAGATGAAAAAGCCATGAAAAATACCAAAAATAACTCATCCTGCTCGAGTTCGCTTAATTTTGGTGAATCCTTCAATATTTTTCCTCTAGAATGCTCGAATCAACACCAAACTCGAACTCTTAAAAAATCAAAAAAATGCAACAACCAAGAACAATTAAACAAGTACCAAATGACTAAAAAACCACCAAAAAGAAGAGAAATAACTTCAAAATGAACTTACCAAGTCGATTTCGTGTGGTTTCGTAGTTATTTGCTCGGTCGGAGGCCTGATGTGGGAGGCGATTTTGAGAGGGCGAGCAGCCATTCGTGTTGCACTTGGTTTCGCAGGGTGTGGTTAGCAAAACCCCTTTTATATACAGGGGCAATATGTCATTTCACTAGAGGGCAAAAATAAAATTCGAAAATGGAGCCCCTCAAGAAAAAGTGGGGTTCGTTTAGTTACTTCCTTATAAAATTGATTTAAGTTATTCAGCTACAAAGTACGGTTAGCTATTAATTTAAATATATACATTATAAAAAGATAAAATACACTTTATAAAAAATAATTTACTTATTCTAACTAAAATTTATGATGGCATCATCAGTTTTGGTTACTTATTTTCCCTTAATTTCTTTTTTTTTTGAAGAATTGTTAATCTTTTTTTTATTAGTTTGAAAAACAATTATTGAATAAAAAATAGAGGTGTTTTTGAAAAATAATTATTTTGGGAAAATGCTAGAATGACACCCCTAATGAAACCTCAAGTGACACCCTAATGACATGGCGGACGGGTCCTACGTAAAAATATGACTTGACATGCTGGCCCACATTCATAGTAGCCATCATGCGCGCTTTGAGATACACATCACGCGTGTTATGCACCAGGAACTATTTCGCGCACACTAATTTTTATGTGGGACCCACCCGCCAAGTCATATGGGTGTCACTTGGGGTGTCATTCTAGCATTTTCCAGTAAGTGTATTGAACTTAATCTACTTATATTTTGCACATTTATCTTCACTTTCCTCTCTTAATTAATTAACTTCTTGAAGTCAAACTGCTCATCCACTATTTTGATCGGCGGTGGTTCAAATAACCTCTTTCACTTTTTATTAGTCAAATAAACTTAGATCTGTTCAAATATGATGAGATGATTAGTTTTATCCCCAATGCGGCCTTCAGATTCGCTATTGGCAACAATAATCTCTGTATGTTTGCATCTTTCTTAAAAACTATGCGTGGGTTTACGTTTATAGGGTTGGTACTCGTCATTAGTTTTTTCATAGTTAGTTGTTTCTTTGTCTTCTTTTGTTGGAAGTTTTGTGTTCACTTCCCTTGTTGGAAGCTTTATTTTTCGTTATGGTTTCGAGTGTGTATCTGTGTATTATCGTATTCCAGACGTTTGTTCAGAGAATAGTCACTAATTGTCAAGTTGCTCCATTGTTATGATCACAATCCTCAAAATTCAACCTTATGACGGTTGAATGTTTTTTAAAATAATTATGATTAGCAAATCAATTTACTATGGTGATTGATTTTATGTCTCATCCTGTTCCATTGAATGTATTGAGAGTCATTGATGATTAATGAAATTTTTATTTCTTAAAAAAAAACTAAAAAAAACAAACTAATTAACTCCTTTTTTCAATTCATGTTTCCTTTTCAAGCACCCACTAATTTAGCCATTTCGTAGACACATCCCTTTTAAAAAGGTTAAAATTTTAGAAAAAGTTCATGTTAAGTAACATCGTATATCAACTTAAACTTTTCATTATTAGTCGCTAGAACAATTTTAGTATTTAATAGAGGTTTTTAAACCCCTATTAAAGGGGGCGTTATTAAATAACACCTAATTGATAGGAGTTTTAAAAAATCTCTATGTAATACATATATTAAAAATTAAAACATAACACATTTTCACATGACATTTAATAACACTCTATTTAATAGGGGTTTTAAAACCTCTATTAAAGGCCAAAAATGTTCTAGTGAGTGTTGCAACTTTTTTTTATTCAGATTTGAAGAATTTTAAAAGCAAGTCATATAAGGAGCACTAAATCAAGGGAAAAGTTAGAGTCTATATATATATAAGTTGGAGCTGAGAGAAAGTTGACATACATTCTCCTTTCACCAATATAATTTTTTAATTTTTTCTATTTTTAAGTATTTATTCATGTGTTATTGATTATTTCAAGGAATGTATTCATTCCCTCATTTATTGAATTTATTTATAGTTTGTATTTGATCAAAATAACAATTTAGTGCATTTAAATTCTTTTCTTGATTAACGAAGGGTTGTTTCAATGTATTTAATCTACGTTTCAAATCGTACACCATCCCTTTGGTTACTGCAACATCATTTATACAAATCATTAATCTTTTCTTATTTTTTTGTTTTCATAAGCAAACTCTAAACTTGGAAAAGGCAGCTTCACAACTTTTTTGTCACACAAATAAACTCTTCAACTTAACAAACCTCACTTGAATGAGAATTTTTTTTTCAAATAATGAGAAAAACATTTTAAACCCTTTAACAAAATGGCAACATCTATTAATGCTTTCCAAAACAAAGTTTCTCATTAACTGAAAAAATAAATACAACTTACGTATTTATACAAAAGCTTAAATAATCACTAATCACAGACTTAGCTTACCAAACAAGTTTGCTACACATACACAGTGTGTGCTCTAAAACGTAAACATATGTAAGTACACAAATGACTCTTATTTCGCAAATCTTTATTTTATTATTGTACTTCAGGACGAGACTTAAGTATTTAAAAATGATACTTCTACTACAATGATAATTCTTATTTAATTTACCACGATCAAATATTCTTTACACATTTTCCTTATAAATTACCTTAAGATTTTTTTCCTAATTCGTTCAAATATCTCGATGTCGACACTTACTTAAAGACAAAAAAATAATTTAATAAATCTTCTAATTTTATACTTTCAATAACACCTCCGCGTAGCTCCTATGTGATGTTTTCATCGTTGTAATTCTACGTAGTGAGCTCAATGAAATCGATACGACTATTTCGTAAAAAAAAATAACACATGCGCATAGCGCATGAAAACAACTAGTTTTTATCTATGAAGCAAACCCAACTAATATGAGACTGAGGCTTTCTCGCGATTGATGATGTTAAGCACATGGTTTCCATGGCTGATCTTCCTAACATAGATTAAAGTTTACCATTTCTTTGTAAAAAAAAATTACCATTGACAACCAAGTCTCAATTGCTTAAAACAAACTATAGCTATCCACAAGGATAATAAGGTTCAAGTTTTGTATATAGTAATGTAGATCGGCATTGAATTTTCATAATTATTGCAACGAATCAAATTTCTAATCTCGTTTTATTCATTAATAAGGATCACTGACCCGTGATGAATGACACACTGACTGATACACGGTCTGATATTTGTTTAGTGATTTCATAGTGTATTAATGAGTGAGAATTTATTAAACACTTTTCTCTACCCTATTATAGGCGTCGAGCCGCGAGCAAAGACATACCTCGAGTTGCGTGCAAGCGCGAGATGTGGGGTAGATATGGATATGATAAGTACCTAAGTAAAATTATGAATGTATTAATGACTTCTTCTTAGATTACCTAACTTAAATTAACTAAGCTTGATCAATGAGAATGCCTAAGTTTCTTACGATGGGATTCCATAAGATTAATGCTTTCGTAATGGCTAGTGAGAGAATTAGTGGAACAGTATGGAGCAAATAAGGATCTTTGATTGTGTAGAAATACGCAAGTGAAACATGTTGAGTGCGTACAATAAATTTCACTTTTTATGATACTTATAGATTTGAAGTAACAATAAGTGTGACTGTCTCCACAAATATTTTGCAAACTTCTTAAGATTTACTTTTAGGGGTTTTTACTTTATTTTCACTAATTTATTATTTACTAATTGAGTTTAAATAGTCTAATTAAACTAAAGCAATTAATTAACTAAATTAAATTAAACTAATGAAACCAAAGAATCTAATTACGAATTCAAATCAAACAATCAATCTTAAACAAATCTAAACCAAAGATAATGAAACATAAACCAAACTACATTCAAAGCTAAGATATAATTATTATAACCATAGTCATGGTCTAGTCACAGATTTTACGAGATTAGCAAGCCTTTATCATAAGTAAGCTACAATAATTCTTTCATATCACCTAGTTTTCCTTTTATCGATGATAGATTTACACTACTCATACTTAATATTATCCCTATTACTCGTTCAAATGCTCAAAGTGTCTAATAATAACAAAATAACGTTAAGTTCTATGAAATATGAAAACACTCACTACTAAGTAAGATTTAATGACAATATGTCATGAAATACTTAACTTAGAACATAATTAACCAAAGACTTCCCAATAGGTTAAAAGACCTTTTGAATACATCTTAGTTACTACTTATATTAAATCTAAATTTAGAACCCATCATTCACAACACATATTGCGCACTATGTAAGCAAAAATTAGTTTCATGGATTGTAATGTAAGAAAACAGTTAATTAAAAGCGCGGATTATAGAATATAATATCAATTTAGAGCATTAAGTTCATAACCTCATAAACTATGACTTTTGCAATTGGTTAGTTCATATCTGATTTAGATTAATAAATTAGTCACTTATATTAAACTTAAACATCATAAAATAAAAGAAAGACACTGACGAAAAATACCTTTATAGTAATACATAATCTCTAAACCTGAGTTCTCCGGAGCAATGACAATAAAAATATAAAAATAAATAATAAGGGATGATAGGATATCTTAATTTTGAAACCCTAGCCTCCTATATATAGTAGTTTACTAATACATATCATAATCAAACTCAATTTAAATCCAAGTTTCTCGTAGCCGACCTTAATGATTTGAGATTTTGTGCAGATCGCTAGAAAAATCATTAAGTCCTTTGTAAAATAGCTCTTTGTTAATCAACGATTCAGGTAGCAACTTAAGTGTAATTTTGCTTTTGTTGGCACTTTGTTGAGTCCCTATGTCACTGAATTGTCCAGTGTTTTATGTTAAAACCCACATTGTTGGTAAATCAGCAGGAAATTCTTCTATTTTTCTGTCCATTTTCCTTTATTTCTTCATTCTTCCTTGTTTTAACTTGAAATCACAAAAACAAGAGAAAATCTAATGTAGTATGACTTTTTAAATTCAAGATAACACTAAAATATATTATAAAATATTGTCTGATTATTAACTTATCAAATATCTTTAAACTCAGTACTTCGCTCTCCCAAGCAAAGGAATACTCTAAATTATATTCTCTTACCATCCTGCTACTGATTTTAGAATTACTTATCTTAAACAGAAGTGATCATCAAATAAAAAGAAAATTGCACTCATGGAAACAAAAACTAAGGTAGACTCTGAAGAAATTCAAGAATACCCCTTAATAACAACTTAACTCTCATTATGGTAGGTTTTAGGGTTCAAAAACGCATGAAAATATTAAATTTATTTTCAAAAACCCTAGTAAGAACAAACGTAATCCATTAATCTGATCATCATAGTTGAAACCATACCTTGATCACTAGTTCCCTGTTTGTGTTGATCGATCTTCAAGACGTTCACATGAGTTGGAGTGCTAGCTTCAAAAGATCTTGAAAACGTTTTTCTCCTCTCCCTTAAGTCTAGAGAACTCACAAAAAGTCGAAAATTTAATTCAAGTTTATTTTTAGGGTATCTGCCTCTTATATGTGTATCTAATGCTCACACTTAAACTCCTATTTATACAACCATTGTATTTAGGGTTTCAAGTGAATGACATATATGCTCCTGCTTAAATAAGCAATACTATAGCAAACCGTAATGACTTTTCTTACATGAATCTTATCCCATGAAACTCATCAATATGGAACATTTAAAATCATGAAAAGTCACTACAAGAAATTTGACCTACGATGACATGCAGTGTTTGTCATATTAGACGTACGATGACACACAGTGATAAGTCCTTTATTTAGATGTTGTCAAAATTATTAGTGCTCTAACTACTTGTTATGCTTGTCATTACTATAATTTTTGAATGTCGTTAAATTTTTTCCTTTCACACACTTCTCAATTTTACATCTATAAAGTGTTGTAGTAAAAATCAATGACATACAAAATGATTGCTATCAAGCGTTTTGGAACTCCAACAACATTGCCCATTTGTCATGAAAAGCATACTCGAATGTTGTTATATTGTTACTTTTGATGCGCATTTAAATTGCACAAAATCTAAGGAAAGTCATTGTATATGTTAACAACATAAATAATTGATTGCTATTAAAAGTTATTGAACACTAACAATATTATATGCATGTCATCACAAACATTTTTGAATAACGTTATAGTTTTACATTTGATGCCCATTAGGATTTTACAACATTTATAAAAAGTAATTGTTTAAGTTAACTACACGCGAAATGATTGTTATCAAAAGTTGAGACTTCAACAACACGTTTTGCGTGTCGTCACAAGAATTTGTTAATAACATTAGATTTCTAAGGATTTGTTAATAACATTAGATTTCTTTGTTTGATTTACAACGTTTAGAAAATGTCATTATATATGTTGACGATAAGCAAATAAATTGTTGTAATCAAAACCGCGACTTGCGATTGAATGATGTGCAACATTATTCAACTTTTAACAACATAAAATAAAAGATTTAAATGAATCTCTTGCAACTTGCGTGGTTGTCGCAGTTTAAATTACTTACAATAAATATTGTAATTTTGTATTATATATTTAGACAAATTATATAATTTTTTAATTTTAAAAAACAAATATATTATAAATAGCATTAATGATAATCCTATTTTTCAATTGCAGATTTTCTCGAGAGAAAAATAAAATATTGTTTTCAAAATCAAACACGAGTATTAAGATCGTGTACATGTCTAATATTTTTTTGAAAAAAGTGATAATCAAGCCAATGAATTTCATCACAAAAAATAGTTTAGTAATGTGTAACAAAAATACAACAAAAGTCTTTGCTCCATATTTTTCTTCAAAAAGAAATCTTTCAGACGATCTTCTTCGAGTTAAAAAAATGTAACTTGCATCTTCATCATAATTAAAACTAAAATTAATGACTAAGCAAAAACATAAGATATTGACTTCAAAAAAATATAAGATACTAAAGAAATAAAACGATGTAAAAAGATATTGTAACACATAATGTAGAAGTCATGCAAGTCATCTATTAAAACACTCATCTTAAACTTTGAAAGAAAAAAAAAGTTTTCCTATTTTTTTACTTCAATAATTTAAAACTATAAAAAAACTGAATTAATCTTGAACTTTGTCCACAAGTCTTCAATGATTCAAACAACTAATCATAAAATTCAATACCTAATTAAAGAACAACACAACTAACTAAGAATCACATAAATAAGATCTAGAACAAATCAAAGGAAAAACAAACAAATCAATAGATAAAGTAAATTAGGATAAGTTTCATGTACTTTGGCTTAAGCAATTTAATTGAGTTTTTAGGTCATGCTATTGTTGTACCAATGATATCATCATCACTGAGCTTTTTTTTTGTCTACATTTGGCCTAATCAGAGGTACTTCTAGATCGAAGACAACATCTACCTATACCCTCCACTGATCTTTATCTAAAGGGACATTACCGTTGCGAAGAGTCGATAAAGGATAAGTCGAAGAAATCCTTCCCTCTGCAACTAATTCATCATCTTTAAACCAATGAAGAAGATGACACTTTGTATCTTATTCAACATTGCATTTAGGGGATTTGTTTCTATGATAAGATGACTACATTAAAAACATAAGAATAAATAAACATTATTAATAATACTAAAGTAATTAATGAAAAAATAATTTATCAAAAATTATTTTGTACCTAAAATGTTTGAGATTTTTTATGATATTTCCTCAAATCTACTACTTTGGCCCTAAACAAATTAACCAAATGCTATTAACATCACTTCTTTCATGATAATGTACAAATCAACATAAATGATTACTTTTTGGAGTACTTTAACTTGTTGAGCAAGAGTTAAAACCATTTCCTTTAACTCCTTCACTCTCCAGCTACCTCTGGTAGATGCATCAATACTTGATAGCGTCACACCAAAACCAAGGCCCAGTAGACAACCACACTTCTCAGGTCCCAACACTTGAGTAAGTGCATTTTCTTTAATATTCCACTTCTTATTTTCACTTGTCATTGATTTCCCACACTCGTGAAGTTTTTCTAATTTATTATATGCATTTCGTAAAAGGTATTATTAACTTCAATAAATCTCGCCAATAGTATAACGAAACATAATTCAAATAATACAACAAACTCACCAATGTGTCATGAACTTCTTGATTGATGAGTTTACCATTTTTGCGAGTATGTCCACTTTTTCATACATCTACTCTTGTTATCAAACTATTGTCAGATTCTTCATTTCTCTAAATACATAAGTAAAATAATAATTTGAAAGTTATAATTCGAATAATATCAATACTACTTTAAATATATTTTTACAAACCATTTCATGTTCAAAACGAGCATGTCCCTTGCGACTCATCGAATGAATCATTTTCTGATCATCCCTCATCTTTTTAAACCTGTCGTTTTTCTCCTTAAAGAATAAAAGAAGAGAAAAAAAATGAACTTGTTCAACCAAACAAAGAGTTAATGAAATAGAACAACTAATTATAAATACAATTTAAATGCTACAAATATAAAAATAAATACCTTGAATTTTTTTAAATAGTCTATCATTTGTAAATTCATTCCAATCCTTCTCGTTCATATGGATTGTACGAAGTTCTTTAATTGTTGACTTAGCCTTTTTCTTTTTGCTGGCAATTCTTATTTGCTTGGTGATTTTTGTCTTGAATTATCTGACACTCTTCCCCATTCTTTGAAAAGTTAGTTTTTTAGCACATTTTTCTATGTCAAATCTTTGCTGAAAAAAAAAAATTCAACAGAGAAACAAAGTTAGCATACATTGATATGAAATTATACCAACAAAAAATTAAAAATACCATAGTGTCTACTAGCAAAAGAGACCATAACTCTTTCTTAGCGTTTATGTCAATGTCATTCCATTTCTTGCAACTTACGGGCCCAAATTCTCTTGCAATCACACTAATATGTGATGCAAGTTTTTCAGAGTTTCTACCAATAGGTTATCCTCTCTCATTAAGCTCAAGTTTTGAGCGTGGGGTACGTCTATTAATTATGTCCATCCTTGTTAGTCATTTTTTTCTCAATCGCAGTATCTTGTTGCGTTTCATTTTCTTCCTCTTGCATTTCATCTTCATCTATCCAAAGATTGTCCTCTACCACTTTCTTTTTCTTTTTCTTATCAATTGGATCTTCTCTAGTTTCTTCCCCTCATCATGATTATTTGATTCATTTAAAGGGCCGTCCCTTACCAATATTCTTCTGTTTCTCGCGTTGCGAAGGGCGACAAGAACTACATACCACTCACGAGTAAGTCTTTTCAGTGCTTTTCTTGAGCTCTACATAAAACCTGTTTTGGTACACAAGTTATAAGTGATCTCTACAAAGACATTTTGACTACATAAGCTTCATGAAGATCAAAATCGATACAATCTAGATAATAGTGTATATCACATCCTTTTATCGTAAGTTATCGTTTGATTAAATATAAGGCATGAAAAAGTCATCTTAAATGTTCAATCGTACTAGTTTCGATCTTAAGGTAGACTGAAAACATCTAAGTGACATTGATCATATCAATTCTTTTGGACTTGACCATTTATCAGTCTATCATATCAAAGGATCCACTGATATCTTTCTATTTACAAGAGGAAAAATTCTATCTCGATTACACACTTTCACAAATTATTCACAAATTAGTCAATCACAACCTTTATAGTAATTTGGTTAAAGACAATATTTACGATCGTCAAATATATGTGCTCTTAATGTTGAAGTTTTTTGGTAATCTCAATTTAAATGACTAAATGATATACTTTTAATGAGTAACATTTATGACTTAATCTATGTGGTGTTATTATAGCGAGTCGGTCTAGTACATTGTTCCATAACAATTACTCATGATCTTGATTTATATCCCTATACATATGATCATGACATGACCACCAATCAAGACTCACACTAGTCTTAAGTCATTATAGTCCCTAATATAATGATCGATAATGGAGATTTAGGATATTTTAGTAAACATCTATGGATCTGATTATAATGTAAACACGCAAACTAATTATAATAACCAACAAATGAAAATCATCTATTTTATTAACCAAAAGAGTAATAGAAACAATGTTTTTATATTGACCTAGAGCACATGCCCTAACATCTCTCACTTGCACTAGGATCAATCATTTATATATCAAATACCTATTGATCTAACATGTCCATCATGTTTTGCTTGTGAAAGAGCCTTCATCCATGGATCAACAACATTGTTTTTGTAGGAACTCTGCAAATCTTTGCATCGCCCATCTCATTGATCTCTCTGATGAGATGAAAATGTTTGAGTACATGTTTAGATATATGGTGTGATCTAGTGTCAACCCATCATCATTAAGACGACTGGCCATTTAGATTACCTTAATCCCCTTATAATCTAGTTAACCTAATCCATTCTTTTAACTTTGACCTCCAAATAATTTTTATTTCAATCCTTAATAAGGCTCCAAAATTAAGTTTATATCCTCGGTGAATGTTAATTCATAATTTGTTTAATTGGAGCAAATTAGAAAATCATACGGATTATTCTCTGTATTTTATAAAAATTTTGCAGTACCTCCCTTAAAAGTGGCCTGCCGAAATTTCACATGATAGATAACAAAATTAGGGAGAGGCCTGGAAGGACTCACAACTCCTACAGTTCATAATGTATATCAAGTTCTAACTTTACAATCCTAAATAAACTAAAAGTGGAATATAAACCTCGTGACTTACTCTAAACTAATTTAAAGAACGTCATACTCTACCCAAACCCAAAAATATAGATTATATAAACCAAACCAATTCACATACAGAGAAAGTAAGCTCTAAAGGGAATTACATAAAAAATCTTCGAGGTTCTACTTTCCCTTGTTAGTGTGAGATGAACTTGTCACAATTACAGCAAATAATAATGTTAGATAATTAAACTTTACACTGTCTAACACACCTGGTAATAGCAACATGATAATATGGAATAATCATAAAGCAAATGAATTAAATAAATAAATATACAACTATGCAATCCACTCTATTTATGTTTCTTAACTATATTTGGATGTCCATTTCCAAAAATAGTACAAAAATAATATTAAGAGCTTATGAAATGCAGAGATAACTTGTCGGCGTTTGACTTTGGAACTAGTCTTACTAGCCTGCTTTTGAGGTAGGATTGAAATCTAATTACATGCAAACCAGTCTCTGAAACAAGCTTATCTCCTTCTCCCCTCGCATGCATGACAAATAATGAATGCAATTTATGCAAATAGATAAACCATATCAATGTGAGAGTCACTATAAAGTTTACTTACAACCAAACTAGCTCAAGGTTGGTTGTGAAGCCTCACACAACATTCCCTGGCTTTCACGTACTCCAACAAGTCCTATTAAATCACAAATTCAACATTTAGATTTACAACTCTATTTTAACACTTATATTCATTTTCTAGTTATAACAAAGTGAAACCACTCCCAAACTTTGATCTAGAAACTATTCTCATTAGTCTTACATATACATTACATCATCACGTCAACATGATTGGCATCGTGCTCATCGTTGCACCGCCACATCATCACAACCATTTCCAATTCACTATAGTTTAGCAAAGTCTGAATTTTTCTTAGTATAAGTTATCCTAGTCAATCTGCCTAGTTTGCTCTTATTTTATAACATCTTAACATGTTATTTTAAACAAAAACTTTGCATTTGTATCAACTAGGACATACAAGAATTCAATCAAAGTAAATCACAAGTTATTCGAACAACTACAACCTATCCAAACTGTGTTGCAAAGTTGTGTATTTGTCAATGTCTCACTTTCACATTTTGAACAACTTGTTTTTTAACATTTTCACAACTATTTTTCACTATGTTATAGGTTGTATCAAGGTTTGAGCTTAAGTGCTATTCAAAGTAGGATATATAGGGATTTCAAAAAGTCCAACCTTCGTTGAAAAACGCCCACTCAAATTATTATCTAAAGTTGCTAAGTTGCAACTGTCATTATTGGACAGTTTTAAATCATATCAAAAAATTATGTTCTACCTTGTTTTTCATTGATCAAACAAATCCCAATGGGCACAATCTTTATTGATCATCAACGTAAGTTATACTAAGATTCAAATGAAACTTTGCAAGTATTTTGAATCTCATTTGATGTCTCAAATCAACACCTCGACTTGCCTACTCAAAACAATTTCTTTTATACTTAAGTAAAATTTCAGCAAGTTTAAAACAAGGTTTTATCCCATGTTTTTGGCATCGAAAACCCCAACAAAACTCTTCTGAAACAAAATCTGATTTTAATGGAGCTAGATTAACATATCGACATTGAAACCCATTGAGAATTTTGTCGAAAAACACTTGTTTGATTGTCCGGAATTATCAACACCTGTATCATAAACGGGCAGTTTGATCGACTCGAATCGTCTAGTCACACCATTGACCCCAAAATGCATTCTAGACCCGCTAGTCCATTCTTTTACAATTAAGTAAAATTTAAGCGTATGCAGTTTTGGTGAACATATAATAAAATACTAGAAAGTAAACGAGAACCTAAGTGGAGAAAACACCTGTCATATCATCCGTATTGTAAATCCAAGTCGAGGAACATATTCAAAAGTATCTCATAGTTCATACATGAACAAAAATGTAAGTTTGGTATATAAAAAAAATATACAAAAGAGATCACTCATAAGTGAATATCAAGGCAGTCTTAAGTTGTCATCTCACTGGTGCACCTTGCCCTTCCCTCAATCACAGGAGGACGGATCTAAGTTCCAAAAGGCCCTAGTAAGTGAACAACATGGTTTTATAAAATTTACTGCATAATGGACTCGACAAGGAATAATATAAGTAAATCGCGAGAATTAAACATGATTCAATACTTTTATGGTATGAACAGACGGTTCCCAATAACCCCATATGTACGGACCCAGCCTGAATCATGTCGACCCAGCGTTGCTGAGCATCAACGATCAGGAGAGGTCCTGTCATATGACTTCGTGAGCCTGAGTAACACCGACACTCTCTGACCCTATCGTAGGAAAGGGAGAAGGGCATAAAACATCCTCCAACTGTCGTACTGGCTGGAAGGTAGAAGATCATCGTATAGTCATCCCTCAAAGTTGTCGGACTGGTAGGAGAGGGAGACTTTTCATCGTCAAATGTGCCCCATCAAATACTGAAATATGGCTCCTGATGGTCCAAATGTCTAGATGCATGGCCACAAGTAATTATGATGCGGTGCACATCTAACTATGCAATTTCTAGTATGATACGTAATAAAGTTTATAAATTCCCGGTGTTCATAAACCTCGCGTGTGGCGTGCCGAAGCTTGATTGCGCGTCTCGTACCTCGTCACTTTCTCTCTCAGTTCCTAGTATCGTTTTGTATTAGTTTAGGTATGTTAGGATCTTATTTGAATACTTGTGAGTAATTATAGTTTAGCTAACTACTTTTATTGAGGTTGCTTCAAGCTATCTTTAAGTCTGCTCAATTATAACATTTAGTAAGCTATAAATAATAACATTCAACATGCTTTAAAATACTTACATTTGAACTTTGAGCAAGCTCAAACTAAGCCAAACAATCTTAATCCAAATAAGCATGCTCGAAAATCCATAGCAGTCTTATTTCTACTGAGCAAGCTCAAAACTTATAACAGTCTTAATATCATGGACTACATTAGAAATTTATCCTCTTTCGAGTTTGCCCAAGCTGCACAAAAATCATTTTGTGCAACTCTAAAGGTTTTGATTCTTGAGTCTAAAAATATTCAAATCACCTCAAACTCAATCCATTTGCTTAAAAACAACTCCATTAAGTTCCAACATCATCATCATGCAATCATTTATACTCAAATTACATGTAATAAATATCTAATCAATATTAAGTAAAGTTACTATTCATCTTCTTCTTCACATAACACAACTCAACAATCATAAAATCTCCATAACAATCCCAACAAGGGATTTTCACGATCTACTCTTATGAACCCACATGTACCAAAACTCATCAATAACAACAACTTGGAACATAGTTTTTGTAGAGATTTGGCGAAGAAAACATATAAAGAGCTTCAATAGAGTTGTCTCCTTGCATTCCATGAGCTTCACTAAGTTAGATTCATACTCTCTAGCATCAACCTTCTGGATCTTCAAAATTTCCAACTACAAATTTAAGATTTTATACAACTTCTTTGATCTCTTGATTTTCTCACAAGCTCTCTAATGGGGTTAAAGTTTATTTTGAATGTTGAACAAGAAACCATAAAACTTATATAGCCATTGACTTTTAATCTTACCCAACTCACAAATCTTTAGGTCAATCAAAGACACACATTTAAGTCGGCACATTCCATTAAGTCAAAATCAAACAACCACTTGTCCCTTTTTGCATGACACCAAACATGCACTTTACTTTCTATTGGTCCACCTGCATATGTTATAAAACATTTTCCATTTTATCAATGCCCTTTTAAATTAATTACAAGCAAGTCTAATTCTACAAATTTAAAAGTTGCCCTTGAATTTCACTATATTTACAATCAAACCATAGGCATATTAATCAAGTTTAATACACTACATAGGCCAAGTTAAATCAAGTTAATAATAGATCATGATACTAGCCTTAGTCATGTATTTCCCACCAAAGCGTATCCCGAGGCGAAACCTACGCCTCTCCTTATCTTGTGTCACGTGTGTATTTATAATTATTTAAGTTTTTATTAAATATTACAAGCACACCAAAAATATTATTTTATTACTTATGGTACATTATTGTCGAGCACGACCATGTCACCCGGTCAAACCAAGTTTGAGGCTTTGATCAGGTCGGATCGGGCTGAGTCTGATTTGGTCAGTGACGGGATGTCACAATCTTCCCAACTTAGGGGATTTCGTCATCGAGATTTAAAATATACATGAATCAAACAACTTAGGAAAGTGCTCTCGCATGCAGGTCCCGCGCTCCCACGTGAACTATTGATCGTCGTGGAACTTGTCACTTGACCTTCACGAAAGGAATCTCTTTGTGTCTTAAGGTCTACACCTTTTAGTCAAATATCTCAATAGAATGCTCCTCGTAAGTCGTGTCTGGTCTGACAACTAATCTGTCCCAGTCCACTATATCTCGTTTCGTACCCTCATATCTTCTCAACATAGAAATGTGAATGACTAAGTGTACCCTTGACATCTGCGGCGGTAGTGCTAACTGGTAAGAAACCTTCCCAAGTCTTTCTTTAATCTCAAATGTTCCCGTATAACACGGTACGAGCTTCTCCTTAAATCTAAATCTCTTGTGTCCCTTCATAGGGGCACCTTCAGGTATGCAAATTCTACATTCTTAAACTGATTTACTCAATGCTTCAGATTAACATATTTCTCTTGTTGATCTTGTCCTGTCTGTAATCTCTAACGCATCAACCGCACCTTCTCTATGTAATCCTGTACCACCTCTGGCCCAACTACCACTATATTAGCCACCTCTGCCCAACATGACGGTGTCCTGCTGTGAAGGCCCAGTCCCACCGTGTAGCTTGCTATCCACATACACACCGGACGCTGGGACACCCAAGACCGTGTATGGCTTAATATCCACATGAGCGTGAGTTCGAGTTGCGGGGGTGGGGTTAAACGTGTATGTGTGGATATTAAGCAATACACGGTCTTGGGGGTCCCAGCGTCCGGTGTGTATGTGGATAGCAAGCTACACGGTGGGACTGGGCCTTCACACCTGCACGATCTGCCGTATAATGCCTCGAACGATGCCATCCCAATTTTTGACCTATAACCAATATTGTAAGAAAACTCACACAAGAGCAAATACTTTTCCAAATGACCTCCGAACTTGAGCACACAAGCCTATATCATATCTTCCAAAACCTGGATCAGCCTAACTTACTATCTGTCTGTTTGCAAGCGATAAGCCGTATTGAGGTGAATCTGAGTGCCATACCGAGGATCACTATCTGACATTATGCTCACTAGCGCCCCATATAACCTAACTATTTCCCACTCATAAATTCGGTTCAGGCTAGCAAACGAGTCAAACAGTCGAATCAGTAGCAAATGTGTTGCCTTCATCAATCTATCGACGATAACATATACTGTATCGCGCCTCCTCGGGGTAGTCAGTAATTATGTCACCATGTCCATCGGAATGTGCTCCCACTTCCACTGAGGAATAGGTAATGGCTTCCGGGTCTTTTATATGTGTCGCAAGTATAATGGCTAGCTTGCAGTAATAGTGCAATCAACTTACGTTGATCACATATATTGTCCTCTTAGAATGGTTTTTACAATAGTTGTTAATTACCTATTTAATTTGAACTATTGCTAAGGAATTCACTTTTAATTAGTTTTATACTAAACTACACAATTCTAACAAATCACTTTAAACTTTACTTAACTTCTCATATTAAAGATATCTTAGATCACAACTTCACCTAGTTAATTTAATACTATATTTTGTATTCATGTTTACATCTTAATATATTGTGTGCAATGCCTAATTAGAATAGATAGATTTCCTTCAAATCCACTTTATCCCACTATCGTGACGGAGAAGATTTTAATGTGCAAACTAAAACTCCACCTATCGGTGTGAATAACGTAAGCTCTGCATTGCTTTAAGTCTCAAATCATTGGATTCATAACTAACTAAGTTTACTATCCGCGTCTCCCTAATCAACAACTATCTATTGATGTTGTGTATTTTACGATTGTACTATTCATATCCAGATTAAAAGCTTCAATGGCCATGATAACTCCTAAAACCAAAGTTCATTAAACATGTGATCAAGATGTCTAAAGCATTACGTTCAAAATCAATACAAATTCTAACAATTGCACTTTTTATTATTACTTTTTATTCATATTCAAAGCATATAATTCATACCATAAGATCCATTGGTCCCTAAGATAAATAGACTACTCACGCTTCATTAAAACACACATCATAATTCATTATGGAAATCACTACAAATTAGAGATGAATATAAATATTACCTTGAGTTTAATCAACAAAACCAAACTTGAATTGCAAAGGCGAAGTATTAAATGTTTTCTTCACATAAAATCCTTGATACTAAAACTCATTATAAATCCTACGATAATGGTGGCTAATAATTGGTATGTGGTGAGTTTACCACATCCTAATACTTATTTATACTCCTTTATAACAATTAGAAACCCTACTTTACAATTTAACTCGAATTAAAACTTCACATTATATTATGTGTGTCTATCGTTGTCATTTACTGCCCCGACATCGTATCTTATAACCCACTGCGCCGCCACTACGCCAACATTGCATATGCATCTTTTTCAGTCTTTGGTGTCCAGACGTTGTGCCTAGCTCCTCTGGCACCGTCCCCTACACTCCACAGAGATGCCTCTGCGCCAGACCTCCAGAGTTGATTTTTCCATTTTTTCTTCTCTCCCACATCGTGCCTTAAGTTCCCACGCTGTTGCCTTTCTTCCCACTGCACCACCTTGTGTTGCCACAGTGCCAACCCTATTTTTGTAGGTTTTTTACCCTATTTCTTTCCATCTTCCTTCAATTCATTCCTTTACACTTTAATTCCCTAAAAATGCAATGATACTATGATTTAGAGCTCATTTACGAATATTTATACTAAATATACGACTAAGCTAACCCTATATAAGTATAAATAGTCACTTATCAAATACCCCAAAACTTAGGATTGTGCATGTCCCAAGCAAAGGTGTATTATATTAAGTCTCTCGATACTAATTTTTGTTCAATTTACGTTGTTAATGGAGTATCCTTCAATTCACTAAGTTTCAAGTTAATAATTCACTCGAGAGCTTTTCTTTGCAAAACTTATATTTTTAAGGCTTGTAGCTTTAACAACACATATAACTTCACTTTCAAAACACTAAAGTAGATCAAAACCAAAAATAATCACCACTCATAAGTTGGTTTCATCTCAGCACTCAAATAACAAGTATACAAGCTCATGATTTCTTATTAAGCTCAGGAATTCACAAATAAGCAAAAACCAAACTCATCTTTGGTAGGCTTTAGCACTTCAAGAGTCTATAGGACTTAACATAGTTGAAATAAAAATTTATCTCAATTAGCTACTCGTACTCAAACTAAATCTTTTATTTGAAAATTTTTAGTTTGCTTCCGCCTTCTTTTCTTTATTTAATTGTTCTCTCTTTTATTTTCTTCTTCTTTTCCTTTTTTTTTTATTTAACAATCCCTGCTACTTTTCCTATAGTCTTTGTTTTTCCTCATTTGTTTCAACCATCAAGTTCTTTGCTCCATTTCCTATAGAACTTGTGCGATTTTCTCATTTTCTCTCTTTACTTCTAAAACTCTTGTTAGCACTTCTCACTTTCACTACATCAAGTTAACTCCAACTTTTTATATATAATGCCTATTTCTTCCCCTTTGCACTAAGTATATTTGTTTTTTATTTGCAAGTAAGATTCACACTTATTATAAAATCCTTACATATCTAACTTTTTCCACAGGAAGTGTCCTAGTTTCTTGCTTTTGTTTCAATTTCAAGGTTTTCCCTAACTCTAGGTTTCTAACCATGACATCACACTGTTGTTTGCTAAATTTCATTATTATTTTTTTTTCAAAATTTAAAACATTCTCTTCAATTTTATATCAACAAGATACTTGTAATTTACTCATCCACAATTAAAGGCATGAACATGTAGATGAACTACTTATTCATTACATATTACTATCTACAACCTAATCTATATGTACCGCTTAAACATTCAAATAATAAGAAAAATGAAAAAATTTATACACTACCATGTTTTCCTCCTTAACTGCTTCAAGTTTAAAATTTAAACGATCATACCTACAGTGTTTATCTTTATTTCTCAGCCTTTCTTACCACTTTCCCATTGTGTAGTATAGTGTTGAGGCCTCCAAACTTAAACCAAACCTTGTCCTTAAGGTGTAAAAGGAAGCTTAAAATATGGAAACACTAAAACACACAAATATATATATATAAACACAAGTTATAATAAACTAAACTAAACATAGAATTAACATAAGTAAATAATTAACAAAAATATCCTAAATGTTAAAAATGTATGAATGGTGTCAAAGTCACTTTCAACACTCTAAGTCTAAAGAATTCTTATTACACTGACTTCAGGACTGCACGTCATCATCGTCATTTACATCATCAGCTCCAGCTTGCGATGGTGTCAATAGACTCTCTACCCTTCTGCTCTACACCAAATCCTGATCAAATAAGTATGTTGGTGATGTCGAAAATCCTAATGACCTATCAGTAGGTCTCAACCATTTACTCCTCACATATCTAGCTATGTCTCGATGATGAACACCAAACAAATTGAAACTGCGTTGCTCGTTTCATCGTTGTTGCTCTCTCATCTCCATATCTTATTCATATCTCAGCATGACTGCCTGGTATTGCGCCCTATCCTCTTAGTATTGTCTCCTCATCTCTGCTATCCACAACCTTTGCTGCCATGGAGTCAAGTCCTCTAGTGGTGGTATAGGTGCATGTGGTGGATGAGGTGGTGGAAAGACTTCAGGACCGTCCAAGTCCTACTCTCCTATCTTCGGATCTACAAAATCGTAATCCTCAGCAAATCCTTGTTGTTGTTGTTGTTCCTCCTCTTATTCATTTTCCTCATCTTCTAGCTCTTAGGCTAATTTTGTTGCTGTTGTTTCTGTTGCTGCTTGATCCTCTTACCTATTAGCTAACAACTCAGCCTCAAGTCTAGCTCTCTCGACCCTTTCTCTCTCGTCCTTCGAGTCTTTGGTAACCAGTGGTGATTTCAACATGGACATGAAAGCTTTATCCATGGTTGGTTGGGCCTCAACTTCAAATTCTTCATCATCTCTCAACCACACTCTGGCCCTTAAGCACATCTGCGTAATCAATATAGGAAACAACAACTTGTTGACCCTTTCTGACATAATGGACTCCCTATGACTGGTGTTTATGATCTCCCAATGTTGATCTCCCTAAACTTCGCAATCTTATAAAGACAAGTCACTTTCGACTTGTTGATCTCACCCTGCTGAGAAGTTGGGTATGGCGATGCAACAAGAAAATGTTGCCACATTCTATAAACTTTTGTAACACTCACCTTCTTAATGTACTTGGGCACATTCTCAGCTCACATGACTCATCCTTATTTCTTGGGATAACCAATGCATCTTTTATGGCTCTAAATGGGTATAGGTTATATGATCTCTCATATAATTTGGTTGGGAAAGTCGGTGCAAATTCATACAAGCTTAATTCCTCCAACCCATAAAAATTATTGATCTCACGTCTATTGAAGAAAAGTAAAACCCCTCTCACCTTCACAAGCTCATCTTTAGCCGTAGACTTTACATTAGCATAGAATTCATAGACAATCTTACTCACACCTTTAACTTTATTCTCCTGATAATCTTGAGTATGTTGTTCTCAATTTCGGTGCCTAATGAAACTATTCGCTTTTTTATCACATTTGGCCGACAAATTAATTCCCCTTTCGCAAATGAACTCCTTAGGTAAAATCTTTTCATATCGTTCCTTAGCCTCTTTACAAATGAAATATTTTGATTTAAAATGTCTAGGCTCTTCTTTAATGGGTTTCTAGAGGTAGATGCCTCAAAGTCATTTGCTCTGATTTGGCTAACTTGTGTCCTTGTTCTTGCTATTTTCTTCAAATTTCAATCCACTACACAACAATGGAACCTAACTCGGTCTTCAAATCGCTTAAAAATCAAAATTAATATAATATGGATCATGCATACGCCAAATAATGTAAGGATGTCAACTAAGTCTCCATGGGTAATATTAATGCTCATATTCACACAATCTTGCAAAACCTATCCTATAACCTCAAATCCATAATTTCATACAATATCATCAAAATTTTCAAAACTCAATGCATAACTAGATGAAATTGTAAACGTACCTCGATATCGGATTAATTATTGGTGTAAATCACTCCTCAAAGTAGTTTTCAATTCAAGCCCTCTAAATCTTCTCTCCAACTAGAACCCTATCTTTCTTTGGAATCAAATTCCAAAAATCTAAGTCTTAGCTCTTCAAATTGTGCAAATTTATAATGCGCTTGTTTTTTCACTCTAAATCACTAAAAACTTACTAATATCACATGAAAATTATCAAACTTTGGCTCCAAAAGGATATTTATGCTTAGGGCTTTTGGTAGGGTTTGAGTGAAAATGTGTAGAATGAATGATAAATGAGGTTAAAACCTTTTTATTCGACCCCAATGTCGTGCCTTATAGGCATGATGTCGTGGCAGCATCGACACTGCGTTAAAGAAACAGTAGGGCTTTTTTCATTTTTTAGTCAGCTGTCACCTTGGTGATGTGGCTTGTACTCATGGCGACGTGGTTAATACCCACGGCGACAGATCGTTTGCCCACATCTTCGAGTATATTTCTCCGCTAATTCTTCTCTGGCACTCCTCTGACTTTGTGTATCACACAAAACGTCATGACCACATAAAATCCATGAAAATATAAAAAATTATAAATTTTAACTTTTGATTTGCCCAAGCACCTTACTTTCACCAATTTGAACTCATTTGCTCATTTTTCCCTTTTTTTTAATAAATTCACGAGACATTTCCATTCTGATGAATCTTCGTTTGGCGAATGGTCTTTCCTGCACATTCGACACAAATTTTCGAAAATTAGAACTAAAACTCATTAATTGTAATTATTAAACTAAATAACTAATTAGTAACTAAAACTTAAAAAACTTGAAAGTCTAAAACTCAAAATTTGAAACCTTGGACTGCCTCCCAGTAGCACTTAATTTAATGTCATTAGCCTGATGTCTTTTTGCTACTTTAGTTCGAGTCTAAATTGAGAAGCTTCATCTACAAATCGAAGATTATGATGTCATTCTCGTTCGGATGTACTTCTTAACTATTGACAAAGACAACGTTCTCAACATCATTGCCTCATCGATACTCATCATGATCGTCCTCTCTCTTATGTTCAAATTTGCTTTAGCCATGTTCAAGAATGACCGCCCGAGTATAATAGATATATCATCATCCATATTGTGGTTCATGACCTCAAAATCCGCAATGAATGTGAATCTACCTACTTTAACATGCACATTCAAGACTCTTCCAATAGTAGGTATCAAATTACCATCTGCTACTTGAAAATTTGTCATATCCAGACAATTGATCTTCAAGTCGGCATGTATCATGTCCATCAGTGGCATGACATTGACCAAGGCTCCCATATCACATAAGACATTTTTAAAATGGTATCAATCAATGTAGATCAATATGTTTATCTATTTAAGATCCATCCTTTTGACAGGTTGAAGTCACGGGATGAACTTGAGCTTTGGTTCTGATTTTCTCGGAACCAACTTGATGTCATTGCCTTGTGGGCGTTCTTCAAGAGATCCTTCATCTTTTTTCTTAGCTTTCCATTGTTGCTTGGCTTTTATCTTCTTTAAGGCATTGATTCTTTATTTCTTGAAACCATCAAGCTCATCTTGCCTCACTTCCATATTGTGCTCATGCATCTATTCATGCTTGTACATTACTTGGTCTTGTCTTGGCTCTTTTGTTGCCGTAGTGCTTATCATGCGAATGATACTCACGTTCTCCTTGGGATTGGTGACGGTATTGCTACGAAACTATCCTTCATTTCTCGAGTTCAAGGCTATAACAAGTTGACCAATTTGCCTCTTTAAGTTCTTGATGGATTATGATTGATCACAATCCATCCTCTTCATGGCTTGCTTTATTTCTTCTAACTCTTTCTCATGCTTCTCATGGTGCTCCATATCTCTCACTTACATGGCTTGCAAATACTTCTTAATTTACTTTAAAGAAGTCATCTATTCACTCTTCCCCAGCTTCCCCCATTGGACTTGTTGTTCGAAGCCTTGAGGTAACTTCAGTACATTTTCAGGAATTTCATAAGAAAGGTTCAGGTCGTTGTTGATGTATCCTTAATAAAACCGTTGAGGAGCCACTCCTCTCAGCCTGAATTTGTTCTCATAGCTTTGGTTGGTCATGAAGTTTCGCCATCTGATTGCTCAGATTTGATAGCAGTGCCATAATTGTCAATTGCAAGTCAATCTCGTAGATGCCTGTTGGTTTCCTTACTGTGGAACGAGTATCGACAGTAAAATTTTGAGACATAAGATCAATGAGATCCAATGTTCCATCCTCATCCTTGGTAAGTAGAGAGCCACTTAATGCAACATCTACTAGCGTTCTCGTGCTGTAATTCATCACATAGTAGAAAATCTAAAGTTTTGCTCATGTACTTATCTGTGTCCCGGACATCTCCTCAGCATCTCTTTAAATATTTTCCAAGCCTTACCAAGAGACTCGATGTCTTCTTGCTTGAGCTGATTAATATCAAGTTTCCTTTCATCGACCTTCACTGGGGAAAGAACTTGTCAATAAATCTTTTGTTGATTTCCACCTATGACTGGGAAAAGTTGCATCCTAATAACCTCTTTTGTAACTCCAATGATGTACACTATGTCACACTTCTCCAAGAAATTCTCAACATGTGCAATTGGATCTTCATTGGATAGCCTGTTGAAAAGACTATTTTGCACCATGTTATCAGAGACGGACTTAGTTTGAATTCGGTGGTGTTGCCTAGAACCCTCATCACTATCTTATATGTCTCCTGAACTTTTGGCTTGAAGTAGTCGCCAAGGCATCTCTGCCCTCGCACTCTCTCATGCACTGCCAGATCACCTGCGGGTTGGTTATTCCCGCATGTTGGTTTCTAACTTGCTTCTCCGCCATGTTGACTCGTTTCTTTTTTTTTCTTTTGTTGGTTCTATCAATCTCCTAATTGTAAGGCACTAGGTCCTTCTCTCCATTGCTATGCATACATTAAGTATCCATGAGAAGAAAACACAAAGAGATCAAGTGCAGAAAGTCAAACTGAAACTTAAACCTATTTTTGATTTTTCTTTTTATGAGTTGAAAAGTAAAATAATGAAAATAAAAATTAGCAACTATTTAAACTAACTAAGTAATTCTAATAGATACTTATCTCCAATAACTTGATGCGTGCCGCAAGTATAACAACTAACTTGTTGTAATAGTGCAATTAACACTACAAAAAATAGTCGATCAGAAATGGGAATTTTCGTTGCTGATTAGCATAAATTCTATCTTTAATTCAATTCTACAACGGAACAGATATGAAATCTATTCCGTCTCTAAAATTGTCATTGATAATTTAGTCAACAACGGAAATGTGTTTCCGTTGCTGATTAGAGACGTATTAGAGACGAATTTGATATGGATTTAGAAACAGAACTGATACGGAATAGAAATTGACATTCTTCCAAAATGAATGGTTTTGCTTGCATTCCGTTGCTAATTCGTTGCAAATTAGAGACGGATTAGCAACAAAACTCATAAATTCCATTGCTAATTTCGTTGCTAATCCGTCTCTAATTTGTGAATAAATAGCATGAGAAACTGGATAAACAGAGTTTATAAACGGAATGGCAACGGAATTTATGAATTCGGTTGCTTATCCGTCTCTAATTTGCAACGAATTAGCAACGAAATTCATAAAGTCCGTTGCTAATCCATTGCTAATTAGAGACGGATTACGAACGAACTTTATGAATGTCGTTGCTAATTCATTGCAAATTAGAGACGGACTAGCGACTGAATTCATAAATTACGTTGCTATTCCATCTCTATTCCATTTCTAAACTCTGTTTACCCAGTTTTTCATGCCATTTCTTCACAAATTAGAGACGGATTAACAACGAAATTCATAAATTATGTTTCTATTTTGTCTCTATTCTGTTGCTAATATGTCTCTATTCCGTTTCTATGCCTATTTTTTTAAAATACTCACAAGAACCAAGTTGGTTCTCCGAAACTTCTAAAACCGAAAATAACAACATGACTTGCTCCATCGCTAGCACCCTCTCCAACAACTCCTTGGGGATGCTAACATCCCAAAAAAAGCAAAATTTCACATACATACACTAATCAACAATATATATCAACAACAAAGATTCAAATGAGAAAAAAACATACAATTCTATATTAAAAAAGATTTATATATTCACGAAAGATAGTTAAGTATAATAAATGTCTAAGATACCTAAGTATCCACAAAAAACTACCGTTCTCATTGTTTTACAACAACCATAAAAATACCTAAGTATCATAAAGTTGCTCATCCCTCGTTGTGCTAGCTCCCAGGATGTGCTAGCATCAGGATCTGCGTATTTTCTCTTCTTTCTCCCTACCAACCCAAAATCGTAGACACGTCCTTTGGGACACTCACCCACCATCTTGTAGTACACCGCCTCATCATCTATCGGCTGGTCCGGTGTAGTCTGGGTCAGCTCTTGGCATCTCCTTTGGAGCTTAGCCTACATGGATAAACAATAAGCAACTAAAATGATATGTTTGTAAGTAAAGTTACTACTATTTAGCTCGTAATTCTATACTTACATAGAACCGCTCTAATCTAGTATCGATGAATGTCACCCTGTCGTGATTTACAGTGCGGATAGGCAAATACAATTCATTAACGGTAGGTGGCATCTCGAATGTATCAGTCTACAAACAAATGTTATAAAAATGTTAAATATGAGGGTATCCATTAATCAAATTTGTTGGCGTCAGTTGCATGGATCAAATTCTTCCATTACCCTTGATTTAGTTAACTTGGGATGCATTAATAAGTTAGGATCTAAATGATTTGAAAAATGAAGCCATTAGTTAGCATGGATCAACTAGTTTAATTATAAGATCAAACAATGGTGACAACCACAGACTTCACAATTTACACAAGTTGAAACAGTTCTCTCCTAGGCATATCTACGAGCCCTCAAAAACATTTAAATCAGTTATAGGTTAGATTACATTTATTCACATGATTTTAAGTCTTCTTTTCCACTATTGTTACCATGAATTGATGTTATTCATTGTCTTTTACATTAATTCACTACCAAAATTGAAAAGAAAAGAAAAACACACAAACACACATAATGGTAATAATATAATAGTAGCATTAAATTTGTTTTCTTAAGTAGGGGTACCTTAAGCTTTACTGTTCATTTTCGTGATTTCAAAAACTATACTTTCGTATATGTCTTCCTGCATAGAAAGATCAAATGTATAAGTAATTACTTACAAAAAAAATCATAAATGCACAAGGAAAAAGAAATAAAGATTTAAGGAATGATCGCGCGACCCTTAGAAAGGCATTGCAGTACAAACAGTCCAAATGATTCATAACAACCATATGGACAAGAACCTTGTTATATAATCTTATATAGAATTCTAAGAAACTATATTTATCAAACAAGTACATCGAAGTGAAGAAGTTTGCAGTAGCGCAAGGCAATCAGTGATAGTTGCTGCACAACCAAACTTGAACCCTGAAAATCAAATATGTGAAAAAAATGAGCTAACAATCTAAAATATTTTTTCTCTTCTAACAAACAATATAAGATCTTTAAAGCATACTAATTATACTAATAAAAAATGCAATGACATTGAAATACACAATGACCAATCCCGCTAGACATTAAGGCCACTAGTTGTAAAAACTAATCTAATTCTTTACTACCTGACAACTCTAGCATTAAAATATGTGATAAAAGCTTCTAGGAGCTTGTATGCACTTATTCATTGTGTGTGACTGTGTGAGTGTGACCCTTGCATTTAAAATCATATGAATTCTTTTTTTTTTTAATATTCAAGTTTTTATGTTGCATTCTTATGAGGCAATGTCATTGTGAATTAGCACAAAAAGGAGATTGTAGATCTAAAATGATTTGTAAAATGGTGTCAAATTAATTAAAGTGTCTTTCCTTGCATTGAATCAATCTGTCCTAGTACTTGTCCAACAGTCTTTTACATGATGGGTGGTTTATCTTTTTGTATTCAAAGATAAAAATCCATTTATGCATGCACTTGTCACAATAGGTTAAAAGATGATAATGATAAAATGCAAAGATGCATATTTTGAACTGCAACATAGTGAAAGATGTCACCATCTAAAGCTTACTGAAAATGAGGGGTGCCATAAAGAGATAAAACAAGCAAAAAAAAAAAAAAACAAACAGTGCAGAATCAAAAATGTTGTAAAGAAGAAGACGAAAAAAAAAAAAAAACAGAGAGAAAATAAGGCTTTTTTATTATTTTAAAGATCTTTCAACGTCTTTCCTTCTTCTTCCATTAGTACAAGCATAGACAAAAGAAAGAGAAATGAAGAAAACAAAATTTTGGTGATTTTCTCTATACCTTCTCTCTATCCCTTACTTTTAACCAATCTGATCTATAAAACCTAAACAACACTAATCTTCTACACTTTGAACCCCCTTGTTTTCCTAATAAGATGATCAGTTAGAGACAAACTGATTTTTGGACATACATTTGCTTTGTAGTTCATCATTCATCAGTTAGAGACCAGTAAACTACACTTCTTTGACAACCCTTTTTCTTACTCTTTACAAGGTCAAATAACCATATTAACAGTATTTATCTGAATGTTCATCAATCATCAATCATAAGATTAAGAATAATTAGGAGCTGAAGGGCATATGGGGAACATCCAATCCATCAATAACAACAATAACAATAGCAACAACTACAACATCAGCAACAACAATACTTGGCAACTATGATGATGAACCAACAATTACACACATATTTGATGAATCATGTAATTAACATTCAAGCATCTATATATGTCATTATGTAGTAAAACTGCAATAGAAGTATAAATATATATTATAACTAGCTTGGTTTAGCATTATTGCATAACCAATACCATTTCACAATTTCACCTATACTAGCTAGTGAACTTAAATCTCAAAATGAAACAAACAAAGATGATGTATGCAACGCCACCAATGATGATGAACCAACAATAAATACAATTTCTTCAGTGATGAAACATTGTCATTGATACAGATAGAATACAACCTACACTTAACTGCAACCATAAACACAAAACAAAACCTCCTCGGATTAGTTAAACCAAATGCGCAAAAATTCGATGATCTAAAACTGAAAACCTCAAATCCAAACCACAACTAACCAAATAAAGAACCGCAGAACCTCCCAATCCACACGCAGTAGTCGTTGTTGTCATCAACGACGGCGACGGCGAAGAGCTCGATTTCAACAATAAAACCTCCTTCACCTTCTTCACTTACTCTACTTTCAATGCAACCAAACTACGTCCCGGCGCTGGCGACAGTGCCTGGTGAGCTCCGCGAGCAAGCAGAGGATGCAACTTCAGCCTCATTGGCTTCAAAATAGCCTTAACCTTGACGGGAATCCTCGCCGCGCGCGGTCCGATGAATGACATATAGTACTAATCCCACTCGTGAATGACTTCGGGGAATGAAGCGGAGCCAGACGATGAGCACAAAACCCTCAAAACCCATATAACCGTGATTGCACAAAACCAAAACCCCTCTTCAAGTACCCATCGATTCTTCAAAAACCAAAACCCCATTTCAATTGCTTACCCAGACCCGATGCGCGAATCTCAACCCCTTTGGTTGACGGCGAAAGAGATAGTTGACGACACCGGTGAAGAGAGGAGTTGATGGCGCCAGTGAAGAAAGGAGTTCAACGATGAGTGATTCGTGATTTTAGGGTTTGGGAGGCAAGGGAGAGAGAGTTCGAGGGGAGAGAGAGAGAGAGTTTGAGGAAAGAAAAAAGAGAGAGTTTGAGGAGAGAGGGGGTTTGAGTGATGCATCGATTCATGAACGAATCTCAAGACGTGATGGGCGGTCGTAAACTACTGAACTTTTGGCGGTAAAATTGGCACCACTTTGTTATAAATGAATTTTATTTCCGTTTCTATTTCCGTTTGTAATCTGTCTTTATTCCGTCTCTGACTCTTCCGTCTCAATTCTTTCTCTGATCATTTCTAGTTAGCAATAGAATTAGATTTCGTTGCTAATTCCATCTCTAATTTACTATTTTTTTGTAGTGTAACTTGCGTTGATCACATATATCGTCATCAGGGAAAGTTTTTCACTAGTTGTTAATTACCTATTTAACTTGAACTACTGCTAAAGAATTCACTTTTAATTGGTTTTATACAAAACTATATTATTTTAACAAGCCATTTTAAACTTTATTTGACTTTTTCTATTAATGATATCTTAGTTCAGAACTTTACATAGGTAATTTAATACTATGATTTGTATTCATGTTTACATCTCAATATGTTGTGTGCAATGTCTAATTAGAATAAACAAATTTCCTTTGAATCCACTTCAAACCACTGTCGTGACGGAAAAGATTCTAATGTGCAAACTAGAAATCCACATATCGATGTGAATAACGCAAGCTCCACATTGCTTTAAGTCTCAAATCATTAGATTTATAACCAACTAAATTTACTATCCAAGTCTCCCTAATCAACAACTATCTCTCAATGTTGTGTATTTTACAGCTGTACCATTCATGTCCGGATTAAAGCTTCAATGACCATGATAACTCCTAAAGCCTAGTTTCATTAAACACGTAATGAATATGTCTAAAGCACTACGCTTAGAATCAATACAAATTCTAAATGTTACACTTTTTATTATTACTTTTTATTCATAGTCAAAGTATAGCATTCATACCATAAGATCCATTGATCCCCAAAATAAATAGACTACTCACACTTCATTAAAACACACACGTCACAATTTATTATGAAAATGATTGCAAATTCAGATATGAATATAAATATTACCTTGAATTTAATCAATGAAACCAAACTTGAATTGCAAACATGAAGTCTTCAATGTTTTCTTCATATAAACTCATTAATACTCAAACTCAATGTAACCCTATACTCAAATGGTGGCTAATAGTTTCTATGTGGTGAGTTTACCATGCCCTAATACCTATTTATACTCATTCATAGCAATTATAAACAATACTTTACAATTTAACTCCAATTAAAACTCCACTTTCTATTTCCTGCGTGTTAGGCGCTATCACTTAGTGCCCTGGCGCCGTGCCTCATAATCCATTGTGCCGCAACTGGGCCAACACCGCATATGCATTTTTTTCACTTTCCAGTGTCCTGACGTTATGTCTTGCTCTTTTGGCGCCATCCTCTATACTCCACAACGTCACCACTGTGTTGGACCTCCAAAGTTAATTTTTTTCACTTTTTCTTCTCTCCCACGCCATGCCTTAAGTTCCCACGATGTGGTCTTTCTTCCCACAGCGCTACCTTGTGTTGTCATGGTGCCAACCTTAGTTTCGTGGGTTTTTTTTACTCTATTTCTTCTTGTTTTTCTTCAATTCCTTCTTTTACACCTTAATTCCCTAAAAATGCGATAATACCATGATTTAGAGCTCATTTAAGGATATTTAATTTTCAATTTTCATTATATTAATAAAAGCCTAAAAAAATAAAAAAAATTGAAAAAATCTATTTGTCTGACGTGGCAGTCTACCACAATGTCTAAAAGTAGACATTGTGGTAGACACCCTCCACTTTGATTCTATACCACATAGGATGGACATTATTAATCCATGATCTCATTGGAGAGCATTTCTTTTGGTTGGATGTGGATTTTATTCTAGGTGGATCTATTTCCACCACAATCCGTGCATGGTCCCATTGGAGATGCTCTTATGAGGCAAATGGTGAAAAAGAGGAGGAAGAGATTATTACTATATATGGTACCATATATATTATTATGAATAAATACGTTTGAAATTATTACTATATATGGTACCATTATATATAGTACGAATCGGCTTCTTATGAGGTAAGGTGGTGAAAGAGATGAGGAAATTATTATATGGTACTATTGGCCTGTTTGGTTCGTGGGATTAGCCCGAATTAGTCACACTGGACTAGTTAATCCGCTGTTTGCTTGGAGGATTAACTAGGCCAGCGGATTAGTTAAGAGGCATGGTAGTGGATTAAACAATACCACCATTTTTTGTGGGATTAGCTAATCCATTGTAACTGAGTGTGGAGATTACCACTTTACCCCTCACATTTTTGGTGGGATTAGCCTTTCATCGTCCCCCTAGTGAACGAAACAGAGTGCAGGTTCCTCTCCATTTTTTTTCTTCTTCTGAAGACGGGGGTCTGGGAGATCACGGCTTCCTTCTCCTCTTCGCTGTCCTCCTCCCCCATCCATCCATCATCTTCTTCTCTGATTGACTGTTTGTTCCTTGTTGTTTTACTGCTACTTTAGTCTAGTTGTTGTATGTGTTGTTGTTTAAGCCCAAATCAAACCTTTATCTCAACTCTCTCAACAACAGCAGTACTCCTCTCTCTTTTTCTTTTCGAATTGAACACCAGATTCAACAGTCCCCACTGATCAATCACAATCCCAAAGTGAAAAAAACTTTATTTACTCGCCTTGAAAGGTACACCAACCGCCACAACGCCAAAACAGTCACAACTTCTCATTTTCGATTTGAGGAGATCACAGTGATAACGAGAGAATCGAACCAGAGAGGGAGTGATGAGAGAGAGAGAGAGGCAGAGAGAGAAATAACCAATCGAATTGTGAGGGAGATGACCCATGTTTGTGAAATGGGGGGATTTTTGGTGTTATTTATGTAAGGGTATTTTGATAAATGTACATGTAAAACTTCATTTAATCCCGACCTTAAAACTCCCAACCAAACAAGATACACAAATGAGACTAAACTATCTAAACTCATGTGTTAGTCCCATCACTAATTAATCTCATGTGTTAGGATTCACTAAAATGTGAACCAAACAGGCCATATATATATTGTTATTAATATATACAAAGTGTTGAGTTGGGAGTGTGGTACCTTTTTTTATAGGAATTTTAATGAGGGAAGACTTTGGGATGTGTTACGTGACGCTACGAAAAGGCTAAAAACCGCTCCAAAGTCTTCCTTTTAATATATATAATGAAAAATTGCGATGAACTTTTTTGGTGGAATAAATTAAGTCGGTAGGGATTAGATAATTACTGCAACACTATAGTGCTACATATAATACTAGTTCACTCTTAATTAATTAAGATTACACTAGCTACGGCGGTACATAGATCTAGAGCTAACACTTATTTAGACGGCATATATAGTAGTAATTAGCAAACAATTCTAGAACATCACTTGCATTAGCTACTTGCTACTAGTACTCCTACGATAGCTGAACTTTTTTTTTTTTTGTCAAGTGATAGCTGAACTATCAGTTTATGGGATGGCATGGCGCGTAAACGTAGGGAGTGATATCCAAGCATTGGCATTGCGGAGGGATTTGATTTGGTGCATCTGCAGGTCTTACACGCCGCATGGCATTTTTCACGTACGTCTAGGCAGGCAAGGGCGGATCTACATGTATCTTGCCCGGGTCTATAGCCGGCAAGATACATGTAACCCCCTATATAAATAGGCCATTTTTTTTTTTTTTTTTTTTTTTTTAAGTTTAGCCCACCCATTATTAAGATTTTTCAAGCCTAATCCACCTAAATAAAAAATCAATAAAAAAAAATAAATTAAGTAAAATTCATTTGTCGACATTCAATAAAAAATAAGAAGTCAAAAGCATCTCAGGTGAAACATCACTTGCTAAAAGGTAAGCAGGAAGATCGTGTGTTCGACTCCTTTTTAAACAAAAAATAAATAAATAAATAAAAGAGAACGAAAAGCAAGAAAAAAGTTTAGCAAAGTTTAATGTTTATTTCATTGAACTAGTGTTATTGAAATAAAATTAGAGCGAGCTAGTTTTGGCAGAGACATCATTTGCCTGAAGGCAATGTTTCAGGAGGTGGTGATTCGATTCCCATTGAAGTAAAAATAAAAGAGCTAATTTTGGTGGTGGAGTAGTTGGTGTAACAACGTAATTGAATTTGAATTGCACCTCCATCGTCCTGATTGGAATCGAGATGAATTTTATAGTATAATGTTGTTGGTAGCTATATCATCTTTCTTCTTAGAGAAAAATATAATTAACACTTGCTGATATATTTTTGAAATTCTTTATTTAAACAAAAAAAGACCCTACTATATACTGTAACTCAGAAAAGTTACGTATTTGTTGGCATCCCTCTAATAGGCATCAAGATGCATTCAGGCACACATGTCGGGAAACTCAAGAGATGTCACTAAGTGAGTGTCAACTTTTCTACGTTACAAAAGTATTTAAAAAAAAAATACTTTAAAAAAAAATATGTATTAATATTTAAATCTAGCCCAAGTCTACTTAAAATCGTTGAGGGCATGCAGCTACGCATGTCGCGGCATCGCAACAAGCTACCCCGCCACAATTAATGTTCACTGGAGAAATTGCAAACAACGCGCCATATCATATCCGTAACTAATTTTCATTAATATACACTATTGAATTATTTTTCTACAAAAAATCCATAAATAAAAGATTAAACCGTATAACATTAATTTTTTATAATTTGCAATTACTACTTTTGCCCCTAATGTGTATGTACTCACAAATAACCATGTACAGCCAGGGCCAGCCTAGTCAATTTTCAGGCCTTGGACCAAACTTTTCAGTGAGTCCTTCTATATCAAATTACAGAGACACATATATATATATATATATATATATATATATATTAGAAATTAAATAAATTTGACGAAGTGGGAGTACGCTAAAGCTAACTTGACATATAATTCATTAAGAGAGATTTAAATAATTAGAAAAACACACCATCAATCGAACACAATAGAAGAATTTGATCATCTATGTAATGTTGGGGCATGTGCCCTAGGTCAATCCATTAACTGTCTTTATGAATACTTTATTTAATAAAATAGAGGATTTCATTTGTTGTTTATTATAATTAATTTACATGTTTACATTAGAATAAGATTCATGGGTATTTCCAGAAATATCCTAAATGTCCCTAGTCGATCATTATACTGGGAACTATAATGAATTAAGACTAGTGTGAGTCTTGATTGATGATCATATGATGATTATATGTATAGGGATACGAATCAAGATCACGAGTACTTGTTAGGGAACAAAGTACTGGAATGACTCGCTATGAGAACATCACATGGATTAAGTCATAGTTGTTTCTCATGATAGGTATATTTTTCAGTCCTCTAACTTAAGATTACCAGAGACTTCAACATTAGGAACACAATGATTTGACACAATCAAACGTTGTCTTTAACCGGACGATTATAAAGGTTGTGATTGGTTATTGTGTGAGCAATGTGATGAAGTTGTGTAGTCGAGATAGAATTTGTCCCTCTCATATAAAGAGAGATATCCAGTGGATCCCTCGATGTGTTAGACTGTTAAAAGGCCTAGTCTAAGTGAATTGATATTGATCAATGTCACTTGGATGTTTTCAGTCTACTTAGATATCGAGACTAGTACGATTGAACATGTTGTATGACAATTACATGCCTTATGTTTGATCAAAAGGATATCGTGTGACAAAAGGATGTTGTATACACTATTGATTAGGTTGTATCGCTTTGATATTCGTACAACTTGGGTAGTCATAATGTCTTGCTAAAGGCCGCTTATGACTTGTATACCAAAATGTGTTTTGGTACACTGCCAACGTTGTATGAGCCTATTGGGTCGCACACTAAGAATGGTTTTCCGAGATTTTAAGATGGTTCAAAAAAATGAATTTTATATGATAAAATTCATGACAGAAACATCCTTGTCGTGTATTACACTTATACTTCTTTAAGTAGATGTGTAATTTACTTAACCATCTATATACAAGGGTTGTATAAATAGACGCTTTAAGTTAGAACACACGGATGAAATTTTAGGGCCAAAACTCTATTTTCGTTTAGAAACGAATTAGGGTTTTCTGGTACGCTCTAGATCGTTTTGGAGAGAAACAAAAAGGTTTGGTATTCTCTTGAAGCTAGCACTTCGAATCTCGGTCGCCATTCGTGTGTGGACTGCTGGTAGAGGGCGTTCGTCGTTGGCAGCGCCTTAGAGATCGATCAACCTTCATAAAGGTATTTTGCGACCGAGGTATGATTAAGTTTTCTTGGTTTAAACGTTTTAATGGAATTAGATTCGGATCTTGTTGGGGTTTTTATCAAAATTGTTTTGTAATCTCCGCTACGTATGAACCCCAAAATCCAACAGACTGACCCTAACTTACTCGCTAGCGCGGTGCCAAATATTGATATTTTCATCAGTTGAGTTTTTTTAATGAAATAGTTAGCATGTTCTTCAATTATTTTTTTTCAAAGAAACATGTTCATCAATTGTTAAACACTGAAAAAAAAAATCACCCATTAGTCTTAACCAAGTATTTCAAAAAAAAAAATCTGGCTTCACCCATGCTAACGTGGGATTGAGGCTATGTTTTTACTGTTTATAGTAAATTTTTACTTTGAAGACCAACGTAAAAAAAAAAAAAAAAAAAAAAAAAAAAAAAAAAAAAAAAGTGTTCTCAATTTAAAACCAACTTAAACTCTAAGTTTTCTTTACCTTTCCCTTCTTTCTTTTTTTGAGACTTCAGAAAAAATATGTTTTGAATTTAAAATAAAGAAAGCCTAGCTTGATCTTAATTAAGTCTAGTAGGGAGGGAGGGGGAGGGGGGGGGGGGAGGGGGGGGGGTGGGGGGGTGAAAGAGGTTTGAACACCTACGATTATTAAGAAAATACAGTGAACCTGATTTGTGGTCTCCTAGTAAGAATTTAAACCCAAAATATAAAGACAAGTGATTCGTTTATTCAATATTTTTTAATTAATTAAAAAATCAAAGTGGCATTTAAAAATATATACAATAGCACAAGTGTGTTCTAACTCAGCTTTGTTTTTTTTTTTTTTAAGAAAAGAACTCAAGCTTTACTAAAATTATAGTATCATACACTTGTAGAGATGTAGAAACACATGCATATATCTCAACAAACTTTAAAGATGAAGGATAGACGTTAACCGAGAGTTGAGGTCTACAAAACAAT
The DNA here is from genome assembly GCA_039657365.1 of Stephania yunnanensis. Lineage (NCBI taxonomy): Eukaryota > Viridiplantae > Streptophyta > Magnoliopsida > Ranunculales > Menispermaceae > Stephania > Stephania yunnanensis. Next base: position 19,693,548 of record CM077589.1, on the reverse strand, counting down.
GGTGTTGAGTTGAGTTGAGCTGATATTGGAATGAAAGAAACTTTTATTTTGATATCCAAATGGAAGAAACTTTGATGCATACATTTGCTACATAGTTTCGAGCTTCCTTTGGATATACGTGGATTAATTACATGAGAACAAATCCACATACTCATATCAAGAGACACTAACATATATATATATATCAGCCCTCTATTTAACTTAATACATTTTAGGCAAAATTACATTAATAAACTTGCACTAAATTAAATGATGAACCCATTTTTCCCCCTTCTACTTTTCACTTTCTTCACCCCTCATTAACTTTAATTTTCACTCTTTGTACCCCTCCCTAAATAAAATTTTAAGCTCACCTCCAACTAGGGTGGCAAAAATTCGAGTCCGAATGAGTCTGAGTTTAGAAAACCCCTACTATAAAGAAGTATATTTAATGTTCGGATTCGACCCGATTTTAAATTCGGACAAAACTAGTTTATCTATATATGTTTTGCTTAAAATTCAGGTTGTCCAATTGTCCGGATTTGACCCAATCTTGAAAATTAATTTCTTATACTAAAAGATTCTTCAAATGTTAAAATATAAATATATCATAATCTCGTATGATGCAATTTGAAAAAGTAACTTCAAAATCTTAAAAACTATAAATCATTGTAACAATATTACTGCAAATAACTCATGTAATTAAACATTTAATATCAAGAAACAAATGTTCAAGTATAAGAAAACTAAAATTTAATTCATTTTAAAATCAAAGATATCTTTAGTACATTGATTTCTATGTGTATTAGAATATACTAACATTTGTTAATCTATCGTATAAGTACTAAGTGTTCAATGGACCTTTTATCAAAGATATTTTAACTCTATTAAGAATTCGAATCGGCTCCGAGGCGGATCTGGAGTTCAAAGTTTTATCCAATCCAAACTCGGTTTTAAATTCAGATAAGAGGTCTTTGTCCAGACTCGTCATCGAACTTGTTAAGACATTATCTGAACCTTTATTATTTCGAGCAGTGGGTCCAGACACTAAATTGTCACCTCTACCTCCAACTCTTATCCCACTCACTACATGCACCACAAATTAAAACCACCTCTTTTTATCTTCCACGTGATTTTTACTTTCTATACCTTACCCCAAATTAAACTATAAACTCATCTCATTTTTTCTTCTACTTTCTAATATCTACATCCCAACCCATCTTTTTGTCCATATACTCCACAACTCCCCACCAAATATAACATCTTAATTATAATATTTGGTTGAGATTTGATTCAAGTTCTTAAATGGTTAGAACTTTTATTTGTATAGAGTTTTAGCTTTTAAGGATAAAAGAATCAATATTATGGAATGCAATATGCGGAAGGTCTTCAAAGTGCTGACAGGCTTTGCTGCCTTATTGATGAGTGACATCTTGGGTTGGATGTTTTGTTCTTTTGATATGCTTATTGGTGGGTATGTTCTTATGTTAATTTCTATTACTGGAAGGCTGGAGATGTCCTAGTGGCTCTGGTCGTTGGTGGATGTGCAAGGGCGGGACTCTTAAAAGTTCTTAGAAGTTCTTAACTATGGTTGGTGGAGGTGGATGTCTTGAGTTTTTATGAGTGTACGTTTTGGCTCCCATAGGGGGTCCTAGTGGTTGCAATGTCTTCTTCTGGTTGCAAAGTCATCTTCTTTTGAGGGACGACTCAACACACTGGAACTGGAATTTTTGCATTTACTTATCTTATTGTAAGAACACTAGTGTTTTGGTTGCTCTGTTTTTTTGGGAGAATAAGGGTTGTAAACCCGCTGATTTGTTGAGTTTTGCATAGCTCATGCTTTGCAAAACTATTCTTTTTGTAAATAATTACATATATATAGGGAAGAAAGGAATATCACCTCCAATTATTCAATAAAAAATTTATGGAATGCAACATAGAGCAAATTGAGGTAAGGGGAAGAAGAAGAATAAGCGCAACAAGGGGTTGGAAGTTGGGTATATATCACAAAGATCCGAGAGAGAGATCCGACCGCCGAGAGAGAGAGAGAGAGAGAGAGAGAGAGAATAGAGGCCGAGGAAGTCGGCTGCAGTCGACGTATGCAGTCAGCGGCGGCCGGCGGCGACTATGGCGGTGGAAGTGGTGGAGGAAAAGTGGCGGTGGAGAACTGTAGAAGTGGTTGTATTGATTTTAGGGGTAAGAGTAATTGGGTCTTTTTATTTACATAGGTATCATAAATTAATAGTAAAAACTATATGACTCTGGACTCAAGAGTCCAAACAAATTTTTTGTTAAAAAAAATGTGGATAACATACGTATCGCCTGTATGTAGACACGTACTGCTATAATGAGGATTATTAGGCAGTTTACCCTCTGAAATCTTTTTCGCCAAAACATCCAATTAGAGAGGTGTGTGCGAACACCAAGATCGAAGCATTCATGATCACTATCGATTATGCATGAAATGGACTTAGTAAGTTTGAATGTGCGAATTAAAAAAATGAACATATATCAATGTTATCCGAGATAGAGGTACATAATTAAGAAACATGTAGTGTCCAAGCCAAATGTGGTCATAAGAATTGAAGGGATATTGGGCCTAGCTTTTGCAATCGGAAGAGAAGCAACAAATACAACTACTAACACCAAAGTCATTACCATCACAACGGACTTCACAATTGCCATCGATCTCTTGATCTCTCTTACCTAGCGCTTTAATTAACCAAGTATGTGCGTCTCAACAATGAAATAGTTGCCCCATTACATAGGCCCCATGAAGCCCTTCAGTGAATCTTAATTCATGTAGTCACGTGTCTCCCTCTAAGAAATAGTACATTGGGTGAGACAATTTACACGGATACATACGCTAGTAGCCAAGTTATTTTAATTAATACGATGCATCATTCATTAAAGTAGTTGTGAACGAATTTCTAAATGTTATTCATTTAATTATATTAATAACTATATAGCACATGCTGTTTGAGAAAACCATTAATTTGTAATTTGTTTGTAATTTGCCCATGTATTGTTTTATGTAACAGGGGTGTATGCATCACGTGAGGTATGCGCACTTCTGTAATGATGTGGCAATCCGTGTATAGAGGTGAGAACCAATAGGAGAGCACACATAAGTGATGGGTTGGCAATTGTATGCTTTGCATTTAATGCATAGTAAGAGCATCTCCAATGAGACCATAGATTTGGATTTGGGTGAAAATATATCTACTTAGGATAAAATCTACATCCAGTTGTAAATTGAATTGGAACTTGCTAAGAACTAGAGAAAGAAATAGAAGACTAAGAACTTCTACTACTACAAATGAGACGAGAAGAAATGATATAGTTGGAATGAGTAGTTTTCATTCAACTTGGTGTGTTTTTACAATGAGGTTGGCACCCTTTATATAGGTCATTTGGTGATGATGATAAATGTACTTTATACAATGTGTACAAGTAACACATACACCCCATGTCATACAACACATTACAAGTAATTTGAATACATGGAAAAGTTGGTGTACATTGGAAATGGTTACAAGTAACATGACAATACATAGACAAGTGGAGGTACTATTAAGTAAGAAATACAAGTTACATGACTACACAATATGTTGGTGTACATGTATGGTAATCCATATTCCATAACACTCCCCCTTGGATGACACTTGCTTCGAGATTGTACCTCGTTAAAACTTCTACTAAGAAAAACCCTGTGGGAAAAATATAGTTAAAGAAAAAGAGTACACTATTCTCATAAATATTAAGATGGGTATAATATTGTTAAAATTGCCTCATTAAAAACCTTGCTAGGAAAACTCAAAGGGATAAAATCATAGCTAAGGGAAAAAGAGTGCAATACACTAATCAATAACTCCCCCTCATGTGAACATGGGTGAAACTCGTTCAGTTTCTTTACTTGCAATGTCTTTAAGTTTACGCAAGCCAATACCATATGTAAGCCTTTTAAATGGCGTAGTTGCTAAGGCTTTTGTGAATAAATCAGCAAGATTATCACTCGATCAGACTTGCTTGACATCAATTTCACCATTCTTCTGAAGCTCATGCGCATAAAAGAATTTTGGTGAAATATGTTTTGTTCAGTCCCCTTTTATGAATCCTTCACTTAATTATGCAATACATGCTGCACTATCTTCATATAATATGGTTGGAGAGTTTTTTATTGAAGGCAATCCACATGATTCTTGAATATGTTCAATCATGTTTCTCAACCATACACATTCACGACTTGCTTCATGAATTGCAAGTACTTCAGAATGATTGAAAGAAGTAGCAACCATAGTTTGCTTTACTAATTTCCATGATATAACAATATTACTACATGTGAATACATACCCCGTATGAGAACGGGCCTTGTGGGGATCAGATAAAAATCCAACATCAGCATAACCTTGGAGATTCAATTTTACCCCTCTCGAATAAAATAAACTCATGTCACTTATTCCTCGAAGATATCGAAAAATATGTTTAACATCATTTCAATGTCTTCGAGTTGGTGAAGATTTGTATCTTGCAAGTAAGTTGACAGCAAAAGCAATGTCAGGTCTTGTACAATTTGCAAGATACATAAGTGCACCAATTGCACTTAACTATGGTACCTCCAGACCAATTAGCTCTTCATCACTTTCATGAGGTCAAAATGGATCCTTATCCACTTTAAGTGATCTGACAACCATTAGAGTGCTCAATGGATGTGCCTTGTCCATATAAAATCTTTTTAATATTTTTTCAATATAATTTGATTGATGAACAAGTACTTCACTTGAAAAACGTTCAATTTGCAAACCAAGACAAAGTCTTGTTTTTCCAAGTTCTTTCATCTCGAATTCCTTTTTCAAGTATTCAGATGTTATAATGATGTCGTCGTGGTTTCTCACTATATTAAAAACATCAACATATACAACAATAATCACAAATCATGTTGAAGATATTTTAATGAAGACACATGGGTAAAACGGATTATTTACATATCTTTCTTTCAGTAAATAATCACTAAGACGTTTGTACCACATTCGTCCGGATTGTTTCAATTCTTACAAAGACCTTTGTAATTTTATAGAATGCATGTTATGAGGTTTTGATTTTATTTCATCAGATATTACAAATCCTTCAAGGATTTTCATATATATCTCACTGTCTAGGGATCCGTACAGATATAATGTAACGACATCCATTAAATGCATATCAAGCCCTTTAGAAACTGCAAGGCTTATTAAGAACCGAAATGTGATTGCATCTATAACAGGAGAATATGTTTCCTAATAATCGATGTTAAGTCTTTGTGAGAAATCTTGAGCTACAAGTCTTGCTTTGTACCTTGTAACTTCATTTTTTTCGTTTCTCTTTCGTACAAATACCCATTTATATCCAACTGGTTTTACGCCATCTGGCGTTTGGACAATCGGTCCAAAAACCTCTCGTTTCCTTAACGAGTTTAACTCTGCTTGGATAGCTTCTTGCCATTTTTGCTAATCAGGTCTTTTTCGAGATTCGTCCACTGATCGTGGTTCTGGATCATCATCATTTTCACATATTTCAAATGACACATTGAAAGCAAATATATCATCAGGAACAATTTCATTTCGATCCCAAATCTTACCAGAGTTTAAATAATTTATTGAGATCTCATTATTTTCATCATTTTCCTCTTTTTCTAGAGGAAGTTGTTCCTCGTCAGAATCAACTTGTTCTGACAAACCCTTATCAAAGAATTCTTGTGCTTTCTCATGAGTATTTTGATTTTTATTTATTTTTACTCCCGTTTTTCTCTTTCGATGAATTTAATCCTTTGAACCAACCGGTCTTCCACGCTTTAAGCTTTTCATTGGTTCTTAAGCATTTTGTTGCACATAGACATCAATTCTTGTAGGAGCATTTACAGCTGGAATATGTGAATTTGTCGCTTGTTTTGCATCATTAAATGCATCAGGTAATTGATTTGTGATTTGTTGCAAATGAATGATCTTTTAAACTTCAAGTTCACACTGATTTGTGCGTGGATCATAATGTGATAAAGTTGATGCATTCCAAGCAATTTCGCGCTATTCCTTTTGAATTGGTTTCTTATCTCCCATAATGGTAGGAAAATTGCTTCATCAAAGTGACAATCAGCAAAACGTGCAGTAAATAAATCCCATGTTAAGGGCTCAAGGTATCTTATAATGGACGATGAGTTAAATCCAACATAAATCCCAAGTTTTCGTTGTGGACTCATCTTAGTTCTATTGGGAAGTGGTATAGGAACACACACTGCACAACCAAAAATTCTCAAGTATGAAATATTTGGTTGTTAACCTAGAATGAGTTGCATTGGGGCATGTTCATGGTATGCAGTAGGCCTATAACAAATGATAGATGTTGCGTGAAGGACTGCATGTCCCCAAACTGAAGTTGATAACTTAGTTCTCATGATTAAAGGTCTAGCAATTAATTAAATGCGTTTAATCAGAGATTCTGCCAAACCATTCTAGGTATGCACGTGTGGAACAGAATGTTCAATGGTAATTCATATAGACATGCAATAATTTTTAAATGCTTGAGATTGAAATTCCCCGGCATTATCAAGATGGATGGTCTTGATTGGGTTGTCAGGGAATTGTGCTCTTAACTTAATGATTTGTGCTAAAAGTCTAGCAAATGCAACATTGTGGGTCGAAAGCAAACAAACATGTGACCACCTAGTTGATGCATCTATCAAAATCATGAAATATCTAAATGGTCCACAGTGAGGATGAATAGGACCACATATGTCTCCCTGAATATGTTTTAAGAAAACTGGGGGTTCTACAACAATTTTACTTTGGGATGGTTTAACTATCAATTTACCTTGAGAACAACTAGCACAATTATAATCACCAGCTGAAAATATTTTGCGACTCTTTAAAGGATGTCCATGCGAATTATTAATTATTCTTCGCATCATTGATGATCCTGGATGACCAAGCCGGTAATGCCATAAAATGAATGTCTGTGGATCATTAATTTTCTTATTTAAGACGACATTCGTTTCGACATGCCGTATATGAGTAAAATATAATCCATAGGATAAAGCTGAAAATTTTTCTAACACTTTTTTTCCTATTTGAAACCAATGTGACATAGAAAAATTCTATATTATTTTTGTTCATGGTTTCAATGTGATATCCATTTTGTCGAATATCTTTAAAGCTGAGTAAATTTCTTCTGGATTTTTCAGAGTATAAGGCATTGTCAACACGAATTGTTGTTCCCTCAGGCAACATAATATTTGCTCTTCCAGAGCCATTAATCAAATTGGAGATGTCAGATATTGTTTGAACATTAGCCTCAACTAAGTTCAAATTGGAGAAATATTCTCTATTTTTAAGGATTGTGTGCATAGTAGCACAATCAGCAAGACATATATCGCTCTTATTTGATTCATGATTTGAACATATGATTTGTTGATCCATCTAGGCAAATTTGAAAAAGAGTCATATTTCATTCATAATAAGGAACTAATATATATAACTAAGAAGCATAACAAAAACTAGTACATAGAATTATTGAAAATCATTACATATGATCATTAAAAATATCGAGATTAGTGTTTGGATCATAATGAAAATTCGGGACATTCATATAATTGATGTTCGACGAGCCATATTCGACAGTGAAGTTCATCTCAACTGTTTTGCCTTTCTCCTTTAAGGAGGCTTGATAAAGATCAATGAAATGCGTAGGCATGCGACATACATAAGCCCAGTGGCCTTTTAAAGACCACACATGTGACATGGTTGGTCACGATTACGAGCATGCCCATTTTCAACAGTATTTTTCCCCTTATTCTGAGCGGTGTCATTCTTATTCCATTTATTTTGGAACTTATTACCACGAAATTTAGAATATGACTTGCCACGATATTTGCTGATTGATCCTTTCCCATTTCCACATCCGTGGTTTTTCTTTCCATGACCCTTTTTATGGTCATTATAGGATGTTGCATTTGCTTCATTAATTGAAGCGGAACTAGTTGGATAGGAGTTGTGGTTCTTAAATAGAAACTCATTATTTTGTTCAGCCACCATGACAGAAGAAATTAATTTTGAGTACTTTTTAAATTGATGCGCTCGATACTGTTGTTGCAACAACAGATTCGAGGCATGAAAAGTACTGAATGTTTTTTCAATCATTGCCTCATCAGATATATTTTCTCCACACAGCCTCAAACGAGAGGTAATATTAAACATGGTGGAGTTATATTTACTGACTATTTGAAATCTTGTAGCCTATGTTTAGCCAGTCATTTTGAGCTTTTGAAAATATCACCGTCTTTTAGTGATCATATCGCTCTTTCAAGCTTAACCACAAGGTGAGAGGATCTTTTATAGTGATATACTCACTTTTCAGACCTTTATGGAGATGATGGAGAAGGAATATCAGTGTTTTTGCACGGTCTTGCATTGATGTTTCATTTCCTTCTATAATAGTTTCTCCTAAGTCTTTAGCTTGAAGATGTATTTCGGCATCCAGTTGTCATGACAAATAATTATTTCCAGTGATATCAAGAGCAACAAATTCAAGTTTTTGAAGGTTTGCCATAGTCTGAAAATATGTCAAGAAATTGAGTAAATAGTTTTTCTCTTTTATATAAAATAAATAATATATGATTAAATATATGTTTACAACTTAATTATTAATATGCAAAATGTACTACTTGTATGAGTTGGTGGGACAACCTCCAGGTTGGGTGGCGAGACGAAATCTACTTTAAAGTCATGCCTCCTCAAACGGGATAACCCTTCTCCCTTTCAATGTTTAGCTTTATCGGGGACAAGGCTTACCCACTATCAACTCAAACTCATAACACTATTTGCAATATAAAAAATCAAGAATATAGCATAATTAATCGTTTGTAGTATAGCGAGAAAACTAGTTATGTCACATATTGACTTTTGATTTCTGATGTAGAAGATCGTACAAGACGCAACTACAGAGCATACTTTCGCAATCAGTGATGTTATAATGCATAGTATATGGATAAAGTATGCATATAGAAGTGATGCATGTAATAAAAGGAAGCAACCATGACAATATAGAAATAAATTGAACTTATTTAAATAACAAAAGTTATACCTTCCTAGCTTTGTCTCCTTAACAAGCCTTCTTGAACTTCAAGATCTCCTTAATGCTAGAGCAAGCTCGTGCTGATAACGTGTTGTAAATTGAATTGGAACTTGCTAAGAACTAGAGAAGGAAATGGAAGACTAAGAACTTCTACTACTACAAACTACTACTACAAATGAGACGAGAAGAAATGAGATAGTTGGAATGAGTAGTTTTCATTCAACTTGGTGTGTTTTTACAATGAGGTTGGCACCCTTTATATAGGTCATTTGGTGATGATGATAAATGTACTTTATACAATGTGTACAAGTAACACATACACCCCATGTCATACAACACATTACAAGTAATTTGACAATACATGAAAGAGTTGGTGTACATTGGAAATGGTTACAAGTAACATGACAATACATAGACAAGTGGAGGTACTATTAAGTAAGAAATACAAGTTATATGACTACACAATATGTTGGTGTACATGTATGGTCATCCATATTCCACAACACATCCCACCCAAAAAAAATTCTCCAATAGGACCATGTATTCATAATGTCCATCATATATGGCATGGAATCAAAGTGGAATGTGTTTACTACAATGTCTGCTTCTAGACATTGTGATAGACTGTCACGTCAACATTATTAATTTTTTAAAAGTTTTATTTTTTAATTCTTTATTAATATTATGAAAATTGAAAATAAAAGTGTCAACTCATCAATCCATTATCTAAATTCATATTACCATTGGATATTATTTTAAGAGGAGAGGAGAATGTATATCTAGTGCCATATAGGATAGATATCCTCTCAAGATCCATGATATAACACCAATCCGTGGTCTAAATCCATGTTACTATTGGAAATGCTCTTAGGTTTGCATCCAATGGCTCATATATTATTTTAAGATGATCTTTTTGGATTACAATAAATGGTGATTTTTTATACGATTGAATCTAAATCTAATAGAAATTTTGATAGCTATATTAATGACTCTTAAATGTGTGCACAAGTATCAATAAACTATATTATCCATTGTAAATAAAAGAATGGATGAATTAACTAGACATATTCAAGAGGATATACCATGGTGTATGCTATTTGCAGATGATATTGTCTTAGTGGATGAAACTAAAGATGGAGTGAATAGGAAATTAGAACTTTGGAGAAATACATTAGAATCTAAAGGCTTTAAGTTGAGTAGGAAGAAAACGGAATACATGCACTGTGAGTTTGGAAACACTAGACATCGAGATGACGGAGTGGTAAAATTAGGGGAAGTAGAAGTTCCTAGGGTAAACCACTTTAGATACCTAGGTTCAATCATACAAAATGATGGTAACATTGAAAATGATGTCACACATAGAATCCAAGCTGGATGGAAGAAATGGCGGAGTGCAACGGGGGTGATTTGTGATCGACATGTTCCTACTAAGTTAAAAGAAAAATTTTATAGGACCGCAATTAAGCCAGCTATGCTCTATGGAAGTGAATGTTGGGCGGTAAAGCAACAACAATTACACAAAGTGAATGTAGCAGAAATGAGGATGCTTAGGTGGATGTGTGGTAAAACTCGTAAAGATAGAATAAGAAATATAGAAATTCAAAGACAAGTAGGAGTAGCACCAATTGATACAAAGATTAGGGAAGGGCGGCTGCGATGGTTTGGTCACCTGCAAAGACGGCCTACAAATGCCCCAACTAGAAAACTTGACTCAATAGAAAGCGTAGAAATTCGACGAGGTAGGGGTAGACACATGATTAACATGGGATGCATTAATTAAGAGAGATTTGAATGGTTTGCAAAGCTCACCATCAATTGCACTTAATCGAGCACAATGGAAAAGTTTGATCCATGTAACCGACCCCAGTTAATTTGGGACTGAGGCTATGTTGTTGTTGTTGTTGTTGTTGTTGTATCCATTGTAAATAAATTTAATCGTTAAAAATAGAAATCACCATTTATGATTATTTTTTTCAATCATTATGGTAGAATCACCCCATATATCACCTACTCTCTCCGATCACAAATATAAGTCGTTTAAGGTAAGGGCACAAGAATTAAGACAGCCTTAATTACAAGTGTAATTTACATATACGCCCTTTAACATTAAATGAATTGAAGAATTAAAGAATCATAAATATATGAATTGTATAAGGGTATAATTGGTAAAAAAAATAAATACACTTTCGAATTCCGAAAATAACTTATAATTTGACCAAGAAGTTTTTGCGAGAATAAATTAAACTTTTTATCAGAGGGAGTACTTGATTTGTCCTTAATTATAAGATCACTGACTTGTGACATGGCGCCCGCTGTAAAAGTACGTGGTTTGACTCTCGATGTAGAGATCAAGGTATAAGTATATTATTTTTTTATTAGTGTATTGCCTAATGTATAAGTCATCAAGATGATAAAGTGGCAAAATTAAGAGAAGTAGAAGTTTATAAGGTGAACCATTTTAGATATCTAAGATCAATCATACAAAATGATGACAATATTGAGAATGATGCCACTCAAATGTTCCCCGTATAACTCATATTTGATACTCGCGCCGACACGCATCTCGATGTTGTATATCTGTCACACTAACTTACTCGAAACATGGAATACACACACATGCAATGTAATTTAATTAACTTCATATAGAAACATCGTAATAAGGCATGCAACAACCAAAAATAACCATTTATTACCTAGGTAGGCACGCATTTGTCCTATCTACGATGTCTACGTAGGTTCGAACTAGCGTCCTAGTCTGTAAATAACGAACAAATAAATTATAATTAAGTTGTTACATGACTTATCCCATAAAAGCTGATGTGACGAATCTCACAATTTATTAGGTCGACGAACGTAGATTTACTTAGCTTTCATTATCCCACACTCGCTTGTTATTTAGTTACCTCGGTGAGTACTTTCTTATGCTTCCTTTTAGACTTGTTTCACTGCCTTATATGCTTTTAATTACCGTTCTTTCATTATTCTTGAAATGTGGACAAATTTCTTCAGGATTTACTCACTGAAATTGTCATCATCGGTGTCAATTATAGATCCGTTGAATAGCTGACTAGAGAAGGAGAAGATTGGCGACTATCCCTGAGCCCTTCGCGACGTGCTACTACTCTTATTGCAAGTTTATCGATCTTTGTCTATTTACTTATTATGTCTTTGCCGCACTTTTTGGGTTGTATGTTGGCTTGAGAGACTAATCCCCGCGTGATACATGTTCTTAATTTGCTATCCACTATTACTTACATGTGATATATATCCTGGTTTCCACATATGGGCGTTTAATATTTACTTTCAACTAAGTTTAAGTCTTCTGCCATATTGTTAAACACTTATAAAAAAATTAATTAACTCTAAAAATGCTAAAAACAATAAATTAAGAAATACTTATTGTGAACACGAATATCTAAAGTGTTTCTCAATGAAAGACTTAGGAAATGCAGCCTATATCCTAGGGATAATGATCTATAGGGATAGATCTAAGAGGCTAATCGGTCTAAGTCGGAGTGCTTACATAGACAAGGTGCTGAATAGGTTCAGTTTGCAAGACTCTAAAAGAGGATTGTTGCCAATGTCTCATGGCATAAGTCTCAGCAAGAATCAATGTCCTAGGACAAATGATGAGCGATACCGTATGAATAAGATTCCATATGCATCGGCTATAGGATATATCATGTATGCCATGCTATGCACTCGACCTGATGTATCATATGCTTTGAGCACTACAAGCAGATATCAGTCGGATCCTGGTGAGAGTCCTTTGGATAGCGATAAAGAAAATCCTTAAGTACTTAAGAAGGACTAAGGAAGTGTTCTTGGTCTATGGAGGTTTTGAAAATGATCTAGTTGTAAATGGTTACACAGATGCAAGTTTTCAAACTGATATATATGATTTTAGATCGCAATCTGGATATGTGTTTATTTTGAATGGGGGTGCGATAAGTGAAAAAGTTCGAAGCAAGAGCGTGGCGAGATTCTACAACAGAAGCTGAGTATATTGCAGCGTCCGATGCAGTAAAGGAGGCGGTTTGGATCAAAAAGTTCATTTCTCAACTAGGTGTGGTTCCAAGTATTACTAACCCTGTTTGTTTGTATTGTGACAATAACGGGCAATAGCACAGGCCAAGGAACATAGATCACACCACAGATCCAAACATATACTCAGATGTTTTCATCTCATCAGAGAAATTATTGAGAGGGGAGACGTAAGATTTGAAGAGTACCAACTAAAGACAACGTTGTGGATCCATTGACAAAAGCTCTTCCACAAGCAAAACATGATGGTCATGTTAGATCATTAGGCATTAGATGCATATATGATTGACCCTAGTGCAAGTGGGAGATGTTGGGGCATGTGCCCTAGGTCAATCCATTAACTGTCTTTATGAATACTTTTAGTTAATAAAATAGAGGATTTCATTTGTTGTTTATTATAATTAATTTGCATGTTTACATTATAATAAGATCCATGGGTATTTACAGAAATATCCTAAATGTCCCTAGCCGATCATTATACTGGAAACTATAATGAATTAAGACTAGAGTGAGTCTTGATTGATGATCATACGATGATTATACGTATAGGGATACGAATCAAGATCACGAGTACTTGTTAGGGAACAAAGTACTGGACCGACCCGCTACGAGAACATCACATGGATTAAGTCACAGTTGTTTCTCATGATATGTATATTTTTCAGTCCTCTGACTTGAGATTATCAGAGACTTCAACATTAGGAACATAGTGATTTGACACTATCAAACGTTGTCTTTAACCAGACGATTATAAAGGTTGTGATTTGTTACTATGTGAGCAATGTGATGAAGTTGTGTAATCAAGATAGAATTTGTCCCTCTCATATAAAGAGAGATATCTAGTGGATCCCTCGATGTGTTAGACTGTTAAAAGGCCTAGTCTAAGTGAATTGATATTGATCAATGTCACTTGGATGTTTTCAGTCTACCTAGAGATCGAGACTAGTACGATTGAACATGTTGGATGACAATTCCATGCCTTATGTTTGATCAAAAGGATATCGTGTGACAAAATGATGTTATATACACTATCGATTAGGTTGTATCGATTTGATATTCGTACAACTTGGGTAGTCATAATGTCTTGCTAGAGGTCGCTTATGACTTGTATACCAAAATGTGTTTTGGTACACTGCCAACGTTGTATGAGCCTATTGGGTCGCACACTAAGAATGGTTTTGCGAGATTTTAAGTTGGTTCAGAAAAATGAATTTTATATGATAAAATTCATGACGGAAACGTCCTTGTGGTGTATTACACTTATACTTCTTTAAGTAGGGGTATATGTGTAATTTACTTAACCGTCTATATACAAGGGTTGTATAAATAGACGCTTTAAGTTAGAATACACGGACGAAAGATCAAAAGGCTGAAACTCTATTTTCGTTTCAGAAACGACTTAGGGTTTTTGGTATGCTCTGGATCGTTTTGGAGAGAAAAACAAAAGGTTTTGTATTCTCTCGAAGCTAGCACTTTGAATCTCGGCCACCGTTCGTGTGTGGACTACTGGTAGAGGGCGTTCGTCGTTGGCAGCGCCTTAGAGATCGACTAACCTTCAAAAAGGTACATTGCGACTGAGGTATGATTAAGTTTTCATGGTTTAAATGTTTTTAACGGAATTAGATTTTGATCCTGTTGGGGTTTTTGTCAAAATTGTTTTGTAATCTCTGCTGCGTATGAACCCCAAAAACCCAACAGTGGTATCAGAGCCTTCGAGTTCGATTCCATTAAATTCATTGCATGTTTTCTTCTGATATATACATGATATATGATTGAAAGCATGTTAATAGTTGATGTATACGTGATATACATAAGTTGTCTTTGAGATTTATTATCATGTTTTGTGTATATGATTCACATATTCGTGATTTAATTAAAATCAGTTTCGTACATGCTAGTAACCATGTTAGGTTAATTCAAATAATTTTAATGAATTGAATTTCGTGTTCTGTGATCCATGACATCATTAGGTTCGATTGGGATAGTAGTTCATGATTCAATTACATGTTCGTGATTATTTGGATGATGACCGAAATTGCAAATAATTAATTTACGAAATTATTTATTTATAAATAATTAATTTTCGAAATTATTTATTTATAAATAATTAATTTTCGAAATTATTTATTTATCTTGTTATATCTATTTTGTTATGAAGTTTCTATTTGATAAAGATAGATAACAAAT
Organism: Stephania yunnanensis; assembly: GCA_039657365.1. Classification (NCBI taxonomy): domain Eukaryota; kingdom Viridiplantae; phylum Streptophyta; class Magnoliopsida; order Ranunculales; family Menispermaceae; genus Stephania; species Stephania yunnanensis. Next base: position 19,678,236 of record CM077589.1, on the reverse strand, counting down.
TAAAATATGAGATAAATATCAAGAATCTTGTTATTGGTGATATACTAGGATTCGAATATCTTAAATCCAAAATAAATAATTAATTATCGAAATTATTTATTTATCTTGTTATATCTATTTTGTTATTAAGTTTCTATTTGATAAAGATAGATAACAAATTAGAATAAGAGATAAATATCAAGAATCTTGTTATTGGTGATATACTAGGATTCAAATATCTTAAATCCAAAATAAATAATTAATTTTCGAAATTAATTATTTATCTTAATATATCTATTTTGTTATGAAGTTTCTATTTGATAAAGATAGATAACAAATTAGAATAGGAGATAAATATCAAGAATCTTGTTATTGGTGATATACTAGGATTCAAATATCTTAAATCCTAATTGGATTAGGATAAGATGATTAGTTAGATGTGGGCCCGGGTTAATTAAAATGTTTTAATTGACTTAATTTCGGATAAATTAAGGGGTTAATTTATGATAATAAAATCAGCGAAAATTATGATTTTTATAGCGAATTTTAATTTTCGAATTTGAGATTCGTCTTCTAAGAAAAAAAACAAAAAAGGGGCGTTGCCCCCTGTACCCCCACCGCTGACCGGCCAGCGGGACTGCCGTCTAACTAATCCTAGCGTACGAAAATACTTTTGTTAGTGAAAAGTATAAAAAAAAAAAAAAAATTCCAAATTGTTTAGTGATTGAACAAATCAATAAAATATATGATATTTCATTGTTTACATAAAATCACTAAAACTGAATAAAATCCTTCTATTAAATTTTAAGTCTCGCGCCATCCATTTTAAACACTTGTCAAGGCCTCGATCACACTAATATAGTTTCAGCCATAGCTGGGTGTATTGTGTTATCTTGGTGAGACAAGTTGGGTAAGAGTTACCTTAATGTTTAAAATGGTCCGACTTAATAAAGCCATCAAAATAGTTTTGAGCTTTAGGCAAATGATGAGATAAAAACATGCTAAGACATAAGATGTCTCGTATCTCATAAAAGGATCTAAAAATTACATAAGATGTAATTGGTTACTGTTACCTACCTAAATAATCTAGTTCTGTGTTTCATGTCATAGCTGTCATAGAGTTAGGTGAAATGTGGATTTTAGTCCCCTAAATAAACAGTACGTTTTAGGAGGGTTGTTAATTTAGTGGGAGTCTATTCCTCTATACTAAAATAAACTTTGCATAATCTTTATCGTAGATCAATTGCCTCTTCAAGTAACAATAATCCCCTGTCTGCGATCCATCCTTGAGAAGGATAAGCTATCGGGACTAACTTTCTTGATGGTTGAAACTTGAGAATCGTTCTCAAGCATGAACGCAAGTTGTATGTCCTGGATGCTCCAATCCACGAGGACTCACCGACCAATGCTACGAAAGCTGTGAAGGACGCGCATAATAAGCATGTCAACGATTCTACGATGTTGCATGTATTATCTTCGGCAACTATGGTTCTGAACTTCGAAGGACATGGAACTAATGGAAGCCTACGACATGGCTATAAGCATTGAAGGAAATGTTCCAACAAGTAAGCTAGGCAAGAAAGGTTCGAAACAGTCAAGAACCTACATTCTTGCAAGATGACTGAGGGTGCGTCAGTTAGTCCTCATGTTTTGAAGATGAAGGGCTATGTTGACCAGCTTGATAGACTCGGATTTCCCATAAGCCAAGATTTGGCTACAAATTTGATCCTGAATTCATTACCAGAGAGTTACTCACAATTTGTGATGAACTACAATATGAATAATATGGAGAAATCAATTTCAGAGTTGCATTTGATGCTCAAAACTGCTGAACAAAATAACAAGAAACCCTCTAGTAATATGTTGATGGTTTAAATGGGAAAGGGAATGAAGAACAAAGGCAAAGGCAAGGCTAAAGTTGCCAAGCCTGTTGCTGCACCTGTCGCAAAGCCAATGGAACAAGTCAAGACCCGGCCTGTTCATGCTTCTAAACACCCAAAGAAAAGGAAAGAAATAGTCATTTCTGTAATCAAACCTATATATGGCATTATCGTCTCGGGCACATAAACGAGAAACGCATAACGAAGCTCCATAAAGATGGGCTTCTAGATTCATTTGATTTAGAAACATATGAAACGTGCGTATCTTGTTTACTAGGCAAGATGACTAAAAGTCCCTTTACTGGACACAGTGAAAGGGCAAGTGATTTATTGGGTCTAATACATACTGATGTATGCGGTCCTATAAACACAACGGCTAGATAAGGTTATCAGTACTTCATTACATTTACTGATGATTTTAGCAGATATGGTTATGTATATTTAATGAAATATAAAGCTGAATCATTTGAGATGTTTCGAACGTTTCAAAATGAAGTGCAAAATCAACTTGGTAAAACTATCAAAACACTTCGATCAGATCGAGGTGGTGAATATTTAAGCCAAGAATTTGATGATCATCTTAGAAATTGTGAGATTGTCTCCCAATTGATTCCACCAGCAACTCCACAATGAAATAGAGTTTCTGAAAGGAGAAATCGAACCTTATTAGATATGGTTCGATCTATGATGAGTCATGCAGATCTTCCATTATCCTTTTGGGGTTATGCATTACAAGCTGACTTTCACTCTAAATCGAGTTCCTTCTAAAGCGGTTGATAAAACACCATATGAGATATGGTACGGGAAGAGACCTAGTTTGTCTTTTCTTAAGATTTGGGGTTGTGAGGCTTACGTGAAGCGACAAGTCTTAGAAAAACTAGCACCTAAATCGGATAAGTGTTTATTTGTGGGGTATCCTAAGGAAACAAAAGGATATTACTTTTATAATCCCGCTGAGAATAAAGTGTTTGTTACTCGGTATGGTGCCTTTATGAAAAAATAGTTTATTTCAAAAGACACTAGTGGGAAAGAAATAAATCTTGAAGAAGTTCAAGAATCACAGATAAACATTGAACCGCTACAGGAAGTTCAACAACGTTCTGAACCAGATGAACCTCCGCAAGTGACACAAGGCCCACGTAAATCTGGTAGGGTAAGACATGAGCCAAAGAGATTCCGATTTCTCATTACTGATAGTCGTGATGTGTTGCTTATGGATCAAAATGAGCCCACCACTTATCAGGAGGCTATGTCTGGACCAGACTAAGATAAATGGCTAAGTGCCATGAATTCCGAGATGCGATCCATGTATGATAACCAAGTTTGGAACTTGGTTGATTTACCTGAAGGTGGTAAGACCATTGGATGTAAATGGGTTTTCAAGAAGAAAACTGACATGGATGGCAATGTGCATACTTTTAAAGCAAGACTTGTAGCAAAAGGTTTCAAGCAGACTCAAGGTGTTGATTATGATGAAAATTTTTTGCCAGTAGCCATGCTTAAATCCATAAGAATTTTAATTTCCATTGCTGCATATTATGACTATGAAATATGGCAAATGGATGTAAAAACAACATTTCTTAATGGAAACCCGCTTGAGGATGTGTATATGACACAACCTGAAGGTTTTGTACATCCTGAGAATTCTAGGATGGTATGCAAGCTTCAAAGATCCATTTATGGATTAAAGCAAGCTTCTCGGAGTTGGAATCTTCGTTTTGATGAAGCAATCAAGGATTTCAGTTTTATTAAGAACGAAGATGAGCCTTGTGTATACAAGAAGGTCGTGGGAGTGTAGTTGTTTTTTAAGTATGCTTGTATGTTGATGATATATTACTCATTGGAAATGACATCCCAACATTGCAGAATGTCAAGTCTTGGTTAAGGAAGTGTTTCTCAATGAAATACTTATGAGATGCAACCTATATCCTAGGGATAAGGATTTATAGGGATAGATCTAAGAGGCTAATCGGTCTAAGTCAGAGTGCTTACATAGATAAGGTGCCGAATAGGATCAGTTTGCAAGACTCTAAAAGAGGATTGTTGCCAATGTCTCATGGCATAAGTCTCGGCAAGACTCAATGTCCTAAAACAAATGATGAGCGAGACCGTATGAATAAGATTCCATATGCATCAGCTATTGGATCTATTATGTAGGCCATGCTATGCACTCGACCTGATGTGTCATATGTTTTAAGCACTACAAGCAGATATCAGTCAGATCCTGGTGAGAGTCACTGGATAGCAGTAAAGAACATTCTTAAATACTTAAGAAGGACTAAGGAAATGTTCTTGGTATATAGAGGTTTTGAAAATGATCTAGTTGTAAATGGTTACACAGATGCAAGTTTTCAAATTGATATAGATGATTTTAGATCGCAATCTGGATATGTGTTTATTTTTGAAGGGGTGCGATAAAGTGGAAAAGTTCGAAGCAAGAAAGCTGTGGTAGATTCTACAACAAAAGTGAGTATATTGCGGCGTACGATGCGATGCAAAGAAAATAGGAGTTTGGATCAAAAAGTTCATTTCTGAACTAGGTGTGGTTCCAAGTATTGCTAATCCTGTTTGTTTGTATTGTGACAATAACGGGGCAATAGCTCAGGCCAAGGAACCTAGATCACACCACAGATCCAAACATATACTCAGGTATTTTCATCTCATTAGAGAAATTATTGAGAGGGGAGACGTAAAGATTTGCAGAGTACCTACTAAAGACAACGTTGTGGATCCATTGACAAAAGCTCTTCCACAAGCAAAACATGATGGTCATGTTAGATCATTAGGCATTAGATGCATATATGATTGACCCTAGTGCAAGTGGGAGATGTTGGGGCATGTGCCCTAGGTCAATCCATTAACTGTCTTTATGAATACTTTTAGTTAATAAAATAGAGGATTTCATTTGTTGTTTATTATAATTAATTTGCATGTTTACATTATAATAAGATCCATGGGTATTTACAGAAATATCCTAAATGTCCCTAGTCGATCATTATAATGGGAACTATAATAAATTAAGACTAGTGTGAGTCTTTATTGATGATCATATGGTGATTATACGTATAGGGATACGAATCAAGATCACGAGTACTTGTTAGGGAACAAAGTACCGGACCGACCCGCTATGAGAACATTACATGGATTAAGTCACAGTTGTTTCTCATAATAGGTATATTTTTCAGTCATCTGACTTGAGATTATCAGAGACTTCAACTTTAGGAACATAGTGATTTGACACTATCAAACGTTGTCTTTAACTGGACGATTATAAAGGTTGTGATTGGCTACTATGTGAGCAATGTGATGAAGTTGTGTAATCAAGATAGAATTTGTCCCTCTCATATAAAGAGAGATATCTAGTGGATCCCTCGATGTGTTAGACTGTTAAAAGGCCTAGTCTAAGTGAATTGATATTGATCAATGTCACTTGGATGTTTTCAGTCTACCTAGAGATCGAGACTAGTACGATTGAACATGTTGGATGACAATTCCATGCCTTATGTTTGATCAAAAGGATATCGTGTGACAAAAGGATGTTATATACACTTATTGATTAGGTTGTATCGATTTGATATTCGTACAACTTGGGCAGTCATAATGTCTTGCTAGAGGCCGCTTATGACTTGTATACCAAAATGTGTTTTGGTACACTGCCAACGTTGTATGAGTCTATTGGGTCGCACGTTAAGAATGGTTTTGCGAGATTTTAAGATGGTTCAGAAAAATGAATTTTATATGATAAAATTCATGACGGAAACGTCCTTGTGGTGTATTACACTTATACTTCTTTAAGTAGGGGTATATGTGTAATTTACTTAACCGTCTATATACAAGGGTTGTATAAATAGACGCTTTAAGTTAGAATACACGGACGAAAGATCAAAAAGCTGAAACTCTATTTTCGTTTCAGAAACGACTTAGGGTTTTTGGTATGCTCTGGATCGTTTTGGAGAGAAAAATAAAAAGTTTTGTATTCTCTCGAAGCTAGCACTTTGAATCTCGGTCGCCGTTCGTGTGTGGACTACTGGTAGAGGGCGTTCGTCGTTGGCAGCGCCTTAGAGATCGATTAACCTTCAAAAAGGTACATTGCGACTGAGGTATGATTAAGTTTTCATGGTTTAAACATTTTTAATGGAATTAGATTCGAATCTTGTTGGGGTTTTTGTCAAAATTGTTTTGTAATCTCCGCTGCGTATGAACCCCAAAAACCCAACAGATGAATAGGACAAAAGGCTGACCAATACGTTGTTAAGTCATATGTGGTAGAATTTTAAGGCTTAATGACGAGATTAGGTTGGGCGGTGCCATGTTTTATAGAAAGGGTCGTAACAATTAAATAGGTCCATTATGATCCATTAAGCTCACCTAGAATTAATGGGTTCATTGTGATCGGTATATGAGAAATTAATTTTTCAACGACTAAATTATTTTTTAAAGAGAATAACTAAATCATTTAAAATTATAAAAACATACTTAAAAAAACAATTAGTATAAAATTATTAAGTTTAAGTTAATACAGTAGTAAAACTAACTGGGGCTAAAGCAAGGAAAGTAAAGACGATGAACTAGAACTTGAACAAGGTAGTAGCTAGGAGAAATGAGAAATCTTTCATTCAACTTGGTGTACAAATTACATGAGAGAACCCCTTTATATAGCCCTTTTGGTCATAATGAGATGAGGACCAAAAGGCACAAGTTACACTTACAATAATAACTTACAAGTAAACGTGTCTTACAAAATGTGGGGATAGGAATGGTCATCCACTTTCTCATTACATTTACAATATTTCCCCTTGGATGACACTTATAGAGAGAATACGCCTCATTAAAGCCTCTACTAGAAAATACTCAAAGGAAATAAATTTAGCAAAGGAAAAAAAGTACATCATTCTCATCAATCTTTATACGAAATATGGTATTGATAGGATTGCTTCATTTAAAAGCTTGCTAGGAAAATTTAGTGGGATAAAACTATAGTTAAGGAAAAAAATTGCAATACACTAATCAATAACTCCCCTTCATGTTAACATAGGTGGAGTTTGTCCTATTTCATTGCTTGCAATATCCTTGAGTCGACGCAAGCCAATGCCATATGTAAGAGTTTTAAATGATGTAGTCGACAACGCTTTTGTGAATAAATTAGCAAAATTATCACACAATTGAACTTGCTTGATATCGGTTTCACCACTCTTTTGAAGCTCATTTGCATAAAATAATTTTATTGAAATATGTCTTGTTATGTCCCTTTTTATATATCATTTACTTAATTGTGTGATACATGCTAAATTATCTTCATATAATATGGTCGGATAGTCTTTTATTGAAGATAATCCAGTTGATTCTTAAATATGTTAAATCATGTTTCTCAACCATACACTTTCACGACTTGCTTTATAAATTGCAAGTATTTCTAAATGATTAGAAGAAGTAGCAACCATAGCTTGCTTCACTGACTTCCATAATATAGCAGTATCACCACAAGTGAATACATAACCCGTTTGAGAATGAGCCTTTTGAGGATCAGACAAATAGCCAGCATCAACATATCCTTACAAATTCTTTTTTACTCCTCTTGAGTAAAACAAACCCATGTCACTTATTCTCCGAAGATAAGGAAAAATGTATTAACACCATTTCAATGTCTTCGAGTAGGTGAAGAGCTAGCTATATCTTGCAAGTAAATTAACAGATAAGGATATATATGTTCTTGTACAATTTTCAAGATACATAAGTGCATCAATTGCACTTAAATATGGTACTTCTAGACCAAGTAGTTCTCCATCACTTTCATGAGGTCGAAATGAATCCTTATCTACTTCAAGTGATCTAACAATCATTGGGGAGCTCAATGGATGTGCTTTGTCCATATAAAATCTTTTTAAAATCTTCTCAATATAATTCGATTGATGGACAAGTATTCTACTTGGAAAATGCTCGATTTGCAGACTGGGACAAAATCTTGTTTTTCCAAGTTTTTTCATCTCGAATTCCTTTTTTAAGTATTCAGATGTTCTCATTATGTCGTTGCGGTTTTCCACAACATTTAAATCATCAACATATACAACAATAATTGCAAATTGCGATGATATTTTTTTAATAAAGACACATGGTCAAAGTAGACTATTTACATATTATTCTTTAAGTAAATAATCACAGAGGTGTTTGTACCATATTCGATTAGATTTCTTTTATCCGTACGAAGACCTTTGCAATTTTATAGATTGTTGTTTATGCGGTTTTGATTTGGGCACTTCAAATCCCTTAAGAATTTTCATATGTATCTCATTGTCTAAAGATTCGTACAAATATGATGTAACAACATCCATAAGATGCATATCAAACCCTTCAGAAACAACGAGACTTATTAAAAATCGACATGTAATTGCATCTATAATAGGAGAATATGTTTCCTCACAATTAATGTCAGGTCTTTGTGAAAAAGCTTGAGCTACAAGTCTTGTTTTATATCTTGTAATCTCATTCTTTTCATTTCTCTTTCGTAAAAATACTCATTTATATCCGACAAGCTTAATGCCATCAGATATTTAGACAATCGGTTCAAAAACTTCTCATTTTTTTAACGAGTTTAACTCTGTTTGGAAAGTCGCTTCCCACTATGACTAATCAGGCTTCTTTTGACATTCATCCACCATTCGTGGTTCTATATCATCATAAAAAAATAAGCGTCCTAATATTAGGGATACATATAACAAAAAAATCCCAAAGTAAATATTACCAACACAAAGTTATGCATCACAAAAATGAGGGGGCGATACTTTTTGCAGCGCAAAAGGGACAGTTTGAGATGTGTAGGTAAAATCTTTAAGGACACCAATTAGCTTCGTTAAATGAGTAAATTAATGTTGCTATACACATATTATTTTGTAGTGGGTGGAATATGAAAAGTTGTGCATCTACAATAACATTGTTATTGAAGATTAAGAACAAATATAGGAGAATTGGACTCTCTTTCTCATTGATGATTGATTAATATATACACGATAGTCACTGAACTCTTGAATACAAGATAAACACCAGAGATACTTGCTAACTATGTGAATACTAACTTGCTAGTAATGAGGAGATAAAATAGGGATGACAAAGACAATTCATATACGAGTATATATATATATCCTAAGATCGGTAACTAAGCGATTAACATCGAGATAAACACACTTCAACACTCCCCTCAAGTTCAACAAAGACATAAATGTTTATGAGGTTGAGCTTGCTTGCTACATAGGATTTGGAATAGTATCTTCGGAAGAGCCTTTGTGAGGATGTCAGCTACTTGATGCTTAGAAGGAACATAGTGTAGATTTATTAGATTGCTATCAACCTTCTCACTGATGAAATGACGATCCACCTCAATATGTTTTGTGCGATCATGATGGACAGGGTTAACTGCAATACGTAGGGCTGCTTCATTATCAGAATGGAGATGAACAGGATCATTACTTGGTATATTGAGACAGTGTAGGACTCTTTTTAACCAGAGACCTTCACATATTCCATGAGCTAGAGCTCGATATTCTGCTTCAGCACTACTCCGTGAAACTACCGATTGTTTCTTGCTCCTCCAAGTAACCAAATTACCCCAAACAAATGAACAATATCCTGATGTAGATCGTCTATCTGTTTGAGATCCAGCATAATCAGAGTCAGTGTATACATCCACACTTCTACTCTGATTTTTCATGAAGAACAATCCCTTCCCTGGACTTCCCTTGAGATATCGCAGAATGCGAAATACAGCTTCCATATGAGATTCCTTGGGATGACTCATGAACCTGCTGACTAAACTTACAGCAAAACCAATATCCGGTCTGGTATTTGCTAAGTAAATCAACTTCCCTACGAGCCGTTGATAGCGTCCTTTGTCCACATCAACTTCCTCTTCCTTAGCATCGAGTTTTAAATTTGGCTCCATTGGTGTCTCTGATGGTTTGCACCTAAGCATTCCAGTCTCTTCCAAGAGATCCAGAGTATACTTACGTTGAGACACTGAGATTCCTTTATAAGATCGTGAGACTTCCATTCCCAAAAAATACTTTAGCTGTCCAAGATCTTTAACTTCAAATTCCATGGCTAGCAATTGTTTTAACTTGATAATCTCTCTTTCATTGTCACCAGTTATCACAATATCATCAACATATACACTTAGGATTGTGATCTTTCCATCAGTTTCATGTTTGGAAAATAAGGTATGATCAGCTTGACTTTGAGAATAACCAATCCTTCTTAAAACAGTGGAGAACCGACTGAACCAAGCTCGAGGACTTTGTTTTAATCCATACAAAGATTTCTTCAGCTTGCAGACTTTCCCTTTTGAGTGCTGATCCTCAAAACCAGGGGGAATATCCATGTAAACTTCTTCGAGAGATCTCCATTTAGGAATGCATTCTTCACATCAAGTTGATGAAGTGGCGCCTAAGTTTGCAAACTAGTGAAAGTAGTACTCGAATTGTGTTCTGCTTGGCAACTGGAGCAAAGGTCTCCTGGTAGTCGATTCCATAAGTCTGAGTATATCCTCTAGCTACTAACCGAGCCTTTAGTCTCTCAACTGAACCATCTGCATTGTGCTTCACATTGAACAACCATTTACTTCCAACTGTTCTTTTCCAGGTGGTAGAGTGGTGATCTCCTGTGTATTGTTCTTTTCCAAAGCCCTGATCTCCTCATAAGTTGCCTTCTTCCACTCTGGTGATGCTAGAGCTTCCTGAACTGTTCTAGGGATGCTGATTTTATCAATGTTAGACACATATGCTCTGTATTGTGAGGAAAGTTTGCCATAGTAGATAAAATCTTTCATCTGATATGGTATATGAGTTCTCTCAGATCTTCTCAATGCATTAGGCATCTCACTAACAGGTAGATTCTCATTATTTTGAGAGACATTTGAATCAGACATACCTTGTTCATTTGACAGTGGAGTTGAGGCAGATGATTGACAGTCTTGAGGTTGAGTCTGTGATGTATCTGGTGGTGTTGATTGTAAAGTACTTATATGATCATGTTGGATATTTGTAGGAAAGTATGTAACACTAGTGTTCTCCCCCTCACATAGATATTGATTTTGAGATTCTAACAGTGAGTTCTCCCCCTGAATCGAAGAATTAGGATAGAAAGGCTTATTTTCAATAAATGTAACATCCATAGTGTGAAAAAATTTTCGCAAGGATGGGGAATAACATTTATATCCTTTCTTAGTTGGAGAATAGCCTACAAATATGCATTTTAAGGATCGAGGAGCTAACTTACTTTGATCATAAAGATGGACAAAAGCAGTGCAACCAAATAGTTTGGGAGGGATGTTTGAAAGAAGTTGTGTTTGAGGAAAACCGTGTAACAGAGTTTGGCAAGGTGTTGCAAAATTCAATACTCGGGAAGGTAATCGATTGATGAGATAGGCTGCAGTGAGGACCGCTTCACCCCAATATTGTTGTGGAACATGTGTGGTGAACATGAGTGAACGAGCAACTTCAAGTAGGTGTCTGTTTTTCCTTTCAGAGATTCCATTTTGTTGTGGTGTTTTGACACATGAGCTAGTGTGTACAATGCCATGAGAGTTGAAGTACTCACCTAATATGGAGTTAAAATATTCACGTCCATTATCAGAGTGAAAAATTTGTATATTGGTTTGGAATTGAGTTTGAATCATGACATGGAACTGTTTTTACAAGGGTACAAGCCTCTGATTTATGTTTCATAAGGAAGACCCAAGTGAGCCTAGTGTGATCGTCCACAAACAAGAGAAACCATTTAGCATTTGTAATAGTTGAGGTGTTTGAAGGACCCCAAATATCACTATGAATCAATGTAAATGGTTTAGATGCTTTATAAGGACTCGGCACATATGAACTTCGAGTATGTTTAGACAATTGACACACATCACAATTCAAGGAATGTAAATCTTTATTTTTAAATAAGGAAGGAAACAGTTTATAGAGATACATGAAGTTAGGATGACCAAGTTGAGAATGTAACAACATGATTTCTCTATCTGACTTATTGAATTGTGAGACCAGCAAGGAATGTGAAGGAGATGAATGTTGGAGTAGATACAAGCCAGACTTTAATTCAGCACTGCCAATCATCTTCCCCGAGTCCCTGTCCTGAAAAACACAAGTATGCTCTGTGAATTGAGTGAGGCAATTCAAATCTCTATTTAGCTTACAAACAGACAGTAAATTGCAATCCAGTTTGGGAACATAGAGTACAGATTTGAGTTGTAGAATGGAAGAGATGTTCACTGTGCCAATGCCTACAACAGATGAGATTGAACCATCTGCTATAATGACTGAGATCGACTTGGTACATGGTGAGTAGGAGGCAAACAAATCACGATTACCAGTCATATGATCAGTGGCTCCTGAGTCTACAATCCAAGAGGAAGTGAAAGTCATTTGAGATTGAAAATCCCGAGGGAAAGTACCTCCTTTGATAGTGAGAGCATTTCCATTGGAAGGAGAACTCTGAGAAGGTTGTTGAGACTGGCTGATTATACTGTGTAGGAGCTCTAATTGTTCCTTGCTGAACATTGGAGCAGAGACGAGATTTCCCCGAGATTCTTGATCGGAGGAGGCTTTTCGAGGCTTCCAATCAGATGGTTTCCCATGGATTTGCCAGCAAGAGTCACGAGTGTGTCCTGGTTTGTTGCAGTGATCGCAGTAAGGTCGCTTACTTTGCCTCCTAGTAGTAGAGACTCTAGCAGCATGATTGTCACTGGAAATGGAGAGTGCAGAGCCATCAGAAATTGCACTTTGTGTGGTAGAATCTCCCAACATGATCTTTCGCCGACTCTCTTCGTATCGAATCACTGAGAAGGCCTCCCTGATTGAAGGCAATGGCTTGGTGCTAAGGACTCTACCCCGAGCTTCATTAAGGTCTTTGTTGAGTCCAGACAAGAATTTGAATACCCTCTTAGTCTCGACAATGGATCGGTAGAGTTTTCCATCCTCCGGACACTTCCATTTGTGATTGTCTATACGATCAATTTTCTGCCAATGACGGGTGAGCAAGCTATAAAATTGTGTGACTGAGAGATCACCTTGTTTGAGTTCATGAAGAACACTTTCAGTTTCAAAGATCTCTGATGTATTATCAGAACTGGAGAAGGTGATCTTAGCTGCTTCCCAAATTTCAGACGCTGTAGTATAGAGTAGAAAGTTCTCACCAATTTCAGGGGTCATGGAGTTGATGAGCCACGACATTACCATATTGTTGTTGGCCTTCCAAGTTTTGTAAGTAGGGCCATCGTCCTTTGGCGCAATGGTTGATTCTGTGAGGAGATCATCTTTGCCCTTCCCACAGATGAACATAAGGACTGATTGAGACCACTGCAAATAGTTTTGGCCATTGAGTTTATGGTTTGTAATATGAGCAGAAAAAGGATCGGGAATGGGAGAAGATGAATGTGGTTGTGAGTTTGAGGAGACTTCATTGGAAGAAGAAGAGGTGAGTCCATGGATCTTATTTCCATATTTCGCCATGAATGCTCTGATACCATGAAGATTAAGAACAAATATAGGAGAATTGGACTCTCTTTCTCATTGATGATTGATCAATATATACACGATAGTCACTGAACTCTTGAATACAAGATAAACACCAGAGATACTTGCTAACTATGTGAATACTAACTTGTTAGTAATGAGGAGATAAAATAGGGATGACAGCAATTCATATACTGAGTATATATATATCCTAAGATCAGTAACTAACTGATTAACATCAGAGATAAACACTTCAACAGTTATTGTGCCTTTTATGTACAACGATATTTAGAAATTTGATTGATTTTCATTTTTCTGAGAATACGCAACTGTATTAATTTCACGCGCGTTTACAATATATGAAACTAGGTAGTAACCTGTGTTTCGCGTGCGGGATAATTTAACTTCTACCAAACTATTTAGAGCATTTTCGAAGTATAATTTTTGGCATTTACAAGTTATTTGGTAGTTTGAAACGAATACACGAGTGAGTAGAACAGTCTCATGACTCTAGTATATGCCCTTGAGTGCTGCTGTAATTTGACTCGAGGTATAACACCTCCCCATTAGAAATCTTTTACAGTACACGGGTGATGGTAGAAGACTATTCTAATAGTTTAATTAGAATGCATACACAAAGTTAAATGGAAGATTGATTTTTATTAAAAAAAGATAAGCCTGAGCAATTAATCCAACAATAGAAACTGTTCTGATTAAGGAATCTATATAGAAAATATAAAGTTTCGTAGAAAAAAAAAATCTAAACATGTGATTTCACGCTTATCATATAATATTGAACTTGTCTATTCGCTTATCTTGAAATAGGAAATAAAAAAATTTGTGATTTTTATACAAAAAAAAAGAAACTAAAACATAAGCCACCAACCTAAAAGACGTAAAAGAAAAGAATCGAAAAAATGATAAACTATTGCCTAAATAAGCTCCACAAATACCTACCTAAGAAATAGGAAAGAAAATATTTGTGTTCAATCGCTTATCTTGAAATAGGAAAAAAAATATATTTGTGTTCCTTGAAAAAAAAAAAAAAAAACTAAAAGAAAAGCCACGGACAACCTAAAATACTTAAAAGAAAAGAATTAAAAAAATAGATTATTGCCTAAATAAGCTCCATAAATACCTACCTAAGAAATAGGAAAGAAAATATTTGTGTCAAGGTGAAAATGTTTGAGCGAAAGTGGTGGGAATGTGATTTACATTGTTCAATGTTGTCGTAACTATAATTAAAGGGAACCAAATCGTTGTTGTTTTTATTATTATTATTATTATTATTATTATTATTATTATTATTGAATGGTGGGAATGTTTGACGTGGGTAGGGATAGTTGAGGTGTGATTTTAAGTGTTCAATTTTATTGCACCTGTAATTAAACGTTTTCTATGTTATTAGAAAGGGAACCCAATCGGTTTTTTTTTTTTTTTTTTTTTTTTTTGGAAGTATATCATTAGTATCTTCTCAATGATCTTTTGATTTGAAGGATATCAATTAAAAAGGGAACCAAATTGTTTTTTTTTTTTTGAAGTATATTATTACTATTAAGTACGTTTGAAACTATTACTATATATGGTAACATTATATATAGTAACAAATCGACTTAATTCGCAAGATGATGAAAGAGAGGAGGAAATTATTACTATATATATGGTACCATATATATTATTAATAATAAGTACGTATGAGATTATTACTATATATGGTACCATTATATATAGTAATGGATCGACTTGGTACAAGGCAAGGTGGTGAAAGAGAGGAAGAGGAAATTATTACTATATGTGGTACCATATATATTATTATTACTATATATCCAAAGTGTTGAATTGGAGTTTTATATGGTACATTTTATATATGGTACGTTTTTTTATCGGAATTTTAATGAGGGAAGACTTTGGAGATGTGTCACGTGACGCTACGAAAAGGCTGAAAATCGCTACATGGACACCCCAAGGTCTTCCTTTTATATATATATATATATATATATATATATATATATATATATATATATATATATACTAGTTTCAAGACGTGCTACACACGATTGACCCGATCGCTTCGCTCACGGGAATTAATTTCTAAGAATTTATTAATAAAACTCAAAATTTTAATTAAAATTTAAAAATTAGAAATACAAGTACCTTTTTTTAGCTTATCAATATTCTCTAATGTGATTGATATAAGATGTTAATGAAAAAACAAGTTGGTCATGCTAAGACATTACTTCCTCAAAAAAAAAAGGAAACAAGGAAAAAAAACACAAGTGGTTTGACCCATCAATTTGTGAACACTTGCTTGTGGAGATTCCATAGAATTGTACATAAAGTTCAATCTTTACCTCAAACTCTATAGATAGAAAGGATAACTTTGAAATTATGAATGTAAATAATTGAATTAGTTGGAATTAAAGCTTTAGACACCTTTTTTTTCACAAGATTAATCAGAATTTTTTTCATTAAAACTTCTTATGGGTTTTAAGTTTGTTCCCTCCCCAACACCTTTTTCAAACCACCTTCTTCTTCAACCCTCACCTTCTTCTTTTCCATCTCGGATTCTCTCTTCTTCACTGTTTATATATATATAGTTGTTTTTATATATATGATATATATGGGCAAATAAGTAAATTTCATTACCACTAAAAAATTTGTGATTTGTGCTTTTATATATATGATAGATATAAAATTCAAAATTCAAAATTGTAATTAAAATTTAAAAATTAGAAGTATAAGTACATTTTTTAGTTTATCAATATTTTATAATGTGATTGAGATAAGATGTAAATGAAAAAACAAGCTAATCATGCTAGGACATTACTTCCTCAAAAAAAGTGTATTGGATTGATGAGAATAAGTTCATGATTGATTTGGAGATAAAGAAAAAAAAAATGTGTAGTGGATTGATAAGGAGTTAGAGTTTGATTTGGATAAAAAGAAAAGGTTGATTTGGAGATGAAAAAAAGAAGAAGTATGGGTAAATCGGTAAATTTCATTACTACTCAAAAATTTGTGATTCGTGCTTTTATATATACTAGTTTCAAGACGTGCTACGCACGATTCCCCGCGAGCGAAGCGAGCGGGGATTAATTTCTAAGAATTTATTAACAAAATTTAAAATTGTAATTAAAATTTAAAATTTAGAAATACGAGTACCTTTTTTAGCTTATCAATATTCTCTACTGTGATTGAGATAAGATGTGAATGGAAAAACAAGCTAATCGTGCTAGAACATTACTTCCTCAAAAAAAGTGTATTGGATTGATAAGAATGAGTTCATGATTGATTTGGAGATAAAGAAAAAAAAAATGTGTAGTGGATTGATAAAGAATTAGAGTTTGATTTGGATACAAAAGAAAAGGTTGATTTGGAGATAAAAAAGAATATGGGCAAATAGGTAAATTTCATTACCACTCAAAAATTTGTGATTCGTGCTTTTATATATATGATAGATATATATATATATATCATGAAAAATTGTTACGAACTTTTTTGGTGGAATAAATTAAGTTGGTAGGGATTAGATAATTAAGATTACAATGGCTACCGCGGAACATAAATCTAGAGTTAACACTTATTTAGACGGCATATAGTAGTTAAATAGATCTAGAGCTGACACTTATTTAGACGGCATATATAGTAGCAATTAGCAAACAATCCTAGGACATCACTTGCATTAGCTACTTGCTAGTAGTACTCCTACAATAGCAGAACTATCTTTTGTCAAGTGATAGCTGAACTATCATTTTATGGGATGGCATGGCGCGGAAAGTAGGGAGTGATATCCAAGCATCGGCATGGCATTTTTCACGTACGTCTTGGCAGGAGCATCGTTGAGGGCAGGCAGCTTTGCATATCGCGGTATCGCAACAAGCTACGTCGCTTCAATTAATGTTCACCGGAGAAATTGCAAACAACGTGCCATATCATATCCGTAACTAATTTTCATTAATATACACTATTGAATTATTTTTCAACAAAAAATCCATAAATAAAAGATTAAACCGTATAACATTAATTTTTTATAATTTGCAATTACTACTTTTGCCCCTAATGTGCATGTACTCACAAATAACCATGTATAGTCAGGGCCAGCCTTGTCAATTTTCAGGCCTCGGACCAAACTTTAAAGTGAGTTATATCAAATTACACACACAAATATATATATATATAGGTGATTCTACCATGGCGATGGACATTTTTATTTTTGACCATCATATTTCAATCCAATGAATAATATAATTTCTTGGTACTTGTGCACACATTGAAGTGTCATTAATGTAGCTATCAAATTGACCAATGGGTTTAAATTCAATAGTCGTTCAAGAATAAAAAACACCGTAAGTGGTGATTTAAAAAGATCACTATTGTAGAATTTCCTTCTATATATATATATATATATATCATATATATAAAAAACATGAATCATAAATTTTTGAGTGGTAATGAAATTTACCTATTTGCCCATACTTCTTTTTTTCATCTCCAAATCAACATTTTCTTTTGTATCTAAATCAAACTCTAACTCATTATCAATCCACTACACGTTTTTTTTTCTTTATCTCCAAATCAATCATGAACTCATTCTCATCAATCCAATACACTTTTTTTGAGGAAGTAATGTCCTAGCATGATTAGCTTATTTTTTCATTCGCATCTTATCTCAATCACATTATAGAATATTGATAAGCTAAAAAAGGTACTTATATTTCTCGTTTTCAAATTTTAATTACAATTTTGAATTTTGAATTTTATATCTATCATATATATAAAAGCACGAATAACAAATTTTAGAGTGGTAATGAAATTTACTTCTTTGCCCATATATATCTATCATATTTACTTCTTTCCCCATATATATCTATGATATATATAAAAGCAACTATATATATGTCATATATATCTATCTATATACGCTACATCTTCAACATCTTGAACATTGTCTCTTCAAATCGATCAACAACTTAGCGACTCTCTTACCTCTTCAAATTGATTAACAACTCAACTGATCAACGACTTTCATTCCTCTTCAAATCATTAATTCATTCCCTGCTTTCCCTCATCGACTCATTCGTTGTTTTCCTTTACTCTTCGATTCAAAGGTGAGTTAATCCACTTTTCTTCTCCAATTCTTTTTTTTTTTTTCCGGAGAGGTTCGATTCAAATGTGAGTTAATCATCTGGTCTATATGGTTCAATTTTATTAATGGTTTTCGAAAGAAATTTGGGTCTAATCTACCTTTGATTCAATGTTGAGTTTAACATAAAAGCCCTCTTTCATATGGTCTATATGGTTCAATTTGATTAATGGTTTTTGAAACAATACCTTGGAAGCTAATATGATCATCCCCTCTTTCATTGTATGGTTATTAGAATTCATGGGATACATATATATATTTGACTATTTGTAGAGCGATTTCTTGAAGACACTAAGCCGAAACTAAATTAGGCTTTAAGATCTTGAATACTAGGTGTTTGTTGAAATACCAAAATAATCTTCATCTTCTTCCTTGATATAAGAAATATATAGATGTTTGATTTGTCTGTCTTTTTACAAGTTGGAATTAAAAAATTGCATCTTTTATATTAGCATACTTGGAAAAAAAAAAGGACATGAAGGAATTTGAATCTTTGTTTGTTGAACTTGTTGTGTTGTTGGTAACGAACTAATCTCTCGGTTCATTAATTCCTACACAAATGAATGTAAAGTTTTTGAGCTCATTTGAGATAAATGAAAGCCTCCAATAAAAGCATGTAGGAGATGGAAAGTAAGCAATGTAATTCTTGTGTCTTTTTATCTATATCGAACTTCCGGTCGATATTTTTTAATTTTTCTGCTAAATTATATCTTTTATGTCTTGTTGAACAAGCTCTTCGAAGTAATCTTTGTGATACATAATTTATGGTGTAGAATTCTTTTGAGAGGTCACAACCACAATACATGCTAATCATATTATAACTTGGAACCGAAGTTGAACTAAAAATACAAACTGTCTCCAAATTATATTTTCAATAATTGTGGTTTATCATATTATAATTTGATATCGAGGAGCAAAACCTATTGCGTTTGCTCGATTATGAAACATTATGATGTATGTTCGACACTCTCGTATGCATACACTATTTGATTGTAGTTTTTAACTAATCGGTTAATTTCCATATGTGCAGAAATACCATCTTAATTCATAGTTAAGACGAAATGATGAACCATCTTAGTTTTACAATTATGCTTGTCTACCATCTTAATTTTACAATTATGACCGACGCGTTCTTCTGTGGTTTTTTGTTTCAGTTAATTTCCTCAAAGTAGGTCTTGACAATAAAGCAGAATAATAAAATAAGAATAATATGTAACATCAATTGAAGTATAATGAGAAAGCCCCTTATTGAGGCAGTTGTCATCCCTCTTTCCATTTTTTCTAGATTATTCTCGAGGTATCCTGGGATCTTCCCCTGCCAATTTTGGACTTGAGGAATGTAGGACTACAATAATTTGCAAGATTTTTAAAGCTTTTCCATTCCTAGAGTTCTTATCCATCTTTTCACCCGATTTATGTTTTGAAAATGTGTTCGTAAGCAATTCTTCTTAGTAATCCGACTTCGAAAAACTCGTGATAAATCTTTTTTAATAGGTAATATAAACTCGAACTTGTACTTTTCTCTTTATATATACCTACTTCCATTTGGTGAATTTTAAAGATCTAATTAAGTTTTAATGTATTTAATATATTTAAGTTTTAAAGGTCTAATTTGGTAAAGTTACACATAAGAAGTTCAATCCTCCAATGGATGGCTTAAACTACTTGCATTTGGTGGCGGTAGTTATAATTTAACATTAGAAAATTGAAAGAGTTTCTTCTAGATTGAGTTAACTCATAAACAATAATTCCATAATCTTTTGTTTTGATAAAAAGCTAACTTAATTAGATACAACATATTTGACTCCAAAATGAGTCAACCCCTAACCTTTCCTTTGGCATCTGCATCAATATTAATTCATCTAATTAGAGATGCTTTGGCATAACTCTCTAATCTTTCCTTCTTACTTTCCACTTTATTCATCAAACAAGTCCAATTTGTAAAGTTAGTCATCTTTCAAGTTTTAGGCTACTATTTCTTTTTTATTTTCTAGAACAAATAATTAAACATTATAAAAATTAACAAGACATATTTGCGAGTTGATCAAAAGTCTATTGTATAGTTATATTTTTTTTCAAAAGAAGATATTTGCGAGTTGTGTGTTAATCTATTGGAAGATAGAGAGGACTAACAGCCAAAAGTCATTAACCTCAGGGCTAAATATTGATGTATAGTTCTATTTTTTTTCAAAAAAATTTGTATTTAGATTAGCGGTTCATGTCGTCAGTATATTTCATGTAACATTTAACAATGTTTATAGTATATGTGTCCACAATTGTAAATTCAATTTTGTCACTTCTTTTGCTTTGATAATTCGTTCCTATGGATCCTTTTTTTCTGTCTATTTTTTTCTTTGCTAAATGATGCTTCTTGAATTGCACTTTTACTTCTTACGTATTCAAATTATGTACGTTTGGATTTTATATTGCATAGTTTGTTCAAACTCATACATATTATTTAAATTAAATTTTATATTTAGTTGCATATTAAATTAACATTATTTATTTTTTTTAATTACTACTCTAATGTTTGTTTCATTGGATTGTAGTTTAACAATCTCATCTAAAAATTCATTAAGTATAACCATTTTACTTTGCATTAGCGAGTTATCATAGTTAAAAACTTAGGAGTAATCAACAATAGTGAATACGCTGTAAGAAAAGCAATAAATACTAATCGTAGGGAAGTGGATAATTTGAAACATAAATTTGCAATGGAAGAAGAAAAAGAAATGAAGCGGGCTCGCCAAAGATAACTAAGGAGCGAAAAGAGTTGAATGATCACGGTATGGATTTGAAACTTCACAAAATATTCTATGAAATGTTGAGTAGAGTAAATGCTATGAAGCAAAATGAATGATTTTAATTAATAATTTAGAAATTAAGTTGCCTTTATTTCTTTTTTATGTAGAGGTCCCCGGAATGCAAAACCACGTTATGTCGTTATGGGTTTTGAGCATGTTGCAAGTTCAGCAGATGTGTTACCATCTGTAAACTCTTTTCGAAATTGTAGTGCGAAGAGGTTTTCATGAATCTAATAGTTTATGTTGTTCAATCGGTGAAGTAACCCTCGTTCCTAATGTTGTCCCTGAAGAAATGTTCGACTTATTCACTTAAACACTGAAGAGACACGTGAGTTTTTTATGTATATCTGTACTTATAACACCAATTTTGATTTTACATCTTTTGGTGTAAAGTGTGAGAGAGAGTATGCCAAAAGTAATGTGGGTGTATATACGTTTAGAGTGCAGGGCCAAATTCATCATTTTATAAATAATTTACTCATGACAAGCAACATCCATCTTTTTTGCAACTGTACTTTTATGATACTGATCATGAAGTGCAAAATCGAATGCATTGCTCTGATAGAATGAAAGAGACAATTTTGGCAATGTTAATTAGTGTGCTTGCGAAAAATCCATATGCAAGTTTTTTCCGCACTTTACAAAATAAGGAAGATTTAGAAGATCATGTTGTTCAATTAGTTTCAAGTGTTAGTCACCTTCTACTTATTGTTTTTCATGTTTTCTATTAATTGTAGTGGTTCTTTTCAATTTTGGTTGATTAACTAGAAGTTACTTCTCGCGAGCGAAGCGAGCGGGTCAATCGTGCGTAGCACGTCTTGAAACTAGTATATATAGACACACACATCCACTTTAAAAGAAATGTGACTCAATAGAAATTAAAAAAATTGACGAAGTATGAGTACACCGAACCTAAATTGACATTTAATTGATTAAGAGAGATTTAAATAATTAAGAAAACACACCATCAATCGAACACAATATAAGAGTTTCATCATCTAGCGCGTGCAGAGCCAAATATCGACATTTTCATCAGTTGAGTTTTTTAAAATGAAATAGCTAGCATGTTCTTCAAAAAAAAATTTTCAAACAAACATGTTCATCAATTGTTAAACACCGAAAAAAAAAATCATCCATTAGTCTTAACCTATTGTTTCAAAAAAAATCTGGCTCCACTTGTGTTGGCGTGGGATTGAAGCTGCATTTTTGTTGTTTGTTGTAAATTTTTACTTTGAAGACCAACGTATTATAAGAAAAAAAAAAAAGTGTTTTGAATTTAAAACCAACTTAAACTATAAGTTTTCTTTACCTTAATTTCCCTTCTTTCTTTTTTTGAGACTTCAAGAAAAATGTGTTTTAAATTAAAAGCAAAGAAAGCTTAGCTTGGAAAAAAGATATTGAGATTAATTAAATAAGGAGGGGCTGAAAAAGGTTCGAACACCTACGATTATCCAAAAAATATAGCGAACCTAATTTGTGGTAAAAATTTATACCTAAAAAATAAAGACAAGTGATTCGTTAATTCAATATTTTTTAATTAATAAAAAAATCAAATTAAGCGACATTTAAAAATATGTACGAAGGTTTTGAATCCCTATGAAATTGCTAGAATTGGTAGAGGTTTGAAGCTTTTATGTAAGCTTTTGAAGATATAATAATTGCTTAAAATATGATTTTTTTTGTAGAGGTCAAAAACCTTTATGAAAGGTCTTTTATAGAGGTTCAAAACCTCTATGAAAAGTCGAATTTGTTCTAGTGTTTGCTACATAGTTTCGAGCTTCCTTGGGATAAACGTGGATTAATTATATGAGAACAAATCCACTTACACACGTATCAAGAGACACCAACATATCCATTAGCTCCCTATTTCACTTAATACATTTTTAAATTAAAATATCATTAGGTAAAATTATATTAATAACCTCACACTAAATTAAATCATGAACTCATTTTTTTTCCTTCTATTTTTCACTTTCTACACCCTTCGTCAATTTTAATTCACTTTCTACGCCCTTTCGTAAATGAAACTTTAAGCTCACTTCCAACTAGGGTGGCAAAAATTCGAGTCCGAACGTGTTCGGGTTTGGACTACCCTTACTATAAAAAAATATATTTATTATCCGGATCCAACACGATTTTAAATTATGACAAAACTAGTTTGTTCATACATGTTTTGCTAAAAATTCAGGTTGTTCAATTGTTCAAATTTGTCACAATCTTGAAAACTAATTTCTTATATTAAATTAAAGCTTCTTAAAATGTTAAAATATACATATATGATAATCTCATAATGCAATTTGAAAAAGTAACTTCAAAATCTTGAAAACTATAAATCATTGTAACAATATTACTGAAAATAACTCATGTAATTAAACATTTAATATTATCAAGAAACAAATGTTCAGTATAAGAAAACTAAAGTTTAATTTATTTTAAAATCAAAGATATCTTTATTACATTAATTTTTATGTATATTAGAATATACTAATGTTTGTTAATCTATTGTATAAGTATTAAGTGTTCAATATACCTTTTTATCAAAGATATTTTAACTCTATTTAGAATTCGAATCGAATTCGAGCTGGATCCGGAGTTCAGATATTTATCCAGTCCAGACTCGGTTTTAAATTCAAACAAGAGGTCTTTGTTCAAACTCGTCCCGAACTTGTTAAGACATTATCCGAACATTTATTATTTCGAGCCGGTGGGGCCAGACACTAAATCGCCACCTCTACCTTCAACTCTTATCCCACTCACTACATGCACCACAAATTAAACCCACCTCTTCTTCTCTTCCACTTAATTTTTACTTTCTATACCTCATCTCAAATTAAACTATAAACTCATCTCATTTTCTCTTCTACTTTCTAAAATCTACATCCCAACCCATTTTTTTGTCCATACACTTCACAACTCACCACCAAATGCAACATCTTAATAATAGTATTTGGTTGAGATTTGATTCAAATTCTTAAATGTTAGAACATTTATTTGTGTAGAATCTTAGCTTTTAAGGATCAAAGAATCAATATTATGAAATGCAATACGCAGGAAGGTCCTCAAAGTGCTGCTGACAGGCTTTGCTCCCTTATTGATGAGGGACATTTTGGGTTCTCATGAGGATCTTTTGTTCTTTTGATATGCTTATTGGTGGGTATGTTCTTATGTTAATTGCTATTACTGGAAGGCTGGAGATGTCCTTGTGACTTTGGTCGTTGGTGGATGTGCAAGGGCGGGACTATTAAAAGTTCTTAAAAGTTCTTAACTATGGCTGGTGGAGGTGGATGGCTTGAGTTTTTATGAGTGTACGTTTTGGCTCCTCTAATGGGGTCCTAGTGGTTGCAATTCTTCTTCTGGTTGCAAAGTCATCTTCTTTTGCGGGACGACTCAATGTAAGCATTTTTAAACATAATAAAATAGATCAAGTAGAGTTTTACCTGCGGAAGTCATTATCTTGTTTATCTTTTCTACGCCAAAGTCTCAACACCAAAGTCTATCATCATCATAAACCTTAATTTTTGTACACTTATTTGATGGTACAAGTGCCCTTTTATAGGCTTGAGGAAGAACCATTGGACTTCCCACATTAACACCAATTTCCATCAAATTGGTAACCTAAAAGAGAAGCTTAATGGACATAAAATTAATTAAAATATAAGTTACATATCTTGGCCACTATATAAATAAATTATGTGGCAAATAATGGTCCAACATTCTCCCACTTGTCACATAATATTATATCTTGATAATATGGGTCACATATAGTTTAATGGTTCTCCCACTTGACCCACATTAAAACCAAACATTATATAATTTATTAGCGCGCATAAATGTTTGACATCATTAGATCATTGTAAAATAAATTAGCAATGTGAGTCATAGCGGTTATACATCAATTAGGACATATTTCCTTTTATGTTCCATGAACATTACTAATTTATTTTTTATGATTCATAAAGCATAATTAATTTACTTCAAATCATTAATAAGCATAAGTGTGCACATGTAAAATACACTTAGCACATGAAAATGAGATCTCATGACATAAACATAATCATAATAAAATCCCAAATTACAAATATTTAAGATTTACAACCAAGACCCATTTTGTCGACATGTTCTTTAAACGCCTTTGGTGGTAATCCTTTCGTTAAGGGATCAACAACCATTAAATCTATGCTAGTATGTTCGAATGACACTATTTTCTTCTGAACTTCCTCTTTAACTGCAAAATATTTTATCACCATGTGTTTAGTGCCAGTTGAATAGCGATCATTTTTGGAGAAAAATATAGCTGCAGAGTTATCACAGTAAATCTTCAAAGGCTTGGAAATTGAGTTTATAATAACAAGTCCTGTAATGAAGTTCCTCAACCATAATCCTTGATTTTTAGCTTCAAAACAAGCTACAAATTCACCATAGTAGAAGTAGTTGTAACTGTCTGCTTAGCTCTATTCCAAGAGATTGCTCCATTTGCATATATATATATATATATATATATATATATACACCCAAAAGTAGACTTTATGGTGTCAAGATAACCAACAAAATCTACGTCTGAATAACCAATGACTTCCAGATTATCAGACTTTCTATAAGTGAACATGTAATCTTGTGTCCCTTGTAAATACCGTAAAACCTTCTTTGCAGCTCGTCAATGATCTATGCCAGGGTTACTTTTCCTAACATGCCAATAACAAAACTAATATCCGACTTGGTACAAGTCTTGGCGTACATCAAACTTCCCACAACTGAAGCGTCTATAATATTTTTCATTTCTTCACGTTCCCAATCATTTTTAGGACACTGCATAAGGCTGAATTTATCTCTTTTTTGTATAGGAGTACCACTTGCTGAACATTTATCCATATTAATATATGACTTTTGAGACAATCCCAATAAGCCACATGATCTATCTCGAAGAATTTCGATTCCAATCACGTAGTATGCCTCACCCATATCTTTCGTTTCAAAGTTCTGAGAGAGAAATTCTTTGGTATCATAGAGTAAACCAAGATCACTACTAGCAAGCAAAATATCATCAACATATAAAATAAAAAATATGAACTTGCTCCCACTGACCTTCAGATATATGCATCGATCAATGATATTTTCTTTAAATCCGAAAGATGTTATGGTGTCATTAAACTTAATAGACCATTGGCGAGAAGCTTGTTTAAGTCCATATATTGATTTATTATGTTTGCAAACTAAATGTTCTTTTCCTTCTTCTATGAACCCTTTAGGCTGATTCATATAGACGTCTTCATCTAAACTCCCATTTAAAAAAGCAGTTTTTACATCCATTTGATGTAATCCTAAGTTAAAATGAGCCACCAATGCCATTATGATTCTAAAAGAGTCTTTTTTAGATACAGGTGAAAACGTCTTTATATAGTTAATGCCTTCTTTCTGTGTAAAACCTTTGGATACAAGTCTAGCTTTGTATCGTTGGATATTGCCTTTAGAATCATGTTTAGTTTTAAAAACCTATTTACATCCAACAGGTTTAAAATTCTGAGGCAATTCGACGAGGTCCCAGACTTTATTTTGATCCATTGATTTTAACACATTTTCATGGCATCAATCTATTTTAGAGACTTATTAGTTTTGATAGCTTCATCATAAGAAACTGGATCTTTATTATTTGTAGCAATATCGTAATCAGATTTTTGTAAGTACACCATGTAATCATCGGGTACATCATATTTCCTCACTCTTTGAGGTATTTGGAATGGTAGTCCCCGTGACTCACTAATGGGTGTATTAATAGTGATCTCGATGTTTTCTTAATGAGAAGAATCTGTAGGAGTAATTTCTTTTACTTCCACATTTTGTGAATTATCACTCTACTAATTTCACCATTTCAATAAATCTGACATTTCTAGTTTCAACAATATTTGTGATATGGTTAGGAATATAAATTCTATAGCCTTTGGATTTAACAAAGTAACCAATAAAGTAACCACTGATCGTTCTAAAATCCAACTTTCTTTCTTGTGGATTATAAATTCTAACATCTGCTGAACAACCCCAAATATGGAGATGTTTTAAGCTAGGTTTCCTTCCAGTCCACAAGTCAAAAGGAGTTTTAGGAACTGACTTGCTAGGAACACTATTTAATATGTATGCGGCAGTCTTTAAGACTTCCATCCATAATGATTTAGGCAATGTAGAATTACTTAACATACTTCTAACCATGTCCATTAATGTTCTGTTACGCCGTTTAGCTACACCATTCTGCTCAGGCGTATTGGGCATTGTGTATTGAGCACAAATGCCATGTTCTTCAAGGAGTTTAGCAAAAGGACCAGGTTTAACTCCATCATATCTACCATAGTATTCACCACCTCTGTCAGAACGGATAATTTTAATCTTTTGATCTAATTGTCATTCAACTTCAGTACTGTATACTATTAAAGCATCCACTACCTGAGACTTTTCATGCAATCACTACAAAAAAATAGCAAATCAGAAATGGAATTTTCCGTCTCTGATTTGCAAAAATTCCGTCTCTAATTGCAATCAGAAACGGAATACAGAGACGGAATGAGTTCCGTCTCTGAAAACGTCGTCGCTGATTCGATCAGAAACGGAAAATGGTTTCCGTTTCTGATTAGAGACGGAATAGAGACGGAAAAAATCCGTTTCTGATTAGAGACGGATTTAGAAACGGAAATTAGAAACGGAACAGAGACGCAACAGAAATGAAATTTATTTCGAAATGGTACATTTGTAATTGCATTCCGTGTCTGATTCCGTTGCTGATTAGCAACGAATCGAGACGAATTAATAATTTTATGAATTCGAGAGATTAGAAACGGATTCAGAGACGGATTTTTCCGTGTCTGATTCCGTCTCTGTATCCGTTTCTGATTAGCGACGGAATCAGAGACGGAATTCTTATTTCCGTCTCTGATCCGTTTGTGATTCATACATATATTTCTGGAAAATTAGAGACGGAATAGCAACGGAATATTTGAATTCCGTTGCTAATCCGTCTCTAATTTTCTATTTTGTTTAATTATGACACAGAAACATAATCCAATTGTTTCTCCAACCTAAAAATTCAAATTACAACCATATGACCTACTCCATCGCCTGCACCCCCTCCAACAACTCCTTGGGGGTGCTAACATCCCACAAAAAAGCCAAATTGCACATTCATACATCGACAATATATATCAACAAATATTCAAAAGAGAAAGAAAAAATGTGAAACTCAAAATTAGCCAAAAAATTTATATATCCACGGAAAATTGTCATATATTACAAAAGCTCCAAATTTGGAAGTATACACAAAAACCACCAATCCTATTGTTCAACAACCAAAAAAAAAAAGAACACTTACAATCCTATAAATATGCACATAAAGAATTAAGTTTAATAACCAAGAACAAAATCCATCTAATGTTCAACACATCCAATCACCAACACTCCAACATGACTGGTCAAAATAAGAATAGCAAAAAGGACTTCATATAATAACTATAACGCAGCTTTGAAGCATTTCTGATTCTCCATCTGAGGACAACAACCAGTGATTATGCACCTGAAATAAGTAGGCAAAAGGAGAGATTATTGAACTAAGGATGTACATTGGAAGCGAATGAGAAAAATGGTGGATTTGAAGAAACATAGAAAGTAATAATAATCATACATAAAAAGTAGGCTTCGAACCTATTTTTTAATTTCTTTACGATTGAGTTTGCTTTGGTCTTTTGTCAATTCAACGCATATGTAGGTAGAGAGGAGTACTAGAGCTAATAAGGAACATGAAAGAAAATTAACTCATATTAAACATTAAATACAACATCATAGTCAATACATGAAGTTCCTTATGGAGACCCAATTTTCATTCAATTCAAAAGAAGACAACAACGACAACAAGTCGTAATAAAACACTGAAACAAAGTAGAAACAACACACACATTGTTGACTTTGATTTAGTTCTTTAAAAATTAAGATGAAAGCATTAACAACATTATGGGGATTGGAATAGGTGCAATGAGAATAACATGGAGCTTTTAGCATTAAAATAAGAAGAATTGAACTTTTAAGTTGAGTTGGATTATTTATCAAGCTTTGTAAGGCATGCATTTCAACATGTATATGATAATGGTGAAGTGCAAGAATGCTAAAAGGAAAAACTGAAAGTTATGCACAAACCTTTATCAAAGCAACATTCACATCCATCAAATTTGATCCTAAACTCATCATCTCATCCACCAACACCTGCAAAGTGTGCTCCAAGCTGAAACGAACCACCATGTGTTCCTACTCAAAAAAAAAAAAAAAAAAAAAAACCACCGTGAGGTCCTCTCCTGCAGTGAAGAAAAAAAAAGGCCATACAAATAGAATACGGGCCAGCTTCAAAAAAAAAGTAGGAGCAGCAAGCAAAACTGATTTAGGACTGAAGTTTTGTTGTCGTTGTGAGTTTGGGGTGTCACTGTAGCTATTTTTCTACGTATAGGAGATAGCGAATAATGTATGTATAAGATGGACCTTTTTTAAGTTGAGTTGGATTATTTATCAAGCTTTGTAAGGCATGCATTTCAACATGTATATGATAATGGTGAAGTGCAAGAATGCTAAAAGGAAAAAACTGAAAGTTAAGCACAAACCTTTATCAAAGCAACATTCACATCCATCAAATTTGATCCTAAACTCATCATCTCATCCACCAACACTGTTGTGTGCTCCAAGACTGAACCAGCCATGTGTTCCTACTCAAAAAAAAAAAAAAAAAAACCAGTTGAGGTCCTCTCCCGCAGTGAAGAAAAAAAAAGCCATACAAATAGAATACGGGCCAGCTTCAAAAAAAAAGTAGGAGCAGCAAGCAAAACCGATTTAGGACTGAAGTTTTGTTGTTGTTGTGAGTTTGGGGTGTCACTGTAGCTATTTTTCTACGCATAGGAGATATCGAACAATGTATGTATAAGATGGACCTTTTTTAAGTTGAGTTGGATTATTTATCAAGCTTTGTAAGGCATGCATTTCAACATGTATATGATAATGGTGAAGTGCAAGAATGCTAAAAGGAAAAAACTGAAAGTTAAGCACAAACCTTTATCAAAGCAACATTCACATCCATCAAATTTGATCCTAAACTCATCATCTCATCCACCAACACTGTTGTGTGCTCCATTAGACTGAACCAGCCATGTGTTCCTACTCAAAAAAAAAAAACAACCAGCTGAGGTCCTCTCCTGCAGTGAAGAAAAAAACCATACACTGCTGAATAAGAAAGCTTCAAAAAAAAAGTAGGAGCAGCAAGCAAATGCAGTGAAAATTGAAAAGAGTTACTCATTGATTCCATTTGAAACAGGAGAGAGAGGATCAAGCGCCCTTCGTGCCGAATCCAAAGAAACATTTCACCAAAGAACACCAAAAGCTCACCGAGATCACTTCCACCATCCTACCATTTCACCAAAGAACACCAAAAGCAAATAAGAGTGTTAAAATTAGTGCTTTAGCCTACATAGTTTCTATTTATGTTATTTATTTAATTATGATGTGTGCGGTCAAGATTTAGAAACTTCCTATTTCTTTTTTAAATTGGGGAAGCTCATACTTCTTAGGTGTTTAGTTTAGTTCGAGATGAACTTATTTAAGGTTTAATAAGTTTCTATTCTTAAGTGTTTTGTCTAGGAAAGTTATAAGATTTATGAGTTTATATAATTTAGGAGTTACTATTTTGGTTTAGTTTTCTAAACTATTTATTACGTGCAACTATTTTTCATGAAATAAAGAGACCAAAATTACTTTTCAAGTTGTGTGTGCAACAGTGTTTAAGGAGAACGAAAACATTGTATTTTGGACTCCTTTGTTCATTCTCTCCTATGTGTAGAATACAAGTCAATTGTAATTTCTATCTTTCATTGGCTTTAAAACCAAGAATATTTACCAACTTAAAGTTTGACTTTGAGATTCAAAATTATATTTTCGAACATATCCTTGAGATTTTATCACTCAACAACCTCAGTTTAAAGTTAATAGACTTGAATGAAAAAAAGTCGAGAATTTTGAAAACTTCTATGATTGTTTTGACGCAATTCAAGTTTCACAAAAACCAAGTTTTAAGAAATTATTTTCCATAAGGGATTGTCTTACAAACCATTGCCTTAAACTAACTTGAAATGACTTCCAATGGACTTTGATTATTCAATACTACTTAAAAACAATAGGGAAAGTGTCTACAAACTTGTAACACCAAGTTTGGACATTTGTCGCCGAATCAATGTGTAGAGAAGGTCGGTGACAATATTCACGAATATCTTGCCTCGATTTTGCATTGTCCTTACTCTTGCCCGGTACACACATAATAGTGTTGAATATGTTGTCAAAAACATTTTTCTCAATGTGCATGACATCTAAGTTGTGGCGGATCAAGTTTGTCTTCCAATACGGCAAGTCCCAGAATATGCTTTTCTTCCTCCATCCCGAATTCTTAGCTATCCGCCCATTCACAGATTTGACTCCGATTTTGTCACCTTCATCAAGCCAAACGATTCAATTTCGCCAAAATTTCTTCACCGTAACGCAAAGCGGGCGGATCATCATTTATGACCATTTTGCCTCTAATGAAATTTTTTTTGTCTTTCCTTAATGGTGATGACTTCGCCAAGAAACGAAGATGACAGTCGAACCACGATGTCTTACCACCATTTAGCAATTGAAATGCATTTGTATCCTCCATACAATATGGACAAGCGTACTTACGGTGTGTGCTCCAACCGGACAACATGCTATATCCAGGGAAATCACTAACAGTCCATAAAAGAGCAACTCGCAAGAGAAAATTTGTCTTGGTGGAGACGTCGTATGTAATCACCCCATTGTTCCATAAATCTTGCAACTCTTTCACAAGCGGCTGAAGGAACACGTCGATTTTCTGCTTTGGGCTGGTCGGTCGGGAACGATAACCGTTAAGAACATAAACTCGATTTCATGCACATCGACGGTGGAAGGTTGTAAGGAGTCAAAATCACGGGCCACGAAGAGTACGATTTCCGGAAAGCCCAAATACTTGAAAACCATCAGTGCACAATCCTAAACGAACATTCCGAACCTCGGCGGCGAAGTCTCTATTGACGTCATTAAAATGTCTCCAAGCAATCGAATCAGAACAGTGTTGCATAACATCTTCTGGCGATGAATGATCTCCATGCCATTGCATATGTTTTGCGGTTGACTCAGACGCATACAATCGTTGCAACCGAGGGCCCAAAGGGAAGTAGTACATTCTTTTGCAAGGGCGGTTTTTTGTGTTCCGACCACGACCTCGTCGATGTGCAATGTATCGTGATTTCCCACAAAATTTACATGAAGTCAACTCAGAGTCCACTCCCCAATAAATCATACATTGGTCCTCACAACAATCTATTTTCTCAACAGGTAGACCTAGACCTCGCATTAGTCTTTTAGTGGCATAAAAATTTTCAACCAATGAGTTGTCATTTGGCAAACAATCCTTCATGAGTTTAATGATTTCATTATACCCTCGTTCAGATATATGATGTTCAGACTTGATCGCAAGTAATCTTGCCATTGCGGACAACGTTGTCTTGGTTTCGCAACCAGACCACAATTGTTCCCTACTTGCATCAATCATGTCATATAGTTGGCGTGCTTGGGGGTTTGGTGATTCTTCCATGTCATTCCAATTGAAACTTGGACCTGCCACGTTGTGTAGCATCTCGCGGTAAGGTGTCGGATCGTATCCTCCCAAATCAGCATCATCAATATGGCTATCCATTTCGTAAAAGTTTTGCGGGCCTTCATCTCCGTTCTCACCATGTTCGTACCAACTGTGATATCCCGGGACAAATCCATACCTACATATGTGGTACTCGACCGTTTCGACGTCCAGGTACGGTACAAGTCGACATTTCTTAAAATTGCACGGACATCTAATCTTCCTTTCGCTTTGGTATGTAGGACAATGTTGTTTTGCAAATGATATGAATTCTTTAACCTTCGCCGCGAATTCAATTCGAAAGTAACCGTTGTCGAGCCGGTTGTACATCCAGTCTCTACTTGTAGACGACATTCCTATTCGAACGTAACCGTTGTCGAGCCGGTTGTCTATTCAAATAATAATATATTAATGATTAAGATGATAGGAAATCTCACTAATTGGAGAATAGTGTAAATCGGAATAGCGATCAAGACCATCTAGAAGAAATTGATAGCTAAGTGAAAGAACGAGGTTCTTATTGAACTCATGAATAGAGAATAAATTGACAAAGTTAGGAAGTCATTAATTTTCTAACTAGTCAGCGTTACACGATGTCTCAGGTTTCATTTATGATCGTATTGTAATGTAATGTCTCATTTCATATGATGATAGATGTAATTAGATCACTCTAGTCATGGAATGACTTATATAATTATAGGTTTTATTAAGAAATGCTAGAATGGTTATAGATCAAATTTACTTTAATATCTAATGTTGTCCTTAATTATTATCTTGCTAACTATTAATGTTTGAATGCAATTCAAGGCACGAAATGCAAAGTACAACAACATTTATTCGATATTCCTCTAACTGGATTATTTACCTCATCATAAATATGTAAGATGCCTGGATTAGAAAGTAATTGTTTTAACTTTTCATTGAACTAAGGATAGGGAGTTGAAAATTCAAAGTGTTTTTTGTCTATACCAACTATGCTCATTGGAAAGTAAGGATGAAGTTCTACATTAGGGTGAAAATTAGACTTTTTGGGAGTCAATTGAGAATAGGTACAGTCCACCGAGAACAGGGCCATGAGAGAATACATCATCGAGGAGACCAAGATTGAGCTCTCCAATGATCGAGCCATGAATAATTTTTTTCCTCGCTTTATGAGAACAAATTTAACAGAGTTAGGGCTTGTCAAACAACTAAGGAAGTGAAGGAGAAGCTTAGGGTACATTATAAAGGTATACATCAAGTGAAGAAAAAAGTTGATAATCGAGGGGCACTATGAGACTTTCAGAGTTGGCTCCGATGAAGACATAGCCACAACCATCACTTCGTTCACTAAGCTCTTGAATGAGATCAAGAATCATGCAAAGAACTATGATCAAAGTAATACCTAGTATATTCAGAATTAGATTTTCATATTTCAGATCATTGCACCTATTATCAATTTTTTGGCATTTCAGAATAGCATAACCAAACATAATAAAATAGCAAGGAATAAAAAACACCCTATTCATGATAAATTTGAACAAAAATATTGAACGAAAATTCTTGATTTCATTAGACTGAAAGGAAGTGGAAACTTGTTCTTTTTATAAATGTTAGTTGAACACCTACATAACACATCAAGAGAGACACCGAACATATAACAAAGACATTAATATATCACGTATGATAGCTGAATATTTATACACATCAAGATATCATACAATAGCAAGGGAGACATACTGGTAAAGTTACAACCAAATCAAATTTATTTAAATTATACATTTAAATAGGTAAACCAACATCAAGATATGATAAAATAGCAAGGAACACCTACATAACATGTCACTACCAATTCACCAAAAACAATGGTTCGAGAGGAAAGAGGGAGAACTCACCAATCAAGCACAACGAGGCGCGGAATGAATGAGAGCACAATACCACCGAACCAGAGATCGAAGAGGGGACTGAATGAGAGCACGAAGTGAGACCCGAGAGGAGCAGAGGCGCGGACTGAAATGGTGCAAGACAACCGAACACGACCAGAGCAGGGCAGCGCTACCAGGGAGCAATGTAATGCGAGGACGACTTGTTGGGGGTTGGGGATTTGGGGGCGGTGACTGGAGAGAGACGGAGAGACCAGAGAGAGAGAGTTGAGAGCAACGGAATAGAGACGCCAGATTTGTTGGGGGTTGGAGATTTGGGGGTCGGTGACCGGAGAGACGGCGCGACCAGAGAGGAGAGACGAGAGTATAGAGGAGAGACGACGAAGACGATGAGATCGAATCGCGCGATTCCGTTGCTTGGTTAGGGCTTTCGGTGGTGGGGAGGACGAGACGAGACGAGGGGTGGTTTTGGAGAGGGTAAAGAGAAATCTCGAGATTTGTTGTCACAAATCTCGAGATTTGATGAACGGGTATAACAAAATAAAGTTTTGGCGGGAATGGTGGCGCCATTTTTCAGAGACGGAATTTAATTCCGTCTCTAATTCCGTCTCTAATTCCGTCTCTGATCCGTCTCAAATCCGTCTCTGAATATTTCCGTCTCAATTCCGTCGCTAACTTTTTAATTTAGAAACGGAAATTATTCCGTTTCTAATTCCGTTTCTGATTTAGAAACGGAACTTATTTCTGTTTCTAATTCCGTTTCTGATTTGATGTTTTTTTGTAGTGAATAAATAGATATATCCGTATCGTGAATAATCGTCAATTAAAGTAATAAAATATTTTTCACCAGATAAAAATGGAGTGTCATATGGTCCCCATATGTTTGTATGAATAACTTTAAGGAGCACGCTACTTTTTGTAGCACCTTTCTTATTATGTTTGGTTTGTTTTCCCTTAACACAATCCTCACATAAATCAAGATCAGAAAAATCTAATTTAGGCAATATCTCATGCTTCACCAACCTTTGCAATCTTTTTTTAGATATGTGGACCAAACGTTTATGCCACAAATTTGAAGAAAACTCATTATGTTTTCTCTTATTTTCAACATTATTATGCACAGATAAAAGAGTTTGGGCAAAATGATCATGATGATGTAATTTATATAAGCCATCGAAAAGTGATCCAGAACCGATATCAACTGAGTTTTTGGACAAAATAAAGGATTTATCTTGAAAGTTGAAGGAATAACATTCAACATCAAGTCTAGGTAAGGAAACTAAATTTCGAGAAAGACTTGGAATATAAAAAGTATCATGAAGGTCTAAAACAACTCCAAAATGTAAATGTAGACGGTAGGTTCTAATAGCTTTAACTGGAGCTTTGTTTCGATTTTCCATTAGGATGAACTTCTCGTTTTCCTTAATGGTTTGGGTCATAAGGTATCCCTACATCGTGTTGGAAATATGAACAGTGGCACCTGAGTTAATCCACCAAGTATTAGAAGGAGCTTCAGTAAAACTTCATTCGAAGCAAACGTTAATGTAATTAATACCTTTATTTTTGAACCAATTCTTTCGTTTATAGCAATCTTTCTATACATGTCCGACCTTCCTACATAAATGGCATTCAACTTTTCATTCCTTCTTATAAGATTTGACAGACTCATTATTAGACTTCGGTTCACCACGTTTGAAGACTTTGCCTTTTTATTAGCTCCTTGAGTTACGAGATTAGTTGAGTGCAATTCTTGTTGTTTCAATCGTGCCTCTTCTTGCACAAGCATACTCGCCAATTCGTTAACATTCCACTTGACCTTGATAGTTTTATAGTTAATTTGAAATGGCTCATACTAAGAAGGCAAGGAGTTCAATATGAACTGGACGATGAAAGATTCATCAACGCTCATTCCAAGTCCTTGGAGCTTAGCAACAAGATTTTTCATTTCAAGTACATGTTCTGCATACTACATGTACCGGTAAACTTTCTCGTGGTTAATTCAGCCATAATTGTCCCAGCAAGCGACTTATCAGCTCTTCTAAACCTTTCTTCCACAACTGTCATCAGTTCTTTAGCATTTTCAGTTCGCGGAAGAGAAGACTTGATGTTTGCCGCAACGATCATCCGTATAAACATAACACATAGCATGTTCGAGCGCTCCCAAGATTTATAGGAAGCTTTTTCTCAGCACTGCTAGTTACAGTAACAGCAACGGGTTTCTCAGAAAGTAATGCAAAATCAAGATCCAATACACTTAAGTGAAATTGGACTTGTTCACGCCATTCCGAGAAATTAGTATCATTAAGAATAGGAACAGATGATGCTTGCGAATGAAGCTACAAGGGAACAGATGCTGCGGTGTAAAGAAATTTATTGTTATTATGTATATCAATATAGCAGACATAATAATTCACAATTTTGCAGTATTATGTTTTTCCTTTGGGTAAAAACATAATGCTCTTAAAATTAAATGTACGGTACCTTTGGGTATCCGTTACATTTTATTTATTTATTTATTATTTTAATTTATCATAAAATTATAATGAATTAATAAGTAACGTACATTACTA
Source organism: Stephania yunnanensis (assembly GCA_039657365.1). Taxonomy (NCBI): domain Eukaryota; kingdom Viridiplantae; phylum Streptophyta; class Magnoliopsida; order Ranunculales; family Menispermaceae; genus Stephania; species Stephania yunnanensis. Next base: position 19,640,802 of record CM077589.1, on the reverse strand, counting down.
AAAAATGTGGTGCACCTTTTGGCATACCATAATATTTTTAATAATGTGTGTTTCATAAATATAGTTAGGTCACTTAGGTAACAACTAACTCATTAAAAAAATAAAATTATGAATTATCAAGTTCATCACAATATATAAATCATTATGTTTTATATGTATATTTATTTATTATTTTTTTACTTAAATTATTATTATTTAATAACACAAAAATGCACTACTCGTAAGAGTTGGTGGGACAACCTCAAGGTTGGGTGGCGAGACGAAGTAGTCTACTAAGCAACCATGCCTCCTCGAACGGTATAACCCGTCTCATTTTCAATGTTTAGCTTTACCAGGGACAAGGCTTACCACTATCAACTCAAATTTATAATATAACATTATAGTGTTGATTAAATATAATAATTTCATATATCAAAGATTCAAGATTTATGTCAAACATTATGTTTCCATTATGTTTTCTTTATCATTTATACTTTTTTAAAAAAAAATATCTTTAATGTTTATTCTTTATTGACTTTTATGTAAGAGAAAACTCGAAAGTCCTATATTTAACTATTTCTAATCGTGTTTTATGAGATGAATAATAAAAAAATCAAAGTAATTAATTAAGAAAGAAAATCAAGAGGCAATCATAAATATATAATAAAATTATTTGTAATATTAATTAAATGAGTAAGAAAAAACATGAATAATCTAAAAGAAATGAATGTGTTACTTTAAACTAACATATAAAATAAGATTAATTATATTAATTTAAATCGGCACACTGCACACATAAAGAAAACCCATTGTGTAAATTAAAGCCCCTTTTAGTTTCTAATGGTTTCACATTTTCATTGTGATCATGCAGCGGAAGTATTGAGCAATTGATGAACTAATTTGCTGCAAACATAAGAAAAACAATGAAAAATAATAGTCTATATAGATTGTATTATGGTCTAGATACACTGTAAAAGAATGAACATAAGGAAAACAATGAAAACATGAGAAAACTTGACTTTCTCAAGAAGACGACCAAGGTAAGTAGAGAAACAAGATTATGGGTAAGTGAACATGTACTTATGCTCAACATATGCGAACACTAAAATAAAAATAAAAATTAAGCAATAGTGATATAAATTGTTAATAATTAGATCATGCAATGTATAGAAATTGAAGCAACCTATCAATTTGTCTAACAGAAGAGGCACGAAAATCAAATCATTCTTTCAATCTCATCAATCAACCCCATAAACTATACTTCAACGGTAAGTATTTATTTATTTTTATGTAAATTAAAATTGGCAGCTAAGTAGTTTATTAAAGTTGATTACTCTCTAACTTTATCTGACCAATTCAACATCAAATTAACTAGATCGTAAGGTGAAACATACAAACATTTCGTGAAAAACTCTAATAATCTAGTAGGCTCTGATACCACATGTAAGCATCTTAAGCATAATAAAACAGATCAAGTAGAGTTTTACCTGCGGAAGCCATTATCTTGTTTATCTTCTCCACGCCAAAGTCTCAACACCAAAGTCTATCACCCTCATAAACCTTAATTTTTGTACATGTGTTTGATGATACAAGTGCCATTTTATAAGCTTGAGGGAGAACCATTGGACTTCCCACATTAACACCAATTTTCATCAAATTGGTAACCTAAAAGAGAAGCTTAATGGACATAAAATTAATTAAAATATAAGTTACATATCTTGGCCACTATGTAAATAAATTATGAGGCAAATAATAGTCCAACACTTAACACTGGGACGAGAATTTCTGCATTTACTTATCTTATTGTAAGAGCACTAGTGTTCGTAGTAGTTCTGTTTTTTTTAAGAGAGAAGGAGTTGTAAACCTACTGATGTTTTGAGTTTTGCATAGCTCATGCTTTGCAAAACTATTCTTTTTGTAAACTATTATAATTATATATATAGTGAAGAAATTAAGGAGTATCGCCTCCAATTATTCAAAAAAAAAAAAATGGAATGCAACATAAAGCAAATTGAAGTAAGGGGGAGAAAAATAAGAAGCGCAACAGGGTTGGAGGTTGGGTATATATCACAAAAATGAAAAAAGATTTTTTATTAAAGAGTGAAGGGGCAAATATAGGCTAGGGGCACATTGAGAAGTTTACTAACAATTAAGGGGGTGTTTAGAATATGAATGAACTTATTGGGTACTATATAAATAATATTAAATTAAAAAGGATGTTGATATAAGGTATATAGGTGCTAATAATCGCTCCCATTATTAAGAGGGCCGCTATGGGCACCCCACCAATTCATGAAGGCACCCTCTTGTTGAGGGCACAAAGTAATTTACCAAGGGCACCCAAAATTGAGGCCTGAAATCTCCAAAATACCCCTCATTCAAAATAGAGGAACCCTGCCACCCCACCGCCGTGCTCCTGAACCCACTATTTTTGCTCGATCCATTGCAAGCAACCTATGAACCCCGGATTTGTCTTCGTTCCTCTCCGTCTCTCTCCTTTATCGTAGGCAGTTGTTGTGTCGTTCGAGTTTTGAGGATCACCGATTTGTTGGATTTCGTCTCCACATTAGGGATCGGGTTTAGGTTTTTGTTCTCACACTCGAGTCGTGAAATCGATCGATTGAAGGTACGTTGATAATCTAATTAAGTTGCATTTCGTAAAGTATTTGTTATGTTTGTGTAGCCGTGAGTTCAATGGTTCGTTCATTGCAAACTCATGGTTCTTGGTAATACAGGCCAAAAATAATTTGTACGGTCTCGGCCAAGCATGGCCAAGACATAAAGGAAGTGATTGCGAACTCGTAGTTCTAAGCCAGACAGGCCAGAATATTTTATACAGTCTCGACAAAGAATTGTCGAGACTAATTGTGTTATCTCGGTCACGCGTCACCGAAATTCTAATCGTGTTATTGTTTTAGGTAGCGTAACGTTGTGATTGCTCTTGGTCACCACATCACGAGAGTAATTTGAAGTGTATAGTTGATGTCATGTCGATGATGTACAACCGAGAATGTAGTAGTTTTCTCGGTTGTCCATTACCGAGACTTATAATGTTATCTCGGTCACGCGTCACTGATATTCTAATTGTTTTCTCAAACCTGCTTGACCAAGACTATAGAAATGGAAGATTTTGTTCTTATTTTTTTGAATTTTACTTATGTTTTTGCTCCAGGCGCTTACATGTTGTTGTCTTATCAGGTATGGCTCGTTAGAAAACCCCGATGACTAGGGAGGAGGTTGGTTTTGAGGTGTTGAGGGGTAACCGTGGGCAAGGCGGCCGGAGACCCCTGCCTGCATCTTATCGGAAAGAGAAAGAGAAGGTAGATGTGAAGGAAAAGAGTAAGATTGCTGGAGATTGTGCAAAGAATTTACAATTGCACGATGAGGGTTCCAACATTGACACACGACGACGAAAAGATATTGTAGTTGCTCGAGGCCAAGATGAGGCTCATGCATCAGAGTTTAGTAGTAGTGACTTATCAGCACCGGCATACACCACAAGTACTGATCGTAATATGGGTGGGAGTACTAGTGGTGGAGGTGGCCATAATGAAGGAGAGTCACAAGGGCATTTGGAAATGTGTGCTCCTTTCCCTGGTGGTCCTTTAGATGGATCATTGTTGAAGAGCTTTAAAGTTCATGTCACATTAGCGATTTGGAGCAATGAGGTATATAAAGTTTTATTGAATGGAGTACTTAAAAACTTAGGGTTTTCACTAAGCTGCTGAAATGTTTTTTGTTGTTGCAGGATCGTCCGATACTCAAGTGAATCAATCACGGTGCTCACATCCAAGAATGGGACTTACAGTCGTGCCACCCTGACATCGAGGGCCTTCGGAGGATTATTCAACACTCTGGGTTGAATACGCTCATAGATTGGTCATACCGCAAGGCTAACAAGGTGGTTATATCTTCCTTTGTGGAGCGGTGGCAGCCGTAGACGAACACATTTCACTTACCATTCGGTGAAATGATGATCTCCTTGGAGGATGTGAGCATTCTCCTAAAGATTTATGTGACGGCCAAAGTGGCGGCAGTTGAGAACTTTGCGAGGTACACTGAGGAATCTCGTCCGGATGCAATTAAGCTAGTGTCCAAACTACTTGGGGTTAGCATTGAAGATGTTGATGATGAAGTGAACATCAGTAAGGAGCTCACAGTGCGAAAATGTCGGTTGAAGGGTCGATGGTGCCCAAAGCTGGTTCGAGGAACACAACTTATCCTCCTGTAGAATGTGCAGCCCGGGCGTACTTGTTGTACCTACTTTTTTGCACCCTTTTTGCGGATAAGAGTGGATCTCGGCTATCTATTGTGTTATTGGAGCTTCTAGAAGATTTGGACGATGTTGGAAAGTATGCACGGGGTGCAGCTGCATTAGCCTACTTGTACTGACACTTGGGGTCTGCCACCAGAGTACAAGTTTCTCAGATTGCCGGCTACCTCACATTACTTGAGGTTTATTATTAAATCGACTTACATTGTTTTCTGAATAATTAGTATTAATTTTTGCATTTTCCCACTAACTAATATTGTATGTATTTGCGGGGATGTGCATACGACCATTTCAAACTTGGGCTCGCCACACTCAATGCAAAATACATGGACTACGTGCAACCTTGTGTCTGCAGATGGATTCAAAAGCACGAGACCGTGATGAATATTGACAAGGTTGGGTCCATTAGAAGAACGTTGGACAGGTTGCGCCCAAGTGAGGTGAGATACTTAACCAATCTTGTTTGTAAATGTTGCATTTAGTTTATGGTTACTAATTATGGTTGTCTATGTTTGATTAGGTCACTTTATGTTAATTACAGAGATAATGGAGTTGTGCACGCGATGGCCTTCTATAGTGGCACATTGAAGTACATGGATGTGGTGGAGCCCTACCATCCGGATAGGATTCTGAGACAATTTGGCCACGTGCAATCTATACCAGATCCTCCGTACCGCCCATTGGAACCATATCGAGGCCCGTCTGCACTCAAATACTCGGTCAAGTATGAGTTCCAACAAGACAATTGGGAACGTTGGTGCAACCATTTGTTGTCCCCCGAAGTTCGCGGTGACAAGGCATAGTTCGAGTTTTTGGCTACACCGGACTACCTACATTGGTTCCTAAATGTGTCTCACCCAGTGATCACCAACCCGAGCTATTTTGATGAAGACATGGTTGCCACAACCATCGCTGACAATGAGCTATTGGAGGCATTGAATGTGTTATAAGTATTATGTAGAAGTATTTGCCAATTCTTGAAAACCCGATATGTATTACATTAACGGATTTGATTTTCTTTTCATCAGCGTAATAGGCGTACGTTGGACGCGGCATTAAGATGGATGGAATCGCCGCCGGAGTTGTGTACGTTAGAGTCTGCGAGGAAAATGGCGAGTGACGTCGTCAGTTTCCTTTCGGGGAGAAGTTTCGGTCCCACCACCACCACTACCACTCCCACCACCCCAACCGGCACAACCGACACATCAGCCCCTACCCAAGCAGGCCCTAGGCAGTCCCAGCATGATAGCACTTCTACACATTTTACCCACAGCTAATGCTCCACCCGCAACGGTCGACGCTCCCCCCCCCCCAAAGAGAATGCAGGCAAGGAATACCAAAGAAAGAATTTGAAGAAGCCAAAGCAATTAGGGAACTAGTATTGGATTCAGCTGCATTAACTGTTTTAGTTATTCTTGGATGATGGAACTTTTCGTGTTTTTGTTTTTGTTTTTGTTGGATTGAGGAACTTGTGGAATGTTGTGGTTTTCATGTTTATATTGTCGAATGGTAGATTATGGAACTGGTAGTTTTTTTCATTTAATATTTGACTATTTCGAAAGTTTTAGTGCTATTCTTGGTATTGAGTTATGTTTTCATTAATTCTCGTTTACATACATGTTTATTTTTGGATCGGGAAAAAAAGTCTCGGTTCTTCAGAGCCGAAACCATGAGGAAATTGTCGGAACCGCACAACCGACACATTCCAATACCTCTCGGCCATGTCCCTCTGAAAGCTTCCAATTATTCTCATTGACTTCTAACCGAGAGTTATGTAGACCCCCGAAATTAGGTAATATCTCGGTTAGATGCGAACGAAAATATCCATCACAGATTAGTTGTGGTCTAACGAGAATAATGTCACAATATCGGTTGACGCGTGTCGTGCGTGCCAAATATAACTCGTAATCGAGTTACCAACCGCAAGGGTGTAGTAGTGGTAAATACGGGGTCGAATCCGCAGGACTTGAGTTACTCCAAGTTAACTAAATATGAGGGTTTTCAAATAAATATTAATTAAACTAATTAATCTAACTAAACTAATTAAAATAACTAACTACTTTTAAATCAATTAATTAATAATTAATTAATTCCTAAATAATGCCTAAATAATACATAAATCTCCAGTTCCACAAATTAGAATCAAGATTCAATGACAATCATGGTCTTCAATCTTTCCCAAAAAATTATTAATTTAATTCTCCTAGATTAGTGATGGAAAATCGACATCCGCCAGAAATTCTTAATTCCCCTAATTTTGATAATCAGGACATCCGCCACTAATTTCCCTAATTAATGTATAACCCTAGACATCCACCAATAAGGTTTAATACACTAACCGCATTAATATAGATCTATGGGATCACTAATCCTAGATAATCGGTCGCGTCCGCTACCGATTTAACTTAGATCTGATTGTTGTACATTCAATGACCGGAAGGGTTTTACGCAATCGGGTGAATGTTTGTTACTTTATTGGTCTAAAAGCACAATTACACGGATACTAATATTCCAAATAACTGTAGATTATCAACCTAAAAGCATGCATTGGCCTTAAACATACCATAGATCTAAATCATAATCATTAAATCAACAACAATGAAATAAGAGAAATTAAGTTAAATTAAATAATAAAATAAAAGATCTCACATAATATACTTTGAATCCATGATTCCGACTTGCTTCCCCTTCGATTTAGGCAAGAAATTGATTAGCCGGACATTGTCTTCAAAAATCTATACAAAAAACTAATAATTAACTGAACTCTAATTCCCTCCCCCCTAATAATACCTAGCTTCTATATATATATATATATATATATATATATATATATATATATATATAAAAATAGCCCAAATTGGTCTCGTGGCTGATTTTAGGGTTTTGGAGGTGACTCGTGCGTCGAGGAGCATCGTACGGCGGTTTTTAGATCAAAATTTGAACTCTGCCACGTGTAAATAGCCTATTGGATGATTTACTGGTCGCGCTGACGTGTCCCGCTGTGATTAGCCGCCGCCCTTCCGCCATTCTGATTTGTCGCCGCTCCATTCGCGCTTTCTATTTTGTGTGTGCTGACTCATCCCCACGTGGCGCAGTATGATTAGTCGAACCACGTGTTTGTTACGTATTTGGACGAATGGGAGGGCGCCACGTGGCATGACATGGCACGGAAGAAATCGCGCATGAATCGGCGAATTACTGGGAGTTTGTATGGGCACGGATCTCGAGGCAGATCGATGGAGGCCGAAATGAGGAGAAGTTTGCTTGCGGGTGACGTGGATTCTCTAGTGATGTGGCGATCTCTGATTGGTCCACGCTGGCTTTCCTCGCTGGCGTGGCATGCTTTGGACCAACAGACGGGTGACACGTTGCATAATTCTGTAGCAAACGGATGACGTGTCATCCTCTGATTGGCTGGAACACCCTGTCTGCTTATCGACCCACCGCGCAACGCGTATTTCGAGGCAAACTGTCCGGCATCCGATCACTGCAAGTAAATACTCCATTTTGAGTATTTTTCCGCCACGAATTCAACCGTGCACTCCGTTTCACCTAAAAATGACCAAAAATAGAATTAAATATATATTTTAAATACTTTTAATAATTAAACATATTAAAATAGACTATTAAATATATAAAAATACTAACTTATCATCGGTTCCAGCGTAACGTGAGGAGACCTAATTGTATGAATTATAATATTCTAGGTATGTGGTTACCGACACCATGGTGAAGTTCTCGGCTCTTTTATGTTGTGACCAAGTAGACTCAGAAAGGTATCGACCATAACTCACCGCAAGTAGGCTAACAAACTCGAAAGCGTCTCGGTCATTTATGAACGAAACTTAACGTTTAGTTTCGGTTTCGATGAACCGAGAATGGTCCAGCCGGGTTTTGCACAGGTCAACGAGTCGTTTATGTTCCGTAACAGATTACATAGCAAAACCTTTCTCGGTATTGTAATACCGAGAAGTTACGATGGTTTTCGATTGGTAAATGTCGAAACTTGTGAGTGGGTGACGGGCAGGCTTTGACGAGAGGGTTTTTTTTTTTTTGCACAATTAGAAACCATAACATATCAATAAAACCACTTTATATTGTTAGAGTAAAAAAACATTTACAACAGTTACCTTTGATACATGTTTAAACTATGGAGAATCTAAATCTACCACGGAAAGCGTGCCTTTTTCAGAAGTTACAACTGGCACGATTTCTCGAATTACGAATCCATCACGCCAATCTTTAACGCACTCCTCAACATATCTTTCCCACGATGGATATAATGATGGCAGCGGTGCATTCACAATCAATTTCACCTGTCAAATTCAAAGTAGAACAAAAAATCTATTATCATATGATGAGAAGGTGAAAAAAAATTCACTAAAATTGTACAAACTTACCCTAACCCAATGGATATTCCTTTTATTAATCATGGCAATGATAAGTCGACTAAGTAACGAGGACGATGGAATACTACGTAGAGGAAGAAATGTCGAGCAACTGCCATGCGAGAAGTTTACTAGAATAAGATTAATGGTCGTTGATATTAACAATCCAATGTTTGGAAGTGTCAACCATTCTTCAAAAGAGGCACCAACATGATTATTTGGACAATGCACAACAGTCTTGACCTTCTCGTAACTCGTTCCAAGCACTTCCTGCCAAAGGTTTTCATATCCGATTATCTCATCAAACATCTTTCTACGTACTATATTCCAACCATCGACGTCAAGAAGTCCTACCCCAAAGGCAACACACCGATATCCACAATTACGATCGCCTAGCACATCAATAGTGCTCTCAACATATGACATCCAATCCGGTTCTATGTTATGAGAATAACCAATCTTAGGTGCACTTTGGGTCTGTCGACATGTACGACGCATTTTAGGCCCCACTTTAATTTTCTTTTTTCTCGAACTAGAAGCCTCTTCTGTTGATAGTACGTACTCAAATCCGCTAGGCAATCTTGTCGTCAAAGTATCGTCTTCATCTTGTTTCCTCTTCGATCCTATCTTATTTCCTCTATTCAACAAACTTCCAATTGAAGACCCCGGTGTCCTTCCCTTTGTCTTTATTTTTGTAAGTGACACAATTCCCGGTGTAGATGAAGGTCGACTAATCTCCCTAAGCCGTTGAATAATCCTGATGTGATCGTCCTCATCAGTGCAAGCATGAGACTTTGCAACACTCTTCCAATCTCATCGTTCGCATTTTACCCAGACCAATCCACATGATTCTCTGGTATCATACTCAACTTTCGCCACTACACATGAATGTCCTCGAGAGGGATTGGTGAACCAGCAAATTTATGAAAGTTTAGCTCGTGTACACAAGGAAGACCATGCGTGGTACGTATCTCACAACCACAACGAGTAGAGTCGTGTCCAACATCATCTCCACGTTCGAATTCATCTCTAATTAACTTAAGCGCCATTTGAGAGATATAACCAAGCAATCGACGATAAAACCCATCGACATATTCATGTTGCACCACATTCATACTGAGCTTAAATGATGCCTTGATGTCGTTATGTCGGATCCTAAGAAGACCATCAACCACTCTCCACAAAGTCTTGAAATTTGTTTGACTGTTGCCAAGATGTAGCTTCAGAGTGGAATGCACAGATTCAACCCTCTGTGTCGTTGTTTCCCCAAAGTGCATAATTTGATTTGTCCATGCCGGTACAAATTTCTCCTTATAGAGCTTCACCCATGTGTTATCCAAGTAATCAGTAAGACCCTTCACATGACCGAACTCACAACGCAAGTCATTCATCCTAAGTTCAAATAAGGCCTCCGACTTTGCATACAACACACTCGTCCACCTATCCATGAAACGAGCGAAGCCTTCGCTATCCACAAACATCTTTTTAGTCCTGGCCAATACTACTTTGTTGATGTGCCAAGAGCAAAGAAGGTGAGACGATGATGAAAATATTTCTTCGATGGCACTAATAAGGCTTAACTTCCGATCCGTAACAAACACGTCAGGTTTAGGCCACCCATCCAATATGGATCCCAAGTTCTCAAGTGCCCAAACATAATTTGCATGAGTCTCTGATGATATGAAAGCAAATCCAATGGAGAACGTCAAATGCGTTGAAGTGATGTCAACAATCTCCAATAACGACATTCGACACCTATTTGTTTTGTAAGTGCAATCCATCAAAATTACCAATGAGAAACACCTTAACAACTTGATTGAATCAAGATGAGAACAAAATAAATTAGTGGCGATATTCGTATCGGGATGCTTCCTATGCCACGACATCCACTTATTTTTCTCCAATATGTGCAATAGTTGTTGCATTTGAGTCCTCCCACCCGCATCCTCAATTCAGAATTTTTGTTGTACATTATATATTGTCCGCATTGTCGATACGTTGTTAACATTTTTTACTTCAACGTATTGAGGATATCTCTTGGCTTCACATTACCCTTAGTCATCTGCACCACAACCACCTGCTCACCCTTATCCAATCTTCCTGCAAATGAGTGATCGTCCAAGTTTTTTGCGAGGTCGTGATTGTGCCTCCCACATATGACAGTGACATACCACAAAGAATCAACATTTTCCTTGATGTTAATAAGGAAAGGACATCCACATTTCTTTGTATCAGTTTGAGTCCTCCCCGTTTCCTCTTCCTCTTCAGTTCTTGGTTTCAAAACAATTTTTGTGTCCTTACCCCCTATATGTACCGGACCTCTCACACGCAAGTTTGGCCCTTCCCCTACGCTTAATCCCTCCGCCATCAGAGTGCTTCGTTACTAACACAAACTTGTTCTCACGACCAATCATTTGAAGCCATGAAATAGCCGATTCTCTAGATGGGAATGACCTACAAGGAGTAAACGCATCATTGTAGTCTGGAGATAAAGTTGAAATCAGCATTACCTGCAATACATACATTGTAACATTATAACTCAACCAAAATGCATAGTAAATTCACCAAAAAATCCAAAAAAACAATTTTACGGTGGTACAGGCCCGAGACTATAAGCAAAGTTTTGTTCATTGACAACCGAGACCTACGAAACAGTTTTGGTGGTTTTATACCGAGACTATGATTTTGTTTCGGTCACATCATGACCGTGAACTACAGATAAGTTTCGGTGGATGTCGACCGAGACTTATCAATACGTCTCGGTCCTGTGAGGCCGAAACAATCGCGCCCGTGAAAAATCGACAGAAAATATGAGAAACCGTAAAAAAAAAAAAAAAAAAAAAAAAAACACAATAGATTTCAATAAATACCTCTTTTTGTACATCCTTTTGCATCATTGCAGTACATTAGTCCATTTTATAGTGGAAACAAGTTCGGAATGGTCGAATTTACCAAACCCTACATTGACAAACCAAATCATCAATTTCACTGTTTTGATAAAAAAAAAAAAAAAATAGTTCGTTCAAAGCTTCATATGGTTGTGAAACAGTTTTACCTCGCTATCGGATGATGTGAAGACGCAAGAATCGAAACACACCCAGCAAACAAAATTGTGGCTTTAGGTTTCAATTGGGAGCCAGTGTAGTGGGGTGCCCAAAATTTGTTTGAAAATGGGTTGTGAGGTTGGAGTGAGTTTATATGAAGGGGCAATAGAGTCATTTACATTAAAGTGTAATTTAGAGGGGAGAATGACAAAAAAAATGGATGCCTTCATGAATTGGTTATTAATTGATGTTTTAGGTGGAATAAAAATGATAGAATAACGATGGCCGGAAGGCACAACAAAACACACTCCTTTTGACAATGGTGTTATCCACTTCGCATGCGTGAGCATGCATCCCTGTGAAGGACGGCCTTTGAGTGTGGGGCCATTGTGCGTTATTTTTAGAAAAAAAGAAAAAAAGAAAAATCAGAAACAAAGAACGTTTACCTTTCCCGTTCATTGAAGAAGCTTAAACCGGAATAGCTTGAGAATTTGCAACTGGGGCATCAATCACCATTGAGTTTTCAATAACCGATATATTTTTTTAAAAATGTGGATAACATACGTCTCGTCTGTATGTAGACACGTATTGCTATAATGAGGATTATTAGGCAGTTTACCCTCTGAGATCTTTTTGGCCAAAACATCCAATTAGAGAGGTGTGTGCGCATATGGGTATATAAAATAAATACCAAGATCAAAACATTCATGATCACTATCGATTATGCATGATTTGGACTTAGTAAGTTTGAATATATAAATGTTATCCGAGATAGAGGTACGTAAATAAGAGACCTGTAGTGTCCAAGCCAAATGTGGTCATAAGAATTGAAGGGATATTGGACCTAGCTTTTGCAATCGGAAGAGAAGCAACAAATACAACTACTAACACCAAAGTCATTATCATACCTAGTGCTTTAATTAACCAAGTTTGTGCGTCTCAACAATGAAATAGGTGCCCCATTTTATAGGCCCCATGAAGCCCTTCATGAATCTTAATTCATGTAGTCACGTGTCACCCTCTAAGAAATATTTCCTCCATTTATATATAAGTGTCTTTTAAGATTGTTTACACATTTTAAAAAAGTCATTTAATTATTTTGATTGAGAAAAAAGTAGTAGTTAAATGACTAAATCACTATTTATCTCTCATAACCCCACCACTTTTATATACACTAGTTATTAATATGTAATTAATATATTTTCTTTTTTACGAATGGTATAAAAGTCAATTAAATAATTAATGTGTATTGAAACTATCAAATGACAAATATTATGAAATATTTCAAAATGGCTAAAAAGACACTTATAAAGAAACGGATGGAGTAGTACATTGAGCGAGACAATTTGCACAGATACATATGCTAGTAGCTAAGTTATTTTAATTAACACGATGCATTATCCATTAGGGTAGTGCTAGGTGGACTCAATGAGTCCGGACTCAAACTAGCAGAAAGACTTAAATACCCTTCTTCATCAATCCACCACTTACCACTGCTTACCGCTTCCGCTGATGTGACCGGCGCCACTGCCGTGACCACCGGCCACCGACGGCATCGTCGTTGTCATCCACCACCATCGGCCACCCTCCTCTTTGATCCCGGCCAGATTCGGTCGGATCTGACCGAGAAAGAGAGATCCGATCATCGAGAGAGAGAGAGAGAGAGAGAGAGAGAGAGAGAGAGAGAGAGCATGGAGAGCGAGAGAATGGAGGCCGAGAGAGTACCCCGGCTAGATTCGGTCACCTTTCTTGGCCAAATCCGGTCGAGAGAGATTATATATAAGGGCCGAGAGAAGATATGAGGGCCAAAAGAGAGATTTGGCCGCTGAGAGAGATATATATATATATATATATATATATATATATATATATATATGAGAGTTGGTCGGGGTTTGTACTAACTTGAGGAGAGAGCAAATGAAAGTGTGCAGTAGATGATGGTGGTCGGCAACTGCAGTCGTCGTCGACGGTCGGTTGCGATTGTGATAGTGGAGGAGGTGGAGGATGTGAATATTTGTGTGTATTGGTAATAAAGATGAGGATAATTAGAACTTTTCGTTTATGTAAGTATCTTAAAATACGTGTAAAAAGTTTTTGAGTCCGGACTTAAAACGTACAAATAGATTTTTTGTATTCATTAAATAGTTGTGAACGAGTTTCTAAATGTTATTCATTTAAGGGTAGTGCTATTTAGACTCATGAGTCCGGACTCAAAAAAAAAATTTATTTCAAAGTCATCCTCAAGTAATTAATGAAGCACACACAATCATTTGTAAACTTCTTTTGTTACCCCTTAAATATTTGTAAAAATTTGAAAAACCTCCCTATAAGTCCGGATTCATGAGTCCAAGTAGATTTATTGTTCATGGGTAGTGCTATTTGGACTCGTGAGTCCGGACTCAAAACTTTTTTTAATTTCAAATACATCCTCGAGAAATTAATGAAACAACTATAATCACTTGTAAAATTTTTATTATACCCCTTAAATATTTACAAAAATTTTAAAAACCTCCCTATGAGTCTGGACTCATAAGTCCAAGTAGATTTATTGTTTGTCAATGTATTATTTTATGTAATACGTGAGGTGTGCGCACTTCAGTTATGATGTGGGAATCCGTGTACAGAGGTGAGAACCAATAGGAGAGCACATATAAGTGATGAGCTGGCAATTGTTTGCTTTGCATTTAGGCTTTGTTTGGCAAGACTAGCTGATAATCTAGCTGATAGCTGATTGTAACGGCCCAAATTTTAATTTCGCCGTTATTATGGATTATTTTCAGACTTGGATGACAGCTCAGATCCACGTGGATACCGCAAATAGGGCGAGGTACTGACTAGGTAAATAGTAATTTTGTATGATTGTTTGCCTATTTGCGATGATGTATATCGAGTTATTCGCTTAACATCGCATGTGTCTATTTCTATCATTTAATCGAGCGAGATAGTGTAACGGGTGTTTGCCTCGAAAAACGTGTCGAAACGAGTACTGAGGAGCGAAATGCGGGTTCACTAAGTTGGAAAAAAAAAAGAAATTTGTTAAGTCAACTAGCTTAAACCATTCACATTCCATCCCACACTCTATCATAAATTTTTCTCTCCCTTACGTTATTCACTCACGTTACTCTCTCCCACACCCTCAATACACAACACACACACTCACAAGGCCGGGAGAAGGAGCAGAAATAGAGGAGGAGGAGGAGAGGAGGAGAAGAAGAGAGCAAGAGCGCAGGAAATCGGGGTGGAGGTAAGCCATTTACTTTGTTGATTGTTGGGTGGTCGAAGTGGTGGCCATGGTGGCCGAAGAGGAGGTTCGGCCATGGAGGTCGAACCAGGTTGAGGTGGAGATGGCAGGGGTGTCTCCCCTTGCCATCGAGTCCACCGAGGTTGGGGACGTGCGTCTCCAACCAGAGAGAGAGAAAAAAAAAAAAAAAAAAAAAAAAAAAAGGCGAACCGAGAGAGCCCTTTGGAAGACGAAGAAGAAAGTGTGTGCGTGCGTGCAGCCCAGGACCGGTTGGGCCGGTCCGGGCCCAACTTGGTTTGGCCAGTCCGGGCCCAACCGGACTCGACCCGGGTGGGCCCAAACCGGGCCGGGTCGACCCGGGTGGACCGGGTCAAACCCGGTCTAGGGACCCACCCACACATATTAAATAATATAACATTAATTTTTAATTTAAACCAGTTCTAAATTAAAATAAATTTCATAAAAATAAGAAAAATATGTGGAAAATTATGGAAAAAATCCAGAAAATCAGGAAAAATTATAAAAGATGAGAAAAAGGTAGAAAAATGGTATTCGAGAATTTCTCGGTCGTGGACACCCCGGTATAACTCGAAAAAGGGTGTCAAACCAAAACTTTTTAATATGAAAATTTTTATAATTTGCCCACACATTATAAATTCACTTAATTTGACTTTAAAATAGTTAAAATGGTTTAATTGGACGCAAGGAACTTAGGAGATCATAGTCAGGAGTCGGGCGCGTTTCTCGAGACG
The DNA here is from genome assembly GCA_039657365.1 of Stephania yunnanensis. NCBI lineage: Eukaryota > Viridiplantae > Streptophyta > Magnoliopsida > Ranunculales > Menispermaceae > Stephania > Stephania yunnanensis. The sequence continues at coordinate 19,625,125 of CM077589.1, read as the reverse complement.
TGAGTGAGACTTCGGAGTGCGTTTTGAGGTACGTAAGATTCCATCTAAAAGTCACTGAGGGTTTACTTTTCTATCATTGATTTCATGTTCGTGATTATTGGATGTTATTCCCCCTATTCCTTATTATTGATTTTCGTGACGCATTTGGATTGGGGGTTGAGACTTTTGATATTCGTGTTGTACTTATGGCACACTAGGCTGTACGCGGGTTATCAGGTGAAAGGAAGTGGGGGCTTCCACTGAAAGGATCCTGGGGGTATGAAAACCAGGTGAAAGGAAGTGGGGCACCCACCGAAAGGATCCTGGGGGTTCGACGTACATTTTAGTGTGACCGGGAGGAGTACACGATTTGTTTATCTCGTGTTATTTATTCATGTGATGATCTTAGTACAGTTGCATGTTTAGTTTTCACATGATTAATTGACATGGTTATTGATATCTGTTTATGCTCCTATAAACGTTCGGTGTACTTTGTTGGAATCTTACTAACTGTACTCTCTATCTTGCTTTTTGTGATGGTCGAGTGCAGATCCTAGTGCTAGTAAGGGCAAGGGGATTTTGGGCGACTTTATCTGATTGCCTGCGGTCGAGGACCTGCTAGTACGTGCGATTTTTATATTTGTTTTACTTTTGGGTATTGGGAGACGGGATAGACACTGTACTTGTATATATTACCGCTTAGTATCGTCGTCTATATACAGGGTACTTTTCTCCGGGTTTTTCCACAATAGGTGTTGCTCTTAAAATGATGCTTATTACGATGATAAGTTAATTGTTTTACTTGTTTTTAAATTTAAGACTTTCGTTGTTTTGTTTTTGATGCTATAAAAAATGATTAAACCGTCGAACTAAATTGATTACGAAATTAGCTTAACATGCAGAATGAGTATTTATGATGTAACAAGGGATTTTAGTGGCGCGTAGGACCCAGTAGGTCAAGGATCTGACAGGACTGTGGGACCGCGCCTCCCCACGTGGCGACCTCGGGATTTGGGGCCGCTACACTGATAAACTAGCTAATAGCTGATAGCTGATAATCTACTAGCTGGTAGTGGAAAGCTGATAATCTAGCCGATCAAGTAAAAACTGTTTGGAACGATTGCTGATTGATTAGCTGATAAACGCAAAATGACAATAAAGGACATATGAAACAATTAAGTATATTAATTATATAATCATATAATTAATGTGTTTTATTTACAAAATATAAATTAATACCATAAAATAATTTATATTATTTAGAAAACTAAACTATGTATGTACTTAAATGCTTACATGAAAATAGCTCTATATTAATTTATAAGAATTCGTAAAAAATAAACACATGTAAATAAAATACAATAAACGACTTGGATAACTATACATATACCTAACGCATCATCCATAACTGAACAATATTATTGCGAATATTTTTCATTTCTATAGAAGTATCTCTATAACTTAAAAAAATAGTTGATTAGTAAAAAAAAAATTTAAAAATATGTAAGATAGCCCACCACTCGAACACTACATTAAAAAATATTTTTATAACATCTAAAAATATTTTATACTCGACGTTGTTAAAACTTATTTAATATGTAATAAATATCTAACAAGATTATCTATAATTAAGAAATTAATGTGTAATGATTTTTAATTTTAGTGAAATTCTTTGTTTTATAATATTTAGTTAATTATTAATCACTATTTTTTAGTAACAATATTAAGCTATATGTTAATTTTAAATTCAATAAGTTTTAATAACGTATTATATAATTGTTGGTCTAGCTTATAAGAGTTTGAAATGCTGATTTCGCCTTTGCCAACTCTATCTGGGTATAATCGCATGTATTAATATTCGCGGTGTTCGTTTAAGTATTTGCGTATTTTGTTTTTACTAATTTGCAAGGGCATTAATTTATTAATATAGTAAAAATAAAGGTATAATGGGGAGAAAAATCCAAATGACGAATTTTCGGTTCAAACGCTACTAAGAGTAGCGTTTTAATTGGGAGCTTATCATCTAGATTATTTTTAAAATAAGCTACAAATCAAACACAGCTTAACAAATAAACTAGCTGATCAGCTAGCTGATAAGCTAGTTTGTGCTTACCAAATAGAGCCTTAACGGGTAGTTAGGTTTGCATCCAACGAGGCAACGACTCATACGTTATTTTAAGGTGGTGTTTTTGAATTACAATAAGTTGTGATTTATTTATTTATTTATTTACTATTGAATCTAAATTTAATAGTAATTTTGATAGCTATATTGATGACTCTTAAATATGTGTGTAAGTATTAAGAAACTATATCATCCATTGTAAATAAATTTAATCGTTAAAAATAAAAATCATTATTTATAATGATTTTTTCAATCATTATGGTAGAATCGCCCCAATGTATCACATACTCGCTTCCGTCACAAATATAAGTTGTTTAAAGTAAGGGCACAAAAATCGAGACAACCTTAATTACAAGTGTAATTTACTTATACACCCTTTAACATTAAATGAATTGAAAAATTGAAAAATCATAAATATTTGAATTGCATAAGAGTATAATTGGTAAAAAAATACACTCTCAAATTTCGAAAACGACTTATAATTTTGACCAAGAAGTATTTGCTAGAAAGACTTATATTTTTTACCGAATGGAGTACTTGATTTGTCCTTAATTATAGGATCATTGACTTGTGACGTGGCACACATTGTACAAGTACGTGGTTTGACTCTCGATGTGGAGATTAAGGTATATTATTTTTTTATTAGTGTATTGCTTATTATAAGTAATCAAGATGATGAAGTGGTAAAATGAGGAGAAGTAGAAGTTTATAAGGTGAATCACTTTAGATATCTAAGAACAATCATACAAAATGATGACAATTGAGAATGATGTCACTCAAGTGTTCCCCATATAACGGCTACGTGATACCCACGCCGATACACCGATACGCATCTCGATGTTGTATACCCGTCGCACTAACTTACTCGAAACATGGAATACACACACATGCAATGTAATTTAATTAATTTCATATAGAAACATCGCAATAAGGCTTGCAACAACCAAAAATAATCATTTATTACCTAGGTAGGCATGCATTAGTCTTATCCGCGGTGTCCATATAGGTCCGAGCTACATAGGTCCAAGCTAGCATCCTAGTCTGTAAATAACGAATAAATAAATTATCAATAATTAAGTCGTTACACACCTTATCCCATAAAAGCTGATGCGACGAATCTCACAACTTTTGGGGTTGATGAACGTAAATTGACTTAGTTTTCATTGTCTCAAGCTCACTTGTTATTTAATTACCTTGATGATTACTTGCTTACGCTTCCTTTTAGACTTATTTCATTGCCTTATATGTATCTTTATTAAAGGATTCTTGAGCTTTCTAAGCAGTATTATGATTTTCATTTATTTTTACTCTTATTTTCCTCTTTCAATGAACTGTATCTTTTGAACCAAGAAGTCTTCCATGCTTTAAGCATTTTGTTAGTTCTTGTGCACTTTGTTGCACACTAACATCAATTGTTGTTGGAGCATTTGCAATTGGAATATGAGGTTTTGTCACTCATTTTATATTAGTAAATGCATATGGTAATTTATTTACAATTTTTTGCAAATGGACGATCCTTTGTACTTCAAGTTCGAATTGATTTATGTGTGGATCATAATGTAATAAACTTGATAAAAAGCAATTTTACACTATTTATTTTGAATTGGCTTCTTATCTCCTACTAACGGTGGGAAAATTATTTCGTCAAAGAGACAATTTGCAAAACAAGCTGTAAATAAATCCCATGTTAGGGCTCAAGGTACCTGATAATTGATGATTAGTTAAAACCAACATAAATCCTAAGTTTTCGTTGTGGAACCATTTTAGTTCTTTAGAGGTGGTATGGGAACATATACTGTACAACCAAAAACTCTCGAGTGCAAGATATTTGGTTGTTGATTTAAAATGAGTTGTATTAGGGAACGCTCATGGTATGTTGTAGGCCTAAAACGAATGATAGATGTTGCATGAATAATTGCATATCCCCAAATTGAAGTTCGTAGCTTAGCTCTTATAATTAAAGGTCTAGCAATCAATTGAATGTGTTTGATTAAAGATTCTGCCAAACCATTTTGGATATGCACATAAGGAACATAATACTCGAGGGTGATTCCAACAAACATGCAATAATTTGTGAATGCTTAGGATTGAAATTCGCCAGCATTATCAAAACGAATAGTCTTAATTAGGTTATCAAGAAATTGGGCTCTTAACTTTATAATTTGAGCTCGAAGTCTAGCAAATGCAACCTTTTTGGTTGAAAGTAAACAAACATGTGAACACTTAGTTGATGCATCTATCAAAATCATGAAATATCTAAATGGTCCATAATAAGGATGAATAGGTCCGCAAATGTCTCCCTGAATGCGTTATAAGAAAATCGGGGATTCCTCAACAACTTTACTTAGTGATGATTTAACTATTATTTTTTTCTTGAGAACAACTAGCACAATTATAATCACCACCTGAAAATATTTTATGGCTCTTTAAAAGATTTTCATGCGAGCTATTAATAATTCTTCGCATCATTGATGATCCTAGATGACCAAGTCGATCATGCCATAAAATAAATGTCTTTTGATCATTGATCTTTATATTCATGACGACATCCATTTCAATATGCCTTATATGTGTAAAATATAATCTAAAAGACGAAAGTCGAGAATTTTTTCAAAAATTCTTTTTCTCATTCAAAACGAATGTAATAGAAATTCTCTATTATTCTCATTCATGGTTTCAATATAATATTCATTTTGTCGAATATCTTTGAAACTGACTAAATTTCTTCTGAATTTTTCTGAGTATAATGCATTAACAACAAAAATTGTTATACCCCCAAGCAACAAAATATTTACTCGTTCAAAGCCATTAATCAAGTTAGAATGCCAGATATCGTTTGAACATTGGCATCAGCCAAAGTCAAGTTAGAAAAATACTCTCTTTTTGTAAGAATCGAGTGCATTGTAGCACATTCAACAAGACAAATATCACTCGTATTTGGCTTTGAACACACTGCTTGTTGATCCATCTAGACAAATAATTTTGATGAATTAGGGAAAAGAAAAGCATATTTCATTCATAATAGAAAACCAGTACATAGAAATAATAAAACATAGAACAAGACAAGTACTTAGGAATTGAAATCATTACATTTTATCAATAAAAAACATCAAGATCAGCATTTGGATCACTAAAAAAAATATGGGGCATCCATAATATTAATGTCCACCGAGTCATTTCCAACGGTAAAATTCGTCTAAACACCTTTGCCTTTGTCTTTCAAGGAGGCTTGATAAAGATCCACAAAATGCTTAGGTATACGACACGCAAGGGCTCAGTGGCCTTTTAGTTCGCACCTATGACATGGTTGGTCGCGATTGCGAGTAGACCCCCTTTTCAAAACCTTTTCCTTTTTTCTGAGTGGTGTTATTTATATTCCATTAATTCTAGAACTTATCACCACGAGATTTAGGGTGCTGCTTGTCATGATCTTTATCGAATCCTTTTCTCTTTTCATGTCCATAATTCTTCTTACCATGACTATTTCTATGGTCATATGATGCAACATTTGCTTCATGAATTGAAGTGGAACCAGTTGGATGAGAATTATGATTTTGCAACAAAAGCTCATTATTTTGCTCAGCCACCATGAGACAAGAAATCAATTCAGAATACTTCTTAAATTGACTTGCTCGATATTGTTGTTGCAATAACAGATTCGATGATATTGTTGTTGCAATAACAAATTCGATGCGTGAAATGTATTAAATGGTTTTTCCAACATTACCTCATCAGATACATTTTCTTCACATAACCACAAATGGGAGGGAATATTAAACACGATCTTGAATTGCTGCTTTATTTCCTTCTTCGATAGCCACTCCCAAGTCTTTAGTTTGAATATGTATCTCGATATCTAGTTGCCATGATAGGTAATTTTTGCCAGTGATATCAAGGGACAAATTTAAGTTTTTGTATATTTGCCATAGTCAGAAAAATGTGCGATAAATTATAAATCATGTAAATAGTTTTTTACTTTATAAAAAATAGTTATTACATGATTATATATGTCACAACTTGATTATTTACATACAAAAACATACTATTTGTATGAGTTGGTAGGTCAACCTTCAAGTTGGGTGGTGAGACAAAAGTATACTTAACAACTATGCCTATTTAATAGGGATAACCCGTCTTGTGGCGGCCTCACACCCTGAGGCCACCGTGAGGTGTCATCGTGTCGTGTGCTCCTCGCTTGGTGGGCCTAACTACACGTGCCAACACCTGCCCGTCCATCTCATGTCTCGATATTCGTGTTCACTTGTGTGTTATTAGTTTAGTTAATCGATTATTCAATTTTTTCTAAAGTTATTTCCTTAAGTCATTAAATTGCTTAAGTTCAACTGTTTGTTGCTTATCAAGTCTTAGCCGTGCTAGTGGTTCGTATTTTACGAGTCATTAGTTAATCACATTTAACAATAAAGAAGGGGAAGTTTTAATTAGTGTATGTAAAACATAAAGTTCATCATGATATATAGCATCATTCATATGAGCATGCCTTAATGTGGAAAACCCGAAAAAACATACTACATATAGGCGATAATACCATAAAGCATTATATATGCATGTACAGTGTCACTCCAGTATCCCAAATACCCAAAATAAGCAGAATTTTAAAATAAATACATACTAGTAGGTCCTCGATGGCGGGCAATTAGATATAGTCACATAGGATCCCATTGCCCAAACTGGTACTAGGATATGCACTCGACATCACAAAAAGGTAGATGACGAGTTCAGTGAGTAAAATCCCAAGGAAATTCACTGAACATTTAAGTAAATAAGAAGCTAAAGAAAATGTTAAATAAACAAGTGTAAATATAAATAGACAACTATAAATGGATCATCACACGCGTAAATAACAACAAAGCGCAACGTATATGCCCATCCCGGTCAGATTATACCATAATTCAGATTCTCTCCCCAGGATCCCACCAATGGGCGCGCCTAACTGACCCATCACCTAGTCCACTAGGTGGTGTGCATAGACTCAGACGCACTGATACGTGTATCGATAAAGTAGCTCAGGTCATCACCGAGGACTCCTGATACACATGGTATGGTCTAGCGTGTCATAACACAATGAATATTTCGGTGATATTAACCTCAACCAACCATTCAAAATAGTGTGGAATCGAATGATGTGCAAGAATGGACAGAAAAATATAAAAAATAATAATTAAATACTCAAGTGATGTCCATATGGGTTTTACAAACCTCAAACATGCGCTCCGACTTCCCCGGACTCCCGAATCTGACCTCGCCTAGCTCCTCGGTACCAGAGCTATGGTACCTTTAGTCCCTGATGTCAAATCAAATTTTATTAGGTGTGTTTGAGTCACCAAGTTAGGGTCTAGAACTCTAAATTAATCTCAGCCCCAAACTCACAATCGAACCATCCATATCAACAATCTTTGATTTTCGAAGACTTTTCGATATATACATGATGGATTTATTTTTGAAAAATAATGCTTCTAAGTGGTTGTGTTCTCTCTTAGCTTTCCAATAATAGGTTGAACGTTGAAATCCAACTTAAAACGAGGGAGATATGGTCGTTTGACAAAAGTCACTTAAATTGAGGTTGCCCATGGGAGGGAAGCCACTGCCTCAAATAGGGGGGCGCTCGAGTAGAACTGCATAAACGCAGCTCTGCACCCCCAAACCACCAAACATCATCCTCAAATGATCTCCAATTATACAAGAACCTCAAAACCTGATTAATAATCACGAGCCATCATAAATAAACCTATTTGAGTTGATTTAAATAAAAAATTCACATAAATTGACATAATTAACATGCATTAACCAAGAAACCTCAAGAACACAGATTTTTAAAAATCAGTTTTGAAACTATAATTCATGAGTAAACTAGACCTCATATTTACAAAATCTTCAATTACAATAGTGAGTTACATGAAACTCATTTTAGCCATTGGACTCCCAAATTTGACTCTGTACGAGAACCCAATTTTGGAGGAATAACATGAACAAATAGAAGGAAGTGATTACCTAGCTTGAGAACCTTTTTAGATGACAGTCATTTCTCTAAATTCGATGACTTCTCAGCCCTTCCTTGTTCTTCAACCTCCTTCACAAGAAACAACTCCTTGAACTTGTTGCATGATCAAGTTGAGCACTATCCCATATATTTACATGTCTTAATTTTGTATTTAAGTAACACATCTTGTTTACTTTCCCTATCTTTAAACCATCTAATGGTTCATAAATCAAATGGCAAAGTCTTCAATGACAGAAATTTCCACTTATCTTGCCTAGGCACTCTCGTTTAGAATCATCACTAGAAGTATCAAGGGTCCTTGATTTAATCAACCTAACTTTAGGCTTCCTAATTTAAACTAGCCTAGGACTTATTTTTTGATTACATTAATTTATTTGAATAATCTAAAATATGTGCCTCTTATCAATCTGTTGCACATATACTAGTACCCGTCTACTACGACTTCTAGTGCCCCACGTCTTGGCACGCATCCCAAAGTGCGTCACAACCTATTGTTCCAATTAAATTGACTTAGTTTATGGTTATATTACCCGCTTTAATTGATCAACTAGTCATCTTAACGTGAATTAGTCGCATTTTCAAGTGTATACGTAGTTCTCTTACCCAAAGGTGCGTTGACACACATACGAAGCAAATACCCATCACACAATCTCGCACGATATAACAATACAAACGTAAACATGCAATGTATTAACGAATGAACTCATAAATATGAATTGCAAGTAAGCAATCTATAGACATATAGCTAGTGTACCTAAGTCGACGTATGTCCTAGCCTATCCACGGCGTGTATGTGGATTTGAGCTGGCATCCTAATATGAAATTACGAAATAAATAACGTGTTGATAAAACAGGTCGTTCCAATTTTTCCCAACTAGGGAAAATTTCGTTCTAAAATTTAGGTAACACTAAACATCGTACCATGAAATAGTTGAGGGTATCGTTCTCACATAATCGACCCAAGCTCCCAAGTAAGTTCGTTTGTCCCATGATGCTGTCAAAGAACTAGAACCTTAGGGAACTCCCTGCTCCTAATAAGTTGAATCTTGTGGTCAATGATCACTATTGACCACTCCTCGTAAGTCGCATCAGGTTGAACCTCGATATGTCTTAAGTCAACCATCAGTCTCGGTCCTTACCTAGCCACTCTCAACATAGAGATGTGAAATGTCGGATGAACCCCAGCTAACTCAGCAGGTAACTCTAAATGATATGCAATGCTGCCAACCATTATGTGACTCTGAACGATCTAATGAATCTCGAGGCCAGTTTCCCACCAAATCTCTACCGACCCTTCCAAGGGGAAACCTTCAAGTAGACCATGTCGTCCTCCTCATAGCTCATACCCTCGTAATACTTATCAACATATTTCTTATGTCTATCTTGTGTTGCTCGAAGTTTCTATTGAATTTGTCTAATATTCTATGTGTAATCAAAAACTATCTCTAGCCTAACGGTAACTGTATCTTCTGGCTCTACCCAACACTCAAGTGATCTATAAGGCCTCCCATACAACGCCTTAAGCGGTGGTATCTCAATACTTGCTTGATAGTTATTTTCCTATGCAAATTTACACAATGGCAGATAGTCCTCCTACGAACGCCCTTATTGCAAGATACAAGCCCTGAGCATATTCTCCAGAATCTGTATCAATCTCTCTAACTATCAGTCGTCTAAGAATGGTAAGCTGCATTAAACCATAACATGATGCCAAAAGGCTCATACATAGACTCCCGAAATCTCGAAGTCAACCTGGGATCTCCGTTCGATACAATAAAGATTAGCACCCCATACAATCTAATAATCTCCTGCTCAAACAATATACTTAGCTGTGGGAACGTGTATCTCATCGAAATAAGAATGGAGTGAGCCGATTTCATCAGCCTGTCGATCACAACCTAAAAGGCATCGTGTCGCCTCAATGTCTGCAATAGTCCACTGACAAAATCTATAGTTATGTGCTCCCATTTTCACTGTGGAATGGGCAGTGGCTATAACAGTTCACCAGGTCGCTCGTGCTCGGCCTTCACTTGCTGGCAAATATAACAACTTCTGACATATGTTCCCACATCAGCAATCATTCTTGACTACCAAAACAATTGCCTCAAGTCATGATACATCTCGGTCCGGCCAAGATGAATCGTGTAGTGAAACCTGTGGGCATCCTCAAGAATCTCGTTACGTAGCTCCTGATCCGCAGGTATCCATAACCTCTCCCGGTGTCTCAAACACTGATCTGTTGACTCTGCCCAATCAGTACATTTCAAATCCCGAGACAGACTACTGAACCGCTTATAGAGCCCATCATCCCTTCGACAATCAACAACCCGCTCAATTGATACAGTCGAAACTCTCATCTAACAAAAAATGTGCGGCTCGATTGTAGTAAATACCTCTATCATGCACATAACCAATGCCACTTGTAATAAGCCATACTCGTGTTTCATACATTGCAAAATTGTCTGACTGTCAATCCCGCTCTTGCTCAATGCATCCGCTACGAAGTTTGTTTTCTCAGGGTCATACACAATAGCGAAGTCCTAGTCCTTAAACAACTCAATTCATATCCTCTGACGCATGTTCAGATCTCTCTAAGTGAAGACATAGAGGAAACTCTGTTGATCTGTGTATAAGGTAAATCTCTATTCGTAGAGATAATGCCTCCAAGTCTTTAGTGCAAAGAGCACATCTGCAAACTCCAAGTTGTGCACTGGATAATTTCCCTTACGGAGTCTCAACCGTTTGGAATGATAAGCAACTGGTCTACCCTCCTGCATTAATACACATCCAAGATCAATGCCTAACAAATCTATATAAACTGACAAAATTTTGCTCAGCTCTAGCAATGTCAAGATTGGTGCGGAAGTCAATCTCATCTTCAGTTCCAGAAAGCCTACTCATACTCATCTGACCAATCAAATCTAACATCATTCTTGGTCAATTTGGTCATCGGCGCTGCAATCGAAGACAAGTCATGTTCGAATCGTCGGTAGTATCATACTAGTCCCAAAGAATTTCAAATATCGGCAACAGACTCGGGCGACCTCCAGTCGATAATAGCCCTAATCTTTTCTAAATCCATAAAGATACCCTGATCGCTTTTGACATGTCCCTAAAATCTCTCTACACTCAACCAGAAGTCACACTTCCTGAACTTGGCGTACAATCTATGCTCTCTCAGTGTCGTTAAAACTGCCTTGAGTTGTCACTCATGCTCCTCACGAGTCCAGTAGTAGATTAAGATATCATTGACGAAAACTATGACAAATCTGTCCAAATATGGTCTCAAGATCCTATGCATCAGACCCATGAAAATCGTTGGGGCGTGATTGGCGTGATTAAGCCCGAATGATATGGTTGTGAACTCAAACAACTCGTATCTTGTGATGAAGGTGGTTTTCTTGATGTCCTCCTCTCGAATCCTCAACTGATGATAATCCGAGCGAAGATTAATCTTCAAGAAGAACCCGACGCTTGCTAACTGGTCGAACTGATCGTCTATTCTAGGGAGTGGGTAACTGTTCCTAACCGTCACCTGATTCAGTTTCCTATAGTCTATGCACATCCTCATCGAGCCATCATTCTTCTTCACAAACAACATTGGAGCTCCCCAAGGTTACTAAGGTGGATGAAACCCTTCTCCAACAAATCATAAAACTATCTCCTAACCTCCTCCTGCTTAGATGGTGACATCATGTAAGGTCTACTAGTGATCGCTTGAGTCCCTAGTATTAGCTTGATGATAAACTCAATCGCTCGTGGCGGTGGCAATCCTGGTAGATCATCTGGGAATATGTCGATGAAATCTCTAACTACCGAAACATCCTCAATCATGATCTCGGTCCTAACCTTCGACTCAACTATCACTGTGAATACCTCCATCTCATCTGTTATAGCTAATTGACCCCTAATGATAGATAAGTCTATCACGAATCAAATTAGTAAGAACTTTGGTATCCCAAGAATGCGAAACTTTACTCTCTTACCAAAACAATCTATATGTGCATAATAAGGCGATAACCAATCCATTCAGAGAAGTACATCAAACTCTAAGTACTCTAACACTCGGAGATCTGCTGGTAAATAATGTCCCTTAACCTCTATCATCATGTCTCTACATATCCGGTTAGGGTGTATATTGTCCCTATTGGCTGTACTGAGAACAAGGTGTGTGTAAAGTGTCTATGCAACCAACCCTGACTCTCCAACAATCAGTCCAGCAATATATGATAAAAGTACTACCAGAATCAAACATAGTATGTATAGGTCTACCATAGGATATGTAACATACCCTCAACGAGCTGTCTAGTCGCTCAGTCATCTAGTTGTGCTACTGCATGGGCCATGATCACTTTGGCATGATCTGGTTCTCGTTGTGGTGATGGTGGTGTTTTCCAGTCTGCCTTTAAATATCCCCTTTGACCACACTTATGACATTTTTCCTTCCTATAAGCCGCCCGTCTCCAGATCTCTGACCTATGTCATGTCCTCCCTAATCTCTATCCTAATGGTACTGTCGTGGCTGCTGCCTACATTGCTCTATCTGTGTTGGTGCCATAGTGTGAACCTGCCGCCTATCCTCATATTGAAAATGATTCTCATGACGATCAACCATACGTTCCCTGTCTTGTCTATTGTCCCTCCGACCCCTGTCCGAATGATCCTTTTGTCTATTGTGCCTCCAGACCGGCTGAGAACTCTATCATGTTTACAACTTAGTCCCAGTAATACGCTTGCCTTTCTCCGCATCAAAAATGTCTTGTATGCTAACACTCTGTCATGTATCTATTGCAGAGTACGAGCCTCATATGACACCACTGCTACAATAATCCTCTTATCCACACCTCGAGGTGAAGTAATAGATCTGTAGTCGCTCTATCCCCGCCACATCTGTCGAGAATTGTAACAAGTACTGGTAACGCTCCATGCATTGCATCAGTGAGCGGTTACCCTGCCGCAGGGCCAAAAAATCCTCTCTCAACCTCAACCTCAACCTCACCTCTATGGTAATATATTGATCATAGAATTACTCTCTGAACTCTGCCAATGTCGTTGGCTCTGGGTGTATATCCTGATACGTGGTCCACCAGATTGCTGCATGACCTCTTAGACATGCTCCAGATAAACGTGCCTACACGGTTTACACCCTCTCTTCGTTCATCATTAGCTTATGGAACCACTGATGAGAAACTATCCATTTCCTTGTCGCCTCAAGGTCACCACCTCCATAGAATAAATCGGGCTAAAACTTCATAAACTCTCTTAAAAGCTTCGCCTTTGAGGCCAAGACGAACCTTAATGTAATAGCGATAGTTGTGGTATTCAACTGCTCCATCGTCGTGTGTGGGGCATAGGAGTTGGGATCTCTAGTGGAATGAAAACTGGTTTAGCTCCCTTTGCCCGCATCTCCACAGCTGCTCCATTAATTGGTGTCTGTGGGACAACCGGGGCGACGATTGTCCCTACGGGTGCGGTGACTATCACTGGGTCTCAAGGTGCTCTATTCGTAGCTGTAATGAGTGTCATAAGTGTGGCAGCCTAATCTCATAACATTTGGAGTACCTCAGCTATCTGAGTCTCTTGGGCTGCGAGTCAGTCCTCCACATTCGCTGTGATAGGGGGATCCCTAGCTGCATCGCTAGTTTGTCTAGTCTCCGGAAGTGTAGTCAACTATCCGCCATGATCTGCATCGAGAAGTGTGTGTCGGATCAGCCTCGGTATATATAACGAAAATATAACACGTATATAAACTCTAACTCTAACCGCCTCACATCACTTCCCAACAAAGGTTCTAAGGTAATATCATTGGGTTTCCACATCTAGGGTTTATTTATTAAGTTTTATACTCATTCGTTTAAGTTTTTCAAGTTCCTAGAACTTTGCTCTGATACCAACTATGGCGGCCCCAAGCCCCGAGGCTGCCCGGGGTGTCATCGTGTCGTGTGCACCTCACCTGGTGGGCCCAGCTACACGTGTCTGGCACTTACCCGTCTATCTCATGTCTCGATATTCATGTCCACTCGTATGTTATTAGTTTAGTTAATCGATTATTCATTTTTCTCTAAATTTATTTCCTTAAGTCCTTAAATTCCTTAAGTTCAATTATTTGTAGCTTATTCAAGTCCTAGCCGTGTTAGTGGTTCGTATTTTACGAGTCAACAATTAATCACATTTAACAATAAAGCAGTGGAAGTCTTAATTAGAGTAAGTAAAGCATAAAGTTCATCGTAATATATAGAATCATTCATATGAGCATGTTCTACAGTGAAAAACCCGAAAAAAGTACTTTGTATATAGGCGACAATACCATAAGGCGATATATATACATGTACACTGTCACTCCAGTCTCCCAAATACCCAAAATAAGCAAAATATTAAAATAAACATATACTCGTAGGTCTTCGACGGCGGGCAATCAGATATAGTCGCCTAGGATTCCCTTGCCCCTATTAGTACTAGTATTTGCACTCGATATCACAAAAAAGGTAGATGACGAGTTCAGTGAATAAAATCCCAAGAAAAATAACTGAGCATTTAAGTAAATAAAAAGCCAAAGAAAATTTTAAATAAACATGCAGAAATATAAACGGGTAATTATAAATGGATCATCGCATTCGTAAATAACAACAAAGTGCAAACATGTGTGCCCGTCCCGGTCAGACTAGACCATAATTAAGATTATCTCCCCACTATCCCACAAGTGGGCACGCCCAACTGGCCCATCACCTGGTCCTCTCGGTGGTCGGCGTAGACCCACGACGCATCGACATGTGTATTAACAAAGTAGCTCGGGTTGTCATTCATCGAGGACTCTTGATATACATGCTATGGTCTAGCGCGCCATAAACATAACGAATATTTCAGTGGGAGTAACCTCAACTAACTGTCCAAAATAGTGTGGAATAGAATGATGTGCAAGAATGGACAAAACAATGTAAAAAAACAACAACTAAATACTCAAGTGATGTCCTTACTGGTTTACAAACCTCAAACACGCACTCCGACTTCCCCGGACTCCCAAATTTAACCCCGCCTAGCTCCTCAATACCAGAGTTGTGGTAACATTAGTCCCTAATGTCAATTCAAGTTTTTTTAGATGTGTTTAAGTCACCAAGTTGGGGTCTAGAACTCTAAATTAATTTCAGCCCCAAACTTACAATCGAGCCATCCATATCAACAACCCTTGATTTTCGAACTATTCTCGATATATAATGGACTTATCTTGGAAAAATAATGCTTCTAGGTGGTTCTGTTCTTTCTTAGCTTTCCAACGATAGGTAGAACGTTGAAATCCGACTTAAAACGAGGGAGATATGGTTATTTTACGAAAGTCACTTAAATTGAGATTGCCCAGGGGAGGGAGTGCGCTCCCTCAAATGGGGGAGCGCGCTCCACACTCGAGCAGAATTGCGTTGCACCCCCAAACCACCACGAATCATCCCCAAATGATCTCGAATCGTATTAGAATCTCAAAACTCGATTAATAATCACGAACCATCAAAAATATAACCTATTTGAGTTGATTAAAATAAAAAATTTGCATAAATTGACATAATTAACGTGCATTCACCGAGAAACCTCAAGAACACAAAGATCTTTAAAAATCAGTTTTGAAACTATAATTCATTAGTAAACTAGACCTCATATTTTCAAAATCCTCAATTACAATAGTGAGTTACATGAAATTCGTTTTAGCCATTGGACTCCCAAATTTGACTATGTACAAGAACCCCATTTTTTATGAATAACATGAACAAAGAGAAGGAAGTGATTACCTAGCTTGAGAATCTCTTTAGATGACATTCCTCTCTCTGAATTTGATGACTTCCCAACCCTTCCTTGTTCTTCAACCTCCTTCACTAGAAACAACTCCCTGAACTTGTTGCATGATCAAGTTGAGCACTATCCTATATATTTATATGTTCTAATTTTTTATCTAAGCCACACATCTTGTTGACTTTCCCCATCTTTAAACCATCTAATGGTTCATAACTCAAATAGCCAAGTCTTCAAGACACAAATTTCCCACTTATCTTGCCTAGGTACTCTCATTTAGAATCATCACTAGGACTATCAAGGGTTTAATTAACTTAACTATAGACTTTCTAATTTAACTTAGCCTAGGGCTTATATTTTAGAAAAAGTCCTTGTTAAGTAACGTGGTGTACTGTTAATAAACTTAAATTTTCATTATTAATGTTACAATTTTTTATTATTCGGATTTGAAGAATTTTAAAACCAAGTCATCTAAAAGGAGCATTGAATCAAGAGGAGTAGTAGAGGAGTAGTAGAATTTTGACCTATATAGCAAATCCAACTAATATGAGATTGAAGCTTTGTCGATGTGATGATGACAAGAACATGGCTTCCATGGCCGATCTTCCTAACATAGATTAAAGTTCACCATTTTTTCGACAAAAAAAAAAAAAAAAAAAAAAAAAAAAAAAGTTTACCTTTGACAATGAAGTCTCAACTACTGCTTTTTCTAAAACAAAAGTCTCAACTACTGCTCAATTTCTTCCTATGATTTCTTTTTCATGAATTATCAATTTTACGCCTCACTAATCAGTAGATTGATGAACAATCTTAGATAATTCCTTTACATCTTTGTATATACGCAACTATACATGCATTCAAGAACACTTTCTCCAATTATTGGTCATTTTGAAATAGCGAAATGAAGGAAATGCAAAACTTTGATATAACGGTGCAAAAATAGATCATAATGACCTTGATCATCATAAGTTCTTTACATTTCCAATCTGAATTCATCAGACAAACTGATTTACAGATGCGCAGGACAACCATTCGTTACAAACCTCGGTAGAGCATTGAAAGCTTTCAAATTGTGCTCCCAAAGTCTCTCCAATTATTGATCAGTTGTCTTTCCCGATTCGAATGGCAGGCTTGTGAGTAAAAACAAAATTCAAGTATTCGAGAAAGTAAATGAGGACACACTTATGTAGTGTTAATTGCATAATCTGTCCGAGGATTCAGTTTCTGGATGAGAAGCCCTTAAACAAGAAAATTCCTAGGCTGCCGATCGCTAATGTCAAGACAAGAGGGACTCCAATATATTCAAAATTGTAAAAACTACCTCCCATGCCTGATCGCACTTCTCGATGATGCTCTCCACAGCTTTCATGCATAAAATTGCTGAGGTTGTCTAACTGATGCATGAGCTGACGCTGTCCTCGCACAATCTATTCAAAATATAAAGCTAAAATCAGCCATGTTCAGGAGAAAAGAGGCAACAAATGAGAAGTCAAATGATGCATCATTGAAACAAATAAAACAATCTGTGAGTAGTAATAGATTAATTGCTGGTTAAGTCAGCCAGCGACGACCCTGGTGAAGGTTGCTTTCTAATCAATACCTTATGCAAATGCTTGATCTAGATGCAAGTCGTAACAATAAATAACTATATTTCACGTTACAATCAGCACTTCTAAACAGCAATATTTTACAAAAAAAATAAAAAATAAAAATGAAAACCATCATCTACTGCGTCTAGAAAGCAAAGCTTCATCAGGAAAACGCTTATGCAAAGACCAGAAAAAACCTAACCTATCTAGTGACTAAAATCGTTGTTTTCTACAGAAGAATAATTTTCCAAGAATTTCCAACTAATGGAAGACGAAGCCAGTTTGGAAATTTACTTCGATACTTGAATTCCCCCATGACCATAATGAACGGTTAGCATTTTTATTATTCTGCTTGCCCATCTTGTTCAAGAGGGTTAGAAGAAACAGATAACTATACATCACTCCACAATTAATCAAATGCAACAACAGTTGAAATAGTGCTGGAACTAAGATGCATTTTAACAATAAAATGGAAAAAGACGTTAACAGCACCTCTTCCACAAAAGGAGACTCCTTCGCCAGCTGTGACGAAGATGAGGAATTGGGCAGAAACAAACCATTGTTCAAACTAGTCATAAACAAGGATGTGTGTTCAGAGCCATTGCAACCTTCACCTTTCACTGCTAAGTTTTGGTGGCTAGATGAAACATCATTTATGGTAAATTTGGATGTTAACTCTTCTATCCGACAAGTGAACTCGTCCATTCTATCATTCAACATAGAGATTTGCTCTGAAAGTTGAGTGATAACTCCCTGAGGCAAATAGAAAGAGAAATAAGATTCCAAGCACATATACTAATTGTTCAAGTCATCAACTCAGAATTTGAAAGCATAAGAGACGTTACATCACTTGCGAGCATAGACGTCGAGTCTACATTTCTTACATCAGATTTTCTGCCACCAAGAGGAAATCCTGCTAGATTTGACAGACTCTTGTCGCCTTGAGTGGAGTATGAGTGTGACATTCCACTGCTCAAAAAGTAGACAGAATCATGGGTTTACACAAAAACGAGAGCATAATAAGAAAATGAATCTGAGAATATGACAAGCATTTCAAATATTTATTATTAATGGATCTACTAAAAAAATTTCTTGGTCAGTCTTATTATTTAACATAACAGCCCGACTCCTCAACTCAACATTTTATTTTCCCAATCACATAAAAACACTGATGGAATAATTCTTAACGCATGGTCAACTCGACTTATGCCAGCAAATCTTTTCTCCAGCCATATGAGATTGGCTGACTAACACCGTTTAAACTCCACCTTGCTTTACCAATTGCTAAATCTTCTATTATCATGAAGCAGTTAAACTCTTAAGATTGATTCTTCAATTCATGCTTTCCTAAGTCCTAACCATATGCGTTCAAGGGTACAATTACTCTGTAACTGCTCAGTAAAACTCAACTTAGCTAGACCTTTTCTCAGTCACATTAGTTTGTTTAGATGATACTGTTTCAGCAACCATGCTTTATCACTTGTTACACCACCTTCAATTGTTTTGCGAATGGCTACATCACTTTAATGATTCCTTTTGACGCTATTTGAAGTCTTACACATATTCTTCCTCCTAGCAGGGATGTTTTAACAATCTTTGTTGAATACTCACGCATCAAGTTAACCACTCTCATTTTATTACAAAATGCACCACCCACCAACTTCCATCACACCTTCTTAATGCCCTAATTTCTAATTAAAATATCAAACCTTTCTATTCTTTTCGAATGGGGGAAGGTATGAGAACAGTAAAGTTTGAAGAGGGGAGAATTAGACTTGGATTTTCTATTCACAATTTTTCTATGTCTTGATGATGTGGATAAATAACATCAAAATAAATAGTAAACAAGCACATGCCAAGCACATTTTTCCATGGCTTTTCAATGAGTTCACCCTCCCAGAGATCAACAGAGATTGGAGAGAAAGACAAACAGAATCCTAGTTGAGGAAATGATGGAAAAGATTCACAAAAACAGTACCGCTTCAGAAACTTGTTTCTCACTGCAAATTTCTCCAGTGAAGCTCGAGAAAGAGCTTCTTTAGGGCTAGATGAAACAAGATCTTCATCTATGCTTAGCTTTGTCTTAAGATCATCTGGCAGTGCCTACAGGATATGTAAGATGATTAATACAAAAAAAAGCTACAACAACCCTTGCTAAAATATATATATTGAAGAATCTCTCATACCATAACTTCATTCACAAGTTTCTCTAGCTGAATCTGCTCTATGTAAGTTCGAGGAATATAAGAACCTTCCAGACCCAATTGGTCTGCTACAAATTTAATGCCCAAACGATCTTTACCTTGTACCTATACAAAATCAATATGATTTTATAAGAGTTGCTAAAGTAAAGGATGCATTCCAAACAAGAGTAACAAGGAAAAGAATGGGTACTGTGAGAATGGAGAGGAAAAATGGAAAAGTAACAACAGACAAACACACAAACACAGACACAACTCGGGAAAAAAAAAAAAGTAAAGGAAAAAAAAATGGAAGAATTATTTACACTTGCCAAAATCACAATGTAACAAGGGTCAGTGATTTGGGGCAGGTACAAAGATACACTATAAATAGCTGAAACAATTATGCGTTTCAACAAGGAAAAGAAATTAGAGCAAACAATCCAATGATAATGAAGAAGTAGAAAGAGAATAAACTTGAAAGTCATTGTAAAGTGCACATGATGGGGACTTAGAGTGTAAGAAAATGTACCAATGAAAAGCACAAATTATAATTTCAAAAGAGAGGAGAGTATCACACATATTCAATTCCCCAATTGTAGAGGAATCACATATCAGAACCATTTTTCTATATTTTCTACCACTTTTTGTTCCCAAGTTTTGTACATATCTACATGTTTTAGGTTGAAAGTCATTATTGAGTAATTAAAGACCGGTTTGGTTAGCAAGGCCAATACAGTTCATCAGTAGAGGAGGATATGTTCGAAATTTGCTAGGCTGAAAGTCATTATTGGGTAATGAATGTGAACTCTAGGAAAATTATTATTGATGGTGGACAACCATATACATTGCCGGTTAGGACAATCATTTATTCACTCAAATAGGCAGAGAAAATCATAATGGTGCTTAGTAAGAGAAAACTAGGAATAGCAGTTGCATGCCGGATATTCCTTATCGCTACAAGAACAAGGAGAAATCCCAATCATATAGCTATAGTCTATAGGAACTAGAAGTTTAACAAAAACTCTAACTATTCCATGTGAATTATGCCCCCTCTCTATGAATATGAAGAACATGTTTTTACTAATGATAGCTAGCATAGCGAAATTAATCACGCAGAAGAGTTAGGAGGACTCTTGCAGAAGGCTTTTGATGACCAACCCCCAAAATTAACCCATGAAATCCTTCCTATATAAATTTAGAAATCATTGAACAGAAGCAAAATAAAAGTTACAGTTATGTCTTGGAGTTCTCAAATGAATATCTTGATGGCATCCAGAAAACAAGAAAAAAAATTTTAGATTTTATCGTAAACTCATAGATGGAGGAAGTGGATTTATGGTCACATTTTCTCGGTTTTCTTCTCTATCATCGTCAATGGAAGACCACTAGAGAAGTTCTTTGAGGAGCGGGGACTAAGAAAAGGTGACTCATCATCGCCTTTTCTTGTTCACATTGGTGGTCGATGGCTGGGTAGGATGATAAAAAAGCTAGGAACATGGATCAGCTATTGAGGTTTAAGATGGCAAAGGACAAGCATAAGTCTCTCATCTCCGGTATGTGGAAGACAGTTATCTGTTACTATATGGAAACACTGCCAATGTTCGGAAGGTGGCAGACATCCTAAACACATTCTGTTGGGTTTTTGGCCTTCAAATCAACATGGTCAAAAGCCAACTTTGTGGTCTTAATTTGAAAGATTCTAATGCAGCATCATTAGCAGGAGAGCTGGGCTGTTATTAGGGGGGCGGTCCCTAACATACATGAAAATGCCTTTAGGTGGCAAAACAAGATGCAAAATCTTTTGGAACCCTGGTCTGCAAAAAAACTGAACAAGCAATTGGAGGACTAGAAAAGGGGTTTCCTTTCAATAGTTGAAAGTTGAGTCTCATAAAGGTGCTCAAACCAAGACCATGGCTGACAAGTTGTCAGTGACAACATCAAGAAGAGGTTTATAGATTTTTTGTGGGAAGGAGAAAGGTGCAAACTCATGCATTTAGTAAGAAAGTTCAAAATCCAATAGAAAAAGGTTGGCTAGATCCTAAATATTAGCAACATTCAGGCAAAGAACAAAGCTTTGAATGCAAAATGGCCTATGGAGAGTACCAACAGAACCAGAGGCATTCTGAACGGAAATCATCAAGACCAAGCATGGAAAGAGGCAGGATCACTGGAAGGAGGGGAGCTGCATCATCAACCACTTGGCGTAGTCCTTGGAGGTTTATGGCTCCCTTGCATCCGACCTTTTCAAATCATATCGAACTCCAAGTGGGTAATCGTATTGATTTTAGATTCTAGGAACATAAATGGCTGGCAGATACTTCTTTAGCTCAGAGATTACTAAACTGTATAGAACTTCAAATGGACATTATAAACCTATAAACTTCTATCTAGATTCAAATCACAGCTTGCTTTCCCCCATCGAACTTCTAATAATCTAACTGCAATAACTGGAATCTACACTTTAAAAGGAACCTAACTTGTAGTGAAAACAAGGAGATCAACCACCTTTTGGATGCCTTGCAATTAATCACCATCAACCCAAATAGAGGCAATATGTGGGAATGGAAATTAACCACGTATGGCCACTTTAGTTGTAAACCTTCTTTCGCCTTCGTTTTCAATTGCCCAAATAATCCATGTGCTCTAGAATTACTTCCTATATGGAAAGCTTTCGTTCCAACAAAATAAAAAATTTTGGGTGGCTTATTTAGCTGGGAAAGATTGACAGTTTAGCACTATGGACATGAAGCAAAATAAATATCCACTGTGGCATCTCTCTGCCCATTGTTGTCCTAATGCAGGAGGAGCACCGAGAGGTTGGCATCTTTAGAGAGAGAGAGAGAGAGAGAGAGAGAGAGAGAGAGAGAGAGAGAGAGAAAACACGGTATGAGAAGTAGCAAGACTGTTAGGGGGAGGAATGGGTTTCTGTTTGCAAATTAGGGGAGAACTCCTAGGCAGATTGGCTAAGGAGTTGGGCTTAATCATGGAATTTGTGAAAAGAATACATAAGAAAAAGGATATATGGGAGCCGGGAGAGTGCCCAATTCCGTCAGGTGCTTTAGCAATGTTGGAAATTGGAATCATGAATAATAAAAAGCAAATTGTTTCGGAGCTTTTCCCGAATAGAATCGGGATCTGAATTGTAGGATTCAGGATGCCGTATTGAATCATATAGAAATTTATTTTTCTCATTATACTATTGATATTATTATTAAGCTAGGTTCATAATTAATGAAAGGAAAACTAAGAGAAACGCCACAAATGCAGAAATTGAAATTGAAATACATGATTATTATAACCAATAAAAAAAACAATGCTAAAAAAACTATCTACGAATATAGAAAAACTGAAATGAATGAACCCTAAAACTAAAGATATGAAAACTCGTTACCCAAGATCACAAAGTGAGAACAAGGATACTGGTATGGATTTTAAGTTTCCAACAACTATATTTTTCAATACATTTTTGAGGCGTTCATTCTTGTATTCTTTATACTTTCTCACTTGTACAACTACACGATTTCAGCTCCAAAAAAAAAAAATCAAATCCAATTTAAAATATGAAAACTCAATACCCAAGATCACAAAATGAGAAAAAAAAAAAAAATCTTTCCAAATTCACAATATAAAACCATGGTATATTTTATAAACCAAAAAATAATAGCTAAACCAACTTTTTAGATTTCACCCAAATTCACTATATAACACCATATACGAATTCTTCAAACTTCCCAAATTGATTAGCTACAATTTGCATAACATAGGAACTTCACTTGTAATCTACCTAGCTAATCTCAAGTATGGATATAGGAGGAGGTTGTGTTACATTCACAGAAGATATAAAACTTTATATGAACATGGATCAAAAATTAATTAAACTATAAGAATTTGCAAATTTTGAAATAGATGTAACTCTTAGGTTGAAAATAAGGATTAATTTGAAACCAAAGTCTTTACTTGTTTATTTAGAGTTTAGGAAATTGACAACGAAAGGGAAAGAGAGGAATAAAACTTGCCACCTTTTTTTTAGCAACTTTATGTTAAATTCTGAAGAGAAAAAGATGAAAAACAAAACAAAACATGGAGTACCCAGAGTACCCTTTTTAGTTGTGACAAACTGATAGATATCCACATCAATAATAGTTCAGATAAAGACAATGTATGGAAATGTTATAATTCAAGTGACAAAACATTTCCTTTAACATCAGGTCGTTGATATATTCATGTCCATAGGTCTTGGTACAACCAAAAAATGTGGGACTAGAGGCAAAATTATCAAACAAGATCTGAAGCAGCACTAAAAGCTTTACCCATTAATGCATGAATCTACACATTGAAAAGAAAATATAGGTGAAAGTTTATGGCATAGGGCATTTCATAAAGCTCACCAATTGTTGCAAAGAATTCTTTGTACCTCACAATTAAAGATTGACAATGATATGAAATGAAAGGATTACCTGGACATAGTGACGATTTAGTTGCTCCAACCAATCAATTTTCACTGTGACTTTATAATCAGAGAAGATATGGCTACTTCTTTTCAGTATGGCAGCAATAGTGTAACCTAATGTCATCAAACCACCAAGGAGACGCACACTGACTTCAAAAGTGATTCTTGGTGATATAATGAAGGGAGTATCTGTAACCCATTCCTGATGTCAAAGTAAAAGGTAATCAAACAGAACACACAAAACACGGATATGAGAATTAATCTGACATGGAGAACTGTTTAGAAGTGATAATGGTCAGAAAAACCAATTTGAAAGGAAACACTTCAGTTTCATAGAAGAAGTAAAAAAACCAAGTTTTGCTACAGTATAGTTACAAAGATATCTTTTTGATCCAATCCACACTCCATAATATCTGGTTTCTAGCATCCATTGCTTGCACATGCACTTAGCAATCATAGTAAATAGTGAATACTAATGTTTCATTCTCAATTCAAACAATAATACACTCTCCTCCCCAGCTCCCACCAAACCCTTAGAAATATTAATGGGAACCTTCACCTTTGGAAGAATCTAACTAGAAGGGAAACTGAAGATATTGGACTCCTTTTCTGCCTGGCAAGCTTTACCTTTAAACCAAATAGAGATGAGAAATGGATATGGAAACTAGACCCCTCTGGCCACTTACCAGCAAATCTTTTCTCACATTCCTCGCTGACAGTCCAAATGATCTTTCCTTTCCCGAACTTAATTATAAAAAGCTTTCATTCCTACAAATATCTTAATTTTTAGGCAGCTCAATGTTGGGGAAGGTCCTCAATGTACAGGTACCTTGCCCCCCAAGTTGTTCTTTTTGCAGGCGGAACGATGAAAACTTAGAACACTTGCTTATTCATCGTAGGTCTCAATGAACAAAGTTAAAAGATCACAACCTATATCTCTTTTTACACAAAATGATATTCTGCTCTCAAGCAAGGCAAGCCACATTCAACTTTGCGCGGTCGGTTTAGCATATTTGGATGAAAAGATATAGCAGTATTTTTTAATACAGAGGGTAATAGCTCGCAAGTGTAGGAAGCAGCAAGGTTGATGGGTGCTGTTTGGGTTTCTTGTCATGAAATCAGTGGAGGATATACTCTTTGGTAGATTGTCTTATAAATTGGGCAGATATCGTGTAAATTGTACATAGTTTTTTTCATCAAAAAGATACAGGAATATTTTCCCTAAAAAAGATATAGGAATACATAGAGAAAGAGGATGTAGGAGAGTCATGAGAATCACTAATTCTCTTAGGCGCATTTTAGGCATCTTTGAGGTTATAGTTCTTGTATTCTTTATACCATTTTCATTAATACAAAGTTAAATTGTTTCTAATAATTAAAAAAAAGTAAATAGATAATACTAAGAATGGAAATTTACTAGGGAGAATATATATTACCATAACAAAAAGATGACTTTCAAAACCTAACCTGACTCTTGCACATGATATCTTTATGGGATAGATTATGTCAAGAATGCAGTTATCATAGAATACAGGACTACTGCTTGCGCTAAATGATAAGTCAGTATTTATAAGTTTTTAGTAGTCTATTTTAGTATATTTAATTATTAAAAGTATTTAAAATATATATTTAATTATATTTTTGGTCAATTTTAGGTGAAACAGAGTGCGCGGTTGAATTCGTGGCAGAAAAATACTCAAAATGGAGTATTTACTTGCAGTGATCGGATGCCGGATAGTTTGCCTCGAAATACGCGTCGTGCGGTGGGTCGAATAGCGGACTGGGTGTTCTAGCCAATCAAAGCATGCCACGTCAGCGAGAAAATTTCTCTGGACCAAACGGAAATCGCCACGTAGCGTCAGAAAGCCAACGCCACCAATTAGAATGCGCCATGCGTTGCCACGTCAGCCAAGAAGACACGTCACACACAGGCAACATTTCATCGCGTTTCAGACTCCGTCGATTTGCCTCAAGATCCATGCCCGCACAAACTCCCAGATGTTCGCTCAGAGTCGCGCGATTTTTCTCCTTACCACATCATGACACGTGACGCTCTCTTACTCGTCCAGCGCTCATTAATACATGTTACAGCCAATCCGGAAGTGCCACGTGGCGCCGAGTCAGCACACACAGAGCAAGCACAGCAGATTCTCGACGAATCGCGCGGCGACAAATCAGCGATTTGTCAGTGGCGGTCCAATCCCATTACGACACTTGGCGCGGCAACAGAAAAACAACGAATCACGCTGTGACACATGGCAGAATCCGATTTTTTATCTAAAAACACCCCTACGATGCTCCTCGGCGCATGAGCCACCTCCCTAACCCCTAAGATTAGTATCCGAGTCCAATTTGGAGTACTTTTATATACTAGGAACCTAGGTATTATTTAGAAAAGAATCAATTAATATTTTTAGAGATATATTATTAGTTTTTAGTATAGATTTTTGAAAATGATGTCCGGCTAATCAATTTCTTGCCAAAGTCGAAGGGGAAGCAAGTCGGGATCATGGATTCATAGCATATTATGTGAGATCTTTTTATTTTATTATTTAATTAATTTAATTTCTCGTATTTCATTGTTGTTGATTTTAATGATTATGATTTAGATCTATGGTATGTATGAGGCCAGTGCATGCTTTTAGGTGGACAATCTATTGTTATTTGGAATATTAGCATCCGTGTAATTGTGCTTTTAGATCAATAAAGTAACAAACATTCACCCGTTTGTCGTAAAACCCTTTCGGTTCTTGAATGTACAACAATTGAATCTAGGTTAAATCGGTAGCGGTTGCGACCCGGTTATTTAGGATTAGTGTTCCATAGATCCATATTACTGCGATTAATGTGTTAAACTTGATTGGCGGATGTCTAGGGTTATACATTAATTAGGGAAATAATTAGTGGCGGACGTCCTGACTATCGGAATTAGGGAAATTAGGAATTTCTGGCGGTTGTCGATTTTCTATAGCTAATCTAGAAGAATTTAAATTAATAACTTTTTGGGAAAGATTGAAGACCATGATTGTTATTGAATCTTGATTCTGATTTGTGGAACTGGAGATTTAGGTGTTATTTAGGTGTTAATTAATTATTAATTAATTGTTTTAGAAATTAGTTTAGTTATTTTATTTATTTACTTTAGATAGATTAGTTAGTTAAATTAATATTTATTTTAAAACCCCGAATTTTTTTTTTGTTGTTTTAACCTAAGAAAGACAACCAGTCTCTGTGGGATCGACCCTTTGCCATTATTCTACAAAATAGTTGGTTTAGGAAACTTTACTTTATTGACGTGTTCGGCGCGCGTCACTAAACAACTAAAGGTTTACTAAAGAGAGAAGACATAGAAAGGATCTTCTGAGCTGCTAGAACGGCCAAAATTTTTGTGCAGCATTTTCAGACCTTCGTAGGTATTATCTCTCAAATTTATCAAGCACAAGTTGGAAACCAAAATAGGATAAATACATGTTCAACATTACATCCTACACGACTGTTACCACTAGTAAAAAAAAAAAAAAAAGAACCTTAAACTTCCTATGAATTGCCATTGTCAAACCAATG
Organism: Stephania yunnanensis; assembly: GCA_039657365.1. Lineage (NCBI taxonomy): Eukaryota > Viridiplantae > Streptophyta > Magnoliopsida > Ranunculales > Menispermaceae > Stephania > Stephania yunnanensis. The sequence continues at coordinate 19,597,443 of CM077589.1, read as the reverse complement.
GTCAAACGGAACAAAGGAGTAATCTCTTAGAAGAATATTTGAGATTTGTAACTCATATTGAGTAGTTCTTTGCATGTATAAAACTGAGTAAATTGCCAAAGAACAAAGGATTCGCATTGGAAAATACTTTAATGCCTTCCATGTCCCATGACACCTTCATTTTGAAAAGGCAATATGAAGAGTTCAAAAGGTCAACTGTAAAAATGCAGAACCAAAGGAAAATGAATACCCCAATAATGTCACTCCTATTGTATCCAATCCAAACTCATCAAATGACTTTACTAGAGGTTCAACATTTGTGTATCAATCACCTCCTACTTCTAAATATTGCATCTTAATTTGGGATTGAATAGCTATACACACTTCATATTCCTAGTAATCGAGAACTCAGGCGAGCACCAAAGGCGGTCTAGTTGCCACTCACTAAGCAAAATGCAAGAAGTCGTGACTCAGACGTGTGCTTAGGTGCATACCTCAGTGACCAAGTTGTCAAAAAGAAATGACGAAAAAAAAAAAAAAAAAAGACATGGACTTTCCCAAACAGTTATCAGCTTCACCAAAATTTTACCCTGAATGCAAGTAAGCATAATTATCACAGGAAACATTCAACAGGTAAGTTCATGGAAAAATTCATTTCTTTTCCATAGATCTGAATCCCTTCTTCTTCTTTTTTTGCAACTGACTATCCAAAAATAAATAATAATGCTTGAAGAACTAACCTCAAACATAAGATTGTATTTCCCATCTCTGTTCCGCATCCGAAGGTATGACTGGCAAGCTTCAGGATCTTCACCAGGTGGCAAAAGATAGATATCATAAGTATCTTCTATTGTTTCGGTGTGCTCTTTGGAAATAACATTCCTAACCTGGTCCATTGTCAGCATCCTCGATGACTACAAGAAGAGAAAGCATTCAATTTCTTATGTCTAAAAAATCATTAACAATCGTCAGTAAAAGAAAAAAGTTATGGATTTAAATGAGTTTATTAAGAACAAATTGCAGATTAACCTTCAAGATGTATGTGGGATTTTGAAATCCTGTAAAAGGATTGAATTTGTTAATAATTTTTATATGAGCAGTTTGTAGAGCTGGCTCAATATAAACCTTGTACATAGGATACACCTGAAAAAGAAGGTGAACACGAATAATAAGAGAGGTAGAAGCTTAAAAATATTTTAGAAATATGTATTGATTGAAATAAAATACATTTAAAGAGCAATTCTAACATGGGATAAGTGAAAGAACCGTTTCAGAAATTTGATGTATTATTTCCTCTGGTTCTTGGCCAGCCCTCTGAATGTCCCTTAGCACACGTTTTACAAGATCAAAGTGAACACCACCTGTAACAGACACTCGAAGATCGAGAAGAGGACGCAGTCTTTCACTTAAAGCATAGATGCCCTCAATTATCACAATGCGAGAGCTTGGAACATCAACAGTCCTAATAATAAGAGGAAAACTCAATATCTAACCAATGGTCCAATCATGTATACTAGCATGAAAATTAAAGAGTTCCATTGAAGAAAATAAAATTTCAAGAGATCATTATAAAATGTAGTAATAGACTGATAGATTCATAAAACAGGAGGGTCCATGTCTTTTTTATCCATGAAGTGAGTTATTTTAATTGTAGAAAAGGATTCATCACCCTTTTTTTTTCTTTTTTTTTTCCTTTTTTTACCAGTCAACCATCATGTTAACACTCAAAGACTTTAGCAGGAAACAAAATTCATTAATCATAAAAAGAACAATTTAATAGTGCAAGAAGAGAAGATCTAACCTATATCCTGTGCGAGAGCTGGACTTGAAATCATATATTGGCACCTCTACAGGCCTCCCGTCTTTGAGGTCATGTATATTTCTTAGTAATGTATCGTAATCTGTCAAGCGTGGATCTGTCTCAAACAACAAAACCATTAGAATTAAAATCCTCCAATCTAATATTACTACAAATGACCAATTGAGATGAAATGCCAAAGGCTTTGTTAAGAATAGTCCCATATCGGGTATTCCAGTAAATAAAGAAAGGGTTATAATTGGAGACACCATCTTGCTTTGGCATTTTGGTGAAGCCTCATCTCCAAACCTTAATCCCTCACTCATTCACATGGACTTGGGAATTCCATCCTACAAATTCAAATATGGTATCAGAGCAGTAAAATGTGGGTACCTAATGTTTCAGTCCAAGTCATCTACCGAGTAGGCTATACTCTTGGTCTTGGATTCTTGGCTAATGCCCCGTTGGAACATCTCAGTTGGCTCCATAGTTGGCCAATGTCCCGTTGGATTTGAGTTGTCCAAGTTGGCTAGTTGCCATTTAATTCAATTCACAACTTGGCTATTGCCCATTGGACTTGAGCGAGGGTGTTAAGAATAGTCTCACATCAGATGTTCAAGTAAATAAAGAAAAGGTTATATGTTGGGATGGGAGACACCGTCTTGCCTTGACATTTAGGTGAAGCCTCCTTTCCAGACCTTAAGCCCTCACTCGTTCACACTCTTCCTCCCATGTAAACTTGAACTTGGGAATTCCATCCTACAAATTCTAATAGGCTTTCATTGGAGAATTGACACAGGAAAGGCAATTCTTTCAAGGGATTCACAAAAATATAGAGTTACAACTTACATCAAGTATCATGTGGCACTCTTTTAGAAAGAATACATATCATATTTATATCAGATGATTAAAGTTTATCATGTTAAAGAACATACAATATATTCATTTTTTCAATGGGGGGGCAGGGTGAAGAAGCATCATTTTGGGCAGTTTTATGCATTTCGTCGAATGAATTGGTTTTACAGCTAAGATGCAAGTTTGTTAAATGAAAATATTGCCAAGTAGCCTTATGGAATTCCACGGTCAAATATTGAACTGATGAACACAATAAAGCTCTCAAACCTTCATGCTTTCGGTTAGAACCTCACTAAGATCTTGAGTACACACTTTCAGAAATGTCACACACATAAGATTCACTCTTCTAATGATTTTCAACTAAGCAATACCATTTCCAATGTTCTAGAGAAATATACAGGAGTACAAGATTGTATTTTGGAGTTGGAATTCATGAGATACTTGTCATGAAAAACTTTTGTTCCCGTGTACTAATGAGATGTCCTAAATGATAGATCTTTAACAAAATGAACAAATAGAATATCATTATTTGTTGCAAGTTGCAACACTAGAGGAACCTTCCCCTTCCTTAGAATGAATTGATGGGTGAGAATCAATAGAATTTTTAATAGAATAGCCAAGGGAAGGAGAATGGGTGGGAATTTTCAGTTCATGAGTGCTAGATGGATTGTTTCTAGCTGATTAAGGAAGGGGTATGGTATGTTGGAGTGAGATAGGTAGCATGCATTTTTGTAATCTATCCAGATGGTGAAGGATTCTTTGTGTGCTTTTATGTTCTTTAGTGAGGAGAATTGCTAACTCTTCATTTCAAATAGCACAGCTCCCTGTTTATCTATCTATATAGATAAATACATAAATAGCTTTGTTTCTACAAGATCAAAAAAACTATTTATGTTCTCTGTTGAGAGAAATTACATAAATAATAGAGAATTCTCATACCACTTCCAATTATTTTCAGCCAGCGACTCCATTTATTTCACTTGAAGTTACAAACTTCAATTGCAATCTTATGCATCTTTAGCACAAATACACCAAATCCAAAAAAAAAAAAAGAGAAAAAAAAAACTGATTTTGCCTCTTTGTCACAAGAAACTAAACTTTTCAGAAGATTTTTTTTTGAACTGAGTCGGGTTAATAACTGAAGCAAGTTTCTGAATTTTTTATCTCATTCAAAAGAAAATCCTTAAGGCTTTGCACAATATACATGCCCCTTTTGACACATTGCTAACAATAGAACAAGTGCACAAAGATAGCTAGACAAGGGAACACAGATAAAGTAAAACCATAGCAATTGCTTCCCCAAAAAGAATCAACATCATCGAATTCCTATGCAGTAGTTTGTCATGCTCTTAAATACAATTTGAACAAGAAATAGTCAATAATAAATCCATGGATCATATAGATAAGGTGCATATTAATATTTTCTTTTGCTTTTTTTTTTTGAAGCCTTTTGCTTTATGTTAATGTATATACATTACAATCTCATATCCATTCAATGGTCTCAAATCTCAATTTAAGTACAAGCTTGTCCAAAATACATCACATCAGGCCTTGAACCGATCTCAGTACCAAGACATAGGTTTCATGTTAAATCTTGGATGAAGAAAGCAAAAGGTAAGATGCAATTTTTTTCATTAAATGAAATCTGTAAGTCACATATTTTAGCACCGCGCACTCAGATTCACACCTAAAACCTCAGCAACATCACCTGATAGCTACATGAAAAGTTGAATAACTAGAAAGAACGTTTAGGAAAAAAAAGTCAATAATTTTTAATCTATACACATCAACTTTGGAAGTTGCAATCACCCACTCATTTCATTTTATTTATTTATACTTATTTATACTATTTTTGTTAGTTGTCATTGTATTCTACTATCTAACTAATTTAGGAATGATAATATTTATGCCTGATTAATAGGCTTAATTGACAAGTTCAAATATCACTATTCTGCTAGAATTTCCTATTAGGACCTCTTGTGTACATGTATATTTATTACCTCAAGATGTAAATGATACCTTAAGATGTAAATGATACACAAAATATACAACTTTGTTTCTTTTACAATTCTGTGTTGTTCATGGTATCAGAGAAGGCTTAGTCTAACCTTGTAATTTTTTCTTTTCTTTTCGTTTCTTTTTTTTTTAGGGTTAATCAATCCCCTCTTGTGTGATTGATTGCTTGTACCTCTATATTTGAGGTTGTGCCTTTGTGTTTGAGGTTGTGTATTTTCTTTAATTTGAATTTGTAATTCAAGATGACAGATGGCATGACCAACTTTGATTTGAGCGCTTCTATAAGCATGACTAACTATGATTTGCGTTGTTTTCTTGGAACAACTGCGAAGTTTAATGGCAAAAATTATTTTAGCACCACACACTAAAATTCACACCTAAAACCTCAACAACATCACCTGATAGCTACATGAAAAGTTGAATAACTAGAAAGAACGTTTAGGAAAAAAAAAAGTCAATAATTTTTAATCTATACACATCAACTTTGGAAGTTGCAATCACCCACTCGTGTCATTTTATTTATTTATACTTATTTATACTATTTTTGTTAGTTGTCATTGTATTCTACTATCTAACTAATTTAGGAATGATATATTTATGCCTGATTAATAGGCTTAATTGACAAGTTCAAATATCACTATTCTACTAGAATTTCCTATTAGGACCTCTTGTATACATTTATATTTATTACCTTAAGATGTAAATGATACACAAAATATACAACTTTGTTTCTTTACAATTCTGTGTTGTTCATGGTATCAGAGAAGGCTTAGTCTAACCTTGTAATTTTTTCTTTTCTTTTCGTTTCTTTTCGTTTCTTTTTTTTGTGAGGGTTAATCAATCCCTTCTTATGTGAATATGTGATTGATTGCTTGTACCTCTATATTTGAGGTTGTGCCTTTGTGTTTGAGGTTGTGCATTTTCTTTAATTTGAATTTGTAATTCAAGATGACAGATGATGGCATGACCAACTTTGATTCGAGTGCTTCTATAAGCATGACTAACTATGATTTGCGTGGTTTTCTTGGAACAACTGTGAAGTTTAATGGCAAAAATTATTTCCTTTGATCTTAAGCTTTTCGTACCTTCCTTGGCTCTCAAGGTTGTGATCATCATCTTGTTCAAACAATGGCAAACACTAAGGATTCCAAATATGCAGCCTGCGTCAACCTGATCGTGCAATGAAAACATGGCTACTGAATTCCTTCGCACCAAAGATTGCTGCCTCCATTGGTTTGATATCAAATGCCAAGGAGATGTGGGATTCTATCAAAGAGATGTTATCTAATGATGGTAATAATTCTCATATTTTTTCCTTGTTTCAACAACTGATTGATAATAAACAAGAATTTTTTGCTGCCTATAAAGGAATTATCAAGGAATTTCGTGAATTACAACCCCTCTCTACAGATTTAGAAACTCAAAAAGGTCAATGGGAAAATCTCTTTGTTCTTGGATTTCTCATGAATCTGAATGATTAGTATAGTGCTCTTAGAAGTCAATTACTTGGAGACATCATTATGCCAACTCTTCAATAAACTTTCTCTCGCTTGAAAACTGCCTCTTTAACATTTTCATCTCCAACTATTACTCTTGAACAACTTGCTATGGTTGCAGCGCTAGCACATGTACACAATAATGGTAAGAGTGGAGGACGTTATAGACAATGTGATTTTTTGTGGCAAAAAATCACATCATACTAACAATACATGTTAGGACAAACATGGTAAACCTGATTGGGCTACCAAACTTACAAAAAGACACAACACCACTTCTAAGGCGGTTGTTGTTACATTAACTTCTGATGGATCTGCTTCTTCAGCTCGACCTGAGGATGTTATTCAAATTTCTAAAACGGAGTATGAACAGTTTATTCATTTACTACCTCATTTTGTAACCTCTCATACTCTCCAAACAGGAACCACTGCACTTGCAACCTTTCTAGCAGTTCTTGGTTAATAGATTCAGGTGCATCAAATCACAGGATTGGTGACCATTGCTAATTTCATAATTTTACTCCTAGTCAATCGTTGTCACCTATTACTGTTGCCGATGGATCTATTTCTATTATTTCTGGTTTTGGTACCGTTCATACTCCTCTTACACTTAACCAAGTCTTACATGTTCCAAAATTATCGTTTAATCAGGAATTATAGTACTAATTGTTTATGTTGAAGATATATTTTTTCAGGTAACGATGCAAATGGCATTCAAACAACCAAGCAAAACTTGCAACAAAAATTTATCACCAAAGATCTTGGTCAGTTAACGATACTTTCTTCGTATTTAAGTTGCCCATGGTAAAGAAGGTGTCATATTGTCTCAAAGGAAGTGTGCAACTGATCTATTACAAGAAGCAGGTTTACTAGGTGCAAAACCATCAGATACCCCAATGGAACCTAATCTAGACTTGTGGAAGGAGGATGATGACTTTGCTGACAATGGACAATAAAGAAGACTTTAGCTTATTTACTTGACAGTTACTAGACCGGACATTATGCATGACTTGGGCCTGATTAGCCAATTTATGGATAAGCCAAAGAAGGGTAACTGCCAGCAACATTTTGAGATATATAAAAAGAAATCTCCGGGAAAAGGATTATGGTTCAAAAAGAACAAACATGTGAAATTAGTTGGCTATTCAAATGCTAACTATGCGGGTGACAAGAGTGACAAAAAATCTACATCAAGTTATTGTATCTTTGTAGGAGGGAATCTCGTAACTTGGAAGAGTAAGAAACAAACAGTTGTGTCAAGATCTAGCGCTGAAGCAGAGTACCGTGCCATGGCTCATACAACATGTGAGCTGATTTTGTTGAAAGTTCTTGAAGATTTTGGTATCGCCTATTTAAATCCTATTCCAATGCATTGTGATAATCATGCCGCAATGAACGGACAAAGCACATCGAAGTGGATTGCCATTTTGTAAGAAATGCAAAACTGATAAGAAGATTTGCACTCCTTTTATGCAGTCACCTATGGTTTTGGCATTTAGTCACCTATGGATGTGGTCGAGGGTTCCAGTTGGTTTCTTAACTCAAAAAAAAAAAAAAAAAAAAAAAAAAAAAAAAAAAAAGAACAACCCAGAATTGTAAAGAAACAAAGTTGTATAATAAGAAACCAACTCGAACCCTTAACCATATCCATAGGTGACCACATATCAAAACATTAAGCTACCTGTTGGTGGGTCATTTTTTTAAGAAAAATAAGTGCCCACATAACACCTTGTAAGAACCCTGACCAAATAAATGGTGCTATGTTTGCTAAATTGAATGCTTATAACACTAAATTCGATAAGGGATAAAACCAGGATTAAGGGACAATTTGACCTAAAATGGTGAATTAAGTTCATTAGTTTTAGGTGACCTTAAGTGACTACATGAGATTTTTGAGAATTTTATGTGACGTTTAATGTAATTGATTTGTGTTAGCGAATTAAGACCGCAAGTTTATGTGGACGAAAAAACAAAAAAAAAAAAAAAAAAAAAACAAAACAAAACAATACCTTGAGAGAGCTTAAAAAAGCATAAACCTTATTCAGCTGGTAAGTAAATAAACGATATGAAACAACAACAAAGCGTTATCCCCAAATAAATTGGGGTAAGCTACATGAATCTAACTCTTCCGACTTCCATTGCCCTCGATTTAGTGAAATAGATGGTGTGTTTTCCAAATACTTTAAGTCCCTCATAATAAATGCATCTCAATTTATCTTCGATCTACCTCTACAATCTATTTCTTCAGTTTTTAGTGAGTCGAGTTTCTAGTGCGGGCATTTGTAGGCTATCTTTATAGGGGTCCAAATCACCACAACTGCCCTTCCCTATTCTTTGGGTCAATTAGTGCTACTATTAGTTTTCATTGGATTTTTTTTTGATAACCCGGGGTGTCCAAACTTTTTTCAGCCCCTCCCTTCTTTGGTTTGACTAATCCCATGAGAGTTAGTCGGGCACCCCAACTAGTTTTCATTGAATTTATGTATTTCTTATTCTATATTTACTAGTTTTACTACACATCCACATAAGCATCTTCATTTCCGCTAATGTATGTAGTTTTGTTTCTTTGCCGACCACTATTCACAAATAAAAATATAGAAATTATTATTATATTACAGCTGAGGAATATTTTCAACGTTTGGAGAAAGAATACAAAACTTTTTTGAGTAATTCTTTTTTATTTAGTAGTATTGTTGACCTATTGAATGAAAGCTCGCCCCTCTCATCTAATTTGATTTCAACTTAAATTATTGGATTCGTAGGACGAGATCTCAAGACGGTTCATCTGTGTTGGTAGTCTCCCTATCTAATATAGTCTTGATGACTCCACTCCATTGTTTTACTGTAGCAAGTTAAATTAGCAACTAATACCCCTTAGCAAGAATCAACTTGTAGTTTGTTTATTTTCTTTTTTATAAAAAGCAAAATTCTTTTTTTATTGGGTGTAAGAATTATGGAGCTCATGTGGACTAAAAAAGTAAGTAAAACTGCACTGTCGAAAACTACTAGGTTTTATGTGAGATTTTCCCCAATGGTAAGTCTCCTTTATGGTTCAAAGTCATTTTCTGAAAAAGCTTTAAGATGTCTAAAGATGTCATTTACTCAAATAAAACATTTATATAGAATATAAGAACAAAAAGTAGACCTAAGGTAACTAGTGATGCTTAGCGTTGAGTGGAAACGTTTGATACATGTGCCTAAACTTGACTAATTTGGATTGAGACTTCGTTGGTGGTAGCGTTGTTGTAAAGTATAAGAATAGTAAGGAGTTTGGTGCCACAATCTACTTTAGCTAAAATAAATGAGAATTACTTTCATGCTATTAAACTTGTTTCCTAATAATTATCTACAAAAAAGTGGTTATAACCAAAACAAATAAAATATTAACCAAAAAGAAATATATTGTACCTCGAGATTAGTGTCATAAGAGTTTACGTCACACCCACACTCATTTGTTTGGGGACGGGATGAGATATCAATTTTCTAAAGACTTGATCGGTAATAAACCATGTGGCATTTGAGGAATGGCTTGTCTTCGCCTCACTAAAGGTCATGGGTTCTAACCTCTCACTTGAGTAAAAGAGGATTTGTCAGATCAGTTAAAAGTAAACCCCAATACCAAAGCTACACCATTTTTTTCAAACAAGTAGTTCAAGTTTTTGAACTACATTTGAAATTTAAAAGTTATTTTAAAAAGGAAACAAACAAGTACATATGTCCTCAATTACATAGTCAATGTAACTCACATAAGATACCTAAATTTTAATTAGAATAAATAAACCAATTATTAGGGGTGCAGATTAATTGAAACTAAAGTTAGTTTCAAACTCGAAAATATCAAATGGCATGAGGTTTCTACCAAAGGTTGATCCTTAGTTAAAGATTTGCCTAAAACTACAAGTGTGTGAATCCTCCAAAGGGTTAAATTATTGTAGTCCCAAATTGTCCATGAGAAAATGTTTGTGATCAATAAATATGCGACTTCTGCAAACCACCATTTAGGTATTTTCCAAAAGCTTGATTTAAAAAAAAAAAGTAAAATCAACGGGTAAGTTCAATCTATAATGGCAAAAACGCGTAAACCCCAAATAGGTAAATTCAATCCAAGACCATAAATATAGGTGGTCTTAATTAGGTGGCGGTAACGGTATCTTTAACAACAATTAAAAATCAAAAGTAATATTGTCAACCAAAGCATTTCTAGTGAGATGGTAGAGGCATCACTTGCCAAAAGGCAAGGTTTGGGGAGGTCGTGAGTTCGACTCCCACTTAAGTAAACAAAAAAAAAAATTAATATTGTCAAAAAACAAAATGAAAGTTCTCAGTCACTTGTTCATACATTTCTATCTTGAATGTCAATCTTAAGCATCCTCATATTTACCAAATACCAAATTTACCAAGAGAATGTACGATTTTCGTATTTCTAATTAACTTCCGATCAATGTTTTCCAGTGTTTTTAAGGCGTCTCCTAGGCCATGCCTTTGGCGATTTGGAGGCCCACTACCTAGGCCATTGATTAGGCAAGTTGTGGGCCTGTAACTAATAAATACAATACCTAAAGGGGTCTTTGCAAACATGAGAAAATACTTCTTGTGTAGCCTATTCAACCCTACTTTGACCACCTTCTCACCCCTGACACTAAACTTCATCCTCACCCTCACCACCCTCAACCTCGACAAACCCCTAGCTCCGACTAGCCTTCTACTCCCGGTGACTATTTTCGATAACCCCCTCTCATTGATGCATTCAACTTTTTGTGACTTTTGTATGATAATGCAAATCATATAGTTCTTCTAAAACTTGTGTATAGTAACTTCTTATTTAAAAAATGAGGTTGAGAATATGTGGGTCAAAATATGTGAGTGAAAATATGGAGGTGAAAATGTGTGCCTACAATTGAGGGGCCTCGGAATAAATTACATAATCTCTTAGGGGGATCCAAGTAAATATTTGTATGTTTGCCTAGGATTTGCCTCCTGCCTTGAAAATACTTCCAATGCTAGTTGAGAATGTTCTGTGTTAAGTAGCGAAGTCGCAGTGACGTAATGAAGTAGACAAGCAGGCTTTATTGCTGATCAAACCCCAGACAAAAAGTACATCAACAGTAAAAGATAACTATCCCAGAGAAAGAGACAAACTCCTCTCACCAGACACAAAGTCACCACTTAACAGAGAAAAGTCATCCCCTCCCATAGTAACACAATCTACCTTTTATATCAACACCCCCCATCCCTATCATCTATACAATATCCGGACACCCTGACTTAGCCAACATTATTGGACCCATCTTAGCCACTAGAGGTGGAAAGCCCACTTGGGTTAACAGCAGTAGAGGGAACGGTGAGGCCCACGTCTGACCCACTCTTCTTACTCTTCCTTTGATACACCTTCGCGATGAGGGGCCTAACAACACTCCCCCGATGGACAGCCACCTTGTCCTCAAGGTGAAAAGCAGGAAAAGACTTGCGGACATGACGCACTAACTCCCAAGAAGCATCAGAATCTGGTAAGGAGGACCATTTGATCAAAACCTCCGGGCCCGCAGCTAGGCAACGATAAGCCAAGATATCTTCAGGTTCAACAGAGAGAGTGATGGAATCAGGGGCCAGAGGAGGGAGGATGGGGGAAACTGGAATGGGCCCAACGACCTTGCGGAGCAGAGAGACATGAAAAACTGGGTGAATGGCAGCTGCTGAGGAAGCTCGAGACGATAGGCCACCGCGCCAATGCGCTCCAAAATCTTGTAAGGGCCGTAGAAGCGGGGGCTGAGCTTCATGTTCGAGCGACGCGCAACCGTGTGTTGGCGGTACGGCCGCAGCTTCAGATACACCAAATCCCCCACGGCAAAAGAGAGATCACGGCGGTGCTTGTCGGCTTGCTGTTTCATGCGATTCTGGGCCAAGAGCAGCTGATCGCGCAATTCGGCCAGGGCGCGGTCACGGGACAGCAAGAAGGAATCCACATCCAGATTCGTCGGACCCGGTAAAGACCCATAACGCACCACAGGTGGCGGATCGCGGCCATAGAGAACCTTGAAAGGTGAGCAGCGCAGGGAGGCATGGAATGAGGTGTTGTAACAGAACTCCGCCCAGTGGAGCCATGGTGACCAGTCCTTCGGGTGTTGGTGGATAAAACAACGGAGGTACGTCTCCACACAACGGTTCACCACCTCAGTTTGGCCATCACTTTGAGGATGATAGGCGGAGCTGCGGTGCAAAGTAGTGAGCTGCTGCCGAAACAATTCGCACCAGAAACGGCTGAGGAACACACGGTCGGGGTCAGACACAATGTTGTTCGGGAAACCATGAAGGCGAACAACTTCCTTGATGAATACCGAAGCCACTGTCTGAGCCGAGAAGGGATGGCGAAGAGGCAAAAAATGGGCAAATTTGCTCAGCCGGTCGACCACCACCAAGATCGAGTTAGCCCCGTGGGAGACAGGAAGACCCTCAATAAAATCCATGGAGATATCATCCCACACTTTAGCCGGAATCGGCAATGGTTGCCGAAGGCCAGCTGGTGAAGCAGTCTCATACTTGTTGCGTTGGCACACATCACAGGAAGCCACGTAGGAATGGATGTCACGCTTCATGCCCGGCCAAAAAAACTCAGCTGCAAGACGCCTATAGGTTTTGAGAAACCCGCCGTGCCCCCCCACAGGAGAGGAGTGGAAATCGGACAGTAGCTTGGACTTGAAAGAAGAGGTAGCTGGTAAGACCACCCGACCCTTATAATGAAGGAGTCCATTGAGAAGAGACCAACCTGGTTTAGCGGAAGCATTTCGGGATAGAGAAGCCTTGAGTGCATTGAAAGTGGGATCAGCCGAGACTTCCTGGTCGATGAGAGAAGAGTCGGGCAGGGACGAGACCGACAGAGAACCCAGTGTTTTTAAGGCGTCTCCTAGGCCATGCCTTTGGCGATTTGGAGGCCCACTACCTAGGCCATTGATTAGGCAAGTTGTGGGCCTGTAACTAATAAATACAATACCTAAAGGGGTCTTTGCAAACATGAGAAAATACTTCTTGTGTAGCCTATTCAACCCTACTTTGACCACCTTCTCACCCCTGACACTAAACTTCATCCTCACCCTCACCACCCTCAACCTCGACAAACCCCTAGCTCCGACTAGCCTTCTACTCCCGGTGACTATTTTCGATAACCCCCTCTCATTGATGCATTCAACTTTTTGTGACTTTTGTATGATAATGCAAATCATATAGTTCTTCTAAAACTTGTGTATAGTAACTTCTTATTTAAAAAATGAGGTTGAGAATATGTGGGTCAAAATATGTGAGTGAAAATATGGAGGTGAAAATGTGTGCCTACAATTGAGGGGCCTCAGAATAAATTACATAATCTCTTAGGGGGATCCAAGTAAATATTTGTATGTTTGCCTAGGATTTGCCTCCTGCCTTGAAAATACTTCCAATGCTAGTTGAGAATGTTCTGCAGTATAGCGGAGTAACCCGCAAGTGTATTTACAATAGATTATAGTTGCTTGTGCCAAATGGGTCCAAGAAAATGAACAGTGAGGAAAAAAAGTTTTTTTTTTTTTTTTCAAGAAAGGAAAAAAAACTTGATTTACGCTATTTGTTCTTCCTTGTAATCATGATATACCAATTGATATGAGTGGGTAAGAATTCTTCAATTGAAATTGACTACCCCCTCATTAGATCTACCAGGAGCCAGCAACTAACCAAATACGTTGAGCCATTGACCTCCATTGGAACTCAATTATTCAAGATGGAGGAGGGAATATCACATGCAAAATAACTATTAACCAGATGTCAAGATGATAGACTTCAATGATGATTGACTTAGAAGAATCGGGTTCAGACATTTATGATCAAAATATGAACTTGAGTTTTCAACATTTTATATCTATTACCTAATGATAAGGTATCATTTGTACAAAGGTCTGTAAAAATAAGTAACCATTAAAACAGCCCAAGCAAGACAGGATGTTGTGTCTAACAGTCCACAATAATGTAATCACGACATTAATGCAAAAAACTATAAGGTGAAATAGGGAAGGACCATCCAGATTAAAAATGAAATTCAAAGAAAAATCTTGACAGTTGAAACACGATGTACATCATGCTTCAATATATATTAAGGTCTTGGCCTATCAGACTATGAAGTATAAACTACAGGTAAGATGATTTTCAGGATTCAAAACAAAAATCAGGTATTGTCCCAAAACAAAAAGCACATTACCTATATAAACTAATAAAAGAAAATTACCGAAAAGATTATTCGTCGAAACTATGGTAACAACTGCTGGATCTGTCCTTGCTATAAATAAGAAACAGTCATAGCCACCAAAAGATCAAATGATGACAAAGTGAGAATGGGAAATGAAACACAGAAATTACCATCATAGTTGCCATCAACGATCCGGGTGGAATCATTGTAATTGTCCATCGATATAATAGCCATGCTGGGCATGAAATTAAGCACCTTCTCAGTAAATACAGACTTTCCAGCGCCACTAGGGCCAGCTACACCCACCAATATTATTCCTTCATTGTGTTGGGCCAACAATTGACACGCACGAATTACAATAAAGAAGCCCTTCTCAAAGGACAAAGAATCTCGGATAGGAACAATTTCATAACGGTCTGAATCATCCCTCTTTTTTACCAATTGAACCTGATCTCTTAAAAGACCCGGCTTTCGCTTTAGAGATTCAGCCTCAGAAGTAGAATTAGCCATGTCAAACCTGAAAAATATAATAGTATCCTTAATTTTATGCAAGGGAATGGTAAATTGGTGCATTTAATAGAAAAACGTTCTGTCACAAATCCAGCGCAGCAATGCTTGTGACATCAATACGAATTTTCTGAATGGAAAACAGTTACATGTAAAAGTAACCTTGGATGTGACTTTCGGCACTGCACAATAGAGCCATTGAAACACTCTTAAACAAGAAATTATCTCATGGATTTAAAAGAATTACAAGAAAAGGCACCAGCAACGGCAAGGAGCAATATCAAGAACATACAAACCATTCCATAATTGATAAGAAAGCATAATGCACTTAGATTTCACCCTCTAGTTGTCATGAATATAGATCTATCAATTCATAAAATCAAAAAAAAAAAAAAAAAAAATTCAAACTAGAATAGATTGGGAAAAAAAAAAAAAAAAAAAACCAAGAATTTCTTCACATTACTCATCAAAATCATAACCGTCATCACAACCAACTGTGATCAGCTGAAGGACCCGCCCAAAACAAACGTCTATGCATAAACACATAGGATCCGAGAAACAATCAAATGGAAAACACGATTATCAAAATCAAATCTCATTAACCAAGACATTCCATAGAAAGAAAGATCTTCCAAACATCAAACACACAAACACACAGAAGAGGGTATGATCCAAAACGAGAAACAATGCGTTCCTCTTTACGTCCTACATTCGGATCTAGTTTTCGATCCCAACAAATACACGAACATCAAAAAAATGAGAAACAACGGACACCCAGATAACAAAATGCAAGTATCAAAAAACCCAGAAGAGAGTATGATCCAAAGATGAATATCTATGGAGATGCATTGTCAATTATAGCACTAACCGATTCTTTCAGTATGAACAAGGAAGAAATTGAAGAAAAGCTTATACGGCTTTCTTCAGATTCCCTTTTCTCTCTTGTTACCGGGAAACAACGTGCTTCTCAAAGAATAGAAATGGGCAATGTTCTTCAATCCCAAATCTTTTGGGGCCTGTTTGAAAAATTGAAATCAAGAGTAGTTGGAACATGAGAGACAAAGATCAACAGAGTGAAAGGTCTTTTTATTTTGTACTGTTGGGTCACAGAAAGAAAGCACATCCGTGAAGCACAAAAAGGTGGGAGGACCAATACTAATATAATAATGATTTTGGAGAGAGATCTTTTGTTGATCCTGGTTTGGGCGGATTTGGCTTCTGTTTTTATGATTTGTGTGATCTACCTATAATTGGTTTTGGTGTCTAAGCCCACCTTGAATTTATGTGCATAAGACATGCTCAACGAGACGAGTGAGAAAAATCCAACAAAAGAACTAGGCCCTTGTGCAAAAGAACTAGGCCCTTGTGCACCTCGTGCTCATGTTTATTGCTCACATGTAGCTTTTGTATCATTTAGTTACATTTTATATTTTTTACAATTAGTTTGCATGGCAACCAAACTCTCTGCATGCTTTTTTACTTTTCAAAAGCTTGTATCAACGCCATCAAAGGATAAGCTAAAAATTCCAACAAAATTGAAAATAGATTTCATTAAATTAGATATACAAAAGTAAACCATACTTTGATATGTGATTTCCTTCTCTGGCTGTTCGATCTTTGGGTCGTTCAAGCGCGCGTTCTCTGTCGGTAATCTAAACACGAATGGTGATCATAATTTGGATTATTAGCCCCAAGAGAAATTAAAAATGTTTTTCTTCCTCTCCCAAAATTCAGAGAACTAAAAAATAGCAAAAAATGAAAAACTTTTCTCGTATAAGGGTTTCAACCTTTATTTATATGTGCAGATAAGTCCTCAATTAAAATCATATTCGTAATATAACTATTGTGTTTAGGCGGCTTAAGCAAATTATACATACGCCCATATTAGTAAGTTATCATATAATAAATCGTAAGAGCTTTTATGTTATGAATTTTATCATATAAAACTCACTACTCTAGATCAATTGAAATTTCGGAAAGTCATTCTTTGTGTGTGATCCAATAGGTTCATATGACGTTAGCAGTGAACCAAAAACCATTTTGGTAGACAAGTCATAAGCAATCTCCAGCAAGACATTATATTACCAAAGTAGCACGAATATCAAAATCGATACAACCTAATAAATAACATATATCATATTCTATTATCGTGCGATATCCTTTGATTAAAGATAATGCATGGAAAGTCACCATTAATGTTCAATCATACTAGTTTCGATCTTTAGTTAGACTGATAACACCCAAGTGACATTGATCATATCAATTCACATGGACTTGACCATTATCAGTCTATCATATCGAGGGATCCACATATATCTCTTTCTATATGAGAGGGACAAATTTTATCTTGATTGCACACCTTCATATATTATTCACATGATAACCAATCACAATATTTATAATTGTCCGGTTAAAGACAATGTTTAATTGTGTCATGTACAAGTTCTCCAACTTCAACCACAATCTCTTAGCCGTTGTCTCTTCTGAAACTTCTCTGAATACTTCGTCGCCCAAACACAACAAGATTGTACTATGTGATTTTTGTATGGCCTCGTCTTTCTCAACCTCTGCCAATGATGCCAGCAATGCATTTTTTCCCGGTAGCGCTTTCTGCAACCCTTTTTGAACTAATAAAACTTGCACCTTTATCTGCTACAAGTTGAAGTCATTCTTCTCATCAAACTTTTTGACCTTGTATTTTGGAGTCATCTCAACTATTTGTACCCATTATTGCATAGAGCTCACTGTCACGATCCCAATGCAAAAAATGACGCTCAGGCTCGACACCAAACGACTTTGTAAATAAAAAAAAAAAAAACAAAATTCTGCCGTAGATTAATCCCTAAGGCGTGTTCCGGATCTGTGCAGTTACAGTGCACACCTTTTTTTCTTTTTCTTGTTTTTTTTTTTTTTTTGTGGTAGAAAACATTGTTAATTACCAAAATTACAACTTAGGCGCATCATGCGCTAATAGCCTAATAGTAACGAGACGCTTCTAGGAGCCTTACTACGGACCTATCCAACTCAGAGTACATTACTTCTTTAGCTAAACAGTCAGCGCACGAATTACATTCTCTAAACATGTGCCGAATAGTAATACCCCTCTCCTGATGTAGAGTATTCTTTATATCCCGAACCAGAGAGTCAAGCAACGGTGGAGAAGAATGTTCGTTGATGAGCTTGACAACCTCCAATGAGTCCGATTCAACCAGGAGGTTCTTGTATCAGCGATCCAGGGCCATCTCCAAACCTAGCTTCGCTCCCCAAAGTTCCGCAATTACAGATGAGCAACAACCAAGAAATCTCTGAAACCCCCATAGGAAAGCCCCTTTGTCAGCAAGCCTGCTGCAGCTGCCTTTCCCGACACCGGATCTACAGCGCCATCACAATTCCTGAACTTGGAGGTACCCAACTGCAATCTGCCCTCAATTGAGATGAGATACCTGAACGCCTCACGAGAGTCGAAGCCCGGATGATTTCCTCTGTCCGCGTCCGTATACATCTGATAGAATCATAAGGTGTCCCTTTCCCTACACCAAACATGAACTCATTCCTCCAGTTCCAAATCAGCCTACAAGCAACTCCAAATACAGTACGCTAACCCTTGTCCTTATCATACAAATTATAATCCAACCACTCTTCCAGATCCATTGTGAAAAAACATCGATCCAGATTCCAGATTTGCATGAGCGAATTGACACCAAATTTCCTTAGCATGAGTACAATCCCGAATGGCATGAAGAGTTGATTCAACCTCAGACCCACATCTCTTGCAAATCTCCGTACAAGTAATTTGACGTTAAAGACAATCCTTCCCTGTGAGAATTTTGTCATGCCTCGCTAACCAAAGAAAAGACCGGATGCGTTGCGGACCCTCCCATCTCCAAATATGATTCCATCCTCTAGTACCATTCAGTGGTACGTTTCCTGCAACAAACTTATAAGCTTCCTCAACAGTGAATACCCCTTTCTTATTAAATCTCCAACTAACAGAGTCCCTTCCCCTGTTCAATGATGGTGCAGGAATAGCTATAATCCTCTCATAAACATCCACTGGAAGAAAGCTACTGATTTTATCAAAATCCCAACCCCCAGAAAGAAGGGCGAAATCACACACTTTTGAATCTCAATCTTCTTCAAGAAGCTCTTGATCAACATAAAAATGGAGTGGGTTTAAACCTATTAACGATAATGCTTTTAACTGCTGCAATCAATTATATATTTTTCGTTATTATATTTCTTGCTTTTTAAGTTATCTTTTAGTTGTTGAGAAGTTAGATTAGGATAAAGTTTTTATTTTTTAGGATAAGAGTTTTATTTCAACTTTAGTTCTTGTTACTTAAGTGTATTAAAATACATGTGCAAATCTGCTCATATAAGCAGCATCAAGAAATAAAATAACCATATTTAAGTTTTTGTTTTTCTTCCTTTTATATAGATCAATTTTTCTTCTTTCCTCTATTCAATTTTACTTCTCTTTGATTTTCTCCAACAAATTGGTATCAGAGCCCTTATTTTCTTAAGGGACTTGTGGTTGAGAGAAACTTTTTTTCTGCATCCAAGAACTTCCATGGATTCAGATTCAATTCTTGAAAAGCCTTTCACCTCTCTTGCACCGCCGGTGTTCGATGGTGAGGGTTATCATATATGGGCAGCCAGGATGGAGGCACATCTGGAGACGAATGATTTATGGGAAGCCGTTGAGGAAGACTACGAAGTTCTTCCCTTACCCGCAAATTCAACAATGACGCAAATCAAGTATTACAAAAAAGTCAAGAAAATCTAAGGCAAGAGCTATGTTGTTTGCTGCAGTCTCTTCTGAAGTCTTCGTAAGGATTATGTCATTAAAAGTCGGCCTTTGAAGTATGGAACTACCTAAATAAGGAGTACGGAGGAGATGAAAACATCAAAGGAATTAAGGTTCTCAACTTAATCAGAGAATTCGAGCTTCAGAGAATGAAGGACTTAGAGACGGTGAAGGAGTATTCAGATAGATTACTTGGAATCGCGAATAAAGTGAGATTACTCGGTTATGAATTTTCAGACTCTATGATTGTGCAAAAAATTCTTGTAACCACCCCGACAAGGTTTGATGCTACTATTTCATCACTTGAAAATACAAGAAATTTGGCCAACGTTAATTTGGCGGAATTGTTGAGTGCTATGTAAGCACGGGAACAAAGAAACCTCATTAGATCTGAAGGGTCTGTTGAAGGTGCATTAGTTGCGAGAGCTAAATTCAGCCGAGGACAAAAATAGAAGAAAGTTGAGAAGAACAAGAAAGGAAATTCAGGTTTTGATTCTCCTAACACTAATAAGGGAACAAAATATGATTTTCCTCCTTGTAAGCACTGTGGAAGAAAGGGCCATCACCCTTCTAAATGTTGGAAGCGACCGGATCAACAATGTGAGAAATGTCAGAAGATGGGACATCATCAGAAAATATGTAGAAGTAATCCACAACAAAGACAAGTGACTCAAGTCAACCTTCAACAAAAGAATGATGCACAAGTTGCATATCAAGGAGAGGATGAACATCTTTTTGTTGCATCTTGTTTTGCAACAAGTAGTACAAGTGATAAGTGACTTGTAGATAATGGTTGCACCAACCACATGACTTTCGATCGAGACCTCTTTCGAGAATTAGACACTTTTGTAACATCCAAAGTTTGAATTGGCAATGGAGAGTACCTTGCGGTAAAAGGAAAATGCACAGTTGAAATTGAAAGTATTTCGGGTACAAAACTAAGCAAAGATGTATTATTTGTACCTAATATAAGCCAAAATGTGTTAAGTGTTGGCCAACTTCTTGAGAGAAGTTTCAAAATAATATTTGAAAACAATCAATGTTTGATCAAAGATTCGAAAGGTGAAGATGTGTTTAAATTTAACATGAAAGGGAAAAGCTTTGCATTAGATCCTTTGGATGAGGAAAATGCAGCCTATTCAGCCATGAAAACTAATACAGAATTGTGGCACAAAAGGCTTGAACACTTCAATCACAAAGCTGTGATGACTTTGCAGAATAAAAATATGGTTTAAGGACTTCCTCATCTTGAACTAGATATTCGAGTTTGCATTGCTTGTCAACAAAGAAAGCAAACAAGACTTCCCTTTAAACAGGCAACCTGGAGAGCCACTGAGAAGTTGAAGCTGATTCATACTGATGTGTCTGGACCTCATAATACTCCATCTTTAAATGGGAGTAAGTATTTCTTGATTTTCATTGATGACTACTCAAGAATGTGTTGGATTTATTTTCTTAAATTCAAATCAGAAGTTGCTGGTGTGTTATGGAAACTCAAACAATGGATTGAAACACAAAGTGGTCACAAAATTCAAGTCTTGAGATCAGATAATGGTAAGGAAATATACCTCAAATCAGTTCAATCTATTTTATGAAGAAGCTGGAATTGAACATCAACTCACTGCTCCATATACTCCACAACAAAATGGAGTTAGTGAGAGGAAAAATCGTACCATAATGGAGATGGTCAGATGCTTGATGTTTGAGAAGAATTTGCCGAGAGAGTATTGGGCAGAAGCATCACATACTGCAGTATTCTTCTAAATAGGTTGCCTACAAAAGCAGTAGTTGGAAGAACTCCATATGAAGTATGGCTTGGATTCAAACATTTTTTGAAAAATCTCAAAGTATTTGGATGTCTTTGTTTTGTTTATGTTCCTCAAATTAAAAGGGACAAACTAAACAAAAAGGCAGAAAGAATGGATCTTTATAGGTTATAGCCTAACTTCTAAAGCATACAGAATATTTCAACCAAACATCAAGAAAATTCTGATAAGCATAGATGTACATTTCATGGAAAATGATGAGTGAGATTGGAAAAGAAAGCATCCAATTTCAGAACCTATCCATGTTTCAAAATTACAACTCAATCCAGATGAGTTGGTTGATGATGTACCAGTTAGAGGTATGAGATCACTTTTCGAAATTTATCAATCATGCAATGTAGCTTTACTTGAACCTTCAAACTTCTGGGAAGCTGCAAAAGATTCAAGATGAGTTGCTGCCATGGAGGAGGAGATAAGCATGATTGCGAAAAATCAAACTTGGCAACTGGTGAAAAGGCCTGAAGATAGAAAAGTGATAGGCGTAAAATGGGTGTTTAAAACTAAGCTGAATTCTGATGGTTCAATCAACAAGCATAAAGCTAGGCTTGTTGTGAAAGGCTATGCTCAGATTTTTTGTGTTGATTTTTCTGATACTTTCGCTCCTGTTGCTAGATTGGAGACAATCAGATTGTTGCTTGCAATAGCCGCACAAAAGAGCTGGAAAGTTTATCAACTTGTTGTCAAATCAGCTTTCTTGAATGGCTTATTGGAGGAGGAGATCTATGTAGAGCAACCTGAAAGATTTGTTGCAAAAGGAAAATAAGATGATGTGTACCTTCTTAAGAAGGCCTTATATGGCTTGAAACAAGCTCCAAAAGCTTGATATAGTAGAATTGATGTGCACTTGACGGAGTTGAATTTTAACAAAAGCCTCAATGAATCGACTATCCACATCAAAGGGATGGACACAAAACAAAAGAAAGGAGAAGTCTTCATTTGTCAAAGAAAGTATGCCAATGATATTTTGAAGAAATTTAGAATGGATGAATGCAAGAGTGTTGATACTCCCATGTGTCAAAAGAGAAGCTATGCAAAGATGACGAAGCTGAAAAGGTTGATGAAACCTACTATAGAAGCTTAGTAGGTTGTCTTATGTATCTAACTGCTACAAGGCTTGATATCCTATATTCAGTAAGTCTATTATCTAGATTTACAAATTGTGCGTGATCGAAACGCATCTCGGAGAAGTTTGCTAAAAGAGTCCTTAGATATGTGAAGGGGACATTGAATTATGGAATCAAATTTTGTGCAAGTCAGAATTATGTGTTGCATGGCTACTCTGACAGTGATTGGGCAGGCTCACTTGATGATATGAAAAGTACATCTGGTTATTGTTTCAAGTTTGATTCAGGAGTGTTCTCTTGGAGTTCTAAAAAGCAAAGTAAAGTAGCTCAATCAACAGCAGAAACTGAATTTATCGCAGCAAGAACAGCTGCAAATCAGGCTTATGGTTAAGGAAAATGTTAGAAGATTTACATTTGAAGCAAAAAGGAATGCACAGAGTTGTTTGTTGACAATCAAGCTGCCATCGCTATCTTTAATAATCCTGTTTTTCATGGGAAAACAAAGCACTTCAACATCAAATTATTCTTTCTTAGAGAAGTGCAAAAGGAAGGTTTAGTTAATTTGAAGTATTGCAAGTTTGATCTTTAACTAGCTGATATATTAACAAAACCTCTGTCAAGAAGCAAGTTCGAATTTCTTAGAGAAAAGCTTGGAGTTTACAGCAACCAAAGCAAGGAGGAGTATTAACGATATTGCTTTTAACTGCTGCAACGTATTAGGGACATCAATATTCAATTATCTATTTTTCGTTATTATGTTTCTTGCTCTTTAAGTTATCCTTTAGTTGTTGATAAGTTAGATTAAGATACAAGTTTCTATTTTTTAGGATAAGAGTTTTATTTCAATTTTAGTTCTTATTACTTAAGTGTATTAAAATACACGTGCAAATATGTTTATATACAGATCGCAGCATCAAGAAATAAAAGAACCAGATTTAAGTTCTTGTTTTTCTTCCTTTTATATAGATCAGTTTTTCTTCTTTCCTCTATTCAATTTTACTTCTCTTTGATTTTCTCCAACAAAACCCTCCACCCATCTATCTTTCCAGAAATTCACAGATGTACCATCAGCAACCTCCATAGTAATCCTTTCCAGAAAGCTAGGCCAAATACGACATAACCTCCTCCATACCACTGAAGCCGGCTTATTTCCCCAAGGTGATGGTGTTGTGACGCTAACTTTGCAATATTTAGCTTTCAAAACTTGGGCCCAAAGACTATCTTCCTTAGTTAAGAATTCCTAACACAACTTCATAATGAATGTTGTATTATTATCCTCTGTGGTTCTCAACCCAAGACCCCCATCCTCCTTAACTAAACAAAGAGTGTCCCATTTAATGAGGTGAACTTTCTTCTGGGCCCCTGATGATCCCCATATGAAAGCTCTGGCTAATTTATCCACCTCATTGCATACATGAATAGGAAGCTGAGTTGTTTGCATTTGAAACATAGGAATGGATTGTAAACAAGACTTTGCTATAGTGATTCGACATGCCATGGATAAATTCTCAACTTTCCACCCCGATAGTTTAGCCCTTAAAGATCCCAGAATATCTGCATACATATATCTTTGTTGATTCTTCCATGGATGATAGGAGAGCCAAGATACCTGCCCAAGTTATGAGTAATGCCAAACCCAAACTCCCTGCTAATGTATTGTTTAGTCTGTTGACTAACATTCTTTGAGAAAAATAGTTTTGTCTTGCTCTTATTTACCCTCTGCCTTGGACAACAAGCAAAGCTATCTAGAATGTCTTTAATCACTCGTACTTGTTCCATTGAAACCTCAGCAAATAAAAACATGTCATCGACGACAAAAATGTGAGAGATACTTGGAGCATTCCTCGACACCTGAATACCCTTCCAAATATTTTTCTCCATTGAGTCTCGTATTCCATGAGCTAACAACTCCATACATATCACAAATAAGTATGGAGATAAAGAGTCACCTTGTCTTACCCCTCTAGAAGGTTTAAAGGAATCTGTTAGGCCCCCATTCCAAAGTACTTTCATAGTAGCAGTAGATACACACTTCATAATTCAGTCAACCATATGAGGAATCAAACCTATCGATTGTAGAGAAAATCTTATGAAACCCCAATGCATCCTATCATAAGCTTTCTCTAAATCAATCTTAATGGCCATCCAGCCTTTTTCCAGTCTTTCTTCTCATAGAATGAACCACTTCTTGGACTAATATAGTATTGTCTCAGGAACAAAACTAGACTGTGTCTTAGATACTAAGCAGTCCATTCCTAGCCGGATTTGATTAGTTATCACTTTTGTTATGGCTTTATATACCACATTACATAAACTAATAGGTCCCAAACCATCAAAACTCTCTGGGGTCTTAGACTTCAGTATTAAAACCACAAGTGTATCATTAAGGTCATCTGGTAAAGAACCATTTTCAAAGAAATCTTTGACGTAGTTAACCACTGATTCCCCTACCATACTCCAGTGAGAATGACAGAAGATTGGGCTCCACCCATCAGGTCCTGGAGCTTTATATGCTCCCATATCAAAAATTGATTTTTTAACTTCTAACGGATCCACCACAGCCGCTAGGATAACATTGTCTGCATTTGTTAAAATATTGAACCTGTGATGCCAAGGAAGAGAGTAGTCAGATGAAGAATCCTCTGAATATAGGTTGGTATAATACTGCACTGCCATCTCTTTCGGCTTGACTTGATCAGATACCCAATTACCATCAGCATCTTTAAGGCTTTCAATCCTATTCTGCTTCCTTCTGCCCAAAGTACTTAAATGGAAAAAATCTAGTATTCCTATCCCCAAAATGAACCCATTTGGACCTTGATTTTTGGTACCAAAGAAGTTCCTCTTGAAGAAGGACATCTTCAAAGAGTTTCTGAAGTTTCTGTCTTTTCTCATATAAAACTGAAGTATTATTCCTTTCCAACTTCCTATCCAACACATCAAGCCCGTGGTGGAGTCTCCTTTTCCTTATGAAAATATTCCCAAATACCTCAAAATTCCATGTTTGCAATTTGGATGACATAGACTTGGATACAGTACACAATTCTGAAGAGTTTGACCAATTATCTGCAACAAATTTAGAGAAATCCTCATTAGTTGTCGAACATGCCTGAAATCGAAACGGTCTCCTTGATGGAGGTGGTGTCCCATCCGCTTTTAGGGTAAGTAAAATAGGCCTGCGATCTTATTTGAATCTTGTGAGATGGACTAAGGAACTCTTAGGAAAATGTAGGCGCCATTCCTCAATACATACAGCTCTATCTAATCTCTCATGCATACGCCCACGGTACCATGTAAATTTGGGCCCTTTAAAACCCAAATCCATTAAGTTACATTGAGACAAGACCCCATGAAACTCACGACATTTGGATTGGTTAGCTGGAGCACCACCCTTCTTCTCATCAACAGATAGATAAACATTGAAGTCCCCTATAACAGCCCAAGCTGTACTGTCAGCAATATGGAGATTACTTAGCCTAGACCAAAGGACCCTTCTAGCTCTAGGCACTGGTGAAGCATAAACCACTGTAAGTAAGCCATCCTTCATGTCTTTCCTCCACTCTAAATGAATCGTTTGTTTATTAGTTTCTTGTATAGTAACATGAATATTTTGCTCAGACCACGAGAGCCATACACCACTAGAGAAACCAAAAACATTTTCCTTCCATGAATTAGAAAATCCTAGACTTCGAATCACCTGATCAGCTTTTGTGCCACTAATCCGAGGTTCTAGAATAGCAACAATGTCTGGCTTATGTAGCCTGACAATTTCTCGAAATGAAGATTTAAATTTGGGACATTTCGCCCCTTGACAATTCCATGTTATAATAAACATAAATAACAATATAAATAAATAGGAAAAATATAAAAGGAAATGGCACACCCATCCTCAAGCTTCCATCTGATGTTGTCCCTCATCTACTTCTGTTAATGGAGTAGACTTATCAATATGAGCATGTATGGTAGTATCATGGTTAAGAGACTACACTGCATCACCATTTGAATTTGTAATCTAACCATCTCAAATCCGAATAGACTCTCCCACACGACTCCTCTTCATCCCAATCTCAGCACCTTCCACATCACTATGGAATGGCGTAAAAATAAACTGGGTATTGCATTGAATGTGTAATTTATTCTTGGATCTTATTAAGGGATCCTTCCTCGGGGCTGCATTAGTAATATCAACTAATGGACCTGACGTAAATCAGCCAGTACTGAGCTTGAAAGAGGTCTTGGAAATTGATGAAAAATGTGTAGCCTGTGCCTGACCTCTTTCGGGAGATTCGTGGGCTTTGCCTTTTGCTTTTTCTTCCTTTTTCATTAGTCCAATATTCTCTCCTTGATCGATTTTCTTACTTGAGAAAACTTTCAAGACTACATCAGGTGACTTTCCTATCTTGACTTTCGGAGTCGCAAACGACGGTTTCTTCTCCTTGGTAGCAAGTAAAGCGAATCGGTTATTACGAGAATCAGGATTATTGTCTTTCATATCCATAACCCCCGTAACCGTCTTCCGTGAACTGTCATCAACGATTTGCTTCATCGGGCGTCTCCCCTTCCGCTGTGCTATCATCCAAGCCCATACTCCGATTGTGTTTCCTTGGTCACCGATGATGAACTCACTGCCATAGTTGGGGCCTTATCACCCCTCTTCGAAGCCTCATAGATGTTCGCTTCAATGGACAAGCCATCATGCTATGACCATACCTTCCACATGTAAAACATATAAAAGGAATACCTTCATACTCAAACGGATTGCCAAAAACTAAAGTAAAGGCTTCGCAAAGTCGATCTCAACAGTGACCCTAGCGAATTGATTTCGATTTGCATTAGAAGTGTGCAAATCGACATTCAGAGGCCTACCTAATACTTTTGCCAATCCCATCACAATATTCTCATGAATGTATTGTGCGGGAAGATCAGGAAAACGGATCCAAACAGATGCCGATGAAATCGTAGATTCTGTTGCTTGAAATTTCGGATGCCACTTTTGAACATGAACAGATAAAACATGCCCTAGAACAACCCATGGGCCCTCAAACAGAGCCTTCTCTATGTCATATTCCATTGATAACTTAACAAGAAAGAAATCATTTTTAAGATCTCTAACATAAAACTCCCCTTTAGGATCCCATAATGCTCTGATTCGGTTACAAAGCATATATATTGAACCCCAGTTTCCTTCCAAGCAACTTGACGATGAGAATATTCTCCATTTGCTTATCCATCAGTCCCTGAAGACGCTGTGATA
Organism: Stephania yunnanensis; assembly: GCA_039657365.1. NCBI lineage: Eukaryota > Viridiplantae > Streptophyta > Magnoliopsida > Ranunculales > Menispermaceae > Stephania > Stephania yunnanensis. The sequence goes on along the minus strand of CM077589.1, from coordinate 19,569,635 downwards.
TCATGACAAAAGGCCCAATTTCATCTCGATTAATAACCATATCCCCTTTTTCCAGCGGTATGGTAGAATGAAATGCATTCTTCAGACATCGAATTCGTTGGTACCGCAGATCCCTTGGTCAAATTCTGATCAACACAATGCATATAATTTGGTAAATAAATGCTAGAAAGAAACATATGCAAGAAGTTACCACGGTAAAACTAGTAAGTATAGTATGAGAAATAAAGATTAAAGTTGCAATAAAGTGTTATTAAGCTCGGCCATGTTGGGGTGCCTTAGACTCATGTTGGGCTGCCCTTCATTCCATATAAAGATGACCAACTTCTCGCCAGTAGAGGCTCTTCAGATTAATGGAAGGAACACATCCTCGTATTCTTAGGGGAATTCTCTGATATACTCACAAGGTTTCTAGATGATGCAGTGAAAGTCTTCCAAATTGATTATTCGAAATCCATGAATAATATAATCTAAGGCACTCAAAATTAAAAATCATAATTCTCTAAAAATAAATCAAGTTCTTTATTCATAATCAATCAGTCTCCTTATTAATTACATCAACTTAGTCATCTATATAGGCCTTTAATTAAGCGTACATAAAAGTAGTAAAAAAAGGAACGTAATCCAGCAAATAGCAACTTTCTAACAAAAGTTTTTTGATAAATAGCAACTTTGTAAAAATTAAAGAATCCTAATTGAATATATACTAAAATATACCTAAATATCCTAATTAAACCTAAGCATGCACACGTTCACGACTAGTTGCTATGAACTAGTATTGGACTGCTAATATAAACTTTATTTATAATAAAGATTAAAGTCACATATCTAGTAATATAACTAATAAAAAAATAGAGTAAAAATCAATAGATGTCTAATTGTTCTTGTGTAGTTAACAAATCGATCCTCCATGGTAATGACCAATGGTACGCCATGATCTTTGTTACTTTGCATCACCGAAACTATGTGATTCTAAGTCGGAAAGGGTATCCTTCGATATAATCTAAAGAATCTGACTTTGAATATTCTCGTGGAAAAGTGCTTGGTAGATTTGCTCTATCGGATCCCCATCCTTCTCGTATCACAATATCACACAAATCACACTCATCTTGAATATATACATCCATATGCTTATCAAGGCTTCCTTTGGCAATGATAAAAGAAAAGGGAATTCATATAATATAATTTCATAATAGATAGCTCAAATTACCCAACAAGGACAAATAACATGCTATTTTTAACACATGAATGAAATGAGATAAATATCACAAAAAAAAAGAATTAACTAGATGAAAACATAGACCAATGAGTTCAAAAAATAATGAAGAGACTTGAACAATTCATTAAGTGATTATATGATGATTTTCAAGGAATAAAATCATCACAAGAGACGCCACCATAGCAATTCAACATGCAAACCAGTCAAACAGTTCAAGCAAATGTATAAGAAAGCATTAAATGGAAAGAAATGGAAAGAAATGGAAATGAGTGCTTACAAGTTCACATACAATCAATCCATGCAAAAGCAAATTCTAAACCGGCCATCTCACACCTTGTATCGCGTATCACACACTCAACTAGCGTATCTTAAGTCACTGAGTGTTATTAAGCCAGTTTAGAACTTATTTGGATTGTCTATGACACGTGTCGAATGTGCAAAATAAAAATACTTCTTTTTCAAATTATAATTTAATTGGTAGTAGTGGTAACTGGTAAGTGGGATCGTCTCCATCTGCTTGTAGTGCTCAAAGTATATAATACATCAGGTCGAGTGCATAGCATGACATACATGATAGATCCAATAGCTGATGCATATGGAATCTTATTCATACGGTCTCGCTCATCATTTGTTTTAGGACATTGAGTCTTGTTGAGACTTACGCCATGAGACATTGGCAACAATCCTTTTTTAGAGTCTTGCAAACTGAACCTATTCAACACCTTGTCTATGTAAGCACTTTGACTTAGACCGATTAGCCTCTTAGATCTATCCCTATAGATCCTTATCACTAGGATATAGGCTGCATCTCCTAAGTCTTTCATTGAGAAACACTTCCCTAACCAAGACTTGACATTCTGCAATGTTAGGATGTCATTTCCAATTAGTAATATATCATCAAAATACAGTACCAGAAAAACAACTACACTCCCACTGACCTTCTTGTATACACAAGGCTCATCTTCGTTCTTAATAAAACCAAAACCCTTGATTGCTTCATCAAAACGAAGAATCCAACTCCGAGAAGCTTGCTTTTATCCATAAATGGAACTTTGAAGCTTGCATACCTTCCTAGAAATCTCAGGATGTACAAAACCTTCAGGTTGTGTCATATACACGTCCTCAGGCAGCTTTCCATTAAGAAATGTTATTTTTACATCCATTCGCCATATCTCATAGTCATAATATGTAGCAATGACAATTAAAATTCTTATGAATTTAAGCATGGCTACTGGCGAAAAAGTTTCATCATAATCAACACCTTGAGTCTGCCTGAAACCTTTTACTATAAGTCTTGCTTTAAAAGTATGCACTTTGCCATCCATGCCAGTTTTCTTCTTGAAAACTCATTTACATCCAATGGTCTTACCACATTCAGGTAAATCAACCAAGTTCCAAACTTGGTTATTATACATGGATTACATCTCAGAGTTCATGACACTTAGCCTTTATCTGAGTCTGGTCCAGACATAGCCTCCTGATAAGTGGTGAGCTCATTCTGATCCATAAGCAACACATCATGACTATCAGTAATGAGGAATCCGAATCTCTCTGGCTCATGTCTTACCCTACTAGATTTACGTGGGCGTTGTGTCACTTGTGGAGGTTCAACTGGTTCAGAACGTTGTTGAACTTCCAGTAGCGGTTCAGTGTTTATCTGTGATTCTTGAACTTCTTCAAGATTTATTTCTCTCCTAGTATTGTTTTTTGAAATAAACTGATTTTTCATAAAGGCACCATACCGAGCAACAAACACTTTGTTCTCAGCGGGATTATAAAAGTAATATCCTTTTGTTTCCTTAGGATACCCCATAAATAAACACTTATCAGATTTAGGTGCTAGTTTTTCTGAGACTTGTCGTTTCACATAAGCCTCACAACCCCAAATCTTAAGAAATGACAAACTAGGTCTCTTTCCACACCATATCTCATATGGTGTTTTATTAACTGCTTTAGAAGGAACTCGATTTAGAGTGAAAGCTGCAGTTTGTAATGCATAATCCCAAAAGGATAATGGAAGATCTACGTGACTCATCATAGATTGAACCATATCTAATAAGGTTCGATTTCTCCTTTCAGAAACTTCATTCCACTAGGGAGTTGCTGGTGGAGTCAATTGGGAGACAATCCCATAATTTTTAAGATGATCATCAAATTCTTGACTCAAATATTCACCACCTCGACCTGACCGAAGTGTTTTGATAGTTTTACCAAGTTGATTCTGCACTTCATTTTGAAACGTTCGAAACATCTCAAATGATTCAGCTTTATGTTTCATTAGATGTACATAACCATATCTATTGAAATCATCAGTAAATGTAATGAAGTACTGATAACCTCCTCTAGCCATTGTGTTTATAGGACCGCATACATCAGTATGTATTAGACCCAATAAATCACTTGCCCTTTCACTGTATCCAGTAAAGGGACTTTTAGTCATTTTGCCTAGTAAACAAGATACGCACGTTTCATATGTTTCTAAATCAAATGTATCTAGAAGTCCATCTTTATGGAGCTTCGTTATGCGTTTCTCGTTTATGTGCCCGAGACGACAATGCCAAAGATAGGTTTGATTCAAATCATTTGACTTGAATCTCTTTGTATTTATGTTAAAGACTGGAGTATCAGTTGTAACAGCCCGAAAATTTGACTTGTGCCACGTGTCAAGTCAGGGTCGTTTGTGAGATCCACTCGTTCAAACGCATATGTCCGAATCTCGAGTGGAGATGATAATTGTTGAAAAACGTATACGCGGAAAATTTGACTTGTGCCACGTGTCAAGTCAGGGTCGTTTGTGGGATCCACTCGTTCAAACGCGTATGTCCGAATCTCGAGTGGAGATGATAATTGTTGAAAAACGTATACGCGGAAAATTCGAGAAGCCGAAACACGAAAGGGAACGCGCCTTGAGTTGAGTGTCGACGTGTGACCGAAATAGTGGCTCTATGTGGTTTAAAATGTACATTGGATATGCCTCGTGATGCGTGTAGCGCGAGTATCGAGATTTAAAAATGCGGCGGATTGGTGCCTTGAGATGCGCGCTACGCGATTGTTGAGTTGTCTCGAGATTCATGTTGCACGAATCTCGAGGACACTTTTGATTTGAAATAAAGAAAAGAAAAAGAAAATGTATATAATATATATATATATTATATATAAAAGATGGAGATAAGAATGAAAAAAAAAAAAAAGAGAAAGAAAATGAGACGAGAGAGGTGGAAAAAGGGAGAGAAGGAAAGAAAGAGAGTGATCGGGAGAAGAGGGAGAGAGGGACGCTGGCGGGGGCGAGCCGGAGGCGGCGGTGATGGCGTCCCAAAGAGCGCAGCGCAGAGGCGAAGCCGAGCGAGGTGGCCGATCGGCGGCGCGGTGGGACTCGGGCGCGGTAGCGCTCAGCAGGGAGCAGCGGCGCGTGGCACCGGCGGCGGACGTGGCAGCGGCGCGGGTCGGCGCGACGCGCGATTAATCGCGGCGGCGTCGGACGGCCCGCGGACGCGACCCCGGCTCGATCTGCTGGCGGCCGGCGGCTCGCGGTGCTGCGATGGTCTGTGCGGTGAGAGACAGCGGCCAGAAGCCCGGGGTGGCTGCGTGGCTCGGCGGCGATCGGACGACGGCCGAGAGTGGGCGGGAGCGGCGCAAAAGGTGGAAACGGCCGGCGCGGAGGTTGGTACGGCGGAGATCGGACCAGCGAAATGCGCAGCGGCGCAGCGCGCAGCAGCAGCTGCAGCGCCGGTGAGTGAGTGGCATAGCGCCTTGTTAAGCAGCGCGGCGCGACGGCGCTTGATGGCGCGATGTCGACTAGTCGGATGCGCGGTTTCGACGAAAACGCGACGACGCGATGGAGGTGAATGTTTCACCAAATTGTATTTGCATGATTTTACGTAAACTATGCCTAAATGGACATCAGGACTTAGGAGTCGGGTGTCGGGTGCGCAAATCGAGACGCGAGCGACGTTTTGATGTTCACGTTTCTCGAGGTAAGTAAACCAGCTAGGGACCTATACAATATTTCATGTTTATCCATTGCCTGTTGTTATTTACTGTTTTGTGATAACTTATTGTTGTTCACTGCAAAACTATGCCCATATGTGTAGTTCGCTGGGGTTAACTCGCTCGCACGCACATATGGGGGAAACGTAGAAGATGTATATGTCTTTCAGAGTAATAGGGGAGGCATATACATCTACATTGGGAGTGAAAGTACTATGCCCATATGTGTAGTTCGCTGGGGTTAACTCGCTCGCACGCACATATGGGGGGAACATAGAAGATGTATATGTCTTTCAGAGTAATTGGGGAGGCATATACATCTACCTTGGGAGTATCACCCATCGATGGATTGGTTACAGTCTTTTATATTCATGCGTTTCTTGATTCCTTTCGTTCTATTTGCATGAATTCGATTGCTTTGGATATTGTGAACTGTTGTTTTGGATATTGCGAAATGTTGTATATCTGTCCTACTGGATTTACTTACCTGAACTCGTCATTCTTATGTTTGATCGAGTGCGGTGCATGACGACAGTAGCGAAGGGAAGGCTTCATAGCTAGGTGATTTTTGTATATTTTGTATTTTTACTCTCCTCTGATGATATTTGGGTTCCACAATTAGGTTCCCTGATCTTTTTGTTGAGTTATTTAATTTATTAGTTGCTTCCGCTAAAATTGTAAAACTCGAAAAATATTAATAACTCAACCGTAAATGTTGAATGTACCGATAATGATGGATTGGAAGGCTGACTAGGCCTGCGTTGACCTTGCGAGACTGGCTCGGGGGTCTACGTAGGCTTAGGCAGGACGGGGCCCAATTTGTGGAAAATTGGGGCCGTCACATCAGTGGACCTTTTCATGCTTAGAACATAAAGACCATCACACAAATCAGCATTTGCATAAAATATACCTTTATGAGAAATGGAACATCTATTATTCGTAATAATAAAATCAAAACCATCCATATCCAAGCATGAAAGTGAAATGATGTTTCTGCTCAAGGCAGACACAAAATAACAATTATTTAAAGTTAAAATAAGTCCACTAGGTAAGACTAAGTCATATGATCCAACAACCAGGGCAACAACTCTTGCTCCATTCTCTACGCGGAGGATGACTTCTTCTTTTTTCAACTTTCTACTTTTGGTGAGTCCCTGCACATTTATACAAATGTGAGATCCACATCTGGTATCTAATACCCATTAATCACTAGTAGATAAATTAATTTCAATAACATAATTACATGTAGTAGTAGTCGCACTATCCTTTTTCTTATTTAGATCTTCCAGATAAAGTTTGCAATTTTCGAACCAATGTTCAGGTGCATGACAGAAATGAAAATTTCCTTCCTTTTCTTTTGGGTGTTTTGAAGCAGGAACAGGCTGGGGCTTGACTCGTTCCACAGGCTTTGCGACAGGTGCAGCAACAGCCTTGACAATTTTAGCCTTGCCTTTGCCTTTCTTCTTCATCCCCTTTCCCTTTTGGACAATCAACACATTACTAGAGGGTTTCTTGATATTTTGTTCAGCAGTTTTGAGCATCAAATGCAACTCTGAAATTGATTTCTCCATATTATTCATATTGTAGTTCATCACAATTTGTGAGTAACTTTCTGGTAATGAATTCAGGATCAAATCCGTAGCCAACTCTTAGCTTATGGGAAATCTGAGTTTATCAAGCTGGTCAACATAGCCCTTCATCTTTAGAACATGAGGTCTAACTGACGCACCCTCAGTCATCTTGCAAGAATATAGATTTTTGACTGTCTCGAACCATTATTGCCTAGCTTGCTGTTGGAACATTTCCTTCAGCATTATAACCATGTCGTAGACTTCCTTTAGTTCCATGTCCTTCTGAAGTTGAGGAACCATACTTGCCGACATAATACATGCAACATCAGTAGAATCGTTGACACGCTTATTATGCGCATCCTTCACAGCTTTCGTAGCATTGGCTGGTGGGTCCTCAGGGATTGGAGCATCCATGACATACAACTTGCGTTCATGCTTAAGACAATTCTCAAGTTTCTTAACCAGTCAAGAAAGTTAATCCCGGATAGCTTATCCTTCTCAAGGATGGATCGCAGTGACATGAGATTATTGTTACTTGAAGAGGCCATTGATCTACAATAAAGATTATGCAAAGTTTATTTTAGTATAGAGGAATAGACTCCCACTAAATTAATAACCCTCCTAAAACATACTGTTTATTTAGGGGACTAAAATCCATATTTCACCTACTTCTGTGACAGCTATGACATGAAACACAGAACTATATTATTTAGGTAGGTAGCAATTACCAATTACATCTTATGTAATTTTAGATACTTTTATGAGATACGAGACATATCTTATGTCTTATCATGTTTTTATCTCATCATGTGCCTAAAGCTCAAAACTATTTTGATAGCTTTATTAAGTCGGACCATTTTAAACATTTAGGTAACTCTTATTCAACTTGTCTCACCAAGATAACACAATACACCCAGCTATGGCTGAAACTGTATTAGTGTGATCAAGGCCTTGACAAGTGTTTAAAATGGATGACATGAGACTTAAAATTTAATAGAGGGATTTTATTCAGTTTTAGTGATTTTATGTAAACAATGAAATATCATATATTTTATTAATTTGTTAAATCACTAAACAATTTGGAAATTTTTATATTGTTCACTAATAAAAGAATTTTCGTGCGCTAGGATTAGTTAAATGATCCATTGAAGCATGATCAATGACGGTGGATTCCATTGCAACAACGGACGGGGTACAAGGGGCGCGCTTTTTTTTTTTAGACAAATTTCAATTTCAAAAATTAAAATTCGCTATAGAAAATCATATTTTTCGCTGATTTTATTATCCGAAACCTTAAATTATCCGAAATTAAGTCAATTAAAACATTTTAATTAACCCGCGCCCACATTTAACTGATCATCTTATCCTAATCCAATTAGGACTTAAGATATTTGAATCCTAACATATCACCAATAACAAAATTCTCGATATTTATCTCCTATCCAATAGGGATGACGAAACTGATTTTGCTAATATCTCCTAATCTAATTTGTTATCTATCTCTTATCAAATAGAAACTTCATAACATAATAGATATAACGAGATAAATAAATAATTTCAAAAAATAATTATTTGCAATTTCGGTCGTCATCCAAATAATCACAAATTTGTAATTGAATCATGAACTACTATCCCAATCGAACCTAATCATATTAGTTTCAAATTAATATTAAGAATTATACAATTTAAGCAACTTAAAACAATGTAACCTAAATATGCATACTGAATTACAGAGATTTCATCCATGGATCAATACACGAAAAATAAAGATTATACCTAATGGTGTCATGGATCACATAACATGAAATTCAATTCATTAAAGTTATTCGAATTAACCTAACATGGTTATTTGCATGTACGAAACTGATTTCAATTAAATCACAAATATATGTATCATATACACAAAACATGATAATAAATCTCACAGAAAACTTATGTATATCACATATACATAAACTATTAACATGCTTTCAATCATATATCAGGTATATATCAGAAGAAAACATGCAATGAACTTAATGGAATCAAACTCGATGGCACTGATACCACTGTTGGGTTTTGGGGTTCATACGCAGCGGAGATTACAAAACAATTTTGATAAAAATCCCAACAAGATCCGAATCTAACTTCATTAAAAACTTTTAAACCAAGAAAACTTAATCATACGTACCTCGGTTGCAAAATACCTTTCTGAAGGTTGATCGATCTCTAAGGCGCTGCCAACGACGAACGCCCTCTACCAGCAGTCCACATACGAACGGCGGTCGAGATTCGAAGTGCTAGCTTCAAGAGAATACCAAACCTTTTTGTTTCTCTCCAAAACGATCCAAAGCGTACCAGAAAACCCTAACTCTTTTTTAAACGAAAATAGAGTTTCGGCCCTAAAATTTCATCCGTGTGTTCTAACTTAAAGCGTCTATTTATACAACCCTTATATATAGACGGTTAAGTAAATTACACATATACCCCTACTTAAAGAAGTATAAGTGCAATACACCACAAGGACGTTTCTGCCATGAATTTTATCATATAAAATTTATTTTTCTGAACCAACTTAAAATCTCGCAAAACCATTATTAGTGTGCGACCCAATAGGTTCATACAACGTTGGCAGTATACCAAAACACATTTTGGTATACAAGTCATAAGCGACCTCTAGCAAGACATTATGACTACCCAAGTTGTACGAATATCAAATCGATACAACCTAATCAATAGTGTATACAACATCCTTTTGTCACACGATATCCCTTTGATCAAACATAAGGCATGGAATTGTCATCCAACATGTTCAATCGTACTAGTCTCGATCTCTAGGTAGACTGAAAGCATCCAAGTGACATTGATCAATATCAATTCACTTAGACTAGGCCTTTTAACAGTCTAACACATCGAGGGATCCACTGGATATCTCTCTTTATATGAGGGACAAATTCTATCTCGATTACACAAATTCAACACATTGCTCATATAATAACCAATCATAACCTTTATAATCGTCCGGTTAAAGACAAAGTTTGATTGTGTCAAATCACTGTGTTTCTAATGTTGAAGTCTCTGGTAATCTCAAGTTAGAGGACTAAAAAATATACCTATCATGAGAAACAACTATAACTTAATCCATGTGATGTTCTCATAGCGGGTCATTCCAGTACTTTGTTCCCTAACAAGTACTCGTGATCTTGATTCGTATCCCTATACGTATAATCATCATATGATCATCAATCAAGACTCACACTAGTCTTAATTCATTATAATTCACAGTATAATGATCGGCTAGGGACATTTAGGATATTTCTGCAAATACCCATGGATCTTATTATAATGTAAACATGTAAATTAATTATAATAAACAACAAATGAAATCCTCTATTTTATTAACTAAAAGTATTTATAAATACAGTTAATAGATTGACCTAGGGCACATGCCCCAACATACTACTAGTGAAATCTACACATTAGGCGATGTGTGATTCCATATCATTTCAATTATAAGAGTCATCTCTCAGTTACTTAAGAATACTACTAGTGAAATCTACACATTAGGCGATGTGTGATTCCATAAGTATATTGAAGACTAGCCAAGTCTCCGCACTCTTCTGGATGATGAGCGATGGTATTAATCCATAGACTACTAAGGTAGGAGGGTAAAGCTAATCCTTAGCGACCTTATAACCACTTCATATCCGATTAACTCGATCCAATACACCTTCGAGTTACAAGTTAAGTTTTATGCTTGTCACGGTATATTGCCCCCATTTCTCAGTCCATAAACTATATAAACTAAATATACTACTTAACATATCATAATTGATAATATAATTGAGTCCCACTTACTTTTGTCGAATTTATCTAAGTCTTGTTCCAAATTCACCAACTATCAAATTACTCAAATCTTTCTCGGTGTTGAGTACCTAACACAAATTATAAGGTTATTATATGTACAATAACCCAAGTTTAAAACCTCTAAACCAGTCCCTAAACCCTCAATAAATACCCTGAAGAACTCAACATTATCGTTGTTTTTTTAAAATGGAAACGCACTTCCCTATTGCAGGGAGTGTGCTCCACCATCAAGCATCTTTACAGAGAAGAGGGCAGTATTCCCTGTTCGATCATCAACTCATTATCACAACATCCAAAACCTCCCCAAAACCTCAAGGAGGTCCTTTATTGAGGTCTTATACCATTTCCAGTCACCAAAAACCATAGTCAACAAGGATTCATCACCAATTCAACTAAAACTCCAAAACTAAAAATGAAAGAACTTGTTGAAACACTCACCAACGCTCAATCCAACTATGGAGATGACTTAATCTAGTTGTGATGATCCCTTCTTCCCTTCCTTGATCACCCTAGCCACAGATCAAACCCTCGCCTACTTCTTTTTCAATCGATTAGTACAACAATGATAAGTTTGAGTTGGTTTATATTAGGGGTGGGCAGCGGTTTCCGCAAAATCGCCCAAACTGCCCAAACCGTGCAGTTTGGTTTGGTTTTTAAAACTCGCGATTTGGGGGTGGTTTGGAAAACTTGAAAACCGCATAATCGCGGTTTGGTGGTGGTTTTCATTTTGAGAAAACCGCGGTTTACCAAACTGAGGGTAGTTTAGTAATTTTCCTCAATTTACTTAAAACCCTACCCATATAAAGTTATAACAACTTACACCCACTTTGCTCCCCCTCAACCGAGAGTCTCAAGACTTTCAACTGTTCATCTCTCTCTCTCTCTCTCTCTCTCTCTCAAGACCACTGCATGTCCGCCTCCTCTCACCGCCACCAGTCGCCGCCGCTGCCTCCTCTCATCGCCACCAGTCGCCACCGCCGCCTCCTAGCGCCGTGCCCACTAGTCGCCCCTCTCAGTTGTACCTCCCACCGCCGCCGCCCTTCTCATTATCGCCTTTCACCGCTCCCACCAATCCCGCTCTCCCCGCCGCCGCCCCTCTCATTGTCGCCTTTCACCACTCCCACCAATCCCGCCTCTCCACCGCCGCTCCTCGCACCAGTTGTGTCTCCCACCGCTGTCTCCCGCCACCAGTGGTCTCCTCCTACCGCGCGCTCCACCAATCACGCCTCTCTCCCCCACCAATCGCGCCTCCCCCGCCACCTCCCGACCACCATTTTTTTTTTTTTTAAATATACCATAAAACCGCGAAACCAAACCGACCAAACCGCGGTTTGCATGGTCGGTTTGGGTGCGGTTTTAAAGGTTCACAGTATGGTGGTGGTTTATAAAATGACGAAACCGTGAGCCCCCGATTTGGTCGCGGTTTGGTGGTTTTTACCACCAAACCACGGTTTGCCCACCCCTAGTTTATATATATATATATATATATATATATATATATATATATATATATATATATATATATATTTTCAAGATACGCATCGCGTTATCTTAAGGCTGATCTAATGGAGATTGTGTTAAAATAACATAACCACAAAGTGACACACATCTTAACACCATCCTCCACTTACGGTCATCTCGAGTCAATCCAATGATCCATATGAATCAAATCAAACTAATATATATATATATATATATATATATATATATTTATATATCAACTATATATATTTATATATTTATATATCCATATGTATTTCATCGCCAATAAATTCATCAAATAGGCCAATGAGTTCTCTCGGGCGTGAACATTCATTCCACGGCCCTATCATCATACTCAGTGTACCAGCAATTAATTAATTAATTAATTAATCAATTTCCAAACTATAGGCTTATATAAATTTTCAATTTATCCAATAACCTATAAATTCATTTAAACATGTCACATAAACACCAAACATCACATAAACCCACACATACACTAATCGAGGTATGACATACTTAACTATAAGCCTAACTCGAGTTAATTAGGATTTGAGTTAACATTAATCACCAGCTTAAAGTAATAGGTCGTTACAATCTAATATTTTAAAGGTTCTTAATAACTCGAAACCCTAGCCTCTATTTATAGTTTAGGCTAAGACTAATCCTAATTAAATACAAATTCCTTATCCTTGTCTAAAAATCTCGTAACCGACTCCAGTGTTTTTGACCATGTTGCCACTTTGCTTTTAAAACGCTAACAAAATCATTGGATCTTGAATCAATGTATTCCTTCTTTCTTTGGCGTTATACTCAGCGTCATCACTTCCTTCACAAATCGCTGACTAAATTGTTGAGTTCCCGAATTGATTTTCTTAGTAGTACAATGTTGTCCTTGGCGTTTTATTCACAAATCTCACAACGATGACACAACAATGTTAATGAGTTTTAGCACTTTAGCAGGCGTTTTGAGTTCATTCACACAATGGTAAATAAATCGCTAGTTTCAATCTTTCCTTAGTCGAATTCTTCTCATTTCTTTCCAATTTCTTTTATTTCATTAATCTTCCTATATCCTGAAAACACATAAACAAGAGAAACACTATTGTAATATATCCAAATTACATAAATAAGCATCAAATATACTATAAAACATGGTATAATTGACTCATCACACGACACCATTAAAGTACGCCATTTTTCTTTTTTTTTGTAAGGCACGACGTTAGACAATGCAGTGCCTCCCTCTCATGTCGTGAGGGAGGGTCGGGGGAGGCAAGGCACAAGTGCTGCCCCAAGGCTGACAGTTTTGCCTCGTGGAGCCTGCCGCCTTGCCAAGTCACTGATCCGCCAGGTCCCATGCCTCATGGGACAACGACTATTGGTGTAGAGGCATCTACAAATTTAGGGGCCAGTGCGACCGTTGCTTGTTCTCTTAGAAGTCGGAGAATCTCCTTAAGTTGGGCATCATGTATGGCGAGTCGATCCTTTACACCATGGCTCACTAAAACACGTACAGGGTCACTTTTCTTGCTTATCTCTAGCGCTAGAGTAGGATGTCTGTACATCGTGATCTGCATCGAATAGCATGCGCCGGATTAGCCTCTTTATACATGCATATAATATATATAATAAAAAATAACAAGTAAAAAACCTTAAACCTACAAACCTTACCTTCATTTCCTAACTAGAGTTCTAAGCTAGTGACATCAGATTTCCACAAGTAGGGTTTGTTCGTTAATTTTTATCCATTTTTATTAACTATAAGTTCTTCTAAACCTTGGATCTGATATCAACTATGACCTCCCCCCTGAGGCCACCAGTTGTGCCCTGTGGGGCTCGTCGCCTTGTTACGTCACCGGCCCGTTGGGTCCCACCCTGGCCATACGCGTTTTCCTTGCTAGATAAATAGCCAATTTAGCATTTATTTTTATAAATCTCGCTCGATCGACTAGTTAGCTATAGTTTAAATTTTTACGTCAAGTTAAATATTCTTTACTTAGCCAAATTAAGGGTTATTTTAGTCAATTAAACATTATACTAAGCTTTCTTATGATTTCGACATATATTAATATAGAATTTGGCCAAATTAAGGAATGAACAATCATTTTCATATACTCGACGTGAAATAGCAAGCAAAAGACTTAATATCAATGAAAAACATAGTATATGAGTGTTTTTATGTGTCCGAACAACAAAAGTGTGGAAAACTTAGGAATATAGCATAGATACCATGTACCAAGGCGACAATATATACAAAAATGGGTGTACACATACCGATGCATCTCAAGTTCCCAAACCCGCAAAATATTACAAAATATAAACAGCTACAAGTGAGTCTCGTACCGATGACGAAGCTCAGAGATAGTCACCAAGAACTTCCTTGCTTCTACTCGTAGAACAATCTACAACTCGTCATAAAGAATAATGACGAGTTCCAATGACTAAAATCTTAAAGAAGTCCATGCAATATTTTCATAAGGAAGTCAATAAAAGTGACTACAAGACATGCAAGTGAGAAATTTGTTGTGAAGTGTGGATGACCATGCATGTACACCTACATATTGTGTAGTTATGTACTTCTCATAGTCTATGTATTATCATGTTCTTTGTAACCATTTCAATGTACATGGGGTGTATGTTTTAGTCCCACATTGCTAAGACACATTTGTTGTCAAACCAAATGGCCTATATAAAGGATACTAACTTCATTGTAAGAGCACACCAAGTTGAATGAAAACTTCTCATTCCAACTATCTTATTTCTTCTCTTCTCTTTTGTAGTAGTTGAAGTTCTTAGTCTTCTAATTTCCTTCTCTAGTTCTTAGCAAGTTCCAATTTATTTTACAACACGTTATCAGCACGAGCTTGCTCTAGCATTAAGGAGATCTTGAAGTTCAAGAAGGCTTGTTAAGGAGAGAAAGCTAGGAAGGTATAACTTTTGTTATTTAAATAAGTTCAATTTACTTCTATATTATCATGGTTGCTTCCTTTTATCTATGCATACTTTATTCATATATTATGCATTATAGCGTCACCGATTGCGAAAGTATGCTCTGTAGTTGCGTCTTGTACGATCTTCTACATCAGAAATCAAAAGTCAATATGTGACACAACTAGTTTTCTCTTAAAACTAAAACTACAAACGATTACTTATTGTTCTATTCTTGATTTTATAATACAAATCATGCTATAAGTTTGAGTTGATAGTGGGCAAGCCTTGTCCCCGGTAAAGCTAAACATTGAAAGGGAGACGGGTTATCCCGTTCGAGGAGGCATGGCATTAAGCAGACTTTGTCTCGCCACCCAACCTGGAGGTTGTCCCACCAACTCATACGAATAGTACATTTGATTATTAATAAATCAAGTTGTGAACATATACTTAATCATATGTTATGTTTTTTTTACATAAAAGAAAAGAGAAAATTATTTTATATTATATTTACTTTCAAAATATTAATCAACCATAGTTTGATTTGTTATCTTATTATAATTCTTATCATGATAATTAGATATTACAAATTATGAATAAAGCTTGTATCTATGCAAGGTTGTATGTTGTACACAATCATTCACCAATTTCTCTTTAGAGATTTGAAAAGTGAATATTTCACTTTATATATATTTTCACCTTATGGAGTTATATATATACATACCAAAAGGGTAATGCTCCAAAAAGCTCAAAATGAGTAATTTGAGTCTCATGCTACAAAATTTAATCATCAAATATTAATTATAATTCCACAATTTTAATTACCTCTATGTTGAGGCTATGTGGAAATATGAGTGATGAGACAATAAAAAGGTCACGTGACCCGCCTCGATTTATTCGCAACAAATATCGAGTGCGCACGTCAATCCAATAAATATTAAGGATTGATTTCTTGTCTCATGGTATTTGAGTAAAATAATGAGATATTATAAATATAATATCGCTCTGTCAATTAGTTCAGCTTCAAATTAAGAAGCATATGTTGCATATAATGATCATGATCGCAATAATAAATTTATGGACGTGGAAAAGGTGAAAATATCAGGTAAAGGTCGTATTGACAATTCCACCAAAATTGGAATAAAAGTGGTGCACCACTACAAAGGGCAAATAATTATTGACAATGAGCGCTCATAATTGTGACATTTTTTTTAGTCATATATGAAAGGCTATTTTGCCTAAATATTGTCATATATATGCCCGAATATTTTTGTGACCTTTATCATGCCTTCAAAATCAAAGGCAAAATATTATGAATTTTATCATTGAAATATGACTCTTTTTCTGATTTGCCAAACATTATTTGTCCAGATGGATCAACAAATCATGTGTTCAAGTCATGAATCAAATAAGAGCGATATATGCCTTGCTGATTGTGCTACAACGCATACGATCCTTAAAAACAGAGAATATTTCTCCAATTTGAACTTAGCTAAGGCTAATGTTCAAACAATATCTGGCATCTGCAATTTGATTAATGGCTCTGGAAGAGCAAATATTATGTTGCCTGGGGGAACAACAATTCATGTTGACAATGCCTTATACTCTGAAAAATCTAGAAGAAATTTACTGAGCTTTAAAGATATTCGACAAAATGGATATCACATTGAAACCGTGAACGAAAATAATAGAGAATTTCTCTATGTCACATTGGTTTCAAATGGGAAAAAAGAAGCGTTAGAAAAATTCCCAGCTTTATCATCTGGATTATATTTTACTCATATAAGGCATGTCGAAACGAATGTCGTCTTGAATAAGAAAATTAATGATCCAAAGACATTCATTTTATGGCATGACCGGCTTGGTCATCCAGGATCATCAATGATGCGAAGAATAATTAATAATTCGCATGGACATCCTTTAAGGAGTCACAAAATATTTTAATTTGGTGATTATAATTGTGCTAGTTGTTCTCAAGGTAAATTGATAGTTAAACCATCCCCAAATAAAATTGTTGTGGAATCCCCAGTTTTCTTAGAACGCATTCGGGAGACATATGTGGTCCTATTCATCCTCCTTTGTGGACCATTCAGATATTTCATGGTATTGATAGATGCATCAACTAGGTGGTCACATGTTTGTTTGCTTTCAACCCGCAATGTTGCATTTGCTAGACTTTTAACACAAATCATTAAGTTAAGAGCACAATTTCGACAACCCAATCAAGACCATCCGTCTTGATAATGCTAGGGAATTTCAATCTCAAGCATTTAGAAATTATTGCATGTCTATAGGAATTACCATTGAACATTCTGTTCCACATGTGCATACCCGAATGGTTTGGCGAGAATCTCTTATCAAACGCATTCAATTAATTGCGGACCTTTAATCATGAGAACTAAGTTATCAACTTCGGTTTGGGGACATGCGATCCTTCATGCAAAGCATCTATCATTCGTTATAGGCCTCGCATACCATGAACATTCCCCAATGCAACTCATTTTAGGTCAACAACCAAATATTTCACACTTGAGAATTTTTGGTTGTGCAGTGTATGTTCCTATACCACCTCCCAATAGAACTAAGATGGGTCCACAACGAAAACTTGGGATTTATGTTGGATTTAACTCATCGTCCATTATAAGATACCTTGAGCCCTTAACAGGGGATTTATTTCTTGCACGTTTTGCTGATTGTCACTTTGATGAAGCAATTTTCCCACCATTAGGGGGAGATAAGAAGCCAATTCAAAAGGAATGGCGTGAAATTACTTGGAATGCATCAACTTTATCACATTATGATCCACGCACAAATCAGTGTGAACTTGAAGTTCAACGGATCATTCATTTGCAACAAATCGCAAATCAATTACCTGATGCATTTACTGATGTAAAACAAGTGACAAAATCACATATACCAGCTGTAAATGCTCCCGCAAGAATTGATGTCTCTGTGCAACAAAATGCACAAGAACCAACTAAACGCTTAAAGCGTGGAAGACCATTTGGTTCAAAGGATACAATTCCTCGAAAGAGGAAAACGGGAGTAAAAATAAATGCAAACCAAAATACTCCTGAGAAAGCACAAGAATCCTTTGATAAGGGTTTGTCAGAACAAGTTGATTCTGATGAGGAACAACTTCCTCTAGAAAAAGAGGAAAAAGATGAAAATAATGAGATCTCAATAAATTATTTAAACTCTAGTAAGATTTGGGATCGAAATGAAATTGTTCCTGATGATATATTTGCTTTCAATGTGTCCTTTGAAATATGTGAAAATGATGATGATCCAGAACCACGATCAGTAGACGAATGTCGAAAAAGACTTGATTGGCAAAAATGGCAAGAGGCTATTCAAGGAGAGCTAAACTCGTTAAAGAAACGAGAGGTTTTTGGACCAATTGTCCAAACGCCAGATGGCGTAAAACCTGTTGGATATAAATGGGTATTTGTACGAAAGAGAAACGAAAAAAAATGAAGTTACAAGGTACAAAGCAAGACTTGTAGCTCAAGGTTTCTCACAAAGACCCTGGCATCGATTATGAGGAAACATATTCTCCTGTTATAGATGCAATCACATTTCGGTTCTTGATAAGCTTGCAGTCTCTGAAGGGCTTGATATGCATTTAATGGATGTCGTTACGGCATATACGTACGGATCCACTAACGAGTGAGATATATATGAAAATCCCCGATGGATTTGTAATATCGATGAAATAAAATCAAAACCTCATAACATGCATTCTATAAAATTACAAAGGTCTTTGTACGGATTGAAACAATACGGACGAATGTGGTACAAACGCCTTAGTGATTATTTACTGAAAGAAGGATATGTAAATAATCCGCTTTGCCCATGTGTCTTTATTAAAAGATCATCAACAGGATTTGTGATTATTGCTGTATATGTTGATGATTTAAATATAGTGGGAAACCACGGCGACATCGTTAGAACATCCGAATACTTGAAAAAGGAATTCGAGATGAAAGAACTTGGAAAAACAAGACTTTGTCTTGGTTTGCAAATTGAACATTTTTCAAGCGGAGTATTTGTCCATCAATCAAATTATATTGAAAAAATATTAAAAAGATTTTATATGGACAAGGCGCATCCCTTGAGCTCTCCAATGATTGTCAGATCACTTGAAGTGGATAAGGACCCATTTCGACCTCATGAAAGTGATGAAGAGCTACTTGGTCCGGAGGTACCATATTTAAGTGCAATTGGTGCACTTATGTATCTTGCAAACTGTACAATACGACATTGCTTTTTCGCTGTCAACCTACTAGCAAGATATAGCTCTTCACCAACTCGAAGACATTGGAATGGGATTAAACATGTTTTTCGATATCTTCGAGGAACAAGTGACATGGGTTTATTTTACTCGAGAGGGTGGCTGAATCTTCAAGGTTATGCCGATGCTGGATTTTTATCTGATCCTCACAAGGCCCGTTCTCAAACGGGATATGTATTCACATGTGGCAATACTGTTGTATCATGGAAATCAGTAAAGCAAACAATGGTTGCTACTTCTTCCAACCATTCTGAAGTACTTGCAATTCATGAAGCAAGTCGTGAATGTGTATGGTTGAGAAATATGATTGAACATATTCAAGAATCATGTGGATTGCCTTCAATAAAAGATTCTCCAACCATATTATATGAAGATAACGCGGCATGTATTGCACAATTAAGTGAAGGATTCATAAAAGGGGACAGAACAAAACATATTTCGCCAAAATTCTTTTATGCGCATGAGCTTCAGAAGAATGGTGAAATTGATGTCAAGCAAATCCGATCGAGTGATAATCTTGCTGATTTATTCACAAAAGCCTTACCAACTACAACATTTAAAAGGCTTACATATGGTATTGGCTTGCGTAAACTTAAAGACATTGCAAGTAAAGAAACTGAACAAGTTTCACCCATGTTCACATGAGGGGGAGTTATTGATTAGTGTATTGCACTCTTTTTCCTTAGCTATGGTTTTATCCCATTGGGTTTTCCTAGCAAGGTTTTTAATGAGGCAATCTTAACAATATTATACCCATCTTAATATTTATGAGAATAGTGTACTCTTTTTCTTTTACTATATTTTTTCCCACAGGGTTTTTCATAGTAAAAGTTTTAACGAGGCACAATCTCTAAGCAAGCGTCATCCAAGGGGGAGTGTTGTGAAGTGTGGATGACCATGCATGTACACCTACATATTGTGTAGTTATGTACTTCTCATAGTCTATGTATTATCATGTTCTTTGTAACCATTTCAATGTACATGGGGTGTATGTTTTAGTCCCACATTGCTAAGGCACATTTGTTGTCAAACCAAATGGCCTATATAAAGGATACTAACTTCATTGTAAGAGCACACCAAGTTGAATGAAAACTTCTCATTCCAACTATCTTATTTCTTCTCTTCTCTTTTGTAGTAGTTGAAGTTCTTAGTCTTCTAATTTCCTTCTCTAGTTCTTAGCAAGTTCCAACTTAGTTTACAACAAAATTAAAGCAGAAAAATAAACCATGCATGAATATAATTCACCATTGAAATGAAGGAGGAATCGCGAGTGTAACTAAGTAAACTAATGGCTAAGTCCAACTACGGTTACCTATAGAAACATAAGATGCTAAACCACATCGAACCATCTCCTTAATGCCCTCGTGATGCCCGTGGATATATTCTACACCAATCAACAAGTGCTAACGTACGTGCATGAACCTAAGCCATCCGTAATTAACATACATATGTAACGAAAATAGAATAACAAGACCATGCGTCAACCACTAGCAGCAAAACATGCAAAAAAGACAACAAAAACAAATCGAATTTTATGAAATATTATCGTGGATTTACTTACCTGACACAATTGGAAATCACACTCCAAAGCGTCCCTAATGCTCCTTGAAACCTGTACCCCACCACCTATCTAAGATCCCTAGGCTCTCAATGTCCTATAAACTCAAATTGAGTGTGTTTTAGATTAATTATAGAAGTTTTAAGTCATTTAATAAAAATCAGCCCCAAAGATTACAAATGAACAATCCTTACGCAAAAAACTTTAACTTTCGACCCATTTTCAACAAAGAATATGACTTTATTTTGAAAACTAATAATTCTAGGGGGTGTATTAATTGAGGATTTGAAATTTTTTTAAAAGAATTTCAAAGATTTTGAAATCCAGTTGTATTTAATTTGGATTTCAATGAATTATTAAAATCTTTTAAAATTTATGGGGTATTTAATTTTGATTTGTATGGATAGCTGTGGACTTTTAAAAAATCTAGGGTATTTAATTGTTTTGTGGATTTTGGTGAATTTGGGTAGATAGTGGATTTTAATGGACTTATTTCAAAATTTGTATAGAATTCTTATCCCAAATTCTCCAAGGATGGATGTGAGATTTCGATGAATTTTTTCTTCCATCATCTTCCATCTCCACCAGCCACAACAACGAGCATAACCCTATTTTGATTTGGGTTTTTCCATGATTTGGATTTTAGGGTTCTTCCATGATTATCCTTCTTTCAATTTGTGTGGTGGTGTATCTTTTCTTTACTCAACTAGCAACTAGCAACTAGCAACGAGCATAACCTTCTTTAAGAAGCATTGGTGGAGTTTGAGGAGACAATACTGCACTGAATGAGGCACCGACTCATATATTGGGCCTTTTCCTATATTGCAGTGTTGCGTGTATCTTTTCTTTACCTAAAAGAATGTGTTCGATGCGACGTTGTAGAAAAAACAGTGAGAAATCTATCTGATTCGACCGTCGAAGAAGATAAGCAATGAATTGGTTACTATTAAGTCTTCACCACTAGATTTTCCTCAAATCATGCACTACTTATGATTATTTAGTTACAAAAGCCGATCATACTCCATCAAAATCTACTTAAGAAATTCTTTTGAATCCACAAACCCCATGAAAATCATTGAAAAAGTCAATGTAGATTTACACAAATTCTAATTCCATAACAAATGTTATTTAGAATCCTTTCAAATCCTCGATTGAATACACCACTAGGTTGTTGTGCACTTTCTTAGCTTTTTAATGATAGGTAGAACGTCAAAATTTGACTTAAAACAAGGGAGATATGATTGTTTTATGAAAGTCACTCAAATTGGAGGCTGCTTAGAGAAGGGAGCGAGCTCCCTCAAATGAGAGAGCACTCTCCCTGGTAGAGCAAAATTGTGGAAATGCAATTCCGCACTCCCAAATCACCATAATCTAATGGTCTTAAATCATACTTGAACCTCACCATTCGACCAATATTAATGAACTATCATACGTACAACCTATATAAGTCGATTTAAACCAAACATTTGCATATACTTGACATCAACAACATGCATTTGTCATGAAACCTTAAAAACACAAATTGAAGCCCCAAATCAGTTTTAAACTCATTTTCAATGTAAAATCATACATGCTTCTGATTCAATTCTTTTAAATACCAGCATATAAACCCAATTTGTCTAAGAAATCCTTTTTGAAATCTCAAATTTGTAGCATCCTTTGTCCCAATTAAGGCAATACCCAGCTTGAAACCCTAATTAAGTCTCGATACACCAATCAGACTTAACTAAAGGCAGAAGCATCTCACCAATACCTAATAAACACAACCTTTATATCTTAATAATCGCATAATTAAAAAAATGAAGCAAAAATTAAAACTTTTTCGATAATTACAAAATATACAAAAATCAGAATAAATCTCGGTAGTAAAATTGTATCCCAACCTTGTTCATTACCAACAGTAATTCAGTACAGTATATAAACATCGAGGGATAGATCAACGCATCGTAGAAAAGACTATAAGCTTTTAATCTTCTCCCTTCTTGAGTTGAAGTGCTCGACATTAACCTGAAATGTTAATTTGGGATGAATGCTCCAACTTTCTCAGTAAGTGATTCTCAAACTATATATCAATTGTCATATCAATTGTCTACTAATAATTAATGAATCAATGTATAAAAATATGATTCAGTCTCATATCTAACATGATATCAGAATAAATATAAATAATGTATAAATAAATGCAAGTTATTCAGTCAATAGCAACTGTACCCGTGACTTTACTTTTTCATTTCATTAATACAAGAGTCATCTCGCATTTATTCAGGAATATCACTAATGAAATCACTGCATTGGCATATGTGTGGTTTCATTAGTGTATTCAAGATTAGTTGAGTCTTCAAACTCCCAGGATAGTGATCAATGACAAATTGATCTATAGACTATGAAGGTAAGAGGGTAATGTTCATCCTTAGCGGTCTCTTAGTCACTCGGTATCCGGTTAATCTCATTCCATCTCACTTCTGAGTTAGAAATTATGTTTTATGTTCATTACGGTATAGTGCTTCCATTTCCCAGTCCATAAACTACATGAACTAATTATATTACTTTACATTACACAATTGATAAAAATAGACAAGTCCCACTTACCTAAGTTGAGTTTACTAACTTTGTCAATACTTACTCAATTCTCGGGATTCTCCAAACTTCTCTCCTTCAACTAAGAACATAAAATAGACCAGTTGTAATCGATATATGTCCAATACTCTATGTTTAGGACCCTTGAACCCTCAGAGAAACCCATGAGAAATTTCAAAATTTTTGTTGTTTTTCGGGGAAGGAGTACGCTCCCAGCTTTAATGGAGCGTGCTCCACCATCTAAGTTCATGAATCTTCATGAAGGGAGTGCGTTTCTCTGAAATAGGGAACACACTCTACCATCGAGCGACCTAAAAATAGAACAATGCAACAACCTCTGTTTGATCTTAACTTCACTCCAAAACCTCCAAAAACATTTGGGAGGGCCTCAATAATGGTCTTACCTCAATTTCAACCATTTACAATCATAATTGACCACAAATTCATTAAAATTCTTTAATCCACCAAAAACCTCAACAATGCTAACTTTCAACATAATCATTGAATTAACTCATTTCCAACACTGAATTCTTAGTCCTATATGGTTTTAGTGAACCCTCTTAACCCTCTAAACACCTTAGAATTTATCCGAACTCGATTCCTCATCAAACTCCCATGAATTCAAATTCAAAAAGTGAAAGAGATGAAGAAGAGCTTACCAAATCACTTAACCCAACTCCCAATGTGGAGGCCCCAAATCTCGAGCCAATCGAGGACCTCTACGTCGCTAGATACATAATTAACCCATGCCATGTCATCCACATTCTCACCTACGATGACCCACGACATAACATTATCCTCAACCTATTTACGCTAACTTGTCCTATTAATTTATTGAGTTAACCAATTATTCATATTATTCAGTTACACTAGCCATTTACTCATCAAATTATTGTACATAAGTCTATTAACTTAACCAATTATTCACACGTTATCATGTTAATTAGTTTAAGTAAGTCATTTACTTAAATGTACCTTACTTAGGTTTATTTAGCCAATTTTTAGGAGTTATACAAGTAATTTTACAAGCAATTTAACATTAAAATAAGTGAAAGTCTTACATTTCATGGAAATATCATATATAAATAAGTTTTCATGTCATTTTAACTTCAACCCCTAGTGGAAAATCCGTAAATAGAGTACCATGTATATAAAATGACAAGTAAACAGATAAAAGACTATATACATGTACAAGTGTCACTCAAGCCCCAAAATAACCCTAAAGTAAAGCAAAATAATAACATAAAAACCTACGAGTATGTTATGAACAACAAGCAATAAGAGATAGTCACCCAAGATCCCCTTGCTTCTACTCGTAGAAGGATCTGCAACTCGAATTTAAAACAAAGATGAGTTCCATTGAGTAAATCCTAGAGAAAACCACCAAGCATTATAAAAGAAGCAAATAAACAATGCCTACAAATTATGTAGGAATGAAAGGGCAATAAAAAGGTGCATCGCATGAAAACAAAGCATATGGGAAGCAAAAGAGTGCGCGTGTACTCAATCTTGAACCCAACTAGACCATACTTTAGTACATTAGGATCTCACTAGTGGATATCTCCACACTTCCATTAGAATCATCACCCAATAGCCCTCGTGGTGGTCGGCCTAAACCCACGACCCACCAACATGTGCACCAAAGACAAACAAGTCGGGTTGCAATTCACTGAGTAGGCGGGTGTACGTGTTATGATCTAGTTGTTAACAACCGTATCGCATGATAGAATATCCAATATCAACATAGACAACAATAGAAACATGAACGAACAACAAGAAAAAGAAACGAATACTTAAAGTGTGTTTCTCGTAGGTTTACTTACCTGAAATACGCGAAAAAAAGGTACTCTAACACGTCCTCGAAACCATCACCTGACATCCGTCTACAAATCCCTAGACTCTTGCTGTCCTATTAGTTCAAATATAGTGGGTTAGAGATTATATTTGAGTCTATTAGCTCCTAAAACTAAAATTCATTTCAAAATCCAAAAATTATTAAATACTCATTTATTGGCTTTATTCTTTCAAAATAAGATAAAACACCTAAAATGAAAAATCAGTATGTCAAAAGTGGGTTCTCAACTAAAAAATTTCAATTCTTACGCTTGTATGTAGAGATATTCCACTAAGTATGGATTTTTATATGTTGTCATTCTTGACATTGGCCACACATCAATGCAAATAATTTAATCCTTATGTGATCTGATGGCCCAAGTCTTTCTAGTTAACTATCTAGTAACACAAACATTACACTGATCTTGCCTTGGTCTTCATGCCCTAGGATAATTTCAAGGCAATATCTAATTGGCCAAGTTATCTATTTAGACGTTAGGCTTAATTTAATGACTTTTCATTAGTTTATCATCAATTAGGCTCATTATCACCTTAGGTAGTCTACTTAGGGTCTTTTATCGATGTAATTACAACCCAATCTAATACCCGACTTTCTGGCACCCCATGAACCATGCCGACGCACGCATCACGAGGCGTTTCATAGCTTAGTATTTTAATTTCTTAGAGTTTTTGCTATGGTTCGAACACCTTTAGTCTCCATAACTTAGAAAAATTTGCATCGCGTGATCTCGATGCTGATATGATAAAAACTAAAGTAAAGTGACACCAGCCATTAAAGTGACATAAATCAGTACACTCGCATGCATCTCGAGATCCATCAAGGATCCACATTAATTTGATACATATCATAGGTTTTATTTTATATATATTTATATATAAACCATATATAAATATATATACACCTATGCATTTTAGCACCTATCAATTTGCCACGCACGCCAACGAGCATACTCGGGCGTGCACACTATTTTCACATCCCATGTGAGACACCCATGAACCCCACGTGTCATTAGGCGCAACTAACAATTTATTATTAATTTTCTAACTATAGGCATTATATTAATTTTCATTAATAGCCTATAACCCATTTAATCCTTTTCCACGCCAAATGAACACAATATAATCATACCATCATAGCCGCACGCTAATCGAGACAAGTCGGGTTTAATCACAAACCTAACTCGTGTTCATTACAGTTCGAATTAACTCTAATCACATACTTAAAGTAACGGGTCGTTACAAAATTACACCAAAATAAGCTTGCATTCCAATCACTTTCATGAGATTAGCTAGAGAAAGGGAAGTGATTAACTAGCTCAATTCCTTAGTTGTTCCTAGTTGATCTCCTCCCAGCTCCAACAACTTTTGGCCCCTATTTCTCAAGAAATCAGCCCCATCTTTCTAACTTTCTTCTAAGTTCTCCTGGAGTATGAGAAGGGGGAAGTGATTACCTAGCTTGATTCCATAGTTGTTTATCAATGGCCACCATTAATCCATTAGACTTTAGGCTTTAATTTCTAATTGAGCCTATACAATATACTATGGGCACGTCATGATATCTTATTTCAAAGCTTAGCTTGGGGCTTTATATAAATAAATTCTCATGCCCTAAGTTAAGCCCTCATCATCATCGCATTTGGTGCATCACGCTTGCACGCATCTCGAGTCGCGTCGCAAACCTTTCTTAGTATTTTTTAGCAACTTAGGCTTAGATTTATTTTTCTAACATAGCTTAAGATTGATTATTAGCATTATTTTGGAATCAAGTAAGCTATTTAAGTGTTCTTATATACCTGCCAACCCGTTACTCGTGTTGCCATCTATCCTAAGGCAGTATACTTTTTGTACTAACTATCGTGAAACATAGAATTTAATCACACATTCGATGTCAACTAGATAAATTGAATGTAAAACACCGCAATATAGCATACACTGGTTCAAAAACAAAACTCACCCTTGGTTCTCGTGTCCGAATTGCCTGAGTTTTATACGTAGGCCCGAATCACAGCCCACTAATCCATGAAATCAGATTAAATTTGTAGTTTAATTAATTCGGGTTGTTGCAATCTTCCTAACTAAAGGAAATTTCATCTTGAAATCTAAATTAAAGGAATTTTTTCGATTCAAAAGAATGCGACACACTCCTTTGCATCTGAGCAGGGGCGTATCTATATGGACTGCAAACCAGGGCAAGGACCAATTTTTTTTCTTTTTTCGGGTTTAAGCTCAAAAATACAATTGAGCCTACCCCAAAAATCTCCCAAACCCTATCGTTAAGAACCAAAAAATTAGCAACGCACATACGGCCAAAATGAACGCACGGCCAAAAAAAAAAAACTCATGGCACATTCGCGTCATTCTACATTCGCGTCATTCTCACACTCAGTGAATGAAAGTTCTTTACATTTTTTGAAGTTTTTTAGAGCAACATCTTTTCAAATTCTATTGTCTTGTGTCTTCTACCTCTATTCTTTTTGTGTTTGAAGAAACCAATCCATCTCTTTGGGATTAATTTCTTTTCTCTACATTTAATTTTTTTCACTAGATTGTATTATATTACAAGGATAGATTAACGATTCTCTTACAAAGTGCGAGCAAATAGGTATGTTAGTTCATAGATTTTTTTTGTTTGTATATCTTTTTTTAAGGGATATTTTTTAATGTGGAAATCATTGAGCAAAAATATATGCTAGTTCTTAATTTTTCTTAACTTGTTGGTTTTTGATGTTTTGTTAGTTGAGTTTTTTTTTATAAGAAAGAGATTGATTGTATAATTATGTTGTCAAAAATCTCATATTTTTGACAACATAGCTTATTTGCAAGAATATATCACACAAAAAGAATAAATCATCATCAACAAGTCTCAATTATTTTCCTTATCAGATGTTTGGCTAGAGGAAGAGAAGTCTACCATGGAAGTAATTAAAAGTAGTACCTACATTCTACATAGAACAAAGTTATTTATACTTCCACTAGTGTTATTTGACCATTCAAAAAAGATAATTGTTAAAATAATAAGTTATTTTCAGATAATCCATTAAATGTCAAATAGCTTTATTTTCACTTCTCATACCTGGCTACCTTGTCATTGACACACACACACACACACACACACACACACACACACACACACACACACACACACACACACACACACACACACACACACACACACACACACACACACACACACACACACACACACACACACACACACTTACGTGATGACGACCCCAATTTCCACAAATTGGGTCCCGCCCGACCTAAACTCACGTGGACCCCCGAGCCAGTCTCGCAAGGTCAACGGGAGCCTAGTCAGCCTTCAAATCCATCATTATCAGTACATTCAACATTTTACAGTTGAGTTATTAATGTTTTTCGATGTTTTACAATTTTAGCGGAAGCGACTATTACATTAAATAACTCAACAAAAAGATCAGGGAGTTAGACAACCTAATTGTGGAACCCATCATAAATGTATCATCAGAGGAGAGTAATACAAGATGTACAAAAACTCACTTAGCAATGGAGCTTTCCCTCTGCTACTCGTCTACGACTCTGCACTCAGTCAAACCCAAAATTGACGAGCCCAGGTAAGTAAATCCAGTAGGACATATACAACATTTCAAAACATAACTAAACCAATCGTATTCATGCAATTAGAAGGAAATGAACAGGTAACGCATGAATAGAAAAGACTGTAAATAATCAATCGATGAGTGAGGCCAAATAATAAGGAGTCCCGACCAAAGGTCGTTGAGTCGCGGTACAAGCCCAACAGACTCAGGTTTAGAACGAGACCCCAGCCTCCCAGCCCTAACCTTTGCGACTATGAGACATTCACGGACCCGAATCTAGGACAAGACCCCTGCCTCCCAGCCCTAGCCCGTACGACTATGAACCATCCATGGACCCGGATAAGAGCCCCCAACGTACACTCAATTGGGAGATATCAACGGACGACCATGAAAGACCTCGGGTTTAGGACGAGACCCCTGCCTCCAGCCCTAACCATCTCATATCGCAGATAAACAATAACCATGACTCACTTGCCAAAGGACCACTCAACCGACAACAATTTCAAAGATAGCTATCACAAAGCAGTAATCAACAATAGTGAAAGGAAGCTATCTCAAAGCAGTGAACAATAGCTAATGGACCACTCCACGCAATAGTACTTTCAAGGATAATATTCATGCAATGAATAACAATATCAAAGCAATGAGCAACAATATCAAGGCAATGAAATTACTGTACAGTTCCTCACTGGTTTACTTACTTCCAGAATGTCCCGCTCATGCCTCGATCTGCGCACCCGACACCCAACTATAGCATCATAAGCCCCTAGTATCAATTTATACCATTTTACAGTTTTAGGGTCGCATTACGTGCAATTATACTATGGACTCATAGATTTGCCATTTTTATTTTCATAAAAATTACGTTTGGCACCCTTTTTCGAATTATACCGGGGTGTCAAATGCCCGAAAAACCTCGAACTCATTTTTTCTAGCTTTCCCTAATTTTTCATATTTTTCGAGGATTTTTCCATAATTTTTATCTATTTTAATCTATTTTCTGTAATTTAATCTTATATAAAAATAGTTTAATTTAATTTAATAATTAAATATAATTTTTATTAGGGTGGGATCGGGTTGACCCGACCCGGCCCACGCGGACCCGGGTCAGTTTGACTCGGCCTGGCCCACTCGGGTCAGGGTCGGCCCGGCCCGGCCCAACCGGGCCCGGGTCGATCTGACCCGACCCGACCCGCAGGGGGTCTTCTTTCCCACCAGAGCACTTCGTGGGAGACCACTCCCCTGCCTTCCTCGAGCTCGGACGAACCGCCATGGCAGTTCGTCCGAGTTCGCCACCCGAACCCAACAACGACCCACACAACGACAACAACAATCGACACAACAATAAGAAAATCCACTCACCTTGCTCGAGCTAGATCTCTCTCTCTCTCTCCCCCGGACTCTCCCGGTCTCTTCTTATTGTCTCATTCTCCTTCAATTTTTTTCCTTTTTTCTCTTCGGGTTCGTTTTTCCTCTTCCACTATTTTATTTCTCATTTTTTTTGAATGTGTGGTTAAAACCACACCTTATCCATATATATATTATTTATTTTTGATATCTTCATTATTAAGTAAACTTGTGTCCTCGAGATCCGTGCGGAGCGAAACTCGAGGCACATCAAAAACATCTTTTTTTAATGCTTTTCTTATAAATTGAGCAACGCGCATCTCGAGGCACCAACCCGCCTCATTTCACAATATCGATACTCGCGCCACACGCATCACGAGGCGTATCCAATGTATATGATTTTAACGTGACCACATTAAAACCACATAAATCCACTATAGCCACATTAAGCCACTATGTCGGTCCCACGTCGGCACGCGACTCGAGGCGCGTCCCCGTTCATTTTTCGGCTTACAAATTTCTCGCTTGTACCAACTCATAAATCAGCTCAACAATTTGCATTATAATCTCAAATTGGATATTTGGACATAAGTATTCTGACGAGTGGATCCCACATACGACCCTGACCTGTCACTTTACATAGGTCAAATTTTCAGGCCGTTACAGTCTTCCCAACGAATTTGAATTTCGTCATCGAAATTGACGCAATTCTCACAGGAAGATAATGAATACCCAAGACCATACCCGCCCAAGGCCATACCTGCCCAAGGTCATACTCGCCCAAGGCCATACCCCCATCTTACTCTGTAGGGCTGGGCTCCTCCGCGACAAACTGGGCTCCTCCGTGACGTGCTGGGCTCCTCCAAGATCTCCAAGCAAAGAACACATCATCGGTCTGCTTCCATCAATATATGCTAGGGCAACATCCTCGCAACATATATTGGAATACAATTGAACAAATTAGTCAAATGATCCACTGTCAATAACATCCTCATATCCACAGTATCTCCGTGAGAATATGAGTCAATTTCTCTAACTGTCCATTAGTCTCTGATCGAGTGAGTCTCAACCCAACTCGTACCCTCTATCAGGTTACGATGGATATAAGTCGAACCTGACGTGGCAATAGCATGAATCTGTTCATGGCCCTGCTGTACCTGGCTGTCCATACGCCCATACAGATACGTTGAAATCCCGGTCCAAATGGAACATGTCAATGTCCTTGTCCTTGTGCATGACTAGATCGTTGTCCTTGTCAGTGCATTTGATTGGATCTCTGACCCTGTCTCTGGCCACTACCTTTGCCATCAACCCTTCGATGGTACATATGCTATGGATCTGACGGTGCTGGCTGCTGTAATGTACTAGCGTAACTTTGCGCTGGACCATCTAACACTGGCGCCATACATGCCGCACATGTTGGAAACGCAATACGCTCCGAGGTTGATCTCTTTGCCATGACCGTCTAACCCTCATTTTTCTCTAATCATCTCCAGACCCTCGCACAAAAATGTGACGATATTGATGATGCGACCAGTACTCCGATGCGTGTGCTCCCACGCTCTCGCTAGCCATAACCTTCTCATAGGCACCAATCGAGTCCAGTAGACCATGCTTAACTGACTCCCCGGTCCTCTGTCGAATGGTTTGAGAATTAGTTCTTTTCAAGTTATGAACTATAAGAGAAACTTACTTCCCCATCCTTGAACTCAGCCCAAATCCTTGAGCGTCCACATCGACGCCACCGTAGTGCGCAACCAGACACCGGCCTCGCCGAACAACGAAACTGATGAGATGTTCGACCTCATATGATCTGGTGTGGCCAAGACGGCATTAATCTTTACTGCTCCGCGTTTCGTACCACCGTGAAACTTTTCCGGGTGATGTCGCTGAAACTCGCGAGACTGCCTCGCCTTAACCGTTACTTTAACTCCCGTATCAGTCGGCGCGCTCAACATCCCTTCATGTAAGTACGAGTTCAACCCGTTCACTCAAACGCACTTGTTGTTTGTTTGTTGTTTTTTTTTTACAACATGCACTACTTACACGAGAATTTCCTTTCAGTGCGTTTACTAATGCATCTAAACAAATTTAGCATGTGATAATTCTTGAGATATACAATCTCATAGGATTTATACTTAAGTGTCCCTTAACTTTTAGAATGATTTGCAGACTCCACCTCAACTCGTAACACTTAATTCATTTACAAGTCCCTAAAGGTGGCGGTCGACTTCACCAACCTTGAGACAATAAATGCATAGTGTCACTAAAGTGGAGTTACTTGGGCTTCTGATCCAACAGTACTACTCCAAAACTTTCGTCAAAGCCAAGGAGTCCGTATATGATGTAATCGTTAGCTCTCAAATCATCTCAACACTCTGCTCCCTTAGAGTCTGCTTGTCTCACAATTCTTCATTCCTTTTATTTATTTCCCGATTTCCTATTAAATCAA
This sequence comes from Stephania yunnanensis, assembly GCA_039657365.1. NCBI lineage: Eukaryota > Viridiplantae > Streptophyta > Magnoliopsida > Ranunculales > Menispermaceae > Stephania > Stephania yunnanensis. The sequence goes on along the minus strand of CM077589.1, from coordinate 19,536,942 downwards.
TACAATTCAATATCATTTAGAGACTCAAACTTTGTCAGTTTTAAAATTCTTGCTTGTAGCATAAATAGGCATCGTTGAACTCTCTTGATTGAGTTTTACTTTGCTTGGCAATCTATATATATTTATTGTTATGCCCACATCAATAGCTGCCATGATTTAGCATCTGTTGGTTAATTTGTTTCAAGTGCATAAGTTATGGGTCATGGCTCCTGCTGACATGTATGGTCCACACTTGATTCAAAGAGTCCATCAAACCAGGTCATCACATTGTTTGTTTGATAAGTCACTCACTAATATGACAATCAAAATGGTTATCTGGTTCCACAACTTTCCTAGTGCCTTTATCCTTGCTTCTTTGGGTTTGTACCTTCAATTTACCCCACCATTTGTTCAAATTGTTGAATTGGCCCCAGTTTTATGTACCTTCTACTATGGTCCTTTTTTCCATTCTTTTTTTTTCTTTGACCATAATAAGCACACAACATATTTGATGGAAAGAAAATCTAACATACTTTCGATGCACCTCAATCTGTATTGAAAAGATCCTTACCATCATGTAGCAAATGTATGTATCAAAAGGCAAGCAACTCAATTTTTTTTTCCATGGTTTTTTAACATGCAGAGGTAGAGTTCAGTCTCATCTTATTCATTATTCAAACAGCCAAATAACTGGGGTCTCATCAAAAGGTCATGGCTGCAATAACAGTTGCACTTTAAACAAGATTTTAAGTCATAAAAAAACTTGTCCATCTCTCTTCTTTCAGACCTTCTGAGTTACCTCGCCAGAGTGCACAAGTGGAGATGAAGAAATAACTCATAAACATTTTCTTCCTTTGTTGTCTGCACAATCTCTAAGTCCAAGTAAAGGATTATCAAGCACAAACGAGCTCATCATCGCAGCCTCGTTTAAGTGAAACAGGTGTGTCACTTAAATTATTGTTGTCATTCTACCATTTTCCATTTTCCACAATGTTGTAAACAACTGGAAAAAAAACTGCTGATTTACCAAAAATGAAATCAAGTATGCCAATGAAACATCAATCACTAACTGATTCCATTTAATTTCTATCCAATTAATCATTACCATAGCCACGATTCCTCGAATAAGTGTATAATTATCGATATCGTATATAGTATATAATATACCATATATGATACAGTTTTATTTTTCCAAACTCTCCTCACTTCCCAACGAAGACTCAAGTCAGGATCATAGGGTTCCACTCTAAGTTCAACCATTCCTAACTTCCGCTGGTTTGCGTCTCCATTGCTTGTGATTTAAATCAAGAGTCGAGTATTTAAAACTTCGGCTTTGATACCAACTGTGACGGCCCCAATTTCCACAAATTGGGCCCCGCCCGGCCTAAACTCACGTGGACCCCTGAGCCAGTCTCGCAAGGTCAACGAGAGCCTAGTCAGCCTTCAAATCCATCATTATCAGTACATTCAACATTTTACAGTTGAGTTATTAATGTTTTTCGATGTTTTACAATTTTAGCGGAAGCGACTAATACATTAAATAACTTAACAAAAAGATCAGGGAGTTAGGCAACCTAATTGTGGAACCCAACATAAATGTATCATCAGAAGAGAGTAATACAAGATGTACAAAAACTCACTTAGCAATGGAGCTTTCCCTCTGCTACTCGTCTGCGACTCTGCACTCAGTCAAACCCAAAATTGACGAGCCCAGGTAAGTAAATCCAGTAGGACATATACAGCATTTCAAAACATAACTAAACCAATCGTATTCATGCAATTAGAAGGAAATGAACAGGTAACGCATGAATAGAAAAGACTGTAAATAATCAATCGATGAGTGAGGCCAAATAACAAGGAGTCCCGGCCAAAGGTCGTTGAGTCGCGGTACAAGCCCAGCAGACTCAGGTTTAGGACGAGACTCAGCCTCCCAGCCCTAACCCTTGCGACTATGAGACATTTAGAGACTCGGATCTAGGACAAGACCCCTGCCTCCCAGCCCTAGCCGTACGACTATGAACCATCCATGGACCGGATAAGAGCCCCCAACGTACACTCAATTGGGAGATATCAACGGACGACCATGAAAGACCTTGGGTTTAGGACGAGACCCCTGCCTCCAGCCCTAACCATCTCATATCGCAGATAAACAGTTTCCATGACTCACTTGCCAATGGACCACTCAACCGACAACGATTTCAAAGATAGCTATCATAAAGCAGTAATCAACAATAGTGAAAGGAAGCTATCTCAAAGCAGTGAACAATAGCCAATGGACCACTCCACGCAATATCACTTTCAAGGATAATATCCAAGCAATGAATAACAATATCAAAGCAATGAACAACAATATCAAAGCAATGAAATTACTGTACAGTTCCTCACTGGTTTACTTACCTCCAGAATGTCCCGCTCACGCCTCGATCTGCGCACTCGATACCCGACTATAGCATCATAAGCCCCTGGTATCAATTTATACCATTTTATAGTTTAGGGTCGCATTACGTGCAATTATACTATGGACTCATAGATTTGCCATTTTTATTTTCATAAAAATTACGTTTTTGGCACCCTTTTTCGAATTATACCGAGGTGCCAAACGCCGAAAAAGCCTCGAACTCATTTTTTCTAGCTTTCCCTAATTTTTCATATTTTTAGAGGATTTTTTAGAATTTTTCCATAATTTTTTTTATCTATTTTAATCTATTTTTTGTAATTTAATCTTATATAAAAATAGTTTAATTTAATTTAATAATTAAATATGATTTTTATTGGGGTGGGACCGGGTTGACCCGACCCCGCCCACGCGGACCCGGGTCGGTTTGACCCGGCCCGGCCCACTCAGGCCCGGGTCGATCCGACCCGACCCGACCCGACCCGAAGGGGGTCTTCTTCCCCACCATAGCACTTCGTGCTCTGGTTCGATTTTTTTTTTTTTCATTAACGCTGGGGTTGGGCTTCCATCCCCAACCCCAAGTGGGGTTCATATGCAGGGCAGACCACTCCCCTGCCTTTCTCCAGCTCGGACGAACTGGGTCTCCCCTGCCTTCCTCGAGCTCGGACGAACTGCCATGGCAGTTCGTCTGAGTTCGCCACGAACCCAACAACGACCCACACAACGACAACAACAATCGACACAACAATAAGGAAATCCACTCACCTTGCTTGAGCTAGATTTCTCTCTCTCCCCCGGACTCTCCCGGTCTCTTATTCTTCTCTCATTCTTCTTCAATTTTTTTCTTTTTTTCTCTTCGGGTTCGTTTTTCCTCTTCCACTATTTTCTTTCTCATTTTTTTTGAATGTGTGGTTAAAACCACACCTTATCCATATATATATTATTTATTTTTGATTTCTTCCTTATTAAGTAAACTTGTGTCCTCGAGATCCGTGCTGAGCGAAACTCAAGGCACATCAAAAACATCTTTTTTAATGCTTTCCTTATGAATTGAGCAGCGCGCATCTCGAGGCACCTACCTGCCTTATTTCACAATATCGATACTCATGCCACACGCATCACGAGGCGTATCCAATGTATATGATTTTAACGTGACCACATTAAAACCACATAAATCCACTATAGCCACATTAAGCCACTATGTCGGTCCCACGTCGGCACGCGACTCGAGGCGCATTCCCGTTCATTTTTCAGCTCACAAATTTCTCGCTTGTACCAACTCGTAAAACTGCTCAACAATTTGCATTATAATCTCAAATTGGATATTTGGACATACGTATTCTGACGAGTGGATCCCACATACGACCCTGACCTGTCACTTTACAAAGGTCAAATTTTCAGGCCGTTACACACACACACACATATTAGAAAGTCATAAATATCTTAACAATAGCGTATAGATTATATATATTAAATAAAAGAGTATATATATTGTATATAATGTTAATATATATATATATATATATATATATATATATATATATTGCAAAACTAGTTTGAAGTAGGTCTATATATAAATTAAGATAAAAATTGATAAGAAAAGGGTAATTGAGACGCTGAAGTTTGAAGTAGATTTTGTACCGATAGAAGTTTAATTTGTTAAGTACAAACTTAACAATGCATTAAATCCAATTTTTTCAAAAGTTATGATAAAAAAATGTATAATTAAGATAAAAATTTAATTTATTATGCATATAAATTAGCAACATTAGTCCATTTTTATTTTATTTTTATGTTTCACATGTTTTTTTATATATTTGATCATATACTATTTACATTGATTGAATTAGGAGAATAAAAAGAAAGTTTTCACGACTTTAATATTTAAGGAGACATTTTTTTTTCTTTAAAGGATAGCATACTAGCTTTGGACTAAACTCTATCGAGTGTCATGGTAACAAAAGAACGAAGACAATTTTTTCTTTTTTTAAATCAAGTGGGGAAACATCTAAGGTTGGCAATCTTTCTCCATCAGTTGTTGAGGCTTCATCTCATGAGGAAGCGAGACCTTTATAATCTCCAACTCGAGAAGTTGATATTGATTATAATTCTCTTGAAAGAGATCCAGGCTTGCGTACTCCAATACGACAATATTCCTTCAATGTGCGAGATGAAATTAGACGAGCATATATAAAGATGGGCCCTTATCAACCTAGGTTGCCAGAATACCCATGAACACTATTCGGAAATCAATATCATCGCTTTCAACCAAAATGGTTTGGAGAATTTCAATGGTTGGAGTATTCACCTTTAAAGGACGCGATATTTTTGTTTCCCGTGTTACCTTTTTGAAAATGGTAATACACCTCACTGCACATTAACTAATGGAGGATTTAAAAATTGAAAGAGAGTTAATCAAGGGGTTAATTGTCCATTCTTGACACATATGGGAAATATCAATTCGCCGCATAGAAATTCAGTACAATCTGTTGAGGATTTGTTGAATGTTACTCAACATATTGACAGGGTGATAAATGCACAAACTTCAGAGGATGTTCAAAAAAATCGGTTGCGGCTTAAAGTTACAAGTGAAGTTGTTCGATGGCTTAGTTTATAAGGATGCACATTTAGAGTTTGTCGTGAAGGTTCAACTTCAGAAAATCGAGGAAATCTCATAGAAATGTTGAAGCTTAAAGGTAGATTAAATGTTAACATTGAGGATGTTATACTCGACAATGCTCCAGGGAATGCAAAGTACACCTCACCAAATATTCAAATAGAGATTTTGCATATTATGGCTAACATGGTGAGAAAAAAATTCGAGAAGAAATTGGAGATAAAAAAGTTTTGTCTATTAGTTGATGAAGCGAAGGATGCAGGAGGCAAAGAAGAAATGACAATTGTGTTGAGATTCGTGGATGGTCAAGGCTCAATTAAAGAGCGTTTTTTCGATATTGTCCAAGTCGAAAACACCACTGCTTTAACACTTAAGAAAATTGTATGTAACTCTCTTGCTCGGTATAACTTACTTATAGATGACTTGCGTAGTCAAGGATATGACGGTGCTAGTAACATGCGTGGGGCATGGAATGGGTTGCAAGCTTTATTTCTCAAAGACTGTCCATATGCATATTATGTGCATTGTTTTGCTCATTGACTACAACTAGCATTAGTTGCAGCTTCTAAAAAGGAACCGTCGATTTGGTTACTCTTTTCAAAGTTGTATTCTATTGTTAACCTTATAGGTTCTTCTCCAAAACGTCTTACTGAGTTGCAAGCCTTTCAAGCTGTAGAGATTACACGTAAAGTAGCTAGTGGTGAACGTGAAACTAGTAAAAGAGCTAATCAAATTGGAAGTTTACAACGAGTAGGAGAAACACGGTGGAGCTCTCATTTTGATTCTATTTGCATTGTGATTGATATGTATTGGGCAACGATGCAAGTGCTTAAAAAAATGGTTAGTGATGGATCTACTAACGATATTCGTGGTGAAGCAAAAGATGTTTTAATGATGATGGAAACTTTTGATTTCGTATTCATGTTGCATGTAGTGCATAGAATTATGGGAATTACAGACATGCTTTGCCGAAACTTGCAAGAAAAAACTCTAGATATTCTGAATGCAATAGATTCAATTGCCACAACGAAGGTACTTCTTCTAAAATTACGAGATGAAAGCTTTGATCACCTTTTGATGTGTGTGAATTCGATTTGCATAGAGTATGAAATTGAAACACCCGATATGAATGCTTGGTACAAAGAGGGCACAAGTCGTTCTTGTCAGCAAAAAAGTCTCGTCACAGTTGAGCATCATTACCACTTTGATATATTCAATTCCGTGATTGACTATCAATTGGAAGAGTTGAATTAAAGATTCAATGATAATGCATTGGAAATCCTTAAGTTGAGTTGTGCTTTACAACTAAATGATCAGTTCGAATTATTTGATGTTGATCAAATATGTATTCTTGCAAGAAAGTTCTATCCTGCTGATTTTAGTGATCAAGAAATGCATCATTTGAGATGTCAATTGGAGCATTATGAGGTTGATGTACTTCACCACATGTGTTTTCAGAATTTGTCATCAACTTCTGAGTTATTGGAGATATTAATTCGAACAAATAAGTCGCATCACTACAACTTGGTTGAGAGATTGATTCGTCTTATTTTGACTCTACCCGTATCCACGACATCAACAGAGCGAGCATTTTCAACTATGAAGCGTATTAAGACTGATTTAAGAAATAGAATGGAAGAAGAATTCTGGATTCGCCCCTGTTGGATAGGTTCCTTTCTACACCAATTACACATCTTAATCTTCCATGTTTAGACCATGCGATACTACTAATTGAAAAAGAGGAGATAGTTGGGCAAGAGGAAAAGTTGTTCAGATTTTGATAATAGATGGTTAAGATCAAGGACTGTTCAGACTTAATAGATAAGGCATGGCGAAGCATTCCCCAAAGGTACCAGACTTCATTTAGTGAGAAGACAAAAAGATTGACAGCTACCATCCTGAAATGGAAAAGGAAAACCCCTAAGACAAATTCAAAGAAGGTAATGGAGGAGTTACAACACGAATTGAAGGATCTATACCACTCAGGAAGGCATACATGGATTGGATAAGAGAGATAGAGCTGAAACTCAAAGAAGCACTCAGTAGTGAGGAGTATTGGAGGAATATGGCCTATATAGACTGGATTAGGGAGGGAGACAGAAATACAAATTTTTTTCACACGATTGTCAAAGGTCGAAGGAGGAACAATATGATTTTGGGTTTACGGAATACAAGGGGAAAGGTTGTTCATGACCATGAGGGAAACTGGCGGAGGAGTTGTTCGAAGATACATTTCAAACCAGAGGGGGAGTAGGGGATTTTTCAATCCTAGAGGGTTTCCAACATTGTCTCAAAGAGGAGGATAGACTATTTCTTAATAGACCTTTTGAAGAGGAAGAGGTGTTGAGAGCACTTAGGCAGATGCACCCAAGTAAATCCCCTGGACCAGATGGAGTCACAAACAAACTGATACAAGGGAAAAGGGAGCTACTCAAATGCAACATCATGCAGAAGTTTTGGAAATTTCAATCTTTCGGCCACCTAGAACGTGAACTCAACGAATCGCATATAGTCCTTGTACCCAAGATAAGTTTTCCTAAATCTTTATTAGAATTCAGACCCATCAGTTTATGTAATTCCTCGTATAAACTCCTATCTAAATTGCTATCTAATTGGTTGAAATCCGTGATGAACAACCTAATTTCTCCTCTCTAGAATGCTTTTGTTTCAGGTAGGAAGATTTCAAATAACATTTTGATTGCTCATGAGATTCTTCACTCGATGGGCAATGGGGCAAGAAGATCATTAGATAAGCATATGATAAGCTGGAATGGGCACTTTTCATTGAGATGCTGAAGAGGATGGGATTTTCTAACAAGTGGTGTAGGTGGATAAAGGAATGTATATCATTGGTTTCTTACAACATTATCATCAATGGGCTAGAGGAATAAGTCAGGGGGACTACTTATCCCCATTCATTTTTGTTATTTGCTCTGAAGCACTCTCTTTATTGTTATCTAAGGGGGAGAGGGATGGAGGGTTCCAGGGGTTTAAATTAAATTATGCTGCCACTTCTATTTCTCATTTGATCTATGCTGATGGCACCCTTCTATTTTGTAAGGCAGACTGCACAAACATAGTCTCTGTTAAAGGCATTTTGCAGACCTACTCAGATATCTTTGGATAACAAATCAATGAGGAGAAAAGCTTAATTCATTTCAGCAAGAATGTACCACATATTTTGCGGCAACAGCTCAGAGATCTCACAAACATTACAATTTTGAATGGATTGGGTAAATACCTGGGAATCCAATTAAACGAGGGACAGACGAAGAGGCAACAATTTGAAGGTTTAGTGGCAAGAATTCTGAACAGGACTCTTACGTGGAAAGATAGACTCCTTTCACTAGCAGGCAAAAAAATGGTGCTGAAGGCGGTGGCTCAGGCAGTCCCAAACCGCCACATGTCAATATTCTTATTGCCAACATGTATTATTAACGCTATAGCCCAAGCAATGGCGAGATTCTGGTGGAGTAATGCAAAAAAGGAGAGAGAGATACATTGGTGTAGTTGGGAGAAGTTGTCTAAAGCTAAGGTGTTTTTTTTTTTTTTGAGGGGGTTAGGCTTTCGAGACCTCGAACTGTTTAATTTCAGTTTCTCTGCCAAATAGGCTTGGAGTTTGGAGAAAGGGGAGTGTCAGCTACTACTGAGTTTCTTGAAAAGCAAATCTTTCCTAATGGGGAGTTTCGGAGGCTAGATTAGGAAGTAGGTCTTCATGGGCATGGCGGAACATTTTGGAGGGTAGGAATTTGTTGCTGAAGGGATTAAGGATGAGGGTAGGGGATGGAAGACAAACAAGGATTTGGGAGGATTTCTGGGTGGGTGGAAAGGACAGAGCAAAGCTATGGGCACTAAGAAGAGAAGGCCTTCAAGTGGTAGCTGATCTTAATTCGCCATCTACAAGAACCTGGAAAGAGAAATATTCGGCGATGAGGAAGTAAGGTTAATCATGGCAACACCAATGAGTAGAGAAGGATTTAGGGATACATAAATTTGGCATTATGAGAAATCGAAGACATTCTCAGTTAAATCAGCATACCGATTAGCTTCGATTGGACAAAGAGCGAGAATCTAGTACACCTTAAAGAAGATACAACTATTCTTATGGAGAGGATGTCAAAACGCTCTCCCAACTAGGACACCTTAAAGAGGAAAGGTTTGATCAATGACCTATTGTGTAGTATGTGCCAGCAAGCGGAAGAAACACCACTGCATTTATTTTTTCACTGTGGTTTTGGGAAGGCTTTCTGGATTTGTTCACCGTGGAATCTTAGAACTTTTGGAGGGAGATGATTTTAAGCAAATATGGGAAGCCGTGATGAATGGTCTGCAAGAGAGGGATAACAGGGACCAAAATCTCTAATGGTGCGCCATAGGGATATGGAGGTCGTGGAAGAATAGAAACAAGTTGAACTTTAGGGGTGAGAGAGAATCCCAAGACAAGGTGATGGAGAGTGGCCAGACAAGTGAGTGATTTTGCGGTAACTACTAATTTGAATGGATCAAGGGAAGGATCCAAGAGCTAGGGCATATGAATACAGAAGGTAGTTACATCTTTGTTGACGCAGCACGAGATTTACATATGGGAGAAACAAGAATTGGGTGGATCCTAGTGTCAGAAACGTACACCATTCTTAAAGCATGCTCGTTCACAATCGGCCACGGAATGTTGGGAGGTACACTCTGCCCTGCTTCACAATCGAGGTGTAGGTGATTTACTTAAAGTTTTCTCGGATGCTTCTATTGTCATTGAGACTATCAAGGACCAAAATATTCGAATGGGGGCCTATTGTATTTGATATCAGGATTTTTTTCTTGAAGTACACATTTTATACTATTTAATGTGGGAAATAGGGGCGAAATTTTTTTATTTCCGGGGAGTAGGCAATAACGCCTATTGAGAAGGCGCTATCTACGTGGCAAAATTTTGTTCTGATTTTGCCACGTGGATAGCGCCTTCTCAATAGGCGTTATCCACGTGGAAACTCCGAAGGCGCTATCCGTGTCCACGTGGACACATTCGTGTATTCCCGGTCCACGTGGACCCTGAAAACCCAGGCATGCTGATAGCGCCTTCTCCGAAGGCGCTATCAGTATGCCACGTATGAAAAAAATAGGGTTTCCCGGTCCACGTGGCTCCACGTGGACGGGGAAACCCGTGACTTAGGGGCGCAGATAGCGCCTTCTCAAAAGGCGCTATCTGCACCCCACTGTCATCTTTCGGAAACCGACGCAGAGAATATATTCTCTGCGTCGATTTCGTCTCTTCTTGGGTTATAGGGGCGGGGGTAGGGGGTAGGGGGTGGTGTAGGTCACGGGTTCATTGTGGAGAGTGGGGTGGGTTCGGGTACTTAAGGAGGGGGGGGGGGAGCGAACAGCAGGCGAGACAGAGGAGGGAGGAAGAAGGAGGGCGGACAGACGCATTGAACGGGAGAGAGTGGGCGAGTGTGTGCGCGCGGCGGAGACGTTTGTCGAGCTTGGCGGAGGTACGTGGTGTTTTGGGCGGTCGGTGGTGAGCAGAGCAGCGGTGACGTGACGACGCCGACGGAGGAGGAGGACGGATCTACTACGGTGGGGGGAAGGAGCAGCATGGCGGCATGCGGAGGAGGAAGGAAGGCCAGCGTAGCGGCAATGAGTGGAGGTAGGAGAAGGAGGAGGTATGTGTATATGGTTAAGTTAGTTTAGTTAGTTAAATAAGATCGTTAAGTGTTTTGATTATGTTAATTTGAGTTTGTTTAAGTGAGTTTAGTTAATGAAGTATGTTTACGTTAGTGTAGTTTGTTTAATAAGTTTAGTTCGATTTGTTTGATTAAGTTTGTTTTATTAAGTTAATAGTTTAGTTTGTTTTTGTGAGTTTAGTTAATTAAGTATGTTTATGATACATTAGTTTGTTTAATAAGTTTGTTTAGGTAGTTTGTTTAGTTGTTTAGGATGGTTTTGTTTAGTTTGTTTAGGTAGCTATGTAAGAAGTTTGTATAAATTAGTTTAGGTAGCTTGTTTTTGTCTAGTTAGTTTGTTAAGTTTGTTATAAGTTTGGTTAAGTGAGTAACGTAATTTACTTGTTATAAGTTCATTTAAGTTTGTTAATAAGTTAATTACGTACGTTTAACTTAATTTCCTATGTTTAGGTTAGGTTAGTCATTTATGAAGTTTGTTTAAGTTAGTTTACGTAGCTTATTTTTGTCTAGTTAGTTTGTTAAGTTTGTTATAAGTTTGGTTAATTTTTGTTGTGTTCTTTTTTGTGAAAAATTAGTAAATACTTATCGCTATGGTTTTGTACAATACTCATTTTCTTTTTCTAACCTTCTATATAGTTGTACTGCAATGGATCCAGGTCCTTCAGATCCATCACTGTTGCAACTCCAATCTACTCACAGATCGACGCGAACCTGGAGGGGCGAGGTAAGGCCATTTTACATGAATGCGTCATTTTTACAACAATATTGTATCAAAAACATACATTAATACATTATCAATTCGAAGGTTTACGAAACAATGCGCGTACGTCGAAGACGTGGGGTCGTTGATCGAACGATGCAGTATCATTCTAGGATGATCCCATATCTCCGTTCAGTGGGTTCTATGGGATATCCGGTAGCATTCGGCCTTGATTGGGCTTTAATTACTGCGTTTGTAGAGAGATGGCGCCCTGAGACGCATACTTTTCACATGCATTGTGGGGAGTGCACAATTACACTCCAAGACGTGCAGGTGCAGATTGGATTACCTATTGAAGGTATGCATGTGACTGGAACGACAGACGCAGACTATGCTGACGTCTGCGAGAGGCTACTTGGACGAACTCCTGGTGGAGATGACATCGTAGGTTGTAAACTTAAGGTCGATTGGCTTGAGCGTAACGTTCCAGCAATAGATGATGAAAGCGATGAGGAGTCGGTCCAACGTTACGTTCGATCGTACATACTACAACTCATCGGTGGTTGTCTTTTCGCCGACAAGTCCAATCGGTTCGTACATTTGATGTTCCTACCTTTGCTGGAGGATTTCCAAGTAGCGAGCCAATATAGTTGGGGAGTGCATGTTTGGCTTATTTGTACGGGGAGTTGTGTCGCGGATCTCGCACGGGGGCACATGAGGTTCTTTGGCGCCTCCATTCTTGTACAAGCTGTGGGCATGGGACACGATTTCCATTCATAGCACCGCGACGTCGCGTGTATCTAGAGCTCAACAGCGAACGGTGGATGGCCAAAATATGCTTATAGACGTTCCACTCGGACACAGGTATTAAAGTCGATTTTTCATTACTTTGCAAATAATTCTTGTCCATGTTCATTTATCATAACTTATTGTTTCCTACACAGATGGCTCGATGCGTTTTCGGTTTCACATAATGCGACGCACGTCGTATCGGCATACCGTGATGCACTAGACTCTCAGAGGCATGAGGATGATGTGGTGTGGCAACCATATAATGAACTCATGGGGTCTCTTCCCGAGTACTGTACAAATGGTCAAGGCAGTTGGCTAGCGACGTGTCCCCTTATTTGTTTCCACATTGTGGAGTAGCATCGACCTGAAAGGGTCATGAGACAATTCGGCATGGTACAAATAGTGCCACCTAATTGTGCTTACGACGCCCAACTGCACCGCATCAAATTGCGTGGACATCATCATGAAAATTGGGTTACTTTTCACGCAAGCTACATAAACATGTGGGATAATCGTGGGGACACCATTGCGACGGCGGCACTGAATGAAGGGCATGACCATCAAGACTACATGACGTGGTATCGATCGGTCACTAGGAGATTCATAGGACACGACGGGGCGTTACGCGACTACTCGGTAATCTTCTAAATCTAACTTTTCCTCGAACAGTTACTATTTTTATATTGAGTGATTTGAAGTCTTATTTTTGTTATTTCAGCGTAACTTGGTGCATCGACTTAGGCGTGTGTTTATTGAGGATGGGTACGAGCGAGGTCTTGCTGGCCTTGATGAAATGATTAAAATTTTGGACGAAGATGAAAGACAAAGATCTAATCTTTCGCATGACGGAATTGACGTCCAACAAGACATAGATGAGGATATTGAACAAGAAGATGAAGAAGACGATCAAGGCGAGCCAAACATAGAGGTGAGAAGAAGACGAACACGACCGGAGACTGTGCGGGAACGCACCAGACGTCCTCGTCCCCCACGTCCATCTACTCAGACCGAGGTTGCTTGCAGAGAGTAGTAGACCTTCTCCTCCAGCACGTTCATCTCGTTCGAGAGTGAGTAGAAGAGATAATGTTGGCGAGAGTAGTCGTTCTTCTCATGGGTATATACCAACATCTTCCACACCCCAACCAGAACCTCATATGTTTGTACCCAGGCCGCCGAGCGTGAATCTTCCTCCTTACCATTTTGATCCGTACGCACCTGGGCCTTCGTCTTCATACGTGGATCCACGTGGAATGCCTCATCATCAAACGTATCCATCACTCCCTCCATACATGCCTAGTCCATACACTCCTACTCCGTATAATTACAATATGGCGTATAGTGGAGACCCTTCATTCATGAACATGTTGACCATGCCGCAGCCTCGTGTTCCATTCCCCCAACCCCATGCAGGAAGCCAGTATTTCGGGATGGTTCCACCTCCTATTTTTGGTAGCATCAGGAGCAGAGGTGAGTCGAGTCAAGAACCAGAGGAAACGCATCAATCTACTCGACTTGATTCATCGCAAGACCAGCTACCCTCAACCGGATGTCCAACCACATCGTCCAACTAGACAAAGAGTACGTCGGTTTGCTTCACCGAGGAACAACGCCAACGGAACCGCCGAAATAGACCTGCATAATGAGTTTACTTGATGTCATAGTGATTTGTAAATAACTTATATTTTGGGTTGACGAAGTACGTGTATTCAACCTTATCATTGAATAAACTTATTTCTCATGTTTTCCATATTATAATAATTTCGTATATGTGATTACTCTTCAATAGTTAGTTTAGTTTGTTAAGTTAGTTTAGGTTATATGTTTAATTTAACTTAAGTGGTTAGCTTAGTTAGTTAGGTGTCGGTGGTTAGGTTTTATTATTTTAGTTTGGTTAGGTTAATTAGCTTAGTTAGTTTTGTTTAGGTGTTGAGGTTATGTTTGTTTAGTGTAGTTGAGTTAGGGTATGTTCCAGGGGTTCGTAGTTTAGTTAATTTAGGTTACGTACTTTGGTTAGGTTAGGTTTGTCGAGTTTAGTTCACAAGTAACTCTCGAGCTACTTAGATGTTTGTGTAGTTTCGTTTGGTGGTTAACGTGGATCGTTTTTTGGTTGTTTGTTTAGTTAGTTAAGTTAGTTATTTTACTTTACTTAGTTTGTATTGTTTAGGTGGTTAGATTAGTTAGGTTAGTTAAGGTTAGTTAGGTTAGTTAATGTTAGTTAGTTTAGTTTGGTTAGTTCCATTTAGTTAGTACGTTTAGTTTGCAATTAAGCTAGTTAAGTTAGTTATTTTAGTTTACTTAGTTTGTATTGTTAGGTGGTTTGGTTATTTAAGGTTAGTTAGTTTAGTTTGTTAGTTAGTTTAGTTTCGTTATGTTAGTTAGTTAGTTACTTAGTTTAGTTGAGGTTAGTTCGTTACTTAGTTTAGTTTGGTTTTGTTAAGTTAGTTTAGGTTAGTTAGTTTAGTTTGGTTAAGGTTAGTTAGTTAGTTATTTTAGTTTACTTTGGTTAGTTAGTTTGGTTTTGTTAAGTTAGTTTAGGTTAGTTAGTTAGTTATTTTAGTTTACTTTGGTTAGTTAGTTAGTTAGTTAAGTTAATTTAGTTAGTTTATTCAAGGTTACTTACTTATTTAGTTTAGTTTGGTTTGGTTAGGTTAGGTTAGTTAAGGGTAGTTTAGTTAGTTAGTTAGTTAGTTAGTTAGTTAGTTGGTTAGTTAGTTAGTTAGTTAGTTTAGTTTGGTTAGGTTAGTTAAGGTTAGTTAGTTTAGTTTAGTTTATTTTGGTTAGTTTAGTTTGGTTAGTTAAGGTTAGTTAGTTTAGTTAGTTAGTTAGTTAGTTTGGTTAGGTTAGTTAAGGTTAGTTAGTTTACTTTACTTTGGTTACTTAGCTAGTTAGTTAGGTAGTTATTTAGTTTAGTTTGGTTTGGTTGGATTAGTAAAGGTTTCTTACTTTAGTTTAGTTAGTTAGTTAGTTAGTTAGTTAGTTAGGTAATGTTAGTTAGTTTAGAAAAGAGAGTTGAAGGTTGAAACCAATATATTCAAAATTGGTTTTTTTTTTTATACAAATATAAACTCCTCGTATGCATATTCAAATTTGGTTGTATTTGTCGAGATCGCTCGACGACGACGGCCGGCGGCGAGGGACGGAGCGGCTGAGAATGTCGCGGACCAGCGGCAGCGGAGGACAGATCGGCGAGTCCGGTTCGTGATGGGCGGTGACATGGCGCTGACGTGGCATACGTTTGTACAGATAGCGCCTTTCAAAAGGCGCTATCTGTACATATGTCCTCCATGTCAGCGCCATGTCAGCGCCACCTCATAAATGCAATTTTTGCTCAATAACGCCTTTTGAGAAGGCGTTATTGAATGAGGGTATGTGGCGCTGACGTGGCGCTGAGGTGGCGATCACATGTACTGTACAAACCCTGCCACGTAGACGCCACGTCACCGAAAACAAAAAAACACCCCACTCAATAACGCCTTCTCAAAAGGCGTTATTGCCTACATCCGTGAAAAAAAAAAACACTCTCTATTTTGTGAAAAAAATTGTACAACAGCCCTAGTGTTGGAAAAACCCCTGATATCAGGGTGTTGATTAAGGATTGGGATCCCTTTGATTTCTGTCTTCTACCTTGGGAACTAAACAACCATGCGCACTCACTTGCGAGGTTGGCACTAAAAATGCAAATGTCTTGTATTTGGAATCATCCAAGCCCAGAACTTATTTTGGACATTATGAATATATAACTCTATTTTTCGAAAAAAAAAAAAAAGTTGCGTAGAGTACGTCAATGATTTGGTCAATTTGTTCAATGAACGCCTCGTGTACTTCTCCAACATAATGAATTCCACTCTTATTGGATCTTCATTTGTCTACCAAAACATATTCGGCGTTTTCTCCGACATGATTAGAAACCCTTCCAACTATGGTTAGTAGTGCAGTAGCTAGCCTTAGTTTTCAAATTCAATCTCTGAAAGATATATATTAAAAGACTTTTTTTTATTAAAGGGAGGCTATGCGCCTAGTTTATTTATTTCTCAGACTGCAAATCCTGGGAAAGAAACACTACTTACATCCTCCATTAAAAGAGAGGTTATTGAGCTAGGAACATTATCGATTACATGAATTCCATAAGGAAAGCTCCTTGTATAACTAGTTAGTGAGTCGGTCGCTTGGTTACCTTCTCTAAGTGAGTGCCGGATCCGAACCTCCCAGGGGCGATTGATAAGCATCAAGACCGATGATAAAAGGCTCCAATGGCCATTCGATGTCTTCTTCTGTTCCATAATGCAGTGCACTACCTCCAGGTTATCAATTTCCAACATAATCTTTCGATGTCCAAAGTCCCAGGCTCGTTGTAGTAGTAGGACCACACCTCAGAGCTTCGCTTCGAACACAGAACATGATCCTAAGTTAGCTACAACACCACTGATCCATTCGCTACTAGCATTCCATGGAAGACCTCCAGCCGAAGCACAGCCATTACCAGTGAGTACCCCGTCTGAATTGGCTTTAATCCAATCCCGAGGAGGGGGACCACCCAAATAGTATTTCTGACTTCCTCCCTTGATTGATCTCAGCCTCGCCTAACATCTGACTTCCTCCCTAGATTCATCTTAGCCTCGCCCAACACCTCATTTATCCTCATATATTCCTTCGAATTTGATTCAATGTTGTGGAAAAGTTGCGTATGAGAGCATGCTTGTTGTGATTTTGAAGTGAAGATAGAAAAGAGAAAAAAATAAACCAACAGAGAATTCTGTTTTGCTTCACTCATTCAATTTCTGAATTGGTAGTGCCTATTATAGGCTAACAATTAACTAAAAGCTGAAATTACTCAACTACAACCAGATATTTTGCTCCTAACTTTGACTAACTAAAACAGAAAAATAAGGAGAAAAATCTTAACAATAACTGAAATATTTATTGACTAATTCAAATCTAATTTTGAATCAACCTTCAACACTCCTCCTTGATTCAAAATTGGGTAAGCATAATTATCAAAATAATTCTTCTTCTTGATTTTGCACTGCTGCAATTTTTCCTTCTTCTTGTGATTTGCAAATCTTTTCCATATGCCCAATCTGTCCGCATTTCCTACACTTGACATCAGGCCTCCACCAACATCTTCTTTGTAGATGATTTGTCTTTTTGCAATGTGGGCAAGGTGGATATGATTCTTCAATGTTGTTGTGCTTCATGTATTTCTCTCCTCCATAATTTTTTTGTCTTTACTAGAAGAGCACCTTCTATAGTACCTTCCTATTGTATCATCTTTCTTTGTTCTTGAGCCTGCAAAACATTCAATAATTCTGCCAAACTAATCTTTGACACATCCTTAGTATTTTCCAAAGAGGAAATAGTTACTTCAAATTTGTCGGGGACCGTGACTAGAATTTTTTGAACTATTCTGGAATCATCAAAGTTGGTACCAAGGAGTCTTACTTTATTGGCTATGGCAAGAAGTCTATCATAGTAATCCTTGATCATTTCTGATTCCTTCATTTTCTGCATTTCGAATTCTTGAATCAAGTTTATTATCCGCATGCATTTGATTCTTTCATCTCCTTCATATTCTCCCTTCAAGAAATTCCAAATTTCATGTGTCGTTTTCATCGTCCAAAGAGGAAATAGTTACTTCAAATTTGTCGGGGACCGTGACTAGAATTTTTTGAACTATTCTGGAATCATCAAAGTTGGTACCAAGGAGTCTTACTTTATTGGCTATGGCAAGAAGTCTATCAGAGTAATCCTTAATCGTTTCTGATTCCTTCATTTTCTGCATTTTGAATTCTCGAATCAAGTTTATCATCCGCATGCATTTGATTCTTTCATCTCCTTCATATTCTCCCTTCAAGAAATTCCAAATTTCATGTGCCGTTTTCATCGTCATTATTCTGGTGAAGATGGTGGATGTGACAGCTGCAAACAAGCTTGCTTTGGCTTTTGATTTTCTTTGTCACCTCTCTTTGTGAAGTTTCATTTGAGCCACTATTGGATTATTTGGAAGAGGAAAAACTTCATATTCATGTTCAACAACCTCCCACAAGTCGTTTCCATCAAGATAAGCTTCCATTTTAACTGCCCACACCTGATGGCTTGTTCCATCGAAAATTGGAGGTGCAAGTTGAGTGGAGAAAATTGCTGGATCCATTGCTCAAAAAGATTATAATTCTGGTTGTAATTCGAGGTTGTAAGTCTGGTTGTAACTCAAGGTTGTAATTCACACAGGCCCCTTAAGAAAAGGAGCTCTGATACCATGTTATGATTTTGAAGTGAAGATAGAAAAGAAGAAAAAAATAAACCAACAGAGAATTCTGTTTTGCTTCACTCATTCAATTTCTGAATTGGTAGTGCCTATTATAGGCTTACAATTAACTAAAAGCTGAAATTACTCAACTACAACCAGATATTTTGCTCCTAACTTTGACTAACTAAAACAGAAAAATAAGGAGAAAAATCTTAACAATAACTGAAATATTTGTTGACTAATTCAAATCTAATTTTGAATCAACCTTCAACAATGCTTCCCCTTCAAGCACTTCTTTATTCCGTGCTAGCCAAATTTACCAACATGTAACACTAAATAGGATATTCCAGCGTACACCGTTCACCACTTCGGCATTACTTAAATTTCTAGTGAGCCATTACTTAAATTTACCAAAAAGTCCATCACTTGGTAGGGCTTCACAAAGTGATGCCACACCGCTACAACATCGTCATACTCCCACAGCACATGATGGATGGATTCGGTCTGATTACCATAGATCTCGCATATGGAGTCGCACTTATGACGCCTATGTGTCTCTGAGTTACTTAGGATGGCATTATGGAAGACAAGCCATAAGAATGAACGCACTTTCTCCGGCCCTTCCCATTTCCACACAAGAGACCAAGGTTCAATTGGTTGTACGTTGTCTCACCCATGTAAGAATTTGTAGCCCAAGTCTCACCCATGTAAAAATATGTGGGCCGATGAGACTGTAAAATCCCTAGAATTAGATTTACCCTAATAACACTTGTTAGAGATCAAGGTTCAGTTGATGACAAAGCAACAACATGTGGACAGTTTGATCATGGTTAAGCTGTTGGTGTACTGTGGTCCATGGCTGTAACAAACTGTTAGATAGTTTGTTGTATTTCAGTTACTTCTGTTGTAAGTCAGTTAGATTAGTTAGTAGTTTGTTATTCTTGTTGTGTCTCATTTGTAAGTTAGTTAGATTAGTTAGGAAGTTTGTTATTACTGTTAGTTAGGTTGTATGGTTATTTGAAGTGTCTATATATAACACTCTTACTGTGTTGTAATAACTAGTTCTTTCAATCAATACAAATTTCGTTTCCTTTTAAATTCTGTTTCTTCTCAACAGAGCATTCTCTCGTTAGAGAATTCTCACATGGTATCAGAGCTTCCTGCAATGGCCGAAGCTAGTTCTTATGAAGGAGATTCTGGTGGTCTCAGCACATTTGCTGATGTAACTGCAATAGCAAAATCTCTCAACTTCAATCTACCTACAAAGCTTGATGAAGGTAATTACATCTACTGGAAAGTTCAAGTAAGAGCTGCAATTCGAGCTTTAGGTTTGGATTTTTTCATTGAAAATAAGAGGTCCTCAGTTACATCAGATTCAGCTGTAACTGATGAAGTTTTAAGTAGATGTGACAATTTGCTTATGGTATGGTTGTTTTCAAACATAAGCAAAGATGTCATTGGCATGTCACTGAATGTGAGTTCTCTTTTGAGATCTGGAAAACATTGGAGAGCTTGTTTGCTCAGTCATCCATGGCACGAGTTCTACAGCTCAAGAAAAAATTGAACAACATTAAGAAAGGTTCATCTTCAGTTTCTGAATTTGTTCTCAAAGTTAAGACAATAAGCTGTTGAACTGAGGTCTGTAAGTCAAGTAGTTACTGAATCTGATATGATTCAATCAATACTAAATGGTCTTGGTCATGAATTTGATCCTGTTGTGGTTTGAATTTCTTCTCAAAGAGCAAATATATCATTGCAAGATGCACAATATATGTTGATGATGCATGAACAGAGAATAGAAGATCTTATTCAAGCTTCACAAACAGACATGAACAATGTTTCAGCAAATTTTGTTGAAAACAGTGACAAGAAGTCAAAAGGTATGAAAATCAGTTCTGTATCTTTTCAAAATCGATATAACAATGGTTTTCGTGGTGGATTCAAGAATCGTGGAGGAAGGTCTGGTAATAGAGGAAAAATGTTTTGTCAATTGTGCTATAGTCATGGACATATGGCTCTTCAATGTTATCATAGATTTGATCAATCCTTTTATGGTCCTCAAGGTCAGTCTTCGGGTTCTACAAGTCATCCTAATCAGAATCGACGTCCCCTGGCACATATTCATTATCCAATGTCTCATAATGTTCAACCAACTGCACCTCGAGCTATGATCAATCATTTTCAAGGCATGATAGTGACTCCTGAGAATGTTATTGATCCAAATTGGTACATGGACAGTGGAGCATCCAGTCACATGACTTCTGATGGATCTGCTCTACTCAATAAAACTGAATACAAAGGTAATCAGTTGGTAATGGTGAGTTGTTAAAAATTTATCATAATGGTAATGATGTGGTTAAATCTAATTCAGTTCCTTCTCACACTCTTCAATTAGATAATGTTCTTCTTGTTCCAAAGATTGCTAAGAATCTTATAAGTATTTCAAAGCTTACTCGTGACAACAATGTCATTACTGAGTTTACTCCCCCTTCTTTCTCTGTAAAGGACAAGGATTTGAAGACAACCTTGCTTCAAGGAGTGCTCCATAATGGCTTGTATTGTCTTCCAAAAACTGATTCACTTACATCTGGTTCAGTCTTCTCTGTTCCAAATGTTTTTTCTTCATCTAATTCTTGTAATACTTCACTGCTTAGCTCTGTTAATAATGATGTATGGCATGCTCGGCTAGGACATCCATCTAATTCTGTGTTGCAAAAAGTTTTATCTTCATTGAACACATTTACAAATAAATCGTGCATATCTTTTTGTAACTCATGTAAAGTAGCTAAGATGCACAAAATTCCTTTTACTTCCTGCACAATAACTGCTACTAAGCCTTTGGAGTTGGTTTATTCTGATATTTGGGGTCCATATCCATTATTATCTTCTCAAGGTTCAAGGTATTATATTGTGTTTGTTGATGCTTTCAGTCGATTTAGTTTTATCCTCTTAAACTGAAATCAGATGCTTATGCTGCCTTTATTCATTTTATTAAACAAGCTGAACTTCAACTTAACTCCAAGTTGAAAGTGTTTCAATCTGATATGGGACTTGAATATAAACCTATTGAAAAATTCTGCAATGCATATGGTATTGTTCATCGTTATTCTTGTCCATATACTCATCAACAGAATGGTGTTCCTGAAAGAAAGCATCGTTCCATTGTTGAAATGGGTCTCACTCTTCTTGCTCATTCCAAACTACCTTTCTCATTTTGGGAAAAAGCATTCCTAACAGCTATTTTTCTTATTAACTGTTTACCATCTGTTGTTCTTGCTTTTAAATCTCCATATGAGGTATGTTTTCGTAAACTACCTGATTATTCCTATTTTAAAACTTTTGGATGTGCCTGTTATCCAACCCTTACTGCTTACTCTCAACACAAGTTCAGTTTTCGATCTTCCAAGTGTGTCTTTGTTGGTTATAGTCCTAGGCATCATGGTTATGAATGTTTACATTCAAATGACAAGATTTATATTTCTCGTGATGTTGTGTTTAATGAAGATGATTTTCCTTATCCTAGTCTCTTTTCATCTCTTCATACTTCTTCTTCTTCTTCCTCTTCTTCTAGTCTTCCTTTATCTGTCTTTCAATACTGTCTTGTTTCTTCTTCTTCTAATTCATCTGTTTCTGTTTCTCCTACATCTGATTCTTCTAGTTCTCTTCATTCTGATTTACCACCACCATCTTTACCTACTGAACTATCACTACCTCCTTTACCTACTGAATTACCACAACATGTCATTACCAGTTTTCATATTAACACTCACCCTATGCAGACTAGAAGTAAGACTGGTGTTTTCAAACCAAAGGCATTGGTTGTTACTTCTCCATATACTTTGGTGCATTCTCTTATTGAACCTACGTCTATTAAAGTTGCTCTTGATGATCCAAATTGGAATACTCCTATGAATGATGAAATTCAAGCATTGGACAACAACAACACTTGGACTTTGGTTCCTCCTACTTCTGATATGAGTGTTATTGGTTGTAAATGGGTTTTTCGAATTAAAGCTATTCCTACTGGGGAGATTCATAGGTATAAGGCAAGACTTGTGGCTAAGGGATTTCATCAAATTCCTGGTCTTGGTTTTGGAGATATTTTCTCACCTGTTATTAAGCCATCTTCTCTTCGTATCATGTTCACTCTTGCTGTTACTTATCAGTGGCGTATTAAACAGCTTGATGTGGACAATGCTTTTCTCAATGGTGAACTCTCTGAAGATGTGTTTATGCGCCAACCTGAAGGTTTCATTAGTAAGAAATATCCTAAGTATGTATGTAAACTGAACAAAGCCTTGTATGGTCTAAAGCAGGCTCCTCGAGCTTGGTTTTCTAAGCTCAAAACAACTTTGCTCACTTGGGGATTCACTAACAGTCCAACTGATGTTAGTTTCTTCTTTCAGAGGTCTGGTTCTTCTATTTTAATGCTTCTTGTGTATGTTGATGACATTCTCATCACAGGGTCTAATCCTTCTTTGATTCAACAACTCATTACTTGGTTAAATTCCAAGTTTTCTCTCAAAACCTTGGGTGATGTTGATTATTTTCTTGGTTTTGAAGTACATCGTGATTCTTCAGGATTGTATTTATCTCAACGTAAATACATTCTTGATCTCCTCAAGAAGACGAACTTGTTGGATTTTAAGCCACTGTCTTCTCCATATTCTGTTGGTGTTCGACTCAGTGCTGCTGATGGTAATCCTTTCTCGGATCCTACTTTATATCAAAGTACTTTGGGTGCTCCGCAGTATCTCACATACACTCGTCCTGATATCAGTTTCATTGTTAACAAACTTAGTCAATTTCAGCAACATCCTACTGATCTTCAATGGGCAGCTGTCAAAAAAGTTCTTCGTTTTTTGAAATCTTCTCTTACAACTGGTATTGTGTTTCGCCCTGCTACCTCTCATTCTCTTGAAGTTTTTACTGATTCTGATTGGGCTGGTGACATTGATGATCGTCGTTCTACTAGTGGTGTATGTGTTCTTCTTGGTGGCAATCTTATTACTTGGTATTCTAAGAAGCAATCAGTTGTAGCACGCTCTAGTACTGAGGCTGAGTATCGTGCATTGGCTTTGGGTGTTACCGATATCTTATGAACTTCATCTCTTCTTCGTGAACTTGGTTTTGCTTGTTCTTCCAAGTCTATACTGTGGTGTGATAATACTAGTGTTCGTGCTTTAGCTTTAAATCCTGTTTTTCATGCTCGGACTAAACATATTGAAGTTGATGTTCATTTTTTGCGGGAAAAGCTTGCTGCTGGATTGTTTGATCTTCGTTATGTTCCTACTGATCACCTGTCTGCTGATTTGTTTACCTAAGTTATTTCTACTCCTCGATTTCTTTTTCTTTCTTCCAAACTGAATCTAATTTGTTCACCTAGATTCAGTTTGAGGGGGCATGTTAGAGGTCAAGGTTCAGTTGATGACAAAGCAACAACATGTGGACAGTTTGATCATGGTTAAGCTATTGGTGTACTGTGGTCCATGGCTGTAACAAACTCTTAGATAGTTTGTTGTATTTCGGTTATTTCTGTTGTAAGTCAGTTAGATTAGTTAGTAGTTTGTTATTACTGTTGTGTCTATTGTAAGTTAGTTAGATTAGTTAGGAAGTTTGTTATTACTGTTAGTTAGTTTGTATGGTTATTTGAAGTGTCTATATATAGCACTCTTACTGTGTTGTAAGAACTAGTTCTTTCAATCAATACAAATTTCGTTTCCTTTCAAATTCTATTTCTTCTCAACAGAGCATTCTCTCATTAGAGAATTCTCACAACACTTATCCCTTCCCAGCAGCGATGACGGAGGCAGTGTCACAACAATTTGAGTAAACAACTAAGGAGACCCCAAGGCAGGCCACATAGAGCGCTCTCTCGCAATGAACAATCATTATCTACCAATATATCTTCCCCAAACCTCATTGTCTTCCTATCACCAATTGCCCGTTTGATCCCCCGCTTAAGAAGGGACCACAACTTACGCACTTGTTTACGCAAATAAGACCCTCCATTCAACTCACAAAAGTCCGTATATCATCAAGTGGTAGCTTATATTTAGATCGTAAATGACGAACCCACAGGGCATCATAAACACCACATTTATTCCGTAATCTCATTTGCTCCCCAAAGAAACTTCCTGCAGACCTTGTCAAGAGTATCACATATCCCATCAGGGGTGGCAATAGTTTGCATGGTATATGAGGGTGAAACATTTAGCACCGACTTACGAAGCGTAGCTCAGCCAGCTAGAGATATTCTAGCTAGATTCCACCTTTTAGCTCTAGCGGACACTGATTCTAGCACCTTCGAGTAAGTGCCCTTAATAACTCTCCCATGTATCAATTGGACTCATGAGTATCTCCCTAAGTCCTTTGAAGCAGGAATATTTAAGATGCAACTTAATCTTGCCGCCGTGCCTCCATCAACATTCAGAGAGACAAAAAGTCGAAATTTTTCTCTACTCACTTTGTGCCCAGATGACCTACAAAACTCCCCCAATATATAGCCTACCAAAATCGTTTGGTTAACCGTCGCCTCTGCCAACAAGACGAATTCATCTGCGAAAAACAAATGAGATATATTGACCGACCCCCAAAGCTAGAAACCCTCTATTCTCCACCACTAACTGCCTCATTGGTTTTTTTTTTGGGATAGTCGTTCCATACATAGAACGAAAATGTAGGGTGAAACTGGGTCCCCCTGTCTAACTCCCCTCAAGGGCTTGAAGACATCAGAGAGCTCGCTATTCCATGATAACTAGGAAGATCTGGACTACGGACTACTCCAAAGAACCTTAGTTAGCAAATGCGGGATATGCGTATCTTCTATAGTATCACGAATAAAGTCCCAAGAAAGTCGATCATATGCCTTCTCGAGACCAATTTTCACTGCAAACCACCCCTTTTACCCTTCAATGATCTCATAGTGTAAAAGCTCGTGTGATGATGGTGTTTTAAGTAATATGTCGGGTAGGAATAAAGCTCATATATGCAGGATGCCTAATTAGGACATCACCGGCTTTAGCCTATTAAGGATAACTTTAGTTACCACTTTATACAACACAATGCAAAGACTAATTAGGCGAAAGTGGTTTAAAGACGTATGGGAGTTCATTTTCGGAACAAGGGTGATTATAGACTGGCTTACTTCTTCATCAATCTGGCCTGAAGAGAAACAATCAAGGACCATTCTACATACAGAGGGTCCGACCACCTGCCAATTTTTCTGGTAAAATAGGGCTGAAATACCAGCAAACTTGGGTGATTTTGTAGGAAAAATTCTGAAAACAACACTTCTCACCTCCTCGGTATTAACAGGAGCTCCGTAGAGATTACAGAGAAACCAGAAACCCCATTGTTATGGTTTGAGAAAGCAGTGGCTCAACAAACTCGTCGACGCCACTGTACATTTCATTTATATATCAAAAATCAATTACATCCTGACCGTCCATGTGTTCTCATTACAGCCCTTCACTTCGTAACACACTAACACACACATACATCACTTACATCTTATACAACCACATAACAGTCCTCGAGATACCCATACAGCATTGACATCAATGATTTACTCTAACATCCCCCCTCAAACTAAGGGGAAGAGAAATGAGACTTAGTTTGTCCCGTAAGTAATGAAACCGAGAACTTGAGAAAGCCTTCGTAAATATATCAGCAACTTGATCTAAAGAGGGAACATGATGAACATCCAGAGAGCCAGATAGTACCTTATCACGAACATAATGAATATCTAGCTCAATGTGCTTGGTGCGAGAGTGATAAACTAGATTCCTAGCAAGAGCAGCAGCACTCATGTTGTCACACCACACTGTAGGAGTAGCACATACCGAAACTGTAACTCAGATAAAAGAGACCGAATCCAGCTAATTTCAGCAGCCACTTGAGCCAAGGCACAATATTCAGATTCGATACTTGAATGAGCCACCACCTGTTGTTTCTTAGACTGCCAAGAAATTAAATTTGACCTAAAAATACAGCATAACCAGCCACAGACTTACGATCATCAACAGAGGCAACCCAATCCACATCAGAATAGCCAGTAAGATATAAAGCAGAGCTAGGCTTGAACCAAAGACCCAAATCTGTTGTTCCTCTGAGATATCGCAACACTCTCTTAAGAGCTTGCCAATGAACAACAGTTGGAGACTGTTGAAACTGACTTAACTTGTTAACAATGAAAGAATGTCAGGCCTAGTATGAACAAGATATTGGAGTCCCCCAAGTAAACTTCTATAAAGAGTTTTATCAGTAAAAGAAGCACTGCCATCCTTGTACAACTGCTTGCCCACAGAAAAAGGAGTCTCAATCGGCTTAGCATTGGACATACCCCCTTTCTGCAACAGCTGATGTATATATGCAGTTTGAGTTAAGTACAGTCCCTTGGCAGTCCTATGAGCTTCCGTACCCAAAAACAAATTGAGGTCTCCAATATCTTTTAAAGCAAACTTACCATTCAGCCTATCAATAAAAGATTGAATGAAAGTAGGATTCGAGCCTGTAATTATAATATCATCCACATATACCAGCACATACAACACAACTTTGTCTTGATGAAAGATAAACAAAGAGTTTTCATCTTTGGAATTAGAAAAACCCCAAGACAGTAAAGTGGACTTGAGCTGATCAAACCATGCACGTAGAGCTTGACGAAGACCATACAAAGCTTTATGCAACTTACAAACAGCGGTGGGTTGAGAAGGATCCACAAATCCCATAGGTTGATTTGTGTAAACTTCTTCAACCAAATGACCATTTAAGAAAGCATTATTAATGTCAATTTGTCTCAAAGACCAACCAAACTGCACTGCCAATGATAAAATAACTCTGATGGTAGAAGACTTCATAACAGGACTATATGTCTCATCAAAATCGATCCCGGGTACTTGCTTAAACCCTTTGGCCACTAATCTAGCCTTATATCGATTGATCGACCCATCATAATTCTTTTTGACAGAAAAGATCCATTTATTGCCCACAATGTTCTGATTAAAGGAATGAGGAACAAGAGACCAATTACCAGTTTGCATAAGAGCCTGATATTCCTTATCCATGGCTGCCTTCCAAAGAGGAATTTGAAGAGCAGCAGCCACTGACTGAGGAATATCACTTTCATGATTAGAAGTACTAGTTAAAAACACTTTCCTTAGACTGATCCCATCTTTGGCTCTAGTTATCATTGGATGTGTATTTATTGGAACACTAACATCATGCTGGACCTCCTGATCAGTAGATGTATTAGCTGCTGATGAAGGTGACACATTAGATGACTCATTTATAGGAGAAGACCCAGATGGAGACACACATTGATAAGACCCAGATGTATCCAAGGACTGAGAAACTATACACTGATTTGGAACCAACAAAGGAAAGTTTGTTGTTACCGCTGAAGAGGAAGATGGTAAGGACTGTTTGCCAGTGGAGAATAATGAGTCATAAGGAAACTCATTTTCATGAAAAATCACATTTCGAGTGATATAAATGCGACCAGATGGACTTAAGCATTTATATCCTTTATGTTGTCTACTGTAGCCCATAAATACACACTTCTCAGATCGAAACTGATATTTATGTTTATTGTAAGGCCTTAAGTAAGGAAAACAGCCACACCCAAACACTTTTAGTAGACTGTAATCTGGAGAAACTTGAAACAACTTTTCATAAGGAGACAATCCTTGTAAAATTTTGGTAGGAAGGCGATCGATAAGAAACACTGTTGTGACACATGCATCCCACCAATATTTCAATGGTAACTTGCCATGAGCTAATAATGTAAGACTCATCTCTACAATATGTCTATGCTTACGTTCAGCCCTACCATTTTGTTCATGAATACGAGGACATGGATGCTGAAAAATAATGCCACAAGAGTCAAGAACAGACTGGAAAGAACGATATTCTCCTCCCCAGTCAGCTTGAACTCTTTTGATAGTGGTACCAAACTGATTTTCAACCATGGACTTAAAATGTGTGAATGCTGGCAATGCATCAGACTTCAGCTTTAACAGATACAACCAGGTAAATCTCGTAGAATCATTGATAAAATGTATGTAATAGTTGAAACCACTCGGAGAAGTAATCGGTGCAGGACCCCACAAATCAGTATGGATTAAATCCAAAATAGTTTTTGACATTTTACTTGATGAATGAAAAGGTAATGCATGACTCTTTCCCAGTGGGCATGATTGACACATATCAGTAATCGAACTAACAGGAAGATGAAGTTTATGATGCATAACCTGTTGAAGAACCTTTTGTGCTGGGTGACCAAGTTTGGAATGCCATAGTGAAGACACATCTTTATTAGACACAAACAAAGCTGCATGAAACTTAGACTGTGTAGGTGGAACAGAAATTCGATAGAGACCATTTTGCAGAGTTCAGTGAAGAAGAATCTCATTGGTTTGGATATCCTTCACGAAACAGACATGCGGATGAAATTCAATCAATACATTGTTGTCCCTGGTTAACTGTGAGACACTCAACAAGTTCTTCTTAATATTTGGTACACACATAGTGTTGTGAAAAGATAACCTAGAGCCAGATGATGGAATGCAAGCAGATCCAACAATATGAATTTTAAGTAATTGACCATTACCCACCATTAAAGATTGTGTACCTGAATAAGTCGAAGTATTCACCATTTGAGAAGAGTCACCAGTGACATGTGAGGTGGCACCACTGTCCATATACCACGAACCATCCTGACTTGTGTATGATGTCGTAAGAAATGATACTGGTGAATTGGATACAGGAGTAGAAGGTCTCATTTGTTGCTGTTAAGAAACCTCAGACTGAGTTCCCATGTATTTCAGGTCTGCTCGGTAATAGCATACAACAGCTGAATGACCAAATTTTTCACAAATTTGGCAAGTGAGTTTGCTATTGCTGTTCGATGAGCGAAAACCCCCTCGTCCACGAAAACGACCACCATTGCAACCTTTAGAACCACCATTACCTCTATTTCCAACGCCATTGTTATTCCAATTCTGAAAATTTCCTTTGGAACCATTTCCTTTTACCTCAGCAGCATTCACAGAGTGTGAATCTTGTATCACCAATGAATTGATACCTTGAGCTACATTGTACTGATCCAATATCTCCTCAAACTCTATGAGGGTGGAATATAACTCCTACAACTGCAATTCAGGTTTACCTTGTAAAACAGTCGTGATAGGCAAATAATCACGATCTAACCCGATCAACACACTTGAAATCAAGTCATCCATACTCATCATTGATCCAGCGATTGCTATATTATCAGAAATCCCTCTCGTCTTTGACAAATACTCACTCGTCTTCATATTTCCTTTCCGAGTTGTATGCATTGCCTTCTTCAATGATTGAATGTGGACTCTATTATTAGAACCACTGTAGGCTTCGATTGCTTCCCACAACTCATTAACTGTTTGCTTAGGTGTATTACCTATGATCTGCATCGCCGTTTCAGGGGTCATCGCATTTATCAACCAACCCAAAAGGAACCTATCTCGACTAAACCACAACTTGTACCCCGGATTAGTCGAACCATTAGCCAACACTTTCTCTGGTGACGGAAGTGTTCCAAACAGATATCCATCTAACTCAAACCCTTGAATAGCAGGTATAACAATCGACTTCCACAATAAAAAAATTGAACTATCAAGCTTTACAGTAACAAATTGACTCGGCGAATTTCCAAACGGAGTAAATGTCGTTCCAGAATTCAAACTTGAGCCTCCATCTGAGACCGACACCGAAGAGGATGATCCAGAAGCCATATTTGCAGATCTACACTAGTCTTCACTGATTTAGAAGCAAACTTCCCAGATCTGTTTATTTTCTCGCCAGATCTAGTATCTTGAAGTGAGAAACTTCAAGATTCTTTAGATCTGAAGTTGTAACTCAACAATCACTTTCAATCTTTCTCAGATCTGGTGAAGATTCTTCCAGATCCAGCTCTTCTTCTTCCAGATCCAGCTGTTCCTCTTCCAGATCCAGCTGTTCCTCTTCTTGATCAAGCAATTTATACCCAGATCGGATCTCCAGACTTGATTTCTTGAGATCTCTGTCACGCATGTTCAAGAACCACACCAGGCTTCATCAACCTGGTTCCTATCACTCCGATCGAACCATCTCCGGCGTTAGCCTTCGCAGCTCTGATACCATGTAGAGATTATAGAGAAACCAAAAACCCCATTGTTAGGGTTCGAGAAAGCAGTGGCTCAACAAACTCGTCGACGCCACTGTACATTTCATTTATATATCAAAAATCAATTACATCCTGACCGTCCATGTGTTCTCATTACAGCCCTTCACTTCGTAACACACTAACACACACATACATCACTTACATCCTATACAACCACATAACAGTCCTCGAGATACACATACAACATTGACATCAATGATTTACTCTAACAAGCTCCAAGTGCTAAAATCGCTGTGGAAGAAAGGACAGGAAAATGGACATGCAAAGTGTATGTTGGGACATTATTACCTTCTTTCTGATAAAATTTCTTATTGAAACCCGGTGCCGTATTTTTCAGTATAATCCGATCAGTACACCATGAACCATCCGCCAAATACAACCCATCCAATGCTTTCCTCCGAGCTCTCATATTCATTTTAGAATGGAAAAATAACGCATTCTTGTCCTTTAGAGAACACCAATTCATATTTGCTCATTGATACCAAAGAACCTCCTATTGGGTGAGGATCATCTCGAGCTCCTCCCGAAGAGAGAGGTCATGAGCCCTCAAGTTATTTGTGGAATGTGTTTCAAAGGCTTTATGTACACCAACCAATCTTGCAAGTACTCGTCTATTCTGTTGGAAAATATTCCCAAACACATCTCTATTCCACCGCTCTACCCTAGTCGAGAACTCCTTAACTGTAAGATGAGTCGAAACGCTGGAAGCCTCTTCCTTCACAATGCGGCCCAATCGACATGAGTCTCCCACACCGCTAGGTACTTGAAGCGTTTATGGTTTATTTCCCCCCACCGAGTGACCTTTGACAAGGATATATAAGGGAGAGTAATCTGAATGGACTCTTGGTAAGTGGTCAATCGTAGCCGGAGAAAGATGGTGATTCCAATGAAAATTCGTCAAGACGCGGTCCAGAAGTTCGTGACAGAACCCTCTAGACCAAGTGAATTGAGGCTAAAGCAACTAGCCCTGCTCAGTCCTGTTCTTTCAATAAAGCTACGAAACCTCTTACACACCGCCGCCGGCCTCGTACCACCCACCTTGTCCTCTGGCCAGAGTAAGGCATTAAAGTCTCCGACAAGAATCCAGGGAGAGTTAAACGAAGAAGCTAGAGCCAAGTACATCCCATAATTGTCTCCGAATCGACACCACTGAGCTCCCATAAACAGCCGAAAAATGAAAATAACCATTTTTGGGCAAGGACACTCTCAAGTGTATGACTTGCTGACGCAGCGGAGATCTTCTAAACCAGTTGAACGAATTCACAAACAACTCAATCTAGGTCAGAACTTAAGCCAAAGTTCGAAAATTCTTTTATTTCAGCCAAAACTACGAATTACACCCAATAGATCGCTTAAATAGCGAAACCCTAAAATTTGTCAAAAATAGTAAAAAGTCCAAAAAAAACCCTAAACTAAAAACTAGACGAAAAATAGAAACAAATGCCGCAAACGTCAATAAAAACGAAAATTCCTAATGAAAGTTATAAGCGCAATAAAACTTTCCTAAAATAGCAAAATTGCCGTTTCGGATGGCGAAACGATGAAATTTCGCCGAAAAACGTTGTGATCACGGCGTAGCCGTGCGTTGTGATCTCCACGTCGTTTCCAATAAACTCATGCCCTCGGAACGCCCAAACTTCGCCATTTGCAAAAATTACTAAAATGCCATCTTGTCATATCTTTTCATCATATTTTTCCAAGAATTTACAAGCTAATTCTTAGACTTCATCATTCTCCCCATGGTGGACAGAATTCGCCCTCGAATTGTCATCATCAGACGTATCCCCATAATAGGGAACAAGATGCTTGACATTAAATACATCAGCCGTGCGAACGTGACTTGGCAACTTCAATCTGTAAGCATTAGGATTAATTTTCTCAAGAACCTCCACAGGACCAATCTTCCAAACTGATAATTTGTTGTAATCACCCACAGAGAATCGGTCTTTAGTGAGAACTGCCCACACAAAGTCACCCACTTCAAACTCCATGTGACGCTTCTTCCGATCTGCATATTGTTTGTACTTGTCAGCAGCCTTCTGCAAGTTATCTTTGACAGATTGATGAATCTCTTGCAACCCACTAACAAAGTCTTCTGCCATGCCATGCCATCTAGTCTTACTTGGCACTGGTAACAGATCAAAAGGACCTCGAGATAGTACTGAATACACAACCTGAAAATGACTAAACCCGGTACTTCGATTAATAGCATGGTTGTGTGCAAATTCTGTCCGGCTCAACTTGAAGTCCCAACTCCTGACATTCTCACCCACCAAGCTCCTCAAAAGATTGTATAACGAACGGTTGACAACTTCAGTCTGCCCATCTGTTTGCGGATGATAAGCATTGCTAAATTTCAGCTGCGTGTTCACCATAGTCCACAAACTGCGCCAAAAATGGCTGAGAAATCTGGTGTCCCGATCTGAAACAATCGAGGTAGGAAGGTCATGTAATCTATACACCTCCCGAAAGAATAGCTGAGCCACCTTTACAGCATCTATGGTCTTCTTATATGGGATGAAGTGGATCATCTTGAAAAAATGGTCAACCACCACAAAAATAGAGTCATTACCTCGCTGTGTTCTAGACAACCCCAGCACGAAATCCATATATCAACCCATGGCTGTTTTGGAATGGGCAAAAGCATATATAGACCGACATTAGTTGCGGTACTCTTTGAAAGCTGGCAAGTCCGACACCGATGTACATATCTGTCAACTTCCTTGCGAATGGTAGGCCAAAAGTAAGAGGCCTGCACTAATTGCAAAGTGCGATCACGCCCAACATGTCCCTCTCCATGCAACTCTCTAATAATGAGCAATCTCAAGCTGCAATTAGGAATGCAAAGCTGGTTGCCTCGAAATAAGAAACCCTCTTACAGTGTGTAATCAGTACGCTCCTCACTCCGCACCTTCTCCACAATAGTAGCAAAGAAATGATCAGTAGTAAACAAATTAGAGAAGTAGGAAAACCCAGGTACCTCAATGGTCATGCGGCTCAACAAACTTTTTCGTCTTCTCAAGGCATCGACAACTCTGTTGGTCACACCAGACTTGTGTTTCAGCACAAAAGTAAAGCGCTTCAAATAAGCCACCCAGGAAGCATATCTGGCAGAGACCTTGTTATGCCCATGTAAGTGTCGCAATGCCTCATGGTCTGTAAACAACACGAACTCTTTGTGAAAAAGATAATGCCACCAATGCTTCACGGCTTGTACCACTGCATAGAACTCCACATCATATGTGCTATACCTCAACTTCGCCCCAGACAGCTTTTCACTAAAATAGGCAACATGCCTATTATTCTGACTCAAAACAGCTCCAATGCTTACCTTAGATGCATCACTATGTAACTCAAATGGTATGTGAAAATCTGGTAACACCAGAATGGGTGCAGTGGTTAATCGCGCCTTGATCAGTTGGAATGTTTCATCTGCCTCGTTGCTCCACCCAAACTTCACGCCCGTCATACAGTCTGTAATCGGGGCCATGATACTGCTGAAGTGTGGAATGAACCGCTTGTAGAATGAAGCCAACCCATGAAAGCTGCGAACCTCCGTGACTGTGGTGGGTCTAGGCCAAGTGCGGATGACTTCTACTTTAGACTCATCAACCTGCAACCCTTCTTCAGAAATGACATAGCCTAAAAAAAGGACATTCGGTGTCAAAAATGAGCACTTCTTCATCGCAGCATAGAACTTCTCCCTGCGCAAGATAGTCAGAACGTCTCGCACATGCTGGAGTTGTTCCTCATCGTTAGTACTGTATATCAATATATCATCAAAATATACCACAACACACTTGCCTATCAAATATCTC
Source organism: Stephania yunnanensis (assembly GCA_039657365.1). Taxonomy (NCBI): domain Eukaryota; kingdom Viridiplantae; phylum Streptophyta; class Magnoliopsida; order Ranunculales; family Menispermaceae; genus Stephania; species Stephania yunnanensis. Next base: position 19,502,514 of record CM077589.1, on the reverse strand, counting down.
AAGCTCTGATTCATGACTCTCATGAAGGTGCTAGGTGCGTTTGACGGCCAAAACGACATGACTAACCACTCATACAGCCCCTCCCTAGTTTTAAAAGCAGTCTTCCACTCATCCCCAACTCTAATGCGAATCTGGTGATACCAACTCTTCAAATCCAGTTTTGTAAAATTTTTTGCTCCACTCAATTGGTCAAGTAAATCATCCAAGCGAAGGATAGGAAAGCGATACCTGACAGTAATCTTATTGATTGCTCTATTGTCCACGCACATCCACCAGGAGCCATCTTTCTTTGGTGTAAGGAGGGCTGACACTGCACGCGGACTCAGACTTTCACGGATGAATCCCTTCGCCAATAACTCTTCAACCTGTCTGCCCAACTCCTCATGCTCACTGGGACTCGTTCGGTAGTGTGGTCTATTAGGTAGTGATGCACCAGGTTCAAGGTCAATCTGATGTTGAATATCACGCAATGATGGCAGTCCTTCTGGAATCTCATCAGGGAAAACATCACAAAACTCCTTCACAATAGGAATTGCAGCTTCAGGAACATCAACATCTCTATCTACCTCATTTTTCATCAAGATGTAAACGACCTCAGAATCCTATAATTCATCTTCAAATTTTGCCTAAGACAGCAAACTGCTAGATTCTTTAGTAGGCTTAACTTCCTCCGGGTCCTTGGCGGGTACTAGCACAATCTTCACTCCCTTGAACATAAGGGTGTATTTATTGGTTCTGCCATCATGCACAACTCCCCTATCAAACTGCCAAGGACGTCCCAGTAACAAGTGGCAAGCATCCATAGCTACAATATCACACCAGACTGAATCCTTGTAGTTAGCACCAATAGAAAAAGTCATCAAGGCGCGCTTCGACACCTTCACCTCACCACCCTTCTTCAGCCAAGCTAGCTTGTAGAGCCTGGGGTGTTGTTCAGTTGCAAGGCCCAACTTCTGAACCGCTTGGTGCTAACTAAGATGGTACACTTGGACTGAAAGATGTTATTCCGCAGCCACTCATCATCAGCGACAGCTATAGGAGTCATACAAAAACGCCTTACAACTAAGGCAGTACCCACATCTCCAGTCACGACCTCCTCTTATGTATTGTCAGAAGTATCAAACGCTGGTTCTGCAGTGATGTTGGCCTCTTTCCCTTCGTTTTCCTCTTCATTCTCAATAAAGAGAGCATTCTTCCCTTTACATTCTGACTTCCTGTGACCAACTTCGCCACAACCGAAGCATTTAATCCCACTAGTGCTAGGTCTGTTTGTGCGATTAGCAGGATTAATTGCAGCGATATTACCTCCAGTATTGGCTGTCCCAACACTAACATTACTGGAAGCATTACTCACACCCCGACGCTGTTGTTTCTCCACCAACAATGCTCGCTGGTGCGCTGCAGATAAGGAAGCCGGATCAAACATGTTGACGACATCTTGGATCTGCACCCTCAGTCCACCAATATACCGCACCACTAATTAGTCGTTAGTCTCCTGCAATTCGTTTCTAGCGACTAACTAATAAAACTCAGTAGTGTAATCATCTACTGCCTTTGCCCCTTGTCTCAGATTCTGCAACCTCTGATACATAAGGCGTTGAAAATTGTAAGGCAAGAACTCAGCCTGTAAGTGCTTTTTCATCTTCTCCCACGAGGTGATCTTCGCCTTTCCATTCCTATTCCGCATCAACTTCTGCTGTTGCCACCAAGCCGTGGCCCTGTTGCGGAATCTGGCCGCAACCAATTGCACACGCTTGTCTTCGGGCACACCTTTGAATTCTATGACTTCTTCAACTGACGCCAGCCAGTCTAAGAATTCTTCCGGTTGAAGGGTGTCATGGAATTCTGGGACCTCCGTCTTCATCCCAGACTCCCACCGCCTGCGATCATCCTCAACTGCACGCGGCCTGTAGCGCCTCTTCGGTGCCTCAACATACTCATCCTCCCATTCGATAGAAGAATCTCCTACTGGTTCATCACCAACAGGTTCCCTTCGATGGTTACAGACACGATCAATATTTTGACCCAACAACTAATCGATTCTGGCAGTTAATCGTTCTACCACCGCGCCCACGCGTTGGTCAATCAATTGACCAATTTGTCAATTCAGATTGTCACGGTCATACACCTCCTCGATACGCTGCTGGTTCCTCTTCGGCGGCATGATTTCTCCAATCACGCTGAAGTAGGCTTTGATACCAACTGACGCGGCGGAGATCTTCTAAACCAGTTGAACGAATCCACGAACAACTCGATCTAGGTTAGAACTTAAGCCAAAGTTCGAAAATTCTTTTATTTCAGCCAAAACTACGAATTACACCCAATAGATCGCTTAAATAGCGAAACCCTAAAATTTGCCAAAAATAGTAAAAAGTACAAAAAACCCTAAAATGAAAACTACACGAAAAATAGAAACAAATACCGCAAACGACAATAAAAACGAAAATTCCTAATGAAAGTTATAAGCGAAACAAAACTTTCCTAAAATAGCAAAATTGTCGTTTCGAATGGCGAAACGATAAAATTTCGCCGAAAAACGTCGTGGTCACAGCATAGCTGTGAGTTGTGATCTCCACGCCGTTTCCAATAAACCCATGCCCCCGAAACGCCAAAACTCAAACGCCCAAACTTCGCCATTTGCGAAAATTACTAAAATGCCATACTATCATATCTTTCCATCATATTTTTTCAAGAATTTACAAACTAATTCTTGGACTTCATCACGATACAAACCTCCTTCTGCCATAAAACCCAAATCCCTCATGAATAACCAATCGCTTTAATTCGATGAGATTTAGCAAAGCCCAGCCATTTGATCACCTTCTCTGCCTCTTGTCCACTAATACAGGTTTCATTCAATACAAGAATTCGAACATGTTTCATCAAAACAAGATTCTATAGGTACCGAGTCAGACCTCTACTTCCCGGTCCCTAACAGTTCCAAACTATTAGTAGCGTAGACTTGATAACAAAGAAAGAGACTGAGTGATACCCGATAACTAGAGATCCATTTTGGAGGAATCCACAGTTGAATCCTCTTCAGAATAGTCCGTCCCCTCTTAAGCACTCGAGGAATACATATCCACATCAGCTTCTGCCTTACCTGTCTCATATCTCCGCCGATTTCGAGACTTCCTCGCCCCTTTCACATTGAAAATCATCACTGGATCCGAGGGCTTCCTCCATTGCCGGATCGAGGTAAGGCAGAAAGTGGATAATCCCTCTTTCCCAATGCTTACTCCTGGGTTTGCACATTCGAGGTCTTATCCAAGAAACAAACCACAATATGGTCCTTTCCGTTCAGCACTCCCCTTTTTTCAATACGTTCTGTAGTGTTCCTCCCGACATTGCACCACCGTCTTGTTGTATTCTCGTATTACCCCTGTCCAGAATCAGAGCCACTACGGGCTGCTTATGTTGGGCTTTGTGAACATTCTTTGTGGGCTCCTTAGGGTTCTTATTTTCCTTGGCATTGGTGTTACTTTGGCCTGAACTAGGTTTGGTCGGGCCCCGCTGGTCTAGGCTCTGTTTTTTTGACCACACTACTTTCTTTTTGGAGCCGTTATTCGCCGCAACTTTCCTTCTCTCCCCAATCAAAGAGATCGTGGCAAGATACGTGCCTTCCTTTATTACCGCATCTGTAGTTGCCCTTCTACAGCCAGAATCTTCGCGACATTTCTCCTACCTGTCCTTGCCGCATGAATCCACGACCCGACCACGTCAACTAGCTCCGATGGTTCCTCCAGTTGGGGTCCCTTCTCTTTATGTTGGACCTTCATGACATCAGCTTGGTGTTTTAGTAACAATGGGTATTTCTTGTTGGGATTACTCAATAAGAAAGTAACCCCTTCAACTTGAGAAACAGATGAATAAAATTCACTAATCCAAGAACAATGCACCAAATCAATCACACTACAAAGAACACAAGATTTAACGTGGAAAACCCTCCAAATCAGAGAGAAAAAACTACGGGTCAAACTCCGAATAAATCCACTATATGAATAAAGAGTACAAGAATCTCAATTGAGGAAAGTACAATATAACTCCTTCAAAGAACTTGAATGGTCACACCAAGATCTTTAAGAACTCCACCCTCAAATTGTACCCTTTCTTGATCACCAAGAAACCACCAAAGACTTCGCCGCGAGTCTTCAGATTCAAGATCTTGATGTATCTTCAATGTAGAGAAAATTGTTGTTGCATTCACCGCCTTGAACGCACAACGTAGAAGAGAGAAAAAGAATTGCCCAAAAAACCAAAAGCTGGCTAATTAGAAGTATATTCCAATTCGTTAATTCACTCAAATCTTCTTTCCTATTTTCTCTCTCCAAGATTCCTATTCCACAACCAATTAGTTGCTTTATGTGTTGGACTTTCCATTTTTTTTTTGTGGGGCCCACACAAAAATCAACAATCTCCCCCTCCAACACATGGGGAGATCTCAATCATATTTGATGCTCAATAACAACTCAGCCCCACCAACTTGGTGCGGGACTGATGTTTCTCACGAGTCACCACCTTCGTCAACATATCAGCTGGATTCTTATCAGTGTGAATCTTCTTCGGACTCATCTCATGATCATTCACAACTTCTCGAATCCAATGGTATCGGATATCAATGTGCTTAGTGCGGAAATGATAAGTAGCATTCTTGCTCAAATCTAGAGCACTCTGACTATCGCAGTTCACTGCATACCCATCTTCTTGCTTCAACCCCAACTCTTGAAGGAATCTCTTCAACCAAAGCATTTCTTTGCTTGCTTCAGATTATAGCAATATATTCGCCTCTGTCGTGGACAAAGCAACACACTTTTGCAATTTTGATTTGCCAAGATACGCCTCCCCGCAAAAGTGAACACATACCCGAAGTAGATTTTACGCCATCAAGGTCACCTGCCATATCGAATCGTATATCCCTCCAAAGTAGGTTTCGAGCCCCCAAAACATAAAGACATCGTCGAAGTACCTCTCAAATATCTCAAAATCCATTTCACTTGCTTCCCAATGAACTTTTCCAGGATTTGAGAGAAATCACGACACACCAACTGCGTGAGCAATATCTGGTCGTGTGCAAACCTTCGCATACATCAAACTCCCAACTGCAGAGGAATAAGGAATATATGACATCTCCGCTATATCTATAGAAGTAGAGGGACATGATTTCTTGCTAAGTGTGAAGTGATTAGCAAGAGGTGTGCTAACTGGCCTAGCATTCTTCATATTGAATCTGCTCAAGACCTGCTCAACATACTTTTCCTGTAACACCCATAACTTTTTGGATCTCCTGTCACGAATAATCTGCATGCCAAGAATCTGTTTTGCCGGCCCCAGGTCTTTCATATCAAAAGAACTAGATAATTCTTTCTTCAAGTTTCCAATCAAGAAAACATCATGCCCCACTATCAACATATCATCAACATAGAGCAACAAGATCACAAGCTTCCCATCTGAAAATTTCTTGAAGTAGACACAATGATCTGCATCTGTTCTAGTGTACTCTTGACTCGTCATGAAAGAGTCAAATTTCTTATACCACTGCCTTGGAGCTTATTTCAGTCCATACAAGCTCTTCTTCAACTTGCAAACTAAATGTGTTTTTCCTGTTACTTCAAATCCTTCGGGTGTATCCATATAAATCTCTTCCTCCAAATCACCATGGAGGAATGCAGTCTTTACATCTAACTGCTCAAGCTCAAGATCCAAGCTAGCAGTCAGACCCAAAATCACTCGAATAGAACTCATCTTCACAACAGGGAAAAAATCTCATCAAAGTCAATTCCTTTCTTCTGATTGAACCCCTTCACTACCAAACGAGCTTTATGTTTTACTAGCTTATCTCCACCTGTCTTCAACTTGTACACCCATTTATTCTTCAAAGGTTTTCTACCTTTTGGAAGTTCCACCAACTCATAAGTATTGTTCTTCTTCAAAGAACTCATCTCCTCCTGCATTGCTTTCATCCATTGAGCTTTGTCTTTGTGAATCTGAACTCCCTGAAAGCTTTCTGGCTCCCACTCTTCTGTAATTGTAACATAATTAGAACTGGGGTACCTAGTAGAAGGAAGCAACCCTCTCTCAGACCTTCTAAGTGAAGGTTCAACTAAAGCTGTTGGTGGAGGAGTTTGTTCCCCCTGCTCAGCATCATCAACTGGTTCTGGCACATCAACCCCATGTTCTTCAAATGAGTCTCCCTCATGTGTGGCATCAGTAATGGAAGCAGACTCCAATCCAGAAACATCATCATCATCGACTATGATTTTCTTTGATGTCTTCAAATCTGCTATGGTCTCATATTCATGAAAGGCCACATCCCTGGACCTGACAATCTTTTTCTTCTCTGGATCCCATAACCTATAACCAAACTCTGCATCTCCAAATCCCAAGAGGATACACGGAATAGTTCTATCATCAAGTTTCTGTCTCTGCTCCTTAGGCACATGCATAAATGCCTTACATCCAAACACCTTCGAGTGAGAGTAAGTAATATCTTTCCCAGACCAAACTCTCTCTGGAACATCAAACTCCAATGGTGCTGAAGGAGAGCGATTCATCAAGTAGCAAGCAGTACTGAGAGCCTTACCCCAAAACGACTTGGGCAACTTAGCCATTTTTAACATACATCTGACTTTATCAAGGATGGTTCTGTTTGTTCTTTCAGCAACACCATTATGTTGAGGAGTACCCGGAACATTCTTTGTTGGGTTTTAGGGTTCATACGCAGCGGAGATTACAAAACAATTTTGACAAAAACCTCAACAGGATCCGAATCTAATTCCATTAAAAACGTTTAAACCATGAAAAACTTAATCATACCTCAATCGCAATATACCTTTCTGAAGGTTGATCGATCTCTAAGGCGCTGCCAACGACGAACGCCCTCTATCAGCAGTCCACACACGAACGGCGCCGCCGAGATTTGAAGTGCTAGCTTTGAAAGAATACCAAACCTTTTTCTTTCTCTCCAAAACGATCCAGAGCATACCAAAAACCCTAAGTCGTTTCTTAAACGAAAAAGGAGTTTTGGCCTTTTGATCTTTCGTTTTTGTGTTCTAACTTAAAGCGTCTATTTATACAACCCTCGTATATAGACGGTTGAGTAAATTACACATATACCCTTACTTAACAAAGTATAAGTGTAATACACCACAAGGACGTTTCTGTCATGAATTTTATCACATAAAATTCGTTTTTTCTGAATCATCTTAAAATCTCGCAAAACCATTCTTAGTGTGCGACCCAATAGGCTCATACAACGTTAGCAGTGTACCAAAACACATTTTGGTATACAAGTCATAAGCAGTCTCTAGCAAGACGTTATGACTACCCAAGTTGTACGAATATCAAATCGATACAACCTAATCAATAGTGTATATAACATCCTTTTGTCACACGATATCCTTTTGATCAAACATAAGGCATGGAATTGTCATCCAACATGTTCAATCGTACTAGTCTCGATCTCTAGGTAGACTGAAAACATCCAAGTGACATTGATCAATATCAATTCATTTAGACTAGGCCTTTTAACAATCTAACACATCGAGGGATCCACTAGATATCTCTTTATATGAGAGGACAAATTCTATCTTGATTACACAACTTCATCACATTGCTCACACAAGTAACCAATCACAACCTTTATAATCGTCCGGTTAAAGACAACGTTTGATTGTGTCAAATCACTGTGTTCCTAATGTTGAAGTCTCTGGTAATCTCAAGTCAGAGGACTGGAATATATACCTATCATGAGAAACAACTATGACTTAATCCATGTGATGTTCTCATAGCGGGTCGGTCCAGTACTTTGTTCCCTAACAAGTACTCGTGATCTTGATTCGTATCCCTATACGTATAATCATCATATGATCATCAATCAAGACTCACACTAGTCTTAATTCATTATAGTTCCCAGTATAATGATCGACTAGGGACATTTAGGATATTTCTATAAATACCCATGGATCTTATTATAATGTAAACATGCAAATTAATTATAATAAACAGCAAATGAAATCCTCTATTTTATTAACTAAAAGTATTCATAAAGACAGTTAATGGATTGACCTAGGGCACATGCCCCAACAGTCTTCTCATGTCTGATTTCATGTTCTGAGCAATAATTCTCGAACTCCTTTGAAGTATATTCTTCCCCGTTATCACTACGAAGGCACTTCAAAGATACGCCTTTTTCTCGTTCCACCAACATATGAAACTTCTTGAGGTACTCAAGAACCTGACATTTTGTTCTCAACACAAACACCCAAATCTTCCGTGAAGCATCATCAATAAAAGTAATAAAGTATCTGCCACCTCCCATAGTTTCCACATCAATGGGACCACAAACATCATAGTATACTAACTCAAGTAAATTTCTTTTTCTTCCAGATGATGAAGAAAAAGAAACTATATGTTGCTTACCGAATAAGCAATCATCACAAGGGTTCAAATACTTACCTTTGGCAAAGAGAATGTGAGACTTCTTTGCCAACACCTGCAACCATTTCTCACTCAAGTGACCTAGCCGCGTATGCCACAGATCTGGTGAAGAATCATCTTCAATTGCGTTCAGGTCACCTCTGACGGTCTTCAATTGAGTCTTGTAAAGTGTATAGCTCAATTTTCCTCTAGCAACAACAATTGAGCCTTTGGTGAGTTTCCACTCCTTGCCCCCAAAGATGTTGTAGTAACCATCTAGGTCCAAAGTATGAGTAGAAAACAAATTCAGACGCAGATCCGGAACATGTCGCACATCTTTCAGAATTACCATGCAACCCATATTTGTCTGCACAAAGACATCTCCGATGCCAACTATATCTACAAAACTGTTGTTCCCCATCTTTGCCTTGCCAAAATTCCCTGCTCGATAAACAGAGAAGAAATCCTTCCTCGGAGTAGCATGGAAGGATGCTGCGGAATCAACAACCCATTCACTATCTGTATTAGTGATATGACCTTGATCCTCAACTAAAGAAAGCACAACCAAGTCTTCAATTGCATCTGATATAGCAGCCGTAATATTCTGATCATTCGCTTTATTTTGATTTTTCTCATCATTCTGTTCTCTTTTCCACACTCTACAATTTTTCTTTATGTGTCCTTCCTTGCCACAATGATAACAAGAGAATTTTCCTTTTGCTTGAGACTTGCCTCTAGATTTACTCCGCCCCCTCGGACCTCTAGACTGACTTCTGCCACTATGTTCTGCAGTAGTAACAAGAGCTTGTGAAGTTTCAATGCCTTTATCCTTTCTCCTAGTCTCCTCGTCAAAGAGACTATCCCGCACTATGGATGAAGACAAGACACCGCCTGGAGCATAATTACTTAGAGACACCACCAAGGTTTCCCAACTTTCTGGCAACGAACTCAAGAGTAAAAGTGCTTGTAACTCATCATCAAGCACAATCTTCATAGCACTTAATTGATTGATCAATGCTTCGAAATCATTCAAGTGCTCTATCATCGACCGCCCATCTTTGTACTTCCGATTAACAAGCCTTCTAATTAGAGAAGCCTTGTTCTGAGCCCCCTTCCTCTCACACATATTCGCAATTTTCTCCACAACTCCCGTGCATCAACCTCTTTCGACATGGTGATAAATACTGAGATCGATCCACTTTCGAATAGTCCCAAGCAGTTTTTCGGTGCAACTTCCTCCAATTAACATCAGATATTTTCTCTGGCTTGTTTTGTCCAAATTCAATTGGATCAAATAAATCCTTGCAATAAAGATGATCTTCCTGTCTTATCATGTTTTTATCTCATCATGTGCCTAAAGCTCAAAACTATTTTGATAGCTTTATTAAGTAAGACCATTTTAAACATTTAGGTAACTCTTATCCAACTTGTCTCACCAAGATAACACAATACACCCAGCTTTGTCTGAAACTGTATTAGCGTGATCGAAGCCTTGATAAGTGTTTAAAATGGATGGTATGAGACTTAAAATTTAATAGAGGGATTTTATTCAGTTTTAGTGATTTTATGTAAACAATGAAATATCATATATTATTGATTTGTTAAATCAATAAACAATTTGAAGATTTTTATACTGTTCACTAATAAAAGAATTTCCGTGTGCTAGGATTAGTTAGACGACGGTCCCAATGTCCGGTCATCATATTTTTCGCTGATTTTATTATCCTAAATTTACCCCTTAATTTATCCAAAATTAAGTCAATTAAAATATTTTTAATTAACCCGAGCCCACATCTAACTAATCATCTTATCCCAGTCCACCCAGTCCAATTAGGACTTAAGATATTTGAATCCTACCATATCACCAATAACAAAATTCTCCATATTTATCTCCTATCCAATAGGGATAACGAAATCGATTTTGCTAATATCTATTAATCTAATTTGTTATCTATCTCTTATCAAATAGAAATTTCTTAACAAAATAGATATAAAGAGATAAATAAACAATTTCGAAGATTAATTATTTGCAATTTCGGTCATCATCTAAATAATTACAAACATGTCATTGAATCATGAACTACTATCCCAATCAAACCTAATCATATTAGTTTCGAATTAATATTCAGACTTATACAATTTAAGAAACGTAAAACAATGTAACCTAAATATGCAAACTGAATTACAAAGATTTCATACATGCATCAATACATGAAAAATAAAGATTATACCTAATGGTGTCATGGATCACAGAACACGAAATTCAATTCATTAAAATTATTCGAATTAACCTAACATGGTTATTAGGATGTACGAAATTGATTTCAATTAAATCATGAATATATGTATCATATACACAAAGCATGATATTAAATCTCACAGAAAACTTATGTATATCACATATACATCAACTATTAACATGCTTTCAATCATATATCATGTATATATAAAAAGAAAACATGCAATGTTTTTAATGGAATTGAACTCGAAGGCTCTGATACCACTGTTGGGTTTTGGGGTTCATACGCAGCGGAGATTACAAAACGATTTTAACAAAAACCTCAACATGATCAGAATCTAATTCCATTAAAACGTTTAAACCAAGCAATCTTAATTATATCTCGGTCGCAAAATGAAATCCTCTATTTTATTAACTAAAAGTATTCATAAAGACAGTTAATGGATTGACCTAGGGCACATGCCCCAACATTTATTGCGTTGTTGAAGCTTCAAGAAGATTTGGATGACGTGAGAAAGTATGCATGAGGTGTAGCTGCATTAACGTACTTGTACCGACACTTGGGGTCTGCCACCAGAGTACAAGTTCTCAGATTCCCGGCTACCTTACATTACTTGATGTATGTTTTTAATCAACTCACATTGTTTTTGGAATAATTAGAATTAGGTTTTGCATTTTCCCAATAACTAATGTTGTATGTGCAGGGATGGGTATATGACCATTTCAAACTCGGGCTCGCCACACCCAATGCAAAGTATATGGACTATGTGCAACCTCGTGTTTGTAGATGGATTCAAAAATACAAGATTGTGATGAATATTGATAAGGTTTGGTCCATAAGGAGAACGTTTGACAGGTTGCGGCCAAACAAGGCGAGTTACTTAGCCAATCTTGTTGGTAAATGTTAAAGTTAGTTTATGTTTACTAATTATGGTTGTTTATGTTTGATTAGATCACTTGCGACCCCTTATGTTAATTATGGGGATAATGGAGTTGTGCACGCGATAACCTTCTATAGTGCCACATTGAAGTACATGGATGTGGTGGAGCCCTACTATCCGGAGAGGATTCTGAGACAGTTTGGCCATGTGCATCTTCCTTACCGCCTATTGGAAGCACATCGAGGCCCATATGCACTCAAATACTCTTTCAAGTATGGGTTCCAACAAGACAATTGGGAACGTTGGCATAACCATTTGCTGGCCCTCAAATCCTTTTTGATCTTATCTTCTTTCTTCTATTCAACAAATTTCCAATTGAAGGCTCCCATGTCCTTCCCTTTGTTTTTATTTTTGTAGGTGGGACAACTCCTGGTGTAGATGAAGGACGACTAATCTCTCTAAGCTACTGAATAATCCTAATGCGATCGTCCTCGTCAGTACAAGCATGAAACTTTTGCAACACTCTTTCAATCTCATCGTTCACATTGTACCCAACCCGATCTACTGGATTCTCTGGTATCATCTTCAACTTTAACTAGTATATATGAATGTCCTCGAGAGAGATGAGTGAACTGACAAATTTATGGAAGTTTATCTCGCGTGCACAAGAAGGACCATGCGTGGTACGTATCTCACAACCACAACGAGTAGAGTTATGTCCAACATTTTCTCCATGTTCCAATTCATCTCTAATTAACATAAACGCCCTTTGAGAAACAAAACCACGCAATCAGTGATAAAAACCATCAAAATATTCATGTTGCACCACATTCAAACTGAGCTCAAATGATGCCTTGATGTTGTTATGTTGGATCCTAAGATGACCATCAACCATACTCCACAAACTCTCAAAATCTGCCTGACTGTTGCCAAGGTGTAGCTTTAAAGTGGAATGCGTAGACTCAACCGTTTGTGTCGTTGTTTCCCCAAAGTGCATAATTCAATCTGTCCATGCCGGTTCAAATTTCTCCTTGTAGATCTTCATCCATATGTTATCCAAGTAATCAGTAAGACCCTGTTGGGTTTTGGGGTTCATACGCAACGGAGATTACAAAACAATTTTGACAAAAACCCCTACAAGATTCGAATCTAATTCCATTAAAACGTTTAAACCAAGAAAACTTAATCATACCTCGGTCGCAAAATACCTTTCTGAAGGTTAATCGATCTTAAAGGCGCTGCCAACAACGAACGCCCTCTACCAGCAGTCCACACACGAACGACAGCCAAGATTCGAACTGCTAGCTTCAAGAGAGTACAAAACCTTTTTGTTTCTCTCCAAAATAATCCAGAACGTACTAGAAAACCTTAATCCGTTTTTAAACAAAAATAGAGTTTCGGCCCTAAAAATTTCATCCGTGTGTTCTAACTTAAAGCGTCTATTTATACAACCTTTGTATATAGATGATTAAGTAAATTACACATATACCCCTACTTAAATAAGTATAAGTGTAATACACCAGAATGACATTTCTGTCATGAATTTTATCATACAAATGTCATTTTTCTGAACCATCTTAAAAACTCGCAAAATCATTCTTAGTGTGCGACCCAATAGGCTCATACAACGTTGGCACTGTATCAAAACACATTTTGGTATACAAGTCATAAGCGGCCTCTAGTAAGACATTATGACTACCCAAGTTGTGCGAATATCAAATCGATACGACCTAATCAATAGTGTATATAACATCCTTTTGTCCCACGATATCCATTTGATCAACCTTAAGACATGGAATTGTCATCGAACATGTCCAATCGTACTAGTCTTGATATCTAGGTAGACTGAAAACATCCAAGTGACATTGATCAATATCAATTCACTTAGACTAGGCCTTTTAACAGTCTAACACATTGAGGGATCCACTAGATATCTCTCTTTATATAAGAGGGACAAATTCTATATCGATTACACAACTTCGTCACATTGCTTACACAGTAACCAATCACAACCTTTATAATCATCTGTTAAAGACAACGTTTGATTGTGTCAAATCGCTGTGTTCCTAATGTTGAAATCTCTGGTAATCTCAAGTTAGAGGACTGAAAAATATACCTATCATGAGAAACAACTATGACTTAATCCATGAGATGTTTTCATAGCGGGATGTTCCAGTACTTTGTTCCCTAATAAGTGCTTGTGGTCATGATTCGTATCCCTATACGTATAATCATCATATGATCATCAATCAAGACAGTTAATGGATTGACTTAGGGCACATGCCCCAACATCTCCCACTTGCACCAGGGCAAATCATACGTGCATCTAATGCCTAATGATCTAACATGACCATCATGTTTTCCTTGCGGAAGAGCTTTTGTCAACGGATCCGCAACGTTGTCTTTAGTAGGTACTATGCAAATTTTCACGTCTCCCCTATCAATAATTTCTCTGATGAGATGAAAACGTCAGAGGATATGTTTGGATCTGTTGTGTGATCTAGGTTCCTTGGCCTATGCTACTGGCCCGTTATTGTCATGATACAAACAAACAGGGTTAGCAATACTTGGAACCACACTTAGTTCAGAAATGAGTTTTTTGATCCAAACTGCCACCTTTGCTGCATCGGACGCTGCAATATACTCAACTTCTGTTGTAGAATCTATCATAGTCTCTTGCTTCGAACTTTCCAGCTTACTGCACCCCCATTCAAAGTAAACACATATCCAGACTGCGATCTAAAATCATCTATATCAGTTTGAAAACTTGCATCTGTGTAACTATTTTTAACTAGATCATTTTCAAAACCTCTATAGACCAAGAACACTTCCTTAGTCCTTCTTAAGTATTTAAGGATGTTATTTACTACTATTCAGTGACTCTAACTAGGATCTGACTGATATCTGCTTATAATGCTCAAAGTATATGATACATCATGTCGAGTCCATAACATGAAATACATGATAGATCCAATAGCTGATGCATATGGAATCTTATTCATACGGTTTCGCTCATCATTTGTTTTAGGACATTGAATCTTGCTGAGACTTATGCCATTATACATCGGCAACAATTCTTTTTAGAGTCTTGCAAACGAAACCTATTTAGCACCTTGTCTATATAAGCACTCTAACATAGACTGTTTAGCCTCTTCGATCTATCCCTATAGATCCTTATCCATATGATGTAGGCTGCATCTCCTAAGTCTTTCATTGAGAAACACTTCCCTAACCAAGACTTGACATTCTACAATGTTGGGATGTCATTTCCAATGAGTAATATATCATTAACATACAATATCAGAAAAATAACTACACTCCCACTGACCTTTTTGTATACACAAGGCTCATCTTCGTTCTTAATAAAACCAAAATCCTTGATTGTTTCATCAAAATGAAAATTCCAACTCCGAGAAGCTTGCTTTAATCCATAAATGGATCTTTGAAGCTTGAATACCTTCCTAGAATTCTCAGGATGTACAAAACCTTCTGGTTGTGTCATATACATGTCCTCAAACGGCTTTCCATTAAGAAATGTTGTTTTTACATCCATTTGTCATATCTCATAGAGATAATATGCAGTAATGGCAATTAAAACTCTTATGGATTTAAGCATGGCTACCGGCAAAAAAGTTTCATCATAATTAACAACTTGAGTATGCCTAAAACCTTTTGCTACAAGTCTTGCTTTAAAAGTATGCACTTTGCCATCCATGTCAATTTTCTTCTTGAAAACCCATTTACATCCGATGGTCTTACCATTTCAAGTAAATCAACCAAGTTCCAAACTTGGTTATCATACATGGATTGCATCTCAGAGTTCATGGCACTTAGCCATTTATCTGAGTCTGGTCCAGACATAGCCTCCTGATAAGTAGTGGGCTCATTTTGATCCATAAGCAACACATCACGACAATCAGTAATGAGGAATCCGAATCTCACTGGCTCATGTTGTACCCTACTAGATTTACGTGGGCCTTTTGTCACTTGTGGAGGCTGAACTGGTTCGGAACGTTGTTAAACTTCCAGTAGCGGTTCAGTGTTTATCTATGATTCTTGAACTTATTCAAGATTTATTTCTCTTTGTAGTTTCTTTTGAAATAAACTATTTTTTCATAAAGGCACCATACTGAGCAACAAACACTTTGTTCTCAGCGGGATTATAAAAGTAATATCTTTTTGTTTCCTTATGATACCCCACAAATAAACACTTGTCAGATTTATGTGCTAGTTTTTCTGAGACTGGTCGCTTCACGTAAGCCTCACAACTCCAAATATTAAGGAATGATAATATAGGTATCTTCCCGTACCATATCTCATATGGTGTTTTATCAAACGCTATAGAAGGAACTCGATTTGGAGTGAAAACTGCACTTTGTAATGCATAACCCGAAAAGGATAATGGAAGATCTGCATGACTCATCATAGATCGAACCATATCTAATAAGGTTCGATTTCTCCTCTCAGAAACTTCATTCCATTGTGGAGTTGCTGATGGAGTCAATTCAGAGAAAATCCCACAATTTCTAAGATGATCATCAAATTTTTGGCTTAAATATTAACAACCTCGATCTGATCAAAGTGTTTTGATAGTTTTACCAAGTTGATTCTGCACTTCATTTTGAAACGTTCGAAACATCTCAAATGATTCAGCTTTATGTTTCATTAGATATACATAACCATATGTGCTGAAATCATCAGTAAATGTAATGAAGTACTAATAACCTCCTTTAGCCATTGTGTTTATAGGATCGGATACATCAGTATGTATTAGACCCAATAAATCACTTACCCTTTCACTGCGTCCAGTAAAAGGACTTTTAGTCATCTTGCATAGTAAACAAAATACGCACGTTTCATATGTTTCTTAATCAAATGAATTTAGAAGACCATTTTTATGGAGCTTCGTTATACGTTTCTTATTTATGTGCCCGATACGACAATGCCAATGATAGGTTTGATTCAAATCATTTGATTTGAATCTCTTTGTATTTATGTTAAAGACTAGAGTATCAGCGGACCTTTTCATGCTTAGAATATAAAGACCATCACACAAATCAATATTTGCATAAAATATACATTTAGGAGAAATGGAACATCTATTATTTGCAATAGTAAAATCAAAACCATCCATATCCAAGCATGAAACAGAATTGATGTTTCTGCTCAAGGCAGACACAAAATAACAATTATTTAAAGTTAAAATAAGTCCACTAGGTAAGACTAAGTCATATGATCCAACAGCCGGGGTAGCAACTCTTGCTCCATTCCCTACGCGGAGGATGACTTCTCCTTTCTTCAACTTTCTACTTCTGGTGAGTCCCTGCACATTTATACAAGTGTGAGATCCAAATCCGGTATCTAATACCTAGGAATCACTAGTAGATAAATTAATTTCAATAATATAAATACCTGTAGTGGTAGTTATACTACCCTTTTTATTCTTTGGATCTTTCAGATAGAGTTTGCAATTTCTGAACCAATGTCCAGGTGCATGACTGAAATGACAATTTCCTTCCTTTTCTTTTGGGTGTTTCAAAGCAGGAACATGCTGGGGCTTGACTTGTTCTACAGGCTTTGCAACAGGTGCAGCAGCAGCCTTGGCAACTCTAACCTTGCCTTTGCCTTTTTTCTTCATTCCCTTTCCCTTTTGGTCCATCAACACATTACTAGAGGGTTTCTTGATATTTTATTCAGTAGTTTTGAGCATCAAGTGCAACTCTGAAATTGATTTCTTCATATTATTCATATTGTAGTTCATCATAAATTGTGAGTAACTATTTGGTAATGAATTCAGGATCAAATCCGTAGCCAACTCTTGGCTTATGGGAAATCCGAGTCTATCAAGCTGGTTAACATAGCCCTTCATCTTCAAAACATGAGAACTAACTGACGCACCTTCAGTCATCTTACAAGAATGTAGGTTCTTGACTGTCTCGTGATCTTGATTCATATCCCTATACATATAATCATCATATGATCATCAATCAAGACTCACACTAGTCTTAATTCATTATAGTTTCCAGTATAATGATCGACTAGGGACATTTAGGATATTTATGCAAATACCCATAGATCTTATTATAATGTAAACATGCAAATTAATTATAATAAACAGCAAATGAAATCCTCTATTTTATTAACTAAAAGTATTTATAAAGACAGTTAATAGATTGACCTAGGGCACATGCCTCAACAAACCCTTCACATGACTGAACTCACAACGTAAGTCATTCATCCTAAATTCATATAAGGCCTCCGACTTAGCATACAACACGCTTGTCCACCTATCCATGAAACGAGCGAAGACTTCGTTATCCAAAAACATCTTCTTAGTCTTTGTCAATACTACTTTGTTGATGTGCCAAGAGTAAATAAGGTGAAACGATGATGGAAATACTTCTTCGATGACACTAATAAGGCCTAACTCCGGATCCATAACAAACACGTTAGGTTTATGCCACCCATCCAATACATATATCAAGTTCTCCAGTGCTAAACATAATTTGCATGAGTCTCTGATGATATGAAAGCAAACCTAACTAAGAACGTCAAATGCATCGAAGTGATGCCAACAATCTCCAATAACGACATTCGATACCTATTTGTTTTGTAAGTGCAATTCATCGAAAGAATCGACTAGAAACACCATAACAACTTGATTGAATCTGGATGTGATCAAAATAAATCAGTGACAATATTCCAATCGGGATGCTTCCTATGCCACGACATCCACTTATTCTTTTCCAATATGTGCAATAGTTGTTGCATTTGAGTCTTCCCACTCGCATCCTCAATTCAAAATTTTTGTCATGCATTATATATTATCCGCATTGTCGATACGTTTTTAACATCTTTTTGCTTCAACGTGTTGAGGATATCTTTTGGCTTCACAATACCCTTAGTCATCTGCATCACAACCACCTGCTCACCCTTATCTAATCTTCTTGCAAATGAGTGGTCGTCCAAGTTTTTGGCGGGGTTTTGATTGTACCTCCCACACATGACAGTGACATACCACAAAGAATCAACATTTTCCTTGATGCTAATAAGGAAAGGGCACCAACATTTCTTTGTACCAGTTTGAGTCCTCGTCGTTTCCTTTTCCTCTTCAGTTCTTGGTGTCAAAGCAAGTTTCGCCGCTTTGGCTTTCCCTACTCTTTATGTAACGGCCCGAAAATTCGACTCGTGCCACGTGTCATTTTAGCATCTATGTGGGACCCACTTGACGAATTGCGTATGTCCGAATCTCGAGTGGAGATGCAAATTGTTGAGAAACGTATGCGCGAAGAATTCGAAGAGTCGAAACACGAACGAGGACGCGTCTCGAGACGCGTGCCAACGTGGGACCGAGATAGTCGCGTTGTGGTTTTAATGTGTACATTGGATATGCCTCGTGATGCATGTAGCGCGAGTATCGAAATTTTGAAAGTGAGCGGGTTGATGCCTCGAGATGCGCGCTGCTCGATTTTCGAGGACACTTTTGAATTTGAAATCAAAAAGAAAATATATATATATATATATATGTAAATATATGTTAAAATATATATATATATATAAGAAAAGGAAGAAGAAGACAAAAGAAGGAAAAGTAAGAGATAGAAAAAAAAAAAGAACGAGAAAGAGAGAGCGAGATGGCGAGAGAGAAGGGATGAAGAAGGAGAATGTGATCGAGAGAAAGAGAGTGATCGGGAGGAGGAGGAGGAGATCGACGGAGAGAGGGACGCCGGTTGGAGCTCCGGCATGGATGGCGGCTCCCGGCGCAACCGGCTCAGCGGCTCGGCGGAGGGTGCGGCGGGAGCTACGGCGGTGAGCACGAGCGAGCGGCGGCGACGTATGGTGCGGCGGCGAATGGGTGGGTGAGGCGTGGACGAGCTCGGGATGCGGTGGCGCGGACAAGCGCGGTTGGGGCGGCGCGTGGCGAGCGGGATCGGATCGGACCAGCGCGGATCGCCAGCGGTGGTCGTGGCGGTTCGCGGAGGCGGCGGACGGCCAACGGCGGCGCGAGCTCAGAGCGGCTTGCGGAGACGACGATGCTCGCGTGGTGGACCGGCGAGGGGAGCCACGACGGCAGCGGCAGAAGTGGCAGGTCGTCAGCGCACGACAAATAGACGACGCATAGGGAGCGCGGCGGGCGAGCGGGCGCGCGGCGTGGCTGGCTGGGCGTAGCGATGCGGTGGAGGAGAGACCATGCGGCGGCATGGCGAAGCACGGCGGGCGGCGAGGGCGGGGCGGTGGCGCACGGTGACGGACGACGGCGGCGCGATGGACGATGGCGGCGTCGTCGCTGCAGTGACGTTGGCTCGGCAGCGGCAACGGCGCGGTGAACGACGCGATGGCGTTGTCGGACCGGTCGGATGAGCGAATCGACGAATGTCGACGACGCAATTGAGTTGAGGTGTATTTCACCTATTTTTATTTGTGATTTACATGATTTAATAGCTAAATGATATAAATGGACTCCAGAGACTTAGGATGCTATAGTCAGGTGTCGGGTGCGCATATCGAGATGCGTGCGAGTGCATTTTTGAGGTACGTAAGATTCCTTCTAAAAGTCATCGAGGGTTTACTTTTCTATCATTGAGTTCCTATTCATGATTATTGGATGCTATTCCCCCTATTCCTTGTTATTGATTTTTGTGACGTATTTGGGTTGGGGGTCGAGACTTTTGCTATTCGTGTTGTACTTATGGCACATTAGGCTGTACGCGGGTAATCAGGAGAAAGGAAGTGGGTGTTTCAACTGAAAGGATCCTGTGCTCCCCAGTTCGGGGTGGTTTCGGGGCCTGCGGGTACCTGTCGCCGGGTTGGGCCGTTACCAGGTGAAAGGAAGTGGGGCACTCATTGAAAGTATCCTGGGGGTTTTTTGTACAGTTTAGTGTGACCGGGAGGAGTACACGGTTTGTTTCTCATGTTATTTACTCATGTGATGATCTTAGCACAGTTGCCTATTTAGTTCGCATGATTAATTGACATGTTTATTGATATCGTCTATATTTCTCATAAATGCTCGGTGTACTTTGTTGGAATCTTACTAACTCTACTCTCCATCCATACTTTTTGGTGATGGTCTAGTGCAGACCCTGCTAGTGGGGGCAAGGACAGGTTGGGCGACTTATTCTGACTGCCCGCGGTCGAGGTACGTGATTATTTTGATATTTTTGATTTCTTTTGAGAAATGGGAGACCGAGTAGATACTGTACTCGTATATATTATTGTTTATTATTGTCGTATATATACGGAGTACTTTTCCCGGGTTTTCCACATTAGGAGCTGCTCTTATAAAATAATGCTTAATACGATAATGAATTTAATTGTTTTAATTGGTTTTAACGAAAGACTTCCGCTGTTGTTTATAATGTTACGAAGAGAGTAGCACGTGTATCGATGAGACGTGTGAAAGGAGTTAACACGCATATCGAGGAGACGTGTTGTGAAAATGGCGTCAGTGGCGCGTGGGACCTAGTGGGTCAGGTACCGGACGGGACCGCTGGGCCAGCGCCTCCCCACGTGGCGGCCTCGGATTTTGGGGCCGTTACACTTTATGACATTCTCCTAAATGTAGCAGACATCTCACATGCAAGTTTGACCCTTCCCATGCACTTAATCCCTCCGGCATTAGAGTGCTTCGTTACTAACATTATCTTGTTCTCACGACTAATCATTTGAAGCTATGACATAATCAATTCTCTAGATGAGAATGGCCTACAAGGAGTAAACGCATCCTTATAGTCTAGGAATAAAGTTGATCGGCATTACTTGCAATACATACATTGTAACATTGAGACTCAACATCAATACACAGCAGATTCACCAAAAACTCAAAAATCCACATTCTCGGTAGTACAGGTCCACGACTTGGAACCAACTTTCGTTAATTGGGAACCGAGAGTTATGGATAAGTCTTAGTACGCAAAAATCGAGACTCTTCCATGTGTCTCGGTCATAGGATGACCGCGACTTACGAATAAGTGTCAGTGGCTTTTAACCGAGACTCGATACTGCGAGGCCGAAATAATCGAGCCCGTGCAACTTCGACTTAGAACATAAAAAATTAGAAAAAAACATAATAAATAGCAAAAAATACCCCTTCTTGTACCTCCTCTTGCACCAATGTAGTACATTCGTCCATTTTAAGCTGAAAAGAACTTTGGAATGGTCGAATCTACCAAACCCTACAATGAAAAACCAAATCATCATTGTCACTATTTTCAACAAAAAAATAGTTCATTCGAATCTTGATATGGTCGTAAAATAGTGTTACCTCGCTATCGGATGATGTGAAAACGCAAGAATCGATACACGCCCGAGAAACAAATACGTGGCTTTAGGTTAGAGATGAGAAACCAATGTAGTGGGGTGCCCAAAAATTTGTTTCAAAATGTGTTGTGAGATTGGAGAGAGTTCATATGAAGGGGCAGTAGTGTCATTTACATCAATGTGTAATTTAGAGGGGAGAATGACAAAAAAATGGATGCCTTCATTAATTGGTACGGTGCCCATAGCGGCGCTCAATATGAACTTACACTGTGAGTTAACTCCATAGAGTTATCTCCACTCACAGTGTAAGTTGGCAAAAATGAACCAAATGAGGCCTTAATCTTCGCTAGAAAATGCCATGGTGGTGTCTCGTCATCAGCTGCTAATCTGGAGGAGAGTAAAGGGAAAGGGAAAGCGAGGCTCATCAAGTCACGAACCTAAGAAAAATCGAACAAGGCCCAGAGCGAGAAATGACTCCCTAGTCCAAAGCCTAGTGGCCCTTTGACGGGTATCTTTAACAAAATGGATATTGAGGGTATGGACTTTGGTTTGGGAAAGAAGAGGAACATAATTGGGGAAACTGATTGTGTTAAACGGGTTGCTATTCTGGATGGGGCCTAGAGATCCTTAATGCTTCCTCTCGCAAACTAGTTTAGGAGCCCGCCCGAGAGTCTCCTAATCCTCAACTACCTTGGTCACCCAGGAATAGGGGTGGGCAAACCGCGGTTTGGTGGTGAAAACCACCAAACCGTGACCAAACCGAAAGTCTACGGTTTGGTGATTTTCCAAACCGCAACCAAACCGCGAAAGTTGAAAACCGAACCAAACCGAACCGCGGTTTGCGCGGTTTGGTCGGTTTGGTTTCGCGGTTTTCAACTTTTCATGCACTCTATTTTCAGAAAAAAAAAAAAAAAAAAAAAAAAAAAAAAAGAAGAAAAAAAAACAGCAAGCAATTAAAAAAAAACAGGAAAACAGCAATGAAGAATCAGCAGATGCAGAATCAGCAATTTTTGGACATCATTTCTCTCCGATTATATACATCTTTTCAAGTGGTAGTAACACGGAGATTCAGTTTGAGCTTACATTTGGAGAGACTTACGACGCCAATGTTGAGATCTAAAATGGTAGAACAAGGAGTCTGTTGTTGTGTGGCATGATTTGGCTTCACAAATCGAAATGAAGAATCGAGCAGATGCAAGGTAGCTAAACTGTGCTAGAAAATTTGAGATCCGAGCGCAGCGACGATGAGATCCGAGCGCCGAGCCGGCGAGGGCTGTGGACCAGGGACGACGGGAAGGCTCGGCGGAGATCGGGATGCGCGCAATGGCGCGTAATACGATCGAAGAGAGAGAGCGAGCGAGTGAGCGCGAAGCGAGAGCAAAGAGAGAGGAAACGGGAGTGACGAGTAGAGACGGAGCGGCGAGGGAGGAGATGGGATCATGGGAGTGACGGCTGATGAGTGAGAGAAAGAGAGGTGTTTTTTTGTGTTTTAGGGTTTTGGACTTGTATTTACCAAAATACCCTCGGTTTGGTTAAACCGCGGTTTTCTCAAAATGAAAACCGCGACCAAACCGCGTAATCGCGGTTTGGTCGTTTTCCAAACCGCGACCAAACCGCGAGGTTTAAAAACCAAACCAAACCGCGCGGTTTGGTCGGTTTGGGCGGTTTGGGCGGTTTTTCACAAACCGATGCCCACCCCTACCCAGGAAGGTGCAGGGCAAGCTCTGGCTTACTGATCCCGACTATTTTGTCGGCGACAACTGTTGTCAAGACTTTGAGTTTAAGATGTCGATCACATCCTGGATCTGCCAAGGGGCCAAAAGCTCCTTATTCAAACCGGCAATCAAAGAGGCTTTAAAACATGGGAAACCTGATGTGCTAGCTATACTCGAACCTCGAGTTAGCGGTATTTCAACTCAGCAGATCACTAGATTTTTGGGTTTTGATTCTTGTTTCCGTGAAGATGCTGAAGGATTCTCAAGGGGAATCTAGGTTCTATGGAATAACTGCAATATCTAAGTCCAGATTCTGGGATCTAAGAATCAGTGGGTTCATATAATCATATGCAATGGAAAAAGAATAACCAAAGTGGAATGAGTACGGTGGTCTATGCCTCGCCCAATTATAGGCTTAGACAGTCACTTTGGGAAGATCTATCAAGTTTGAATGTCCCTGGCAACACCCCTTGGGTAGAGTGAGAGATTTTAATGTGTACTTGAAAGCTAGCGAGGAAAGCGGGGGAGCCCTAGCAAATCAATCCAAATAACGTGAACTGACCAACTTCTTACATTCTAAAGAATTACAAGCTATGAGTTTCTCGGGGCCTAAATCCACTTAGGTTCATGGTAAGCTACAAGAAATACAAGGCAGTGCACTATGCAATGGAGAATGGAGGATTCAGTTCCCTGAAAGTTATTAAAAATGTTGGGTATTGGGGTTCATATGCATGAGAAAATTAAAAAATAATTTTTAAAAAACTCCAACATGACTGAAAATAAGTTTCATTAAACTTGATCTATATAAGTAAACCATATCTTAATCCATGATTTCCTTATCTAATTGATTGATTTTCAAGACATTCAAGCACGCGTCCTTTATCGAAAATCCACACACGAATGATGACCACAATTTAGAGTGTTAGCTCCAAGAGAGATCGAAAAAGTTTTTCTTTCTCTCCAAAAATCCAGAGAACTTGAAAATAGTAAAAAAATATTCTTATTTCATTTTAAGGTTTCAACGTCTATTTATATGTGTAGATAAGCCATCACTCAAAATCCTATTCATAATACAACTATCGTATTTAGGTAGTTTAAACAAATTACACATACGCCCTTATTAATAAGTTAGCATATAACGAATCGTAAAGGCTTTTATGTCATGAATTTTATCATATAAAATTCAATACTCTGGACTAATTGAAATTACGTAAAGCCATTCTTTGTGTGCAACCCAATAGGTTCATGTAACGTTGGCAGTGAATCAAAATATTTTGGTACACAAGTCATAAGCGGTATCTAGCAAGGCATTATGACTACCAAAGTAGCATGAATATCAAAATCGATACAACCTAATGAATAACATATATCATATCCTTTGGTCATGCAATATCCTTTGATTAAACATAAGGCATGGAAAGTCACCCTTAATGTTCAATCGTAGTAGTCTTGATCTTTAAGTAAACTGAAAACATCCAAGTGACATTAATCATATAAATTCAAATGGACTTGGCCATTGTCAGTCCATCATATCGAGGGATCCACTGATATCTCTCTATACGAGAGTAACAAATTCGATCTTGATTACACACTTTCACATATTATTCACATGGTAACCGATCATAATCTTTATAGTTGTCCGGTGAAAGACAACGTTTGATTGTTTCGAATTATCATGCTCATGATATTGAAGTCTATGGTAATATCAAGATGGTGGACTAAATGATATACATATTATAAGTAACACATATGACTTAATCTATTTGGTTTTCTCATTGCGGGTCGGTATAGTACCTTGTTCCCTAATAAGTACCCTTGGTCTTGATTCGTATCCCTATACGCATGATCATCACATGACCATCAAATAAGATTTACACCAGTCTTAACTCGTTATAGTTCCCAGTGTAATGACTGACTAGAGACATTTATGATATTTCAACAAATGCCCATGAATCTTCTTATAAGGTAAACATGCAATCACTTATAATAAAATAGCAAAATGAAAACCTCTATTTTATTAACTAAAGTTATAAGATAAACAATGTTTATAGATTGACCTAGGGAACATGCCCCCAACATCTCCCTCTTGAACTAGGGCCAATCATTCATTTATCTAATACCTAATGACCTAATATGACCTTCATGTTTTGCTTGTGGAAGAACGTTGAGTTAAACTCTTTTTCAAGTTGAAGACAAACTAACTTTCAAATATTTATTTAAAGGTCCTTAAGGGGTTGTTTTGCAAACTAGTGTTGTACACCAACTTGAAATAAGTTATAATGATCCTAATTAGTTCAATAACATCTAAAAACAATAGATAAATTGTGCTGAACAATATTAAGTAAGCGCGAGTACTTTTACTGAGCTATTACCCAATGAGGAGTTGAAATAATTAAAAAAAGGAACCATTAGATACCAAATTGACTTGGAATAATTTGAGGGACACTTAATAGGATTTTTAAGCACCAATATGTTAAATTATATTGCTTACACAATAGCAATATTTAGTAGCTAATACAAAGAGCACAATAAAGTTTAAGATATAAGTAGTGAAGTTAACTACAAATTGAACTGTATGAGACACAATGATTGTAAATGTAACTCAATATGCTCTAACACACATAGAATAAAAATTCTAAATGATACAAGGGTCTAGGAGACAAGTGGTGGGTATTGGAAGAGTGTTGCGGGGCAAGTGGGAGCCGTTGTAGTGTGACTTTTATTACATTTTGAGGTAAGTAAACCAGCAGGGGCCTCCATAGTAATTCATTTCACTTATTTGAATTATTTCTTAGTAAGAAAACAAGTAGGATGCTCAATTTGATTTCATTACCTTTTCCTTGTGATACTTTCTTGAATTAAACCCTGTTTGAATTTCCATTCTTGTTATGTATCTTGGGATCTAAGTGTGCCAGGAAGGTACACACAGGTGCGCTGTTCGAGTTACTATCATTTACACCCCTGTGTTTACCGGATCTTTGAGTGTATTCATGGGTGCGGTGTTCGGGTTTACCGTCTGCACCTTTGTAAGCTACTCTCCATTTTGAAATTGTGGCCTTAGTCTACAATTCTATGAAGTCAAGTTTGCGGATGCGGGCCTGCAGCTAGATGGATTTGAATCGCTTAGCATGTTTTCCATGCACTTACTTTATTTCATGTTTATTTACATTCCCGCATGATATTGCAACTTATTTATTGGAATTCATGAAATACTGTTGAGACTACTCTAGCTTTACTCACTAAAATTGTTGCTTTCTTGGAAACAATTGTAGGTTCCTCATCTAGTAAAGGGAAGGAGCCTGTACTTGGTAACTACCTTTGAGCTACCCTTGGAGCGAGCTTTTACTCTTGGCACTGACTAGGTTTTCTTTTGTTGGTTGTACTCACTATTATCATGATTTTGTAAAGCCGAGTTTATTTTGGGATTTTGAGAGATACATGTATATGATTTCTTTTTTGTCGCATAACATACATGAGATCACATTTGCAGGATTTCCACATTTAGGCTTGTCCCGAATTTAAATTGTTTAAAATTAGTTGCTTTAATTATTTAACTGCTTTCACTGAACCATACTAAATTAAGACATGCCGATATTGATGACTCTAACAATCGATCAAATAGTACTTAATAAAAAAGAGAGGCTACCTGGCTTGCATTAACCTTGCAGGGGTTGATTAAGGGTCCATGTAGGTCTAGGCTGAGCTGGGTATAGTTTGTTGGAGCTGGAGCCGTCACATGCCACAATAGGTGGTTCACTATTAACCAAGGATGAGGATGGAGCATTAGATCTTTTAGATCCTATGTCTTAGAACTCTACAGCCGATACTCATTCCATAGTGAGGAAACCAGAAGGCGTATATGAGATTATTCGTAAGCCGCGATTATGGCACAACTATCAAACCTGAGCAATAAAATGGTAAATCTTTAAATGGGACAACAAAGTTCACAAGTGCAGGCTATACAGTAACCCATTAATCGCCAAGCTATGGTGGTTAATCATAGTAACAACTTCTAAATGAGAGAAATGGCTCTTCAAAGGTTTTATTAAGAATACAACAACAACCCTAACTTTTCATATGGAGATCCTGATAACGCACTGAAGTTACCTCTAGGCTTCGATCAATAAGTCCAATAAGAGAAGCGAGGGCACAACAAAAAGATGAATTCATTGAAGTCAATAGAAAAATTTTTGCACGCCGTCGACATGAGCAATATGGAACGCCATGAGAAACATGAGACGTAGATGGAAACTATAAAGTAAGCTATGAAAAGGATGGATGATGAGATATCACAATCCATCAAGAACCTAGAAAGACAGATTCGTTTGTTAGTTATTGCTTTAAATTCAAGGAAAGAATGACAATTTCGGAGTAACACCATCACAAATCCTAAGGAGAATGTTAGTGCTACTCACATGATGCGCACTATGGGAATGAATGATCCAATGCAAGAGCAAGTGATGTACAAACCAGAAAGAGTCAACACTTTGGCTAGGAGGAAGTATGAAGCGATGCATGAAAATGGAACATAATTGAGGCAAGATGAACTCGAAGGATTTAAGCAGCAACGGATTAATGCCTTAAAAAATCAAAAGAAGGGGAAGAAATAATGGAGAATTAAACAACAAGATGAAGGACCTTTTGACGAAGCACTGAAAGGAAATAATATCAAGGTTGTTCCAAGGAAGCCGGAACTAAAATTAAAGTTCACACTGAGACTTTAACCAATCAAAAGGAGAGATCCTAGAGATATATGTATACCATTGATCATTGATGGGCACTAGTTTAGAAATATCTTGTATGATACGTGAGCTTTGGTCAATGTCATGCCAATAAAACACATGTTACAAGACGATTTGAAGATCAATTGTCCCGATACAACGGAGTTGCAAGTGGTTAATGGTAACTTGATACCAACAATCGAGAGAGTCTTGAATGTGCATGTGAAAGTTGGTAGATTCACATTCATGAATAATTTTGAGATTATGGATCATGATATGGATGATGATGTAACTATGATATTTGGGTAGCCATTCTTGAACACTGCCAATGTGGTCTTACACACAAGGAAGAAAATAATCACAATGAGTATCGAGGATGATAATGATATCGAGAAGATTTTCTTTGTTGAAGAGCAAGAAGTACATCCGAATGGAAGAGATATTATTATCTTCGACCTACAAATAGAGTATCTCGATTTAGACTTAGACTAAATGAGTGAAAAGGCATCGAGCTAATGACGTTAAACTAAGCGCTACTGGGAGGCAACCTAGGGGTTTTTAAATTTCAGTCAAATAGTTAGTTAGTTTAGAAGTACAATCCAAACGTTTTAGTATTCAAACTTTCAAAAAGTTGTACTAAATGTGCAGGAAGGACCATTTGTCGGGTGACAATTCACAATAATGGAAAAGTCTCAACTAACTCAGTAAAGATCATAAAAGTGAAAAAGAGTTCAAGTGGTAAAGGTAAGGTACAGTGGCAAATCATGAGCAAGTTTTTATGAAATTTTTATGTATACATGGTATTTCAGGCTATCACGACACCTTGTCTAGTAATACACAGAGCCAGAAAAGCGCTGATAGGAAGTTAACAAAAAACATGCAAAATTATATAGACATACTAGTTGACATTGTGTGTATAAACACATGGTACCATGGGTTTAAGGGACGACGCTAACAGGGCGCCGAGCTATGAGAAGAAAAAGGCTCACAACAAAACCGACGTTTTCATGACGCAATGCGACACCATGCCCTATAATGGACGGCGCTAGTTTTGAATAGTGGGGTTTTAAACCTCATTTCACCCACATTTTGCACACTTGAAACCAATTCCATACACAACCAATTAATCATACATCCATCTAGAACCCAAGTTTGGTCAATTCTAAGCGAGAAAAAGTGTTCAAAGTGAATAGCTAAAAGAGAGAGTACATTGTGGATTTACACAAGGAGGAGATCCAGGGCATTGAGTTGGAGCAGAGATTCAATTGAGCACTATTTAGTTTGTGAGCAAAGTGAGAGGACTTGGATTGATAGAGGCTTAGAGAATAAATCTGCGCCAGAAAGTAGTTTGGCATTGAGGTAAATTTACAATTCCATTAGTTATGCTTTGAAATTTTTGAGAAATTTTAATGAAATTGCATGAATTGTGGATATAAGGTTGTTGGATAGAAAAACTCAAGTTGTGTGAATTTTGAGCGTCAATGTAACTTATGGAGACCTGGTATATGTCTTTTGCATTACTTGACATGTGAATGACCCTAGTGAATGTGAATTTTGATTTTAGGTGATTTGAAGACCTGTGTCGTTTTTTGTTGTGTTGTGTGAAATTTTAAGAAAATGCCAAGAACAAGAAGGCAAGCAAGTCAAGTTAGTGAAGTGAGAGCAAATGATTATGAGGCATCATCCTTGAGAGATCCTAATAAGGAGGAACCTAGGTCGTTTGAAGTAGAGAGGCTAGGCATAGATACGATGTTAATGAGAATAGAGAGTTCATTTTGTAAGAGATGAATTAATTTTCTGGCTAAGTATGACAAGAGAGTAAACAATTTCATTAGGCAACAAGATTGAGAGAAATTCACTCAAGAGTATTAAGAGGATAAGGTTAAAGTAGTGAGTGAAATTGGGTATGAATTTTATGCCAATGCAAATTTTACCAAGAAGGGTGACCTAGTGAAGGTGAGAGGGGTATTTGTCCCCTTTAATGAGTGTTCTATTAATAACATCTATGGGTTAGAGCATATGAGTATGGTGGTAGCCGAATAGAGTTTCCTTGATAATTTAATGAGATACGCTACAACATATACCCTTTTAAAGCTTCAGAGAGAAAATTTGTTGTCGGAGGACAACAAGTGTTGGGTTTTCGGGGCTAAAACGCAGCGAAAAACTCAAAACAAATTTTGAAAACCCAAAGGATCGAAAATAAGTTCCATTAAACTAAATCTACGTAAGTAAATCATACCTTATTTCGAGATTTCCTTTTGATTGTTCAATTTTCAAGACGTTCAATTGCGCGTCCTCTATCAGAAATCCACGCACGAACGGTGACCACAATTTTGAGTGCTAGCCCCAAGAGAGTTTGAAAAATGATTTTTCTTTCTCTCCCTAAATCCGGAGAACTCGAAAAATCATAAAACGAAATCTTATTTATTTTTTAGGGATCCACCCTTTATTGATATGTGTAGATAAGCCCTCACTTAAAATCCTATTCATAATACAACTATTGTATTTACATAGTTTAAGCAAATTACCTATACGCCCCTATTAATAAGTTATCATATATCAAATTGTAAGGGCTTTTATGTCATGAATTTTATCATATAAGATTCATTACTCTGGACCAATTGAAATTGCGCAAAGCCAATCTTTGTGTGCAACCCAATAGGTTCATGCGACGTTGGCAGTGAACCAAAACTATTTTGGTACACAAGTCATAAACGGTCTCTAGCAAGGCATTATGACTACACAAGTAGCTTGAATATCAATATCGATACAACCTAATTAATAACATATATCATATCCTTTTTATCGTGCGATATCCTTTGATGAAACATAAGACATGGAAAGTCACCCTTAATGTTCAATCGTACTAGTCTCGATCTTTAGGTATTGAAAAACATCAAAGTGACATTGATCATATCAATTCACATGGACTTGGCCATTATCAGTCTATGTTATCAAGGGATAAGCTGATATCTCTTTCTATACGAGAGTGACAAATTCTATCTTGATTACACACCTTCACATATTATTCACATGGTAACCGATCACAATCTTTATAATTGTCCGATAAAAGACAACATTTGATTGTGTCAAATTATGATGCTCATAATATTGAAGTCTATGGTAATCTCGAGTCGAAGGACTAAATGATATACCTATCATAAGTAACACCTATGACTTAATCCATGTGGTGTTCTTATAGTGGGTTGGTCCAGTATCTTATTCCATAATAAGTACTCATGCTCTTGATTCGTATCCTTATACGCATGATCATCACATGACCATCAATCAAGATTCACACTAATCTTAATTCATTATAATTCCCGGTATAATGACCAACTAGTAACATTTGGGATATTTCAACAAATACCTATGGATCTTAATATAAGGTAAACATGCAATCACTTATAATAAAACAACAAATAAAACTTCTATTTTATTAACTAAAATTATAAGATAAACAATGTTTATAGATTGACCTAGGGCACATGCCCTAACATCTCCCAATTGCACTAGGACCAATCATTCATGTATCTAATACCTAATGACCTAACATGAACATCATGTTTCACTTGTGGAAGAGTCTTCGTCAAAGGATCTGCAACATTTTATTTTGTAGGAACTCTGCGAATCATCACGTCTCCCCTCTCAATGATTTCTCGAATGAGATGAAAACGTCTAAGTATATGTTTGGATCGGTGGTGTGATCTTAGCTCCTTGGTCTGTGCTATCGCCCCGTTGTTGGCACAATACAAGCAAATGGGGTTAGCTATAGTCGGAACCACATCAAGTTCTAAGATGAACTTTTTGATCCAAACTGCCTCCTTAGCTGCATCAGACGCTGCAATATATTCAGCTTCTGTTGTAGAATCTGCGACAGTTTCTTGCTTTAAACTTTTCCAGCTCACTGCGCCTCCATTCAAAGTAAATACATATCAAGACTACAATTTGAAGTCATCTATATCAGTTCAAAAACATGCATATGTGTAATCACTTATAACAAGCTCGTCTTCCAAACTTCCATAGACTAAGAACACTCATTTAGTCATTTTCAAGTACTTAAGAATGTTCTTTACTGCTATCCAGTGACTCTTACCCGGATCAGACTAATATCTGCTTGTTGTGCTCAAAACGTATGATACATCAAGTTGAGCGCATAACATGGCATACATGATAGATCCAATAGCTGATGCATATGAAATCGTATTCATGCGCTCTCGCTCATTATTAGTCTTCAAAAATTGAGTCTTGCTGAGATTTATACCATGAGACATTGGCTATGACCCTCTTTTAGAGTCTTGCATATTGAACCTATTCAGTACCTTATCAATATAAGCACTCTGACTTAAACCTATCAGCCTTTTAGATCTATCCCTATAGATCTTAATCCTAAAGATATAGGTTGCATCTCCTAAGTCCTTTATTGAGAAACACTTCCCTAACCAAGATTTGACACTCTGCAAGGTTGGGATGCCATTTCCAATGAGTAATATATCATCAACATACAACACCAGGAAAACAACCACGCTCCCAATGACCTTCTTATGTACTCAAGGCTCATCTTCATTTTTAATGAAACCAAATTCCTTAATTGTTTTATCAAACAAAGATTCCAACTCCGAGAAGCTTGCTTTAATCCATAAATAGATCTTTGAAGCTTGCACACCTTCCTAGAAGTCTTAGGATGAACAAACCCTTCAGGCTAAATCATTTACACGTCCTTAAGTAACTTTCCATTTGGAAAAGCTGTTTTGAAATCCATTTGCCATATCTCTTAGTCATAATACGCACTATGTCAATTAGAGTTCTAATGGATTTAAGCATGGCTACAGGAGAAAAAATTTCATCATAATCAACACCTTGAGCCTGTTTGAAACCTTTTGCTACTAGTCGTGCTTTATAAGTATGCACATGGCCATCCATGTCTGTTTTCTTCTTGAAAACCCATTTACGTCCAATGGTTTTATCATCTTCAGGTAAATCAACCAAATCCCAAACTTGGTTATCATACATGGATTGCATCTCAGAATTCATGACACTAAGCCATTTATCTGCTTCAGGGCTAGAAACAGCCTCTTAATAAGTAGTAGGTTCGTTTTGACCCATAAATAATACATAACTACCATCAGTAATAAGAAATCCAAATCTCTCAGGTTGATGTCTTACTCTATCAGACCTACGAGGGCCTTGTGATACCTATAGAGGATCAATTAGTTCAAGACTTAGTTGATCTCCCACTGGCGGCTGAGTGTTCATTTGTGGTTCTTGAATTTTTTCATGATTTACTTTATTTCCGATGTTGTCTTCTAAAATAAACTCTTTTTCCAGAAATACACCATTCCGAGCAACAAACACTTTGTTCTCAATGGGATTATAAAAGTAGTATCCTTTAGTTTTTTTAGGATAGCCAACAAATACACACTTGGTAGATTTGGTTGATGATTTTTTTCTGAGATTTGTCATCGTACGAAAACCTCATAGCCTCAAATCTTAAGGAAATACAAACTTGGTTTGTTCCCAAACCACATCTAATATGGTGGTTTATCAACTGCATTATAAAGAACATGATTTAGTGTAAACACAACAGTTTCTAAGGCATAACCCTAAAATGAAATAGGAAGATCTGCATTACTCATCATAGTTCAAACTATATCTACTAAAGTCCGATTTTTCCTTTCAGAGACACCATTCCATTGTGGAGTTGCTGGTGGAGTTAATGGTGAGACAATCCCACGATTTTTAAGATGATCATCAAACCCTTGGCTCAAATATTCACTACCTCGATCTGATCGAAGTGCTTTAATAGTTTTAGTATGTTGATTCTGCATTTCGTTCTGAAATGCTTGAAACATCTAAAAAAGATTCACTTTTATGTTTCATGAGATATACATAACTATATCTACTGAAATCATCAGTGAATGTAATGAAGTACTGATAACCACCTCTAGCCATTGTGTTTATAGGACTGCATACATTAGTATCTATTAGACTCAATAAATCACTTGCCTTTTCACTATGTCCAGTAAAGGGACTATTTGTCATCTTTCCTAGTAAACAAGATACAATGTTTCATATGATTCAAAATCAAATGAATCTAAAAGTCCATCTTTATGGAGTTTAGAAATGCATTTCTAATTAATGTGGCCAAGGCCAAAATGCCAAAGGTAGGTTTGATTCAAATCATTTGACTTGAATCTCTTTGTATTTACGTGAAAAACGGGAATATATGTGGACCTTTTCATGTTTAGAATATAAAGACCAATACACAATTCAGCATTCGCATAGAAAATGTTTTTACGAGAAATGAAGCATTTATTATTCGCAATAATGAAATTAAAACCATCCAAATCTAAACATGAAACTGAAATTATGTTTCTGCTAAAGGCAAGGACATAATGACAATTATTTAAAACTAAAATAAGTCTACTAGGTAAAATTAACTCATAGCATCCTACAACCAATGTAGCAACCTTTGCTCCATTTCCAACTCGTAGGATGACTTCTCCTTTCTTCAGCTTTCTACTTTTGGTGAGACCCTGCACATTAATTCAAATGTGAGATCCACATCCGGTATCCAATACCCAAAAACCACTAGTAGATAAGTTGACTTCAATAACGTAAATACCCGAAGCAGTAGTCGCACTACTATTCTTTTTCTTTAGATCTTCAAGATAGAGCTTACAATTTTTGAACCAATATCCAAGTGCATGGCAGAAATGACAATTTCCTTCTTTTTCCTTTTAGGACTGTGAAGTAGAAGTAGCATGGGTTTTGACTTGTTCCATAGGCTTTGTGATGGTCACAACAGCCTTGGTAACTTTAGCCTTGCCTTTGCCTTTTTTCTTCAAAGCCTTTCCTTTATGAACCATCAACACACTAGCAATAAGTTTCTTGACATTCTGCTTAGCAGTTTTAAGCATCAAATGCAACTCTGAGATAGATCTCTCCATGTTATTCATGTTATTGTTCATCACAAATTGTGAATAACTATATGGCAATGAATTCAGGATCAAATCCATAGCCAACTCTTTGCTTATGGGAAATTCAAGTCTGTCGAGATGGTCAATATAGCCCTTCATTTTCAGAACATGAGGACTAACTGATGCACCCTCAGCCGCTTTTCAAGAATGAAGGTTCTTGATTGTCTCGAACCTTTCTTGCCTAACCTGCTGTTGGAACATTTCCTTTATCGTCATAGCCATGTCGTAAGCTTCCATGTGTTCTATGTCCTTATGAAGTTCAAGAACCATGGTTGCCAACATAATGCATGCAACATCAGTTGAGTCGTTGACATGCTTAGTATGTGCATCCTTCATAGCTCCTAAAGCATTGGCTCGTTGGTCCTCAGGAATAGGATCATCCAGAACATATAACTTGCGTTCATGCTTAAGAACAATTCTCAAGTTTCTAAACCAGTCAAGAAAGTTTGTCCCAAATAATTTATCCTTCTCAAGGATGGATTGCAATGGCAAGGGATTAGTGTGATTTGAAGAGGCCATAGATCTACAACAAAGATTATGCAAAAGTTCATTTTAATAAAGAGGAATAAACTCCCACTAAATTAATAACCCTCCTTAAAAATACTATATTAATTTAAGGGACCAAAATCCATGTTTCACCTAATTCTTAGATAGCTAAGGCATGACACTTCGAATTAGGTTATTTAGGTAGGTACAAATTACCAATTACATCATCTTTAACTTTTAGTTATTTTATGATATTATGACATCTTTTGTCTTAACATGTTCTATCTCATCTAGTGCCTAAAGCCCAAAATCGTTTTGATAGTTTTATCAAGTATAACCATTTCAAACAATAGAGTAACCGTTACTCAACTTGCCTCACCAAGATAACGCAATACACTCTGCGAAGGCAAACCCATATTGATGTGATCGAAGCTTTGACAAGTGTTTAACAATGGATGTCACTTGACTTAAGATTTGAAAGATGAATTTTTGTTTGTTTTAGTGATCATAACTAAATAAGATAAATATTATATATTTCAATGCGTGAATAATCACTAAAAAGTTAGGAAATCATACAAATATTGACTATTGCATGAATTTTTGGACGCTACGAACAGTTAACGTCTGTCCCGCTGGCCTGTCAGCGGGTGGTGGTTCCGCTTCCTTTAGTCAATCCAATTAACCAAAACTACCCCTTATTTTAATTTCAAAAACATTAATTAAAATATCTTTAATTAACTCGGTTCCATCGCTAACTTAATATCTTATCCTAATCTAATTAGAATTTATGATACTTTGAATCCTTATCCAATTAGAATTTGTTGTATATCTCACATATCTTATACGATTTGTAATTGTTATTTGATTACAAGTTTATTTCCTATCTAATAGGAATACACTAAAGATAACCACAATAAGATATATAATCAAAATTAATTTCAAAATATTAATCATGCATTCAACATCAGAATCATATTAACCTAATCATGATTTCTATCATGGAGACATACATAATTATTGAACAAAAATGAAATATGTATTTAATAATAGAATCACATTAAATTAATCATACTAATTGAATCATGATTTCTTCCATGAACATAAAAAACTCGAATCGTTCAATATTAAAAACATATGTTAATCGAAATATTCTAAACATGAATTCTATCATTGAATCAAATCATGTGTATGAATCAATATACACGAATTAACATTATGCTTTAAAACCAATTCTTGATAACAATTATCAAAGAAGTAATATGCACATCATATATACATTAATCAAGATCATGTTTTCGCACATATATCATAATTTTAGTAAATCTAATCAACCGAAACTGTCCCTTATTTTAATTATGAAAATATTAATTAAAATATTTTTAATTATCTCTGGCCCACCATTAACTTAATATCTTATCCTAATCCAATTTGAATTTAAGATACTTTGAATCCTAATCCAATTAGGATTTGTTGTATATCTCACCTATCTTATAGGATGTGTAATTCTAATCCAATTACAAGTCTATCTCCTATTTTATAGGAATATACTAACGAATTACTACAATGAGATATATGGTCAAAATCAATTTCGAGATATTAATCATGCATTCAACATCAAAATCATATTAACCTAATCATTATCTCTATCATGGAGACATACATAATTATTGAACAAAACGAAATATGTGTTCAAGATCAGAATCATATTAAACTAAACATGAAGTCTACCATGAACATACAAAATTTACATCGCTCAATATAAAATATACATCAAAATATTCTAAACATGAATACTATCATTGAATCATATCATGTGATGTATCAATATACATGAATTAACAACATGCTTTAAAACCAATTCTTGATAAAAATTACCACAGAATCTATATGTATATCATATATACATTAATCAAGATTATGTTTTCACACATATATCATATATACATCATTGAAAACATGCAAACATTTAATAGAAGCAAGCCTAATGCTCTGATACCATAGTTGGCTTTTTGGGGTTTATACGCAATGGAAAATTCAAAACAAATTTTGAAAAACCCTAACAGGATCGAAAATAAGTTCAATTAAACTAAATCTATGCAAGTAAATCTTACCTTATTCCGTGATTTCCTTTTGATTGTTCGACTTTCAAGACGTTCAAGTGCACGTCCTCTATCAAAAATCCATACACGAACGGTGACCTTGGAGTGCTAGCCCCTAGAGAGATTGAAAAATGATTATTCTTTCTCTCCCTAAATCTAGAGAACTCGAAAAATATTAAAACAAAATCTTATTCATTTTTTTAAAGATCCACCCTTTATTTATATGTGTAGATAAGCCCTCACTTAAAATTCTATTCGTAATACAACTATTGTATTTACGCAGTTTAAGCAAATTACAATGCGCCCATATTTCTAAGTTATCATATAACAAATCGTAAGGGCATTTATGTCATGAATCTTATTATATATAATTCATTACTCTGGACCAATTGAAATTGTCCAAAGCAATTCTTTGTCTGCGACCTAATAGGTTCATGCGAAATTGGCAATGAACCAAAACCATTTTAGTACACAAGTCATAAGCGGTCTCTAGCAAGGCATTATGACTACCCAAGTAGAATGAATATCAATATCAATACAACCTAATTAATAACGTATATCATATTCTTTGTCGTGCAATATCCTTTGATTAAACATAAGACATGGAAAGTCACCCTTAATGTTCAATCGTACTAGTCTCGATCTTTAGGTAAACTGAAAAATATCAAAGTGACATTGATCATATCAATTCACATGGACTTTGCCATTATCAGTCTATCTTATCGAGGGATCAATTGATATCTCTCTTTATACGAGAGCGATAAGTTCTATCTTGATTACACACACTCACATATTATTCACACTGTAACCAATCACAATCGTTATAATTGTCCGATTAAAGATAACATTTGATTGTGTCAAATTATCATGTTGCTATTATTGAAGTCTATGGTAATCTCAAGTCGAAGGACTAAATGATATTCCTATCATGAGTAACACCTATGACTTAATCCATATGGTGTTCTCATAGCGGGCCAGTCTAGTATCTTATTCCATAATAAGTACTCATGATCTTGATTCGCATCCTTATATGCATGATCATCAAATGACCATCAATCAAGATTCACACTAGTCTTAATTCATTATAGTTCCCAGTATAATGACCGACTATGGATATTTAGGATATTTTAACAAATACCTATGGATCTTATTATAAGGTAACCTTATAATAAAATAGCAAATAAAGCCTCTATTTTATTAACTAAAATTATAAGATAAATAATGTTTATAGATTGACCTGGGGCATATGCCCTAATAACAAGGATGGGTAATGGGAGCTGAGAATGTACCAAAGTGCTTTAAGAAGGGGAGTGTGAGGAAAGGTTACGAAATATGGAAACACTTTTTAATTGCTTCATTGTACCTGACCACTCAGCAAGGTGAGATCAATAAGCCAAAGGCAGCTTGTTTGTATGAGATTATAAATACGAGGATATCAATGTGGGCGACATCATCTACAAGAACTTTATGTAGTCTATAATGTCAGAAAGAAATGAAAAACTATTGTTTGCAATTTTGATTACTCAGATGTGCTTAAAGGTCAGAGTGTAATTGATTCAAGAAGAAGAACTTGAAATTGAGGCCCAACCAACCATTGATGAGGAGTTTATTCTCATATCAAAATGATCGACAAGTTACCAAGATTCTGAGGATGAGCGAGAAAGAGCCAAGAAAAACAAACTTGAGGTCGAGTTGTTGGCCAAAGACTAAGAAGTTCACGCAACAACATCGACATTACAATTAAGTTAGCCTAAGAGTTGCAGAACGAAGGATATGGATAGGAGGAGGATCATTAACAGGGATTTGCTTAGAGGCACAAGTTTGTAGACCCACTTATAGGAGAGCAAGACTTGGATGGTCCTGAACTTTTTCCACCACCTCATCCACTACAGGCACTAGTACTACCATTTGAGGATTTGACTCCACAATAGCGAAGGATGTGGATTACTGAGATGATGAGATATTATAGAGAGGTTAGGGCTCAGTATTGTGAAGCCTTAGTGAAATATGAGCAAGACTTATAGAACGGGCAACGAAATCTCATGGTATTTGCAGATCATCAGAGGGACATAGTTAGATATGAGAAGAGTAGACGGATGAGACCTACAGATAGGTCTATTGGCTTCCTAGCAACACCAAACTATATGTTTAATCCAGATGTGGTGCAGAGTTGTAGGGTGGAGCGTATTTTTAACACCAACCTTTGTTAGATTGGATGATACTAATGATGATGATGATGATGATGATGCACAGTCCTAAAGTCAATGTTTTAGGATTTCTTTAGACCTTGGGGAGATGAAAGATACATTTCTACTGATTATCTTAACATTTGGGATATTTTTTCACTTTATTTAAATTTCACGTTTATGCATTATTATCTTGTGTTATTATATGTTTAATGTTTTTATGTTTTAGACTTATTTTTAAACACTGAGGACAAGGTTTGGTTTAAGTTTGGGGGCATCAACTTTACACAATGGGAAGTGGTAAGAAATGCCGAAATATGGATAAACACTGCAAGTATGATTGTAAAATTTTATTTTTGAAGCAATTAAGGAGGAAAGAATGGTAGTGTATTCTTTTTCATTTACTTATAATTTGAATGTTTAGGTAGTATAGATTAGGTTATATATTGTAATATGTAATGAACAAGCAATTCATTTGCAAAGTTTATGCATTTAATTGAGGATGAGTAAGAATACAAATGTCTTGGTAATATGAAACTTAATAGAGTGTTATCAATTTTTTGAAGAAAATGAGTAATGTAGCAAACAATGGTATGGTTTCATGATAAAAAAACATCGAGTTAGGGAAGACCATGAACTTGAAACAAAAAGCAAGAAGAATACTAGAACACCTCTTAGGGGAAAAAGTTAGATCTCAAAGGAATTCTATACTAAGTGTGAATCTTGCTTGAGTATAAAAAAGTAAACAAAGACTTAGTGCTAAGAGGGCAATAGATAGGCACGATGTTTAATGAAGAAATTGGAGTTTAAACTTGCTAGATAGAATGAAAAGGAGAAGTGCTAACAAGAGTTTTAAAAGATAAGATACAATTCCAAAAAAAATTAAGATAAAGTTTTCCACAAGTTCTATAGAAAAAGGAGCAGAGAACTTGATGGTTGGAAAAAATAAAGAAAAGCGGAATCCATAGGAAAAGGAGCAAAAACTGTGAAACTAAAATATATAAGGAGCAAAAGAAAAAAGAGAGATAAAAATAATGAAAGAAAGGCAAAAGTTAGATTAAAACTCTTCAAATAAAAGATTTAGCTCAATTATAAATAGATTAATTGAGTTAAGTTTTCTTTCCAACTATATTAAGTCCTATTAATTTTTGAAGTGCTAAAGTCTACAAAACTAGTATAATCGATGCTTATTTGTGAATTCTTAAGCTTAATGAGAAATCATGAGATTGCACACTTGTTACTTGAGTGTCGAGGTGAAATAAACTTATGAGTAGTGATGGTTTTGGTTGTGAACTACTTTGGTTTTTCAAAAGTAAATTATGTATTGTTAAAGCTACATGTTTTTGAAAGTATAAATTTTTACGAATAAAATCATTTGAGTGGATTATTGACTTGAACTTATTTGGATTAAAGGATACTCCATGAACGATGTGAAATGAATATGAACTTAAGTAATAGTAAGAATACTTAGTAAAATACAATTTTGCTCAGGATGTGCAAAATCTTAAGTTTGAGGGTACTTGATAAGTGATTATTTAAACTTATATATTGTCAGACCCCTCTCATTAGAGCATCTGACTAGCCTAGATGATCCAAATCCTCTGATAATCTTGTCAGCCTCTAGAATATTTCTTTAATTCCTTTCATGACATCCATTCTTTAAAATCCTTAATGTACAATCTACTTTACACCTCAAAACACTACTCTTTTTAATCCTTAATATTGCTCTAAAACTAAATTTATATCTTCAATAGAACTGAGTTCTTAATTTGTTTAATTATAGAAAATTAAGAATCATTCATAATATTATCCATATTTTATAAAAAATCCAACTGCATTTTCCTTATAAACTGGACAGCCAAAAAATAAGAAACCTGATAAAAAGCTTTAGGAGAAGGCCTAGAAGGACTCGCATCTCCACAACAGTTCACAATATAATATTAAAATGAATCAAAATATCAAACTTGCATCATGTCCACAAGTGTTCACTTTAAAACTCATTTACAGTTATACCGGCTCCATAATCCATGTTAATAGTTTTGATCTTCAAACATTATTTAATCATCAAGAACCACGCCAATAATATTATGATATATTTGGATTGTAATGCCATTATCACTATTACACAGCCTATCACTCATACCCATAACTAAGAAAACATAACGTTATGTAAAAGGATTAATTAAAAAAGAAGTAGAAATTTAAACAATATTACAATACCCTGATGAGCTCATGTTATCCTTTCATGAACTTCACAGATTGAAATCGCCAACAGAATGTAAAATGATTTCATATAAGTAAATCATACATTGTCCAAATAACCTGTGTAGCCAAATGCAAGATAATAAGAATATATATGCATTTCAACTAGAATCAACAGGTAAATATCAACGTATGGTCACGACCTTCCTGTTAACACACCACTAAAGCGTGGTGAGTGAAACAAAAACAATACTAGAAGTAGCTTTTAATGCACTATATTAGGATAATTGTCAAGTCACTTTAACTCAACCAATAAAAGATGTTTCGGTTTCTGGCAACTCCTTCTGGATCCCACATGAAACATACTCGACGAAGAGCCAACTATCGGAGTCTCAAGACTTAGACACTTGACCCACATTACCTTTGATGTATGAATGCATGATCAATAAACATGATGCATAAACTAGGAGTTAAATGCATTATAATATGATAAATAATGATAAAGTGATCGCTGCAGGATTTACTTACAACCAATCAATTTGGAGCTAAATATATGGGGGTTCCCTGACTGTCGAATCACCTTGAGATTGGCTTCAATAGCTTCCATACATACCCAATCATAATGGGGGGTCAAGCTTTATGTGAAGCCAAATACTAAAATCCCATAAAAGAGCGACCAAAATATGCTCGATAACGATTTCCAAAAATATTTATTTAAAAAACTTCAATTAGTTCTCAACTAGCATAAGTGGAATAGTTTTTTAACCTTGAAAACCTCAATATTTTTCATGTTGGCTGAAAAGGAACTTGTAGAGTTCAATTCGTACTTTCCATACACTCCAAGAACACTCAAATCGGATCACATTGGAGAAGTAATGAATTTTCATATATGGTTAGTTGATAAGACAAACTTTATTGATTTAAAACTAACAAAACTTCTCTAAATCAATATCTTCGCAATTAAATCCTCGAATATCGACAACAAACACCACAAAACCACATGATGCCAACATTAAAATATTTCACAACCCGGGGAGTCCATTTGGAAAAAAACTAATAATCAAATTTGTCTAGAATCTCAATATAAATCAATTTTAACTATAAAAATATATTCAAAATAGTTATCAACTGAACTGCATCAATTCAATTCGCCAAAGCCCCAACTTACGTTGATGGAATTTATTCCAAATTGAGGCAAATCAAACCAATACATCAATTCACAATAATTCCTACCAATTTCAATTAAAAACCCACGAAAGAAATTGAGAAATCATGAGAATTAAGGAAAATGCCCTGAATTGAAAATTTACCAAATTGCGGGTTGAATACCTCATTTACATCGCGAAAACTTAGTTCGAACCGACTGTCTCGCTATGCTCTATAATTTGGCAGAGAGAAACCGAAAAAAACGGACGTACAGAGCTCCACTAACAAAAGTGTCCGCGGAGGTGTGTAGAAATCAAAACACAAAAAGGTTCTGGTGGAACGTTTCATTGTGTTGATATTTATTTAGATTTTTTATATATTTATATATGAACCCTCTGCTTCTTGTCAGCAGCTTAATTCCTTGTTATTTAGTAACTCCCAAAATCCCCAATTTGACGTGTTTTGATTTTCGAGTTCGTTTTAGATCTCGTTTTTGACCAAATTGAGCCAAAATCTCGACAAAGTAGTCCAACTCCATATAACGTCCATAACATTGGTTTTAGTCACATCAGAACCTCAATAATTTTAACTTTGTCTATGACATACCAAAGTCATATGGACCAACTTTCTTGCCATAGTTAACCAAATGTGCACTAATTTAAACCAAATCCCGAGCTCGACCATCACCAATCAATACAAAACTCGAGGCAAGGTCTTGCACCAACTTCATTCTCACTTTACACTGCCTTTATTCAGACCTAAGTCATGTAAGATATATTAAGGACAAAAATCAAAATGTTTTAACGCGCGAGGAGGATATTAAGGAGAGATGGAGAAGTTACTTCAATAGTTTATTTAATGATGGCCAAGTTGATGCTATAATAGATGAAAACCCACACCAAGAAAGAAATGTAAACTATACACGCAATATTAGAATTGTAGAAGTTAAAGAGGCATTGAAAAGAATGAAAATAGGGAAAGCATGTTGGCCCAGATGAAATACCCATAGAGGTTTGGAAATGCTTAGGAGAAATCGGATTGACTTGGTTGACAAAACTTTTCAATAAAATTTTAAAATCAAAACGGATGCCAATGGATTGGAGAAGAAGCACGCTTGTGCCAATCTTCAAAAATAAAGGAGACATTCAAAGTTGCTCAAACTACCGGGGAATTAAACTCATGAGTCACACTATGAAAGCGTGGGAGAGGATAATTGACAATAGGCTAGGAGAGAAAAACAACAATATCAGAGAACCAATTTGGTTTCATGCCTTGGAGGTCAACTATGGAGGCGATTTTCTTTGTAAGACGATTGTTAGAAAAATATAGAGAAAAGAAAAAAGATCTTCATATGGTATTCGTAGATTTAGAAAAAACATATGATAGGGTCCCTAGAGATGTTCTTTGGTGGGTTCTAGAAAGAAAAAGAGTGCACGCTAG
The DNA here is from genome assembly GCA_039657365.1 of Stephania yunnanensis. Taxonomy (NCBI): domain Eukaryota; kingdom Viridiplantae; phylum Streptophyta; class Magnoliopsida; order Ranunculales; family Menispermaceae; genus Stephania; species Stephania yunnanensis. The sequence continues at coordinate 19,457,744 of CM077589.1, read as the reverse complement.
ATACATAGACACTATTAAAGATATGTACGATGGAGTAGTAACGAGTATAAAGACATTTGGAGGAGCTACAAAAGAATTTCCCATTACGATAGGACTACATCAAGGATCGACTTTAAGCCCATATCTATTTACTTTAGTTATGGATGAATTAACTAGGCATATTCAAGAGGATATACCATGGTGTATGCTATTTGCAGATGATATTGTCTTAGTGGATGAAACTAAAGATGGAGTGAATAGGAAACTAGAACTTTGGAGAAATACATTAGAATCTAAAGGCTTTAAGTTAAGTAGGACAAAAACTAAATACATGCACTGTGAGTTTGGAAACACTAGACATCGAGATGACGGAGTGGTAAAATTAGGGGAAGTAGAAGTTCCTAGGGTAAACCACTTTAGATACCTAGGTTCGATCATACGAAATGATGGTAACATTGAAAATGATGTCACACATAGAATCCAAGCTGGATGGAAGAAATGGCGGAGTGCAACAGGGGTGATTTGTGATCGACATGTTCCTACTAAGTTAAAAGGGAAATTTTATAGGACCGTAATTAGGCTAGCTATGCTTTATGGAAGTGAATGTTGGGCAGTAAAGCAACAACAATTACATAAAGTGAATGTAGCAGAAATGAGGATGCTTAGGTGGATGTGTGGTAAAACTCGTAAAGATAGAATAAGAAATATAGAAATTCAAAGACAAGTAGGAGTAGCACCAATTGATACAAAGATTAGGGAAGGGCGGTTGCGATGGTTTGGTCACCTGCAAAGACGGCCTACAAATGCCCCAACTAGAAAACTTGACTCAACAGAAACTGTAGAAATTCGACGAGGTAGGGGTAGACCAAAGTTAACATGGGATGCATTAATTAAGAGAGATTTGAATAGTTTGCAAAGCTCACCATCAATTGCACTTAATCGAGCACAATGGAAAAGTTTGATCCATGTAGCCGACTCCAGTTAATTTGGGACTGAGGCTATGTTGTTGTTGTTGTTGTTGTTGTTGTTGTTGTGCTCTTCAGACATGCATTTACAACCCTGATTATGATAAATTGAGGGAACACTACAATACACTCTGACATGTAGCGATGAAATACCATATTATACACACACAAGGCATTCACCAACAAAAATAACAATAACCTAGTGATTCCTTTTTCACCGATCCGAGTCATAATCCACAACACGTGTCATGATTAAAACCCACTTATCTCGTAATTAAGTCTTAATACTAGTTTATTGAGATCAGGGATGTCACATATATAATATTAATTTAGTAGTATATTTAGTATAAATATCCCAGAATGAGCTAGAATTTATAGTACTTATGTATTCTCAGTTATACAAGAAACAAAAGGAGACAAACGAGTGATTTCATGAAAAAATGAGGCTAAAATGCACAATGTAAAGTTGACGGCGTGGCACATAGGCTTGACGCCATGGAAAGAAAGCTAGGCAACATGGGTATGATGTGGAGGACTAAAAATAGGAGACAATGAGGTTAGGATAGTCGGTGCAGTAGTGGCACTATTGTTCAAAGGGGAAGGCGCCAGGGAGTTCAACACAGGGCACTGAATTTGCTGAGTGAGGAAAATTGCACAAAAATGACTAAAACTGTTACTACACCGTGACATTACACACACAACGCCGGATCACTTATAGTTAATGTCGAAGCTAAAGAAAATAGAGAGTTAGAGTTCTAGTTCATGTAGAATTTTTTTATTAGGGTTTTTAATTGTTTTTTAAAGTGTCTTAGAAGTATAAATAGGTATTAGAACATGATAAATTCATCAATCGTGATTAAGAGCAAAATATTAGCATAGTTTTACTTGTTCTTGAGTATTAAGAAGAATTGTTGAAGAGAATACATTGAAAACTCACGTATGGTTGTTCAGTATTGTTTTCTTAGATTTAATTGAAGTTGTTCGTTTAATGTTTGATTGCAATAAATACAATTATGTGCATGTTTGTTTCAATGAAGTGTTAGAACTTCATTAATCTTAAGGATCAATGGGTCTTATGGCATGAATGTTATGCTAAAGTAGTTAGGAGTGGATTATAAAGTTAAAAAGTGCAATTGCTAGAATTTGTATTGATTATGAGCCTAATGCTACGAACATCTTGATCACGTGTTTGTTAATATTAGGTTTTAGGAGTTATCATGACCATTGAAGCTTTTAAGCCGGATAAGGACGGTACAACCATAAAATAGATAACATGTGACGACCCAAGTTTCCCATAAAACTAGGTCTCGTCGGCCTAAACCCACGTGGACCCCCGAGTCGTTCTTTGCAAAGTCGACGCATGCTTAGTCACCCTCAAATAGTTGCATTCTCATTAAATTTGTATTTTTAACGTTGAGTTATTTAGTTATGTCTTTTACAGAATAGTTTGCAACAGAATTAAACTTAAGACAAGGTTAAATAACTCAGATTAAATAAAAGTGTAGCAACCTACGGTGTGGAACCTTGAAATCAACAAGTAAACATGCATATTCTATATCACCCGATCCCAATATGTCCCAGTGTAATAAAAATAGTAATATACAATAATTACAACAAAAATGACAAAACATACTATTGCGCAAGGAAGGAAACCCTCCACAAATTCTCAACGGAAGTCACCAATCACTGGTCCTTTCCCCTTGCTCTTCTATGTCCGATCTACACCCACCGTCACAAACTAGATGGTAAGTATAGTAAAGTAGAAAGTAATAACCAGAAATGATATAAATAGTAATTCATGAATTATTTAAAAATAGCCCAAATATCATGCAGGTATAAAACACAGATAAAAGATAAAAAAATGCACGATAAATAGACTGATAGATATGCACGACGAAAAATGAGTGCCTAAAAATTAAAAGAGGCATACTAAGTGGTCTTAAATCCACAACAATCCACAACAATCCAGTACTCAAGGAAAAACCATGTTTGGTTGGGTAACTGCACCCCTGCAAGTAGTGTTCATGTCTGCCCAACTAGTTATAATCCTAGGAGTACCTTCCCGACTCACTTAGGCCATAAACACTCAACCAAGTAAATAAGAATAGAGTTTCAAGAAAATGCATTTATCAATGAAGATAATAAATACAAAATATGAATCACTATACATTCCCTTAACTGGTTTACTTACTTACATCATACTAGCGTTATCCCGCCCTCACGGCTCGGAAACGCTCCCCAAAACGATCACCCGCACTCTTGAGACCTCCCCTTAGGTTCGCGAGGACCAAAAACATGTTTTAGTATGAATTATGGCTTTTTAGAGATTTTGAAAATTTTCAACTTTATGTGCTGCTAAGGCAATTAGTGCGCTACCTCGATAGCTAGTTGTTGATTAAGGTGGCACGTATAGTAAACTTAAATTGGTTATGAATCTAAAGATTTAGAACTTAAAGCAATGTGGAGCTTACGTTACTCACTCTGATAGGTGGAGTTCTAGTTTGCAGATTATAATATTTTTTGTCACGACAATGGGTCGAAGTAGATTTTAAAGAAATATGTCTATTCTAATTAGGCATTGCATACACATAATAAAGATAAGGAAGTGAATTGAAAAACATAGTTATTTATTACCTATGTGAATTTGTGAATTAAAATATTCTTAATATAAGAGTTTAAAAGTAATTTACAGTATTTTGATAGAATATAATAGTTTAGCTATAAAACCAAATTAAAAAGGATTTCCTTAGTAATTGCGTAATTCTGACTAAGTACTTTTAAGTGCAATTCACCTCTCACTGAGGACGATTTCCCTATTCAATGCAAGTTGATCGCATAATTACTATAATTGAGCCATTATACTTGCGGACGCATCAACAATCTCGTGATGGTGCTACTCCAAAGTCTATTTGAGGGCAGCAGACTCAACATCAACACTCTCACCAGCAGCACTACTAGCAGGCTCGCTTCTTTCATCATTACCCTTATCCGCCCTCTTTACATGCCCCTTTCTTCTATTGACACCCCCATCTTAGGTACATCCAGCACATCCCCCTAGTTTTTATGTCTTTACCATCTATATTTGTCGATGATTCAACTTCTATATAGATGTACTCTACGATGCTCTCATCGCTACCCACTCAACCCATTGCAGGCCATGTTATGTCGAGGCCATGTTTTTGGGCCTACTTTTTCATTGAGGGATCAGTGATAAGTGGTTATTTAGACTTTTATAGTATTAGTTTAATAGTATATTTAGTGCAAATATCCCAAAATGAGCAATAATTGATGGTATTTATATATTTTCAGGTATACAAGATATAAAGGATATAAACGAGTGATTTTATAAGGGTAAAATGCATAAAAGTATGGTTAATGCCATGGCACATAGGCTTAACACCATGGAAAAGGCTAGATAGTGCGGGCACAACGTAGAGAACCAAGAATAGGAGAAAAATAGATCAGCATAACTGATACAGTTGCAGCATCGTGGGTTAAAGGGGATGGCACCGGGAAGGACAACACAAGGCGCCAAGTTTGCCGAGTGAGAAAAATTACACACAAGGTGGTCAAAGCTCTCATGGCGCCGTGGCATTACACACAGCACCATACCACTTATGGACAACACCGAGATAAAAGAAAATAGAAATTTGTAGTTCTATTTCGGCTAAAATTGACTATTAGGATTTCTAATTGTTTTCTAAAGTGTCTTAGGAGTAATAGGTATTAGAATGTAGTAAACATATACATTACAACCCATTACCATAGAGAGCAACCAATTTGCATAGTTTTACTTTATTCTTGAGTATTCAAAAGATTTATTGAAAAGAAGACATTGAATCTCACATGTGGTGATTCAGTATTATTTTTATTGATTTAACTGAAGTGATTCGTTTAATCTTTAATTGCAATGAATACCATGATGTGCATGTTTGTTTCAAAGAAGTGTGAGTAGTTGATTAATCTTAAGGATCAAAAGATTATATAGTATGAATGTTATGCTAAAGTAATTAGGAGTAGATTATAAAGTCAAAAAGTGCAATGGTTAGAATTTGTATCGATTTTGAGTGTAATGCTATGAGCATATTGATCACGTATTTGTTGATATTAGGTTTTAGAAGTTGTCATGGCCATTGAAGCTTTTAAGCCAAATATAGACAGTGCAACTGCAAAATACATAACATCGATGGATAGTTATTGATTAGGGAGACACATATAGTAAACTTAATAGGTTATGAATCCGAAGATTTGGAACTTAAAGCAATGTGGAGCTTACGTTGTTCATACCGATAGGTGGAGTTCTAGTTTGCAGATTAGAATATTTCCTGTCATGACAGTGGGTTGAAGTAGATTTGAAAGAAATGTGTCTATTTTAATTAGACATTGCACCCACATAATAAAGATGAGGAAGTTAGTTAAAAAGCATAGTTATTCATTGTCCTGGTAAAGTAGTGAATTAAGATATTCTTAATATAAGAGTTTAAAAGTAATTCACATTGTTTTGGTGGAATAGAATAGTTTAGCTATAAAATCAAATTAAAAAAGATTTCCTTAACAATATAGTAATTCTGACTAATTTATACTAAGTGCAATACATCTTTCCCTGAGGACGATATCCGTAATCAATGTAAATTGGTCACATAATTACTATAATTGAGCTATTATATTTGTAGTCACGATCAATCAGCATCTCTTTCACATCAGCAAGACTGGTCGCACAACCACTGGACGACCCCACCGCTAAGCCATTCAAATTTGCATGCATCTCCCTCTACGATTCATCACATTACACGCATCACAGTCGTCGAGTTCTTCAGCACACCATTCGAATGACCCTTCCATTAGTACTGCCCCATGTGGACGACAACGAGGTGTTTAGGTAGCTAGGGTTCCAAGATGTAACACTACTAACCAAGGCGGGGGGAGGGGGGTGACTATTTTTTGTCGCGAAAGATGAGAGATAGTACGAATATTTAATTTAATTAGGCATACCTACATTTTATTAATTTACTATAATTTTGATCTAACTTATATTTTCAATTTAGCAGACGCAAGTTGCATTCGTCGGACAAAGCTGCACGGGAGATGACAAGGGCATATAAGTATTTCTTGTTGGGTTTTGGGGTTCATGCGCAGCTGAGATTACAAAACAATTTTGACAACCCCGAAGGGATCCGAATCTAATTCCGTTAAAAACGTTTAAACCATGAAAAACTTAATCATACCTCAGTCGCAATATACCTTTCTGAAGGTTGATCAATCTCTAAGGCGCTGGCAACGACAAACGCCCACTACCAGTAGTCCATACATGAACGGCGGCCGAGATTCGAAGTGCTAGCTTTGAGAGAATACCAAACCTTTTGTTTCTCTCCAAAACAATCCAGAGCATACCAAAAACCCTAAGTCGTTTCTAAAACGAAAATAGAGTTTCGGCCTTTTAATCTTTCGTACGTGTTTTCTAACTTACAACGTTTATTTATACAACCCTTGTATATAAAAGGTTAAGTAAATTACACATATACCCCTACTTAAAGAAGTATAAGTGTAATACACCACGAGGACGTTTTTGTCATGAATTTTATCATATAAAATTGTTTTTTCTGAACCAACTTAAAATCTCGCAAAACCATTTTTTGTGTGCGACCCAATAGGCTCATACAATGTTGGTAGTGTACCAAAACACATTTTGGTATACAAGTCTTAATCGGCCTCTAGCAAGACATTATGACTACCCAAGTTTTACGAATATCAAATCGATACAACCTAATCAATAATGTATATAACATCCTTTTGTCACACGATATCCGTTTGATCAAACATAAGTCATGGAATTGTCATCCAACATGTTCAATCGTACTAGTCTCGATCTCTAGGTAGACTGAAAACATCCGAGTGACATTGATCAAAGACTAGGCCTTTTAATAGTCTAACACATCGAGGGATCCACTAGATATCTCTCATTATATGAGAGGGACAAATTCTATCTCGATTACACAACTTCATCACATTGCTCACATAGTAACCAATCACAATCGTTATAATCGTCCCGTTAAAGACAACGTTTGATAGTGTCAAATCACTATGTTCCTAATGTTGAAGTCTCTTGTAATCTCAAGTCAGAGGACTGAAAAATATACCTATAATGAGAAACAAATATGACTTAATCCATGTGATGTTCTCATAGCGGGTAGGTTCAGTACTTTGTTCCCGAACAAGTACTCATGATCTTGATTCGTATCCCTATACGTATAATCATCATATGATCATTAATCAAGACTCAAACTAGTCTTAATTCATTATAGTTCCCAGTATAATGATCAACTAGGGACATTTAGTATATTTCTGTAAATACCCATGGATCTTATTATAATGTAAACATGCAAATTAATTATAATAAACATCAAATGAAATCCTCTATTTTATTAACTAAAAGTATTCATAAAGACAGTTAATGGATTGACCTAGGGCACATGCCCCAACATCTCGCACATGCACTAGGGCCAAGCATACATGCATCTAATGCCTAATGATATAACATGACCATCATGTTTTGCTTGTGGAAGAGCTTTTGTCAATGGATCCACAACGTTGTCTTCAGGAGGTTCTCTGCAAATATTTACGTCTCCCTTCTCAATAATTTCTCTGATGAGATGAAAACGCCCGAGTATATGTTTGGATCTGTGGTTTGATCTAGGTTCCTTGGCCTGTGTTATTGCCCGGTTATTATCACAATACAAACAAACAAGGTTAGCAATACTTGGAACCACACTAGTTCAGAAATGAACTTTTTGATCTAAACTGCCTCCTTTCTTTGCATCGGACATTTGCAATATATCTCGAACACGTTGTAGAATCGCCACGGTCTCTTGCTTCGAACTTTTCTAGCTTACTGCACCCCCATTCAAAGTAAACACATATCCAGATTGCGATCTAAAATCTTCTATATCAGTTTGAAAACTTGCATCTGTATAACCATTTACAACTAGATCATTTTCAAAACCTCCACAGACCAAGAACATTTCCTTAGTCCTTCTTAAGTATTTAAGGATGTTCTTTACTGCTATCCAGTGACTCTCACCAGGATCTGCATGATATCTTCTTGCAGTGCTCAAAGCATATGATACATCAGGTTGAGTGCATAGCATGGCATACATGATAGATCCAATAGCCGATGCATACGGAATCTTATTCATACGGTCTCGCTCATCATTTGTCTTAGGACATTGATTCTTGCTGAGACTTATGCCATGAGACATTGGCAACAATCCTCTTTTAGTGTCTTGTAAACTGAACCTATTCGACACTTTATCTATGTATGCACTTTGACTTAGACCGATTAGCCTCTTAGATCTATCCCTATAGATTCTTATCCATAGGATATAGGCTGCATCTCCTAAGTCTTTCATTGAGAAACACTTCCCTAACCAAGACTTGACATTCTGCAATATTGGGATGTCATTTCCAATGAGTAATATATCATCAACATACAAGTACCGAGAAAAACAACTACACTCCCCCTTTGACCTTCTTGTATGCACAAGGCTCATCTTCGTTCTTAATAAAACCAAAATCCTTGATTGCTTCATCAAAACGAAGATTCCAACTCCGAGAAGCTTGCTTTAATCCATAAATGGATATTTGAAGCTTGCATACCTTCCTAGAATTCTCGGGATGTACAAAACCTTGAGTTGTGTCATATACACGTCCTCAATGACTTTCCGTTAAGAAATGATGTTTTTACATCCATTTGCCATATCTCATAGTCATAATATGCAACAATGACAATTAAAATTCTTATGGATTTAAGCATGGCTACTGGCGAAAAAGTTTCATCATAATCAACACCTTTAGTCTGCCTGAAACCTTTTGCTATAAGTCTTGCTTTAAAAGTATGCACATTGCCATCCATGTCAGTTTTCTTCTTGAAAACCCATTTACATCCAATGGTCTTACCACCTTCAGGTAAATCAACCAAGTTCCAAACTTGGTTATCGTACATGGATTGCATCTCAGAGTTCATGGCACTTAGCCATTTATCTGAGTCTGGTCCAGACATAGACTCCTGATAAGTGGTGGCCTCATTTTAATCCATAAGCAACACATCACGACTATAAGTAATGAGAAATCCGAATCTCTCTAGCTCATGTCTTACCGTACCAGATTTACATGGGCCTTGTGTCACTTGTCGAGGTTCAACTAGTTCAGAACGTTGTTGAACTTTCAGTAGCGGTTAAGGATTTATCTGTGATTCTTTAACTTCTTCAAGATTTATTTCTCTCCCACTAGTGTCTTTTGAAATAAAGTGTTTTCCATAAAGGCACCATACCGAGCAACAAACACTTTGTTCTCAGCGGGATTATAAAAGTAATATCCTTTTATTTCCTTAGGATACCCCACAAATAAACATTTGTCAGATTTAGGTGCTAGTTTTTCTGAGACTTGTCATTTTACGTAAGCCTCACAACCCCAAATCTTAAGGAAAGACAATCTAGGTCTTTTCCCGTACCATATCTCATATGGTGTTTTATCAACCGCTTTAGAAGGAACTCGATTTAGAGTTAAAGCTGCAGTTTGTAATGCATAACCCCAAAAGGATAATGGAAGATCTGCATGTCATATCATAGATCGAACCATATCTAATAAGGTTCGATTTCTCCTTTCTGAAACTCCATTCCACTGTGGAGTTGCTGGTGGAGTCAATTGGGAGACAATCCCACAATTTCTAAGATGATCGTTAAATTTTTGGCTCAAATATTCACCACCTCGATCCGACCGAAGTGTTTTGATAGTTTTACCAAGTTGATTCTACACTTCATTTTGAAATGTTCGAAACATCTCTAATGATTCAGCTTTATGTTTCATTAGATATACATAACCATATCTGCTGAAATCATCAGTAAATGTAATGATGTACTGATAACCTCCTCTAGCCATTGTGTTTATAGGACCACATACATCAGTATGTATTAGACCCAATAAATCACTTGCCATTTCACTGTGTCTAGTAAAGGGACTTTTAGTCATCTTGCCTCGTAAACAAGATACACACGTTTCACATGTTTCTAAATCAAATGAATCTAGAAGTCCATCTTTATGGAGCTTCGTTATGCGTTTCTCATTTATGTGACCGAGACGACAATGCCAAAGATAGGTTTGATTCAAATCATTTGACTTAAATCTCTTTGTATTTATGTTAAAGACTGGAGTATCAGTGGACTTTTTCATGCTTAGAATATAAAGACCATCACACAAATCAACATTTGCATAAAATATTCCTTTACGAGAAATGGAACATCTATTATTCGCAATAATAAAATCAAAACCATCCATATCCAAGCATGAAACACAAATGATGTTTCTGCTCAAGGAAGGTACAAAATAACAATTATTTAAAGTTAAAATAAGTCCACCGGGTAAGACTAAGTCATATGATCCAACAGCCAGGGCAACAACTCTTGCTACATTCCCTCGCGGAGGATGACTTCTCCTTTCTTCAACTTTCTACTTCTGGTGAGTCCCTGCACATATATACAAATGTGAGATCCACATCCGGTATCTAATACCTAGGAATCACTAGTAGATAAATTAATTTCAATAATATAAATACCTGTAATGGTAGTTATACTACCCTTTTTATTCTTTAGATCTTTCAGATAGAGTTTGCAATTTCTGAACCAATGTCCAGGTGCATGACAGAAATGGCAATTTCCTTCCTTTTCTTTTGGGTGTTTCAAAGCAGGAACATGCTGGGGCTTGACTTGTTCTACAGGCTTTGCAACAGGTGCAGCAGCAGCCTTGGCAACTCTAACCTTGCCTTTGCCTTTTTTCTTCATTGTCTTTCCCTTTTGGACCATCAACATATTTTGTTCAGCAGTTTTGAGCATCAAATGCAACTCTGAAATTGTTTTCTCCATATTCTTCATATTGTAGTTCATCAAAAATTATGAGTAACTTTCTGGTAAAGAATTCAGGATCAAATCCATAGCAAACTCTTGGCTTATGGGAACTCCGAGTCTATGTTGGTCTACCTAGCCCTTCATCTTCAGAACATGAGGACTAACTGACGCACCCTCAGTCATCTTGCAAGAATGTAGGTTTTTGACTGTTTCGAACCTTTCTTGCCTAGCTTGCCGTTGGAACATTTCCTTCAGCGTTATAGCCATGTCGTAGGCTTCCATTAGTTCCATGTCCTTCTGAAGTTTAGGAACCATAGTTGCCAGCATAATACATGCAACATCAGTAGAATCGTTGACATGCTTATTATGCGCATCCTTCATAGCTTTCGTAGCATTAGCTGGTGGGTCCTCATGAATTGGAACATCCAGGACATACAACTTGCGTTCATGCTTAAGAACAATTCTCAAGTTTCTGAACCAGTCAAGAAAGTTAGTCCTATATATCTTATCCTTCTCAAGGATGGATCGCAGTGACATGGGATTATTGTTACTTGAAGAGGCCATTGATCTACAATAAAGATTATGTAAAGTTTATTTTAGTATAGAGGAATAGACTCCCGCTAAATTAACAACCCTCTTAAAACACACTGTTTATTTAGGGGACTAAAATCCATGTTTCACATAATTCTATGACAGCTATGGCATGAAACTCAGAACTAGATTATTTAGGTAAGTAACAGTTACCAATTACATTTTATGTAATTTTTAGATACTTTTATGAGTTACGGGACATCTTATGTCTTATCATGTTTTTATCTCATCATGTGCCTAAAGCTCAAAACTATTTTGGTAGCTTTATTAAGCTGGACCATTTTTGACATTTAGGTAACTCTTTTCCAACTTGTCTCACCAAGATAACACAATACACCCAGCTATGGCTGAAACTGTATTAGTGTGATCGAGGCCTTGACAAGTATTTAAAATGGATGGCGTGAGACTTAAAATTTAATAGTGGGATTTTATTCAGTTTTAGTGATTTTATGTAAACAATGAAATATCATATATTTTATTGATTTTTTAAATCACTAAAAAACTTGGAGATTTTTATACTGTACACTAATAAAAGAATTTTCGTGTGCTAGGATTAGTTAGACGGCGGTCCCGCTGGCATGTCAGCACCACCGTTTTTTTTTTTTTTAGAAGACGAATCTCAATTCCGAAATTTGAAATTCGTTATAGAAAATCATATTTTTCGCTAATTTTATTATCCTAAATTTACCCCTTAATTTATCCAAAATTAAGTCAATTAAAATATTTTTAATTAACCCGGACCCACATCTAACTAATCATCTTATCCTAATCCAATTAGGAGTTAAGATATTTGAATCCTAGCATTTCAACAATAACAAACTTCTCCATATTTATCTCCTATCCAATTGGGATAACGAAACCGATTTTTCTTATATCTCTTAATCTAATTTATTATTTATCTTTATCAAATAGAAACTTCATAACTGAATAGATATAACAAGATAAATAAATAATTTCAAAAATTAATTATTCGCAATTTCGGTCCTCATCCAAATAATCACAAACATGTAATTGAATCATGAACTACTATCCCAATCGAGCCTAATGGTGTCGTGGATCACAGAACACGAAACTCAATTCATTAAAATTATTCAAATTAACCTTATATGGTTACTAGCATGTACGAAACTAATTTCAATTAAATCACGAATATATGTATCATAAACACAAAACATGATAATAAATCTCACAGAAAACTTATGTATATCACATATACATCAACTATTAACATGCTTTCAATCATATATCATGTATATATCAGAAGAAAACATGCAATGAATTTAATGGAATCGAACTCGAAGGCTCTGATATGACTATTGGGTTTCGGGGTTCATGCGCAGCGGAGATTACAAAACAATTTTGACAAAAACCCCAACAGGATCCGAATCTAATTCCATTAAAAAAGTTTAAACCATGAAAAACTTAATCATACCTCAGTCGCAATATACCTTTTTGAAGGTTGATCAATCTCTAAGGCGCTGGCAACGACGAACGTCCTCTACCAGTAGTCCACACACGAACAACGGCCGAGATTCGAAGTGCTAGCTTTGAGAGAATACCAAACCTTTTGTTTCTCTCCAAAACGATCCAAAGCATACCAAAAACCCTAAGTCATTTCTAAAACGAAAATAGAGTTTCGGCCTTTTAATCTTTCGTACGTGTTTTCTAACTTAAAGCGTCTATTTATACAACCCTTGTATATAGATGGTTAAGTAATTACACATATACCCCTACTTAAAGAAGTATAAGTGTAATACACCACGAGGACTTTTTTTTCATGAATTTTATCATATAAAATTGTTTTTCTGAACCATCTTAAAATCTCGCAAAACCATTCTTTGTGTGCGACCCAATAGGCTCATACAACGTTGGCAGTGTACCAAAACACATTTTGGTATACAAGTCATAAGTGGCCTCTAGCAAGACATTATGACTACCCAAGTTTTACGAATATCAAATCGATACAACCTAATCAATAGTGTATATAACATCCTTTTGTCACACGATATCCTTTTGATCAAACATAAGGCGTGGAATTGTCATCCAACATGTTCAATCGTACTAGTCTCGATCTCTAGGTAGACTGAAAACTTCCAAGTGACATTGATCAAAGACTAGACCTTTTAATAGTCTAACACATCGAGGGATCCACTATATATCCCTCTTTATATGAGAGGGACAAATTCTATCTCGATTACACAACTTCATCACATTGCTCACGCAGTAACCAATCACAACCTTTATAATCATCCAGTTAAAGACAACGTTTGATAGTGTCGAATCACTATGTTCCTAATGTTGAAGTCTCTAGTAACTCAAGTCATAGGACTGAAAAATATACCTATCATGAGAAACAACTATGACTTAATCCTTGTGATGTTCTCATAGCGGGTCGGTCCAGTACTTTGTTCCCTAACAAGTACTCGTGATCTTGATTCGTATCCCTATACGTATAATCATCATATGATCATCAATTAAGACTCAAACTAGTCTTAATTCATTATAGTTCCCAGTATAATGATCGACTATGGACATTTAGGATATTTCTGTAAATACCCATGGATCTTATTATAATGTAAACATGCAAATTAATTATAATAAACGACAAATGAAATCCTCTATTTTATTAACTAAAAATATTCATAAAGACAGTTAATGGATTGACCTAGGGCACATGCCCCAACATTTATTACATAAGGTTGGCTATTCCTGGGAGTTTATTCCTAAACATATGGGGGACTTATACTGGAATCAATGTAGGGTACAAAAATCTTTATGTCAAGTTTGTTTTGTTTACTTAGGATATATGGACTAAACTTTCCATTATTTTAGAAATACTTAAATTTCAATATTTTGTATATAGCTTTCTTTAGATTAGGATCCATCATATAACAAAGCTATTAGAGAGGTGTACGGTTGGTAGATCACCACTCGGTATGCTAACTTTATCAGCGAGAAGTATTCCAAAGATAAAAGTCAGGCCATATATCTACCGATATCTTCAAGCATTACAAGAAGATGTGATCCACCCCCGAATTTAAAAATAAGTTAGCGCAAGCAAGCAAGAATCAAATAACAGAGATAGTGGGACCCGGTATGGGTGTAGCTGTGCATACAGCTGGTTCCATGTCCATCTATCAACACGTAGAGAAGCTGGTAGGTCATGCTATAATAAGTTTATATATATACATATTATAAGTCTCAAACTTAATCCTAGTTATACATATGTTTTATAGGAGGAGAAGTTAGGTTGACCCCCGACTGATTTGAAATTATGCTTGTATATGATTTCTGAATTAAAAAAATAGAGATGATTGTCGTAAGAAACTAGTTTTATAGTAATTGTTTGTTTAATTAATTATTGCTATCAATGCCTTATATATGATTTGTGAATGTTTAAATTATTAATACAGACGGTGATACGCATCAAATGTGCCGAGCTTGCACAGTTGCAGGGTCCTAACACATTGATTGATGAGACTAAGCTGTATTTATCTGTCATGGAGCATGACGACAAAGGGCGGAATATGGATTGGGGTTGATACCATCAGGGTCGAGGTGTAGACATGCTGGAGTAGGATCTTCTTGGCCTATATGTTTTAATGATGAGCCCACTGAGCAGCTGAGGAGGACAATAAGGAGCTGTAGATAAGTCTTTTAAGAGTGATCCAAGATAAAACCCTCGACCGTGACCTGTTATGAGATATTCATGGACAGTTAAGTCGCATGGAACAAGCTTTGATGAACAAACTTGGAATTTCATTCGCCCCTCCAACAAATGCTGATGATGACTTAGAGACCGATCATGATCTCGATGATTAAGTCTTCTATTTGTTTGCACCATATTTAGAGTTTAGACTTTTTTCACGTGCTTAGACTTTACACTTATATTTTATCTTACTGTATTTTGATACTTGTATATAAATATCTTTCGTTGTATTTAATTCATTTATTTCTTTAATTATTCCAAATATTTAATTTAATTTCTCTACGTTTCTTAATTCTAAAAAAACTATTTTTGAATAAATATTGTTTATTCATTTCAATTATTTAATTCCTAAACACTAAACCTATAATGTTTTTAACTAAAATATTTTTTATAATTAAATACAAAAAATAATATTAAAATCCATTTTAAAAAATGGTTTTGAAACCAAGTTTGTTTTTAAAATCTGTTTTTTAAAAAACTAGCGATGAGTTCAGCGATGCGATCCCGTCGCTAAAATGTGTGATGTGGCTGTCAGGCCAGACCAAAAAATAGGGACGACATTAATGACGGGTTCTCATCGCTAAACTGCATTACATGGCAGTCCAAATAGGTTAACTAGTTACACGTGGAATGGAATAGCGAAGGGTTATGGCAACAGGTCCCCGTCGCTATTTTTGACACTTGTTGCCAAACCAAAATAGCGACTAGGAAATTAGTGATAGGTTGACCCGTCGCTAAATGGTTTTGGCGACGCGTTGACGTTTTAGCGACGAGCCGTACCTAATTAACGACATGTTTTCCTTTTGCTAATCAGGTACATTTTTGTAGTGTTATATTCCAATAATTGAACAAACCTAAGCATTTAAGCTTAGTACGCCTAGTCTTAGCTAGGTCTTTGCAATTGCCTTACGGCAATAAGGACTTTTACAACCACCGAGACTCAATTAGGAATTCGACTTGCTTAGATGCAACTAGGACTTTACCTTACCTATTCCCTGATAGGCTTTGCAACCTCTCTAATCGTAACGACCCAAATTTCTTGAATTGTCGATTTTCATAATTACCAAGGTTATTTTAGTAAATTCAAATAATACGTGTGTATGATGTGTTTACCTAATTTATATTATTTGGTATTAAGGAATTAAGTGATGGAATAGCAAAAAAAGAGAAAGAATAAAAGTGATGTACTAATTATAGGCTGTTGAGATGGTCCTAAGATTAAATGGGTTGTAGCAAGATAAAGGATCTAAATTGGTTCCAAAACCTAACAACACAAAACCTAACTATATAAAGACCTTATAAGTGGCCAGCCACACTTTTTATTTTCACGAAGAAAACAATTGAGATTAGGTTGGGAAAGAAAGCTTAAGAGACTTGTTGGTGGATATGTTATTTAGAGGAATCAAGACCAAATCTACGCTAGTAGGTCAAATCTTGTTTTTTCTTCTCTTTAATTGTAATAGTTGTTGTTTTGAATTTGGTTTTGAAAGGGAATAAAGGTTTTAATGGAGATTATCCTTGGAGTTTTCTTATTGTTTTAGATTCTCTTCACCACTTCTTTAGGTACAATCGATGGTTTAGAGATGCCGTGATTTTTCTTGGATTGTATTTTCATTTTAGAATCATATTACTCCCCCTTGTCACTAATATTTTGAGGAAAATCATGTTGGTTATGTTATCTTTGATGGTTTTGTAGCAATTTTGGATTTGGTAAAGTTTTACAACAAAACGTTGGATTTTTTACTTGTTTTTGTACAATCTCATTTTAAACGGTTAGTGATGGTTCTTGGTTAATGGAACACTTGATCTTAGACTATTTTTTTATATGTTTGAAGTCCCAAAAGAGTCGGGATTTGGTCAAAAATCAGGAAGAGGGAAACCAGAAAAATTTGGGTTCTCCTTATCGTTGATGTCGTCCCAGCAACGAGACAGCGAAATGAAGCTCATAGAGTTGGTGACGCTATCACAACACTGTGTGGGTAAACCTACGACACCACTACAGTGTTAGTTACACTGATTTTCACGAGTTCGTTAAAGTGACGTAACGTCTTCATTTTAACTCTATTTTCGACGTTCTTTATACTATTGGAAAGCCTATGGAAATTTTAACAAATGGAGTTGATAAAAAAGTTAAAACAAGACAGTAAATAATTTAAAAATGTGTTAGAAGTCACATGTACCATAGACGTCTCAAATAAGAGTTCAAATATGAACTCCTAGTAAAGACCAACTCATGGTCTAAAATCCCTAGTGAACTTATCCAAGAGTGTTATGAACCTCATTAAGTGTGTATTAGATGTAGATACTCGAGGAACATTTTATTGGACCTCTAAGAGTAAGGAATTGGATTAGGACTTGCAGCAAATCGAGGTAAGTTGGGGATACGCTTTACTTTCAATCATGACATGCTATTAGTATAACTTAGGTCTCACTTGAGTTAGACACTTGGAATGGGATTCCATATGCTATTGATGTGATTTCTTGCTAAATTTATGGTTGCATACATATACCTAACGTGATAACTCATAGTTGCGAGAATCACATTTATTACTCAAAATGTATTAGTTGGTGCTAACACATGGATATATGAGTCGTAGTCGAAAGTATTATGATCCACTCTAATATTTTTTCCTCTTATTCATAGTGGCTTACATGACCGTATTAGTAAACACTAATACAAAGGACATGGGAATAGTATTGGTTGATGCTAAGCTCTGGTAACCATGGGCCTGTAAGGGGTATATGTAAGGGTGATGGCTTGGACAAACATTACTTGTTTTGAGAAGCTTAACTAAATGACACAAAGGCCAATGTATCATATAGTTGGTATATCTTCACTAGGAGCAGGAAATCGGTCACCTGTAATGATGTCAATAGTATGTAGGCATAATGGCAACCGTGACTAGCATTTACATCTATTATTCCTTATGTAAATGTTTATTTCTTGATATCCCTAAGTTGTGATTATTATTCTTGTATCTCCTTACTTATTGTTGCACATTGTTATATATTTTATTTGATATTACTTGGATGATTTACAGTAACTAACTAAGCCTGTTGGATCTTTTGCTCACCCTACTACTTTCCCCTCTAGGTACCTCGTCAGTTGCGTTAGAGAAAGGAAAGGGGAAGTTCCTAGCATATAAGACCTCATTTTCTTATGTAAGTTGGATGTATTAAGTAATCTATTATGTTTTGTTGGAACATGAGATAAAACAAGGATTTCAAATAGGTAGACTTAGCTCGTAGAAATTATGTTTAGTTGTTCAAGTTGTAATGACTATCTACCTATTATTTTGCACTTGAGAGACATGGAAGGTTTTTATTTCCGCATTTTAATACCTTAGTTATCTATTTGTAGATATTGTTGATGATATTCCGCAAGTTAAGGCTTACTAGATCATCACCCAACTCGTTCGACCATCTCGAGGGATTTGGCAATGGTCTAAGCCAGGCAGTTCAGGCCCACCGGGATTTAGGTCATCACACCTATACACCGATAGGATTCAGAACTTGGTCTATTCACCAACATACCTTATAACATTTACAATTAAGAATGATTTGTCACTTACAACAAGTAAAGCGGTATAAGATGTTCTCCCCTTACATGCTAAATGTAATCCTAAGATGAAGCAATGCTAGTAAAACTTTACAAATTGAGAAGCCTTGTAAATCACTTTTATAGGCTAATTCTCATAATTGAAACCAACAAAGAAGACTATATATTAAGCTCAAGTTGGTTTCGAAAAATGGCTAATTAATGCACTAAATGCAAAATTCAAGTTTGAGCTCAAGTTGTGCAATTAAAATGTGACGGCCCCAAATTCCGAGACAAACTGGGCACCGCCACGTCGCCGGACACGTCGCCAAGCATGCCACGTCGCCTGCACACTTAACTTGACGGCCGACGAACTTACCACCTAATTCTCCAACTTAGTAAATTTTTATACTTAAACGATTATTTAACAAAATATACCAAGTTTTAAACTAATTTATTTATTCTGATTCTCTTCATGTTATTTTGAATAGCGGAAGCCTTCATAATATGCATATAATTAATGTAGATATGTTATGCATTATTTAACAACCTATGGGGTGGAAACCCAGTACATGTTACCACATATATTATTTAAGGCGACAAGATGTATAATATGCCTTAATATACATGTATCGGGTGAAAAGTCTCCCAAAATGTTCCCAAAATATATATATATATATATTCAAACACCTACGAGTAAACTAGTAGAAACGTTCCAAATCAAAGGTAGTCGCCAATCACCGTCTTTCCTCATTGTCGTAGAATCTGCGATTTGTCACCAAAAACAATGACAAATCCCAGGTAAGTAAATCCCAGAGAATTTCAGTTAGTATTCACAAGAATTCCAAGAAAACGGCTACAATTCATGCATATAAAGTAAATGAACCGAAAGATAAAGCATGAATATAAGTCGTGAGATAATCAACAATACGGAACGCGAGTGTGGTGTACAGCTGTCGAACATGGGACAAAAACTAAACCGAGAAGGTCCTGGAGGTGAAGACATCAACACCCCCTCTTCACGGTCGAAAGAGGAAACATGTTGTTCGGAAGTTAGACTTCCGTCCAACGCCTCAAATGAGAGGAATCTGTTGAACGGTAGACCCCGTCCAACCCATCTCTCGAGATCACCGTCCCGTCGACCATACACAAACACACACGGGAATAGAGTAAACATGAAAACTGAACTGGCGAAAGGTAATATGAAATAAATAATTTACAAGAAAAATAAATAAATTCTAAGCTGACGTTCTCGTGGGTTTACTTACTTCAAACGCCTTCACAACGTCCCGTACTCGTCTCGAGATACGTACCGGACATCCGATTATAGCCTCCTAAGTCCCTGGTGTCCATTTATATAAACTTTTATTATTTTAGAGTCTCATTTACTACTTTATATTGTGAGACAAAAGAAAATTAAAATTTTATTTCAAAAATGTTAATGTCGGGTCACTTTCCGAATTATACCGGGGTGCCAATGTCCCAAATGTCCTCGAAACTGCCATTTTTATATTTTTCCTGATTTTTTCTGGATTTTTCATGATTTTTCCCCATTTTTTCCTCTCTTTTTTCCCTTTTTTTTTACTGTAGCACTGTCTGGGTTGGGTCGGGCTGACCCAACCGGGTCGGTCCTGACCCGGCCTGGCCCATTCTGGGCCCGGCCCAGAGGCCCAGGTGCGCGCACTGTTCACCTTCTCCTCTGGTTCGAAAACCAGCTGCCTCCGCAGCCGTCCACGCCACCCGCTGCAGCTGCCGTCCGCGCTCCCTTGCCTGCGTCGTCTCCGATCTGCCGTCGCCGTCGTCGCGAGCCGCCGCTTTCACTCGCCAGGGCTCACCTCGTTCGCCACTGCCTCCCTGCGCGATCGCCACCGCCGAGCTCGCCCACTGCCGAGCTCGCCAACCCGCACCGCCAAGCTCCTCGCCGGAGCTCTCTCTGGCATTCACTCACCTTCTTTCCTTCCTCTTCTTCTCTCTCTCGGCTCACTCTCGACTTCATTTGTGTGTGTGTGGTATATGTAGGTGGAGATGGTGTGAGCTGTGTAAGTGGAGCTGGTGTGGGTGAGCTGGTGTGGGTGATGAAATCACATGGAGGATAAGGGTGGACAGCTTGTCAAGTGTTTTGTATGGCCATGTGTCGGGTGTTGTTGTGGTGACACCAATTGGTGACACCACTACGACACTCGCCGAGTATTCGGATGTTTCGATGCCCGTTTTCGCGTCTGAAATGGAATGTCCGCATAACGTCGTGTCGACAGTTACAAACATATATTTGTTTTCCTCGACGTAATATTCGATTTTTTTTTTTTTTTTTTTTTTTTTTTTTTGTCAACTACCCGGCACCCGCGTCGGCACGCATATCGAGACGTGTCTCCGCTCTCGTCTCTACGTCTAAAACCGTACCAAATGACTTAGTAAGTCTACACAGTACATAACACTAGGCACACATCAATACAAAAATAAAATCTACCTCGGCCATGTGCCTCGGTCGGTGCACGTATCACAGTGTGGGTCCCACGTACGGCCCTAAGATGACACGTGGCACGAGTCTAAATTTTCGGGCCGTTACAATCTTCCCAACTAAAAGAAATTTCGTCCCGAAATTTAACTGCAACCCAAATTTTCATACTAAATAATAGTTGAGGGTAACATGTCAACAGTTTATACGTGTCAACTCAGAAATAAATCATTTCTCTTGCATTTATCATTTCCCCAAAACGTTCAAACTAATAAGATGTTTTGAATCACAACCCTTTGTATGCCTAAAGAAATTGTCAAAATCTTCTCGACAAGACACCAATGTGCGATAATATTTGTTTATATAACTTCGCATTAGGTTGCCATTAATAATTGAATTTTGTGAAGGCCCAGTCCCACCTCTCCTGGTCTCCTACCTCGTGGGTCTAATCCCACCTCGCAGGTCTCACTCCGACCTCGCAGGTCGCTGGAACCTGCACAAAATTTAATTATTAATGACAAAATTTTATAATTTTGCCATTAAAAGTTTTATTAAGCCCAGTTCTACCTCGCCGGTTTCCTACCTAGTGGGTTTAATCCCACCTCGCAGGTCTCACTCCGACCTCGCAGGTCGCTGGAACCCCCCAGTCCTACCTCGCCGGTCTCCTACCTCGTGGGTCTAATCCCACCTCGCAGGTCTCATTCCGACCTCGCAGGTCATTGGAACCTCTGGTAGATTAATGTTGTGAATGCCCAATTAGAGTGGGTCAAGGCCACCCACTCCATCCATACTCCCCACGCGCGTGTTTTGCCGCCAACCAATCCATGCCTAAGAGTATATCAAACTCTAGGCACTGAAATACTCGGAGATCTATGGGTAACTGATGACCATCAAACTTGACTGAAACAATCTCTACAAATCAGATTAGGGCATATCTTATTCCCAGCGGCCGTGCTGAGGATAAGATGGGTGCTAACGCTCTCAGGTATCAAACCCAACTTTCCTATCATTCGTCCCGAAATAAATGATAACGTACTACCAAACTTTTTCAATGTATGCATAGGGCGACAAAAATAATCAACGTACCCTCGACGAGCTGTCGAGACGCGTCGTGGTCTGGTGCGACAACTGCATGCACCTGCTCCCTTGCCTGCACTGGCTGAGCTGCTAGTGGTGGTGCTGGCTCCCTGGTACATTCATTCATGTAGTGCCCCTTCTGTCTACATCTGTAGCACGTAACATTCTGCTTATGTTCAGAGCCCTGACCATGTTGTCTGCCAGCCCTATGGCCCTGACTCTGACTATACAGTCCTCGATCCCTGCCTCCCTGATCCTGGGTCGGTCCATGTCCTTACCGCGGTGCATAACCACCTGACAATTGTGCTGGTTGTGCAGGTACTATCGCATGAGAAGTGACCGCCTGGTGATCGTGTCTGGGCCTCTGTACCCTCATATCCCTATAATCAATAATCCTTTTTCCTTTCCTGTCATACCTGGTGCCTTGGTGAGACGACCCTGATGCTAACTGTGGCATGGGCATCGCAGCGCGAAAGATAAGATATGTTTCATGGGATAAGGCCCTTTCATAGATTTCCTGCAGTGTATGAGCTCCGCTTGATACTACTGCACTCGCAATCTCATCTCTAAGCCCAACTCCAAAGTAATGCACCTGATCGCGAGCTGTAGAGGCCAAATCTCCCGAACCGTAATAGGTAGCGAAACCTTTCCATATACTGGACCACTGTTCGATTACCCTGCCTAAGACACAAAAACTCTTGTCTCAACCGTAACTGTATCTCTCTTGGTATGTATTGGTCATAAAAGGCCTGCCTGAACCCAGCCCAAGTGGTCGGCTCTCCATGAGTCTCGGTATGAGCGGTCCACCAAACTCCAGCCTCTCCTCGGAGCATGTAACCAGATATCCTAGCGCGAATACTATCGTGAATCTTTAGAAGATTATGTAATTTTTCATGTGCAAGAAGCCATCTTGCAGCTGCCTCCGGGTCTCCGCCCCCAGTAAAATATCCCGGCTGGAATCTTACAAACTCTTTTGTCAGCTTAGCCTCAGCTGACAGGGAAGCCTCGAATGTGTTTTCCGGTAGCGTTTGTGTAAATGTCACTGCATGTGTAGACACTGGTGTAGTAGCTTCCGTATGAGTTTCTAAAACTGTAGTCGGTTTGGGAACCTCTGCCATAACAGTAGTGATTGGTGTACCCTGAATAATCGGCGCGGCTACTGGCTCGGTAGCACTCGGTGTGATGGCGGCTGTAAGCGTTGTGATAGCCGTTGTCTGAGCACGGAGTAAGGACATCAACTGCTCCAACTGCCGATCGTGTACCGCGATCCGATCAAGTACACTTTGATCGGTCGCGATAGGCGTAGTGCCACTTGACTGTCCACCATCGTCCGAAGGTGGAGTCGGCTGTCCGTCCATGTCGTATCTGCAATAGCGAAGGTCCGTATCAACCTCGTGTACGCATACATACGCATATATACTATTACAAATCAAATATATAACGTATAAGTCTTGACACTACCCGTTCCATATTCGATTCCCAACTAAAGTTCTAAGGCAAGTACATCGGGTTTCCACATCTAATGTTTGTTGTTAAGTTTTATTCGATTGTATTAAACTTTCCCCTAGGTTCGCCTGAACCTAAGCTCTGATACCAACTGTGACGGCCCCAAATTCCGAGACAAACTGGGCACCGCCACGTCGCCGGACACGTCGCCAAGCATGCCACGTCGCCTGCACACTTAACTTGACGGCCGACGAACTTACCACCTAATTCTCCAACTTAGTAAATTTTTATACTTAAACGATTATTTAACAAAATATACCAAGTTTTAAACTAATTTATTTATTCTGATTCTCTTCATGTTATTTTGAATAGCGGAAGCCTTCATAATATGCATATAATTAATGTAGATATGTTATGCATTATTTAACAACCTATGGGGTGGAAACCCAGTACATGTTACCACATATATTATTTAAGGCGACAAGATGTATAATATGCCTTAATATACATGTATCGGGTGAAAAGTCTCCCAAAATGTTCCCAAAATATATATATATATATATATATATTCAAACACCTACGAGTAAACTAGTAGAAGCGTTCCAAATCAAAGGTAGTCGCCAATCACCGTCTTTCCTCGGCTCGTCGTAGAATCTGCGATTTGTCACCAAAAACAATGACAAATCCCAGGTAAGTAAATCCCAGAGAATTTCAGTTAGTATTCACAAGAATTCCAAGAAAACGGCTACAATTCATGCATATAAAGTAAATGAACCGAAAGATAAAGCATGAATATAAGTCGTGAGATAATCAACAATACGGAACGCGAGTGTGGTGTACAGCTGTCGAACATGGGACAAAAACTAAACCGAGAAGGTCCTGGAGGTGAAGACATCAACACCCCCTCTTCACGGTCGAAAGAGGAAACATGTTGTTCGGAAGTTAGACTTCCGTCCAACGCCTCAAATGAGAGGAATCTGTTGAACGGTAGACCCCGTCCAACCCATCTCTCGAGATCACCGTCCCGTCGACCATACACAAACACAAACGGGAATAGAGTAAACATGAAAACTGAACTGGCGAAAGGTAATATGAAATAAATAATTTACAAGAAAAATAAATAAATTCTAAGCTGACGTTCTCGTGGGTTTACTTACTTCAAACGCCTTCACAACGTCCCGCACTCGTCTCGAGATACGTACCGGACATCCGATTATAGCCTCCTAAGTCCCTGGTGTCCATTTATATAAACTTTTATTATTTTAGAGTCTCATTTACTACTTTATATTGTGAGACAAAAGAAAATTAAAATTTTATTTCAAAAATGTTAATGTCGGGTCACTTTCCGAATTATACCGGGGTGCCAATGTCCCAAATGTCCTCGAAACTGCCATTTTTATATTTTTCCTGATTTTTTCTGGATTTTTCATGATTTTTCCCCATTTTTTCCTCTCTTTTTCCCCTTTTTTTTTACTGTAGCACTGTCTGGGTTGGGTCGGGCTGACCCAACCGGGTCGGTCCTGACCCGGCCTGGCCCATTCTGGGCCCGGCCCAGAGGCCCAGGTGCGCGCACTGTTCACCTTCTCCTCTGGTTCGAAAACCAGCTGCCTCCGCAGCCGTCCACGCCACCCGCTGCAGCTGCCGTCCGCGCTCCCTTGCCTGCGTCGTCTCCGATCTGCCGTCGCCGTCGTCGCGAGCCGCCGCTTTCACTCGCCAGGGCTCACCTCGTTCGCCACTGCCTCCCTGCGCGATCGCCACCGCCGAGCTCGCCCACTGCCGAGCTCGCCAACCCGCACCGCCAAGCTCCTCGCCGGAGCTCTCTCTGGCATTCACTCACCTTCTTTCCTTCCTCTTCTTCTCTCTCTCGGCTCACTCTCGACTTCATTTGTGTGTGTGTGGTATATGTAGGTGGAGATGGTGTGAGCTGTGTAAGTGGAGCTGGTGTGGGTGAGCTGGTGTGGGTGATGAAATCACATGGAGGATAAGGGTGGACAGCTTGTCAAGTGTTTTGTATGGCCATGTGTCGGGTGTTGTTGTGGTGACACCAATTGGTGACACCACTACGACACTCGCCGAGTATTCGGATGTTTCGATGCCCGTTTTCGCGTCTGAAATGGAATGTCCGCATAACGTCGTGTCGACAGTTACAAACATATATTTGTTTTCCTCGACGTAATATTCGATTTTTTTTTTTTTTGTCAACTACCCGGCACCCGCGTCGGCACGCATATCGAGACGTGTCTCCGCTCTCGTCTCTACGTCTAAAACCGTACCAAATGACTTAGTAAGTCTACACAGTACATAACACTAGGCACACATCAATACAAAAAAAAAAATCTACCTCGGCCATGTGCCTCGGTCGGTGCACGTATCACAGTGTGGGTCCCACGTACGGCCCTAAGATGACACGTGGCACGAGTCTAAATTTTCGGGCCGTTACATAAAATCTCGGGTCACAAATAGATTAAGATTTAAAACAAAACCCTTGTAAATATATTGTCAAAACAACATACATGAAAACCACACAAACAAATATAGATTAAGTGTGACGACCCAAAATCCAAGTGACCAACCTAGGGTCAATTTAGTAATTTACCCCAAACCCTACATTAAATTAACCCTAATATAAAATAAACCAAATTGTAAACCTTAGCCACCACAAGTTATTTACAAACCTTAGATAAAAAAAAAGAGGACAAAGAATAAGATGAGGGCATCTAAAAGGTGCTTAGAGATCAAAGCAAAAGATTCCAAAAATAAGGGATTTCCCATATTTCTTTTGTTCTAGATCAATGCAATTTATTTACCGCGAGGAATATGACCACCCCTCCTTAGGTGGCTGCTAGAGGCTCGATTGGTCAGAGCGCTCTCGCGTCCCCGGCTAGTCGCCGACCCTCTCACGGGCGACGAGGGACCCGCTGGACCACCCTAGTGGGCCTTACCCTAAAGTAGTTGAATAATAAATAATTTTGAACTTTGAATCACCGAATATTGCGACTGTTGTTTAAATTGTATAGATTCGTAAAAAGGCTCACATAGAACCTCGAGCGCGCAAGGACCGGGAAAGGATATCACTGCGATTTGAGGTAAATGGGTGCTTGCTCAATTATCAAATAGGACATGTTATTAGATATTATTAGGTCTCATGACTTCAATTCATGACTTGGGGAATGGGTTGCGACTTATTATTGAATTGAATGTGACTATCTATGGATTGTGAATGTGTTGCCCATTGCTCGTGTTGTCTTTATCTCACCTTTGTGGTAGTCGCCACTAATTGACTATCCCATGGTTATCGCCACCATTAAATATTTGTGTGGTCATCGCCATCACTCGTGTTATACCTTGAGATTGATGCATGAGATTGGTGCACACATCGGTGATGGCTTTGGACGAAGCTACTATGGACTTGATGGGACTAGTTAGGGGGCATAAAGGCCTTTATGTCAAGTATTGTTCTGCATCACTTCGAGAGTAGGTGAATTGGTCACCGAATTCTTGTCAATAACGAGTACGCATTGAATGTGACCATTACTATATTATTATGCTTTTATGATATTTCTCTTAAGTTCACCCTTGCATGATGATTTGATCTATAAATGCTTTTATGTTCTTGATGCGATGCTTTATCAAGTTGACTAAGGATACCCGTGAAATACTCTTTTTCTTTATCTTTACTTTCAATCCATGATAGAGTTGCATGATTAGTAGGTATTACTTGTATGTTTGATGGTTGAGTAGGTTTTTCGCATTACCGAGCTCCGTTGGTTCTTTTAGCTCACCCAACTTACTCTTCAGGTCCATCTTCATCAATAACGGCGCGGGATAAAGGGAAGACGATAGCGTAAAGCTTTGCATTTGATGTGTACCTTGGTAGTATAGTTTACAATTACTTTGATATACTGGAACACCTTTGTTTAGAATTAATTGTTTACATATATAACCTTTTAGTTTTAAATTCGGCAACTATTGTTTCATATGTAAAGTTGTGTAGTTCTGCAAGTTGAATTAGGCGCGCCAAGCCGTTATTTAAGCTTATTTAAGTATCGGGCTTGGGTAATGGTTTAGGTCGGGTGACCCAACCCTAAGTTGGGGAGGGTCATCTCAGTTGGTATCAGAGCCTAGGGATTAGAACCTAGGGAAACAATAGGTTAGAAAAAAAACCTAAGTTTGTAGAGTTTTTGAATTTTGAAGGTCAAAGCTAAGTTGAAAAAACTGATGGTATGGGACATTGGTTTAAGTTTACTGAGAATAAATAATCAATCTTAAGATGGGAAGGGATTGAAAAAAGAACTTTGAATAAAACACTTGAATAATGTTATTTGCTTTGTATTATAATATCTATCGTATTTACGTATTTTACATTCTCTCTTGATATGTAGGACTAATCCCCTCTCGTTTGTTCCCCAATTGCATCATGAGCAATCAAGGCGGAAATTCCTATGATCTGAGGGAAACTCGAAAGAGAGATGGGAGAAACTGTCAGGCTCAAATGGAGCAACGTAGACTACTATGGCAGAAACCTATCAGAAGGCCATTCATGACATGTGATCTGCTCGAGAGCAGAGGTTGGCGGACCCGACAATCACAGGAAAGGAATATGGCCCGCATACTAGAGCTGATGCAATAGGGAAAGACAAGGGTGGCGTAGCGAGCATCCGTGAGGTAGAGACCTAATCCTCCCTTGGCACCTATACATCAAGATCATCCTTTGGAGGAAGGGGGCGATTCTGCTACGGTTGTAGCTGCAACTGCCGTACTTGTAGTTGACGGAGATCTAGAGGCTTGTCGGTGGGGCAAGATACAAAAAGAATTTATGAAATATGACGTGTCGCACTTTTATGGAGAGCAAGATCCTATTGAGGCTGAGGCATGGATACTAAATATGGATAAGAGGATGAAGACGCTGAATATTGATGAGTGGACCATAGTACCGTTGGTGGCATTTTTGTTAGAACACAAGGCACACAAGTGGTGGATGACTATCAAGAGAACACAGGGAACTAATATGAATCGGCTTCAGTTTAAGCGTCCGTTTTATGAAAAAAGGTTCCATGAGCTAGTGAAGGAAGCAAAGATTCGAAAGTTCATAGCCTTACTACAGGGCGATATGTCAGTGGCCGAATATGCATCAAAGTACAACGAGTTGCTAGAGTTTGCATATGAGTATGTCCCGACAAATAAGATTCGTAAGAGGAGATTTATTGATGGACCGAGGCCATATATTAGTGCTATGGTAGTAGCATCTGGATCTGAGACTTATCACCAAGCACACCATCGAGTCCTTGAGTGTGATGCATCACTCCGTAGGGGTTTCATGCAGTTTCAACCAGGATTTGATAGATATGGATACGGAAAACATAGCTTTGAGGGTTACCAGAACGGTTAGGGCGACGATTTCAAGAAACACTAACTTGCGGGATCTTCAGACGGTCATGCACTCTTTGGTGTCCGCATCGAGGGCACCACCTACCTTAATAGGGACCACCACACACTTACATGTCCCTGTACGCTGAACTGTAGAGAATGTGGCGTATGGACTGTCGCATCCACCACAATAGTCAATGCAGAAATCTTATATACCATGACCAACATGTTTTAATTACGGGCAGTTGGGTCATTTCAAGAGAGAGTGCCTGGAGTTACGAGCATGTCTCGAGGGTAGAACGACCCAGACGAGGAGGAGTGGAGTTCATGCGCTAGTTGAACGGGACTCGGGACCCACTGAAGGATATATAACAGGAAACATGTACATTTCGTAGTCGCGATATGTGCATTTTTAAGTCATTCGAACCTATTGATTTGTTTCGTGTGATGGCTATGTTATAAAACGGGGGATAAAAATGAAAATGAAAATCTTCTTACAAGACAAATGAATGTCTTACATTGAACTCGAAACACAAGTCAAACATATATAGTTTGAAGAGTTCCTCAGATGTCGTGAAATCATAATGAAACAAATGATAAGAAAACCATTAGCATCAGGGATACCTAAATAAAGGAATGTCATAGAGCCATTATCTAAACTTAGACATGTAATATTCGACGGAATCTTACTGGTATCAAAGGGTTGGTTTGAGGTATAGGGAAAGACCACGTTTAACTTTAAACGAAAACACAATCGTATTGAGGTCTCAAAAATGTTAAGATTAAGGTATTAGTAGTCGCCAATCCTGCAAGAGTAAAGGTTACTCCATCGAGATACATGAATAAATGCGAATGCAAAGCCCGAGGTACTTGGAGAGCTATGTCGGTCGTTGCCGCATAAAGGACATGAAAACTGTAGTCGCAGAAGAAATTACACATCTTCGTTAAAATAATGAGAATAATAACAATAATAATAGTAAGGGTGCCGTGTTAGTTGTTGCTGACACGAAGAAAATCGGTACCTTGTGGTCATCGCCATGAAGGGATGTTGTAATTGTAGTCACGAAAGTCATGATATATATTTGCTAAAGGTTAGTCATCGCTAAACACAAAAAGAAAATGACTGATGTGGCAATCGTAGCTTAAAGATCGATGCTACATTAAAGTTGCAACGGACAAGTTATGAAATGGTACATACAACGTAAAAATAAAAAATAAAGTAAAATAAAATAAATAAGTAAATAAATAAATTTGATGGCGATCTTTCTTATATCTAGATTTACGAGCGTACCGTTATTCTTACTTTCGAGGACGAAAGTTCTTTAAAATTGGGGATGTTGTAACGACCCAAAACCCAAGTAACCCTCAGTAATTTACCCCCAAACCCTACATTAAATTAACCCTAATATAAAATAAACCAAATTATAAACCTTAGCCGCCTCAAGTTATTTACAAACCCTAGATCAAAAAAGATGAGAAAGAATAAGAAGAGGGAGATCTAAAAGGTGCTTAGAGATCAAAGCAAAAGACTCTGAAAATAAGGTATTTCCCACATTTCTTTTAATCCAGATCAATGCAATTTATTTACCACGAGGAAGAAGCCAAGGGGTGGCACCCAAAGCCACCCCTCCTTAGGTGGCTGCTGGAGTCGCGACTGGCCGGAGCGCCTCATGCCCCCGACCAGTCGCGGTGGACGCCCCAACACCAGCCAGCGACTGGGGAGTGGGGGGGGGGAGCAATTGCTACCCCATCCCCCATAGTCGACAAACCAGGAGCTATGCTCATAGTTCGATCAACTAATGGGTCTGGTCAATTGTTGTTGACCAGTCATTTATCAATTGACCAGTCAATAATTAACTGGTTAACCGTCAGTTGACCGATCAATAACAGTTGTCCAGTCAACACAAGAAATATATATAAAAAAATAATAATAAATATAATAATAATATGTTTTCAAATGGGTTGGGGTTAGCCCCTCACACTCGACCCTCTTACGGGCAACGAGGGACCCGCGGGACCATCCTAGTGGGCCCTACCCCGAAGTAGTTGAATAATAATTAATTTTGAATTTTGAATCGTTGAATAATGCGACTGTTGTTTAAATTGTATAGATTCGCAAAAAGGATAACATAGAACCCCGAGCGCGCAAGGACCGGGAAAGGATATCGTGACGAATCGAGGTAAGTGGGGATCTTGCTCAATTATCCAACAAGACGTGTTATTAGATATTATTAGGTCTCATGATTTCAATTCAAGAATTGGGGAATGGGTTTCGACTTATTATTGACTTGAATGTGACTATCTATGGATTGTGAATGTGTTGTCCATTGCTCGTGTTGTCTTTATCTCACCTTCGTGGTCGTCGCCACTAATTGACTATCTCGTGATTGTCGCCACTATTGAATATTTGTGTGGTCGTCACCACTACTTGAATATTGTATGGTCGTCGCCATCACTCGTGTTATACCTTGAGATCGATGCATGAGATTGGTGCACACATCGGTGATGACTTTGGACGAACCTACTATGGACTTAATGGGACTAGTTAGGGGGCATAAAGACCATTATGTCAACTAATGGTCTGCATCACTTTGAGAGTACGTGAATCGATCACCGAGTTCTTGTCAATAACGAGTACGCATTGAATGTGGCCCTTACTATATTATTATGTTTTTATGATATTTCTCTTGAATTCACCCTTGCATGATGATTTGATCTATAAATGCTTTTATGTTCTTGATGCGATGTTTTATCAAGTTGACTAAGGATACTTATGAAATACTATTTTTCTTTATCTTTACTTTCAATTCATGATAGAGTTGCATGATTAGTAGGTATTACTTGTATGTTTGATGGTTGAGCGGGTCTTCTGCATTACCGATCTCTGTCGGTTCTTTTAGCTCACCCCACTTACTCTCCAGGTCCATCTTCATTGATAATAGCGTGGGATAAAAGGAAGGCGATAACGTAGAGCTTTGCCTTTATTTGAACATTGCATATTATTTATATTATCGATATTCAAAACATCTAAACATAGGTTGTATAAGCACTTAATGGGGTAGATTATAATCCTCGAGACTTGTTGACTTAGTACCTTGGTAGTATAGTTTGCAGTTACTTAGGGATACTAGAACACCTTTGTTTAGAATTAATTGTTGAACATATGGAACCTTTTAGTTTTAGATTCTGCAATTATTGTTTCATATGTACAGCTGTGTAGTTTTGTAAGTTGAATTAGGCATGCCAAGCCGTTAGTTGAGCTTGGTTCAGGTATTGGGCTTGGGTAACGGTTTAGGCTAGGCGAGCCGACCTTAGGTCGGGGGAGGGTTGTCTCATTAAGCACAAGTCAGTTTCGAGTCAATTCAATGCACTATGAAAAATCACAATTAAGCTTAAGTAAGTGCATTCTATACTTTGGGTTTACACGAAATTAAGATTAAATTCAAAAAGAATTTTAGTGGTGTTTCAAACACACTTCAAAGAAAAATAGCCAATATAAGTATAAGTTAGGGTCTATGTGTTTTTCTAGTTTTACATGCACAATAGTAATTCAAGTTTCAGCTCAATAGGTGCATATTCAATCTAGGTCTCATCTAAACTTGATATTAGGTTCAACACACTATACAAGTATATTTGAATCAGTCGAATAAGGTTCCTACATAAATCTTTAACAACAAGATACATTAACCACAAACAGTGTAGGAAAAGATAAAGTCTTACATCCCAAGATGTGAAGATGATTTAGATCGATTTGAACAACGTGTTGAGGACCTTAGAACACTTCCTTTCACCTCAATTGATTTGCATAAGATCAGCCTCAAAAATCCTCAAGTGAGTGTGTCCGTGTTTGATCTTCACTTTTCTAGCAAAGAAATTCATGTTTTAGCTCTCTTGTTTTGTGAATGTGCAAGTGAGATCAAAAACTTGTTCTTAGTGTTCTTAGTGGTTTGCTAGAGTTCACCAACCTTTGTTATCAATGTTTGACCGTTACATATAATCCAAGGGCCCAAAATGATCCCCAAATTAAAATTAAAGGTGGAGATTTAACTTTTAAAAAACTTTCATAACTCTGCATAGTGCGGTATGTAGCCTAGTTAGCGCGCTATATATAGGTAGAGCATTATCTGGCTTCCCTAACGCGCTAGGGACCGGGGCCTAAAATTTTTTTTTTTTTGGTTTGGAAAATTGACTCCCTAACAGTCATACTACTCTACTAAACCTCCGAAAACACTTCACACTTGTTTAGTAAGGTCCATTAAGCGTGTTTGGATATCCCGAATGATTTCACAAACTCCGAAAATCAAAATTTCCAATTCATAAAACATATATGGGCTTTTCTACAAATATTTTTGACAATGATTCAAATACCTTCCAAACAATACTTGTGTATCTAAAATCGATTCCGGTAGTTTGTACACTTCAAATACAAGTTGTAAAACATGTTTGCATGATTTAAACCAATTTAAAAGTTACGAAATTGAAAATAAAGAAGTTCATGATTTAAAGTTCTTAAAAACTTCAAAATTTATGAAATGCATGAATCTAACGCATTTTGTTCATGTAGTTGAACTCTTATATCTTACAATGATGTGCATAGCTCCATACATGCTTTCCGGTGCCTTTCCTTTCCTTGATCAATTTATGAGCTCTTCAAGTCTCATTCTTTTCATCCCATGCATTCCATGTGCTCGAATTAGTAGCCTTTGAACTTGTGAATTCTAACAATGTTGGATATGTTGAAATACTTGAAAAATATGTTAGTACCATTTCACGTTGTTTGTTGACCTCAAAATCTCGGGACAAAGTCTAAGTGATGGAATACTTAGTCCACCAATCTTCTTCTTTTTTATTATGACAAACAACATAAACTTAACAAACAAACCTACACATTAAGGGAATATTAAGATCATAATATTGAAGTTCAGCGTATATATTTCTCATCCTTTTAATAACATCAAAAAGTGGGTATGAAGTCTCCCCTATCAATATGCAAGTACATAACAAGTTCATAATGGCAATATTTCTCCCCTGTTATAAAGCAATGCAAACATTGGTCTCCCTCTTAAAAAAATGCAAGCAAGGATAGATTCATTCATTCATGTGTAGAGATGAAAAAATCAGATAAATTGCCATTCACTCATAAATTATAACTCAAAGACACAAATGTCATGTCATAGCATTAAGTTCACAAAATGGAAAGTGATGACGTAATGTGGCACATGCGAAAGTATAATAGAGAGTTTATATATATATATATATCCCAAAATGAACTCTCACTAACATAATTAGCCTAAAACTCCCCCTTGCACATAGAGTCTACTAGTACTCCCTCTAACTATATGCTCTTATAAACTCTACTGAGAAGAAGTTCGATGAACTAAACGAGATGAATAGTCCCTAAGAAACGCTTAAAAGATCGGATTCACTAATCATGCCTAATTTTTGTAAATTGGTCACTTGGCAATTATTTGGTGAAAATATCCGCAAGTTGGTCTACGGTGGACATATGAATCAGTTTAACGTCCCCTTTTTGCCTATGATCACGAAAGAAACAATCTCTAATCTCATAGTGCTTCGTGCGTGAATGTAACATCAGATTCTTTGAATTGTTGTCTGCACTTGTATTATCACTAAAGATTTTCGCACAACCAACATGGATTTGATAATCTTCAAGTTGTTGCTTTATGTATAGCACTTGAGCACAACTCTTGACTGCCACATATTCGGCTTCGGCGGTGGACAATGAGATGAGATTTTGCTTTTTGCTAAACCATGAAATTAACGAATTTCCTAGCAAGTGACAAAATCTCGATATGATCTTTCTATGTACTAGGATTCCCGCATATTCGGAATAAACAAAGCTTTGAAGTTCGAAGTTGGAAACTTTGTTGAACCACAAGCTTAAGTCTTGTGCTCCACTCAAATATCTAAATATGTGCTTGACAAACTTCAAATGCGATTCTTTAGGCTCGGATTAAAACCTAGCACATAGAAAAATGGTAAACATGATATCTCGGCTACTAGCAATCAAGTAAAGTAGGCTTCTTATCATTCCCCGGTATAGCTTAGGATCTATATTCTTTCCTAAAGGGTATTTGTCCATTTTGGCGGTTGAACTACTAGGTGAGTAACATGCCTTCAAGTTTTCAATTTTGAATTTCTTAAGCATGTCCATCACATACTTCACTTGATTTATGAAAATGCCATGCTTAGATCGCTTGATTTGCAAACTTAAGAAGTATGTTAGTTCACCGATCATGCTTATTTCGAATTCATGCGCCATCAAAGATGAAGATTCATCACATAAAGGCTTGTTTGATGACCAAGAAATGAAATCATCCACATAGATTTAAACAAGTTGCATATCGTCATTTTTTTATCAAAATGAACAATGTAGGATCTAATGTTCTTTTCTCAAACACTTTAGTAAGAAGAAATGCACTTAGCCTATCATACCATGCACTAGAAGCTTGTTTAAGCCCGTACAAAGCTTTTTGAAGATGATAAACATTATTTGGAGAATCATGGTCTTCAAGACATGGTGGTTGTTTTACATATACCCCTTCATTGATAAAGCCATTTAAAAAAGGAGCGGCTAAAATGACCTTATTTTTTGCTAAATGGACCCCAATTTTAAAAAATAATTTAATGCATATGTGAAATGCCCCAACTACTCCTCCATATAAAAGGATTTTTGTTTACCCATACCTCGCTCACCCCACTCACCCATACCCTAATCATCACTCTCTCGAATCGTGCTCTTACTTCTGACCCGAATTCAATGAAATTCGAGCGAAACCACATCAATTTGATGCCATGGGTGTATTCTCCACCTATTTTCATGTTGAGTTCCGGGTTTTTTTGGATTTGTTTTTGCATTTTTTAAGTCAGTAGTGGTGTTTATGGTTTTGTTGTTGGGTTTATGGCTTTGATTTGGAGCTTGAATGTTTGGATTTTTGGCATAAAATATCGATGGAATCGATAATATCCATTAATTTCGAGCAAACCCCACTAATTTTTTGGTCAGTTTCATGTATGTTTTTGGAGTTTTGAAATTTTATTGTTCATTTTTGTCTCATTTAGGTTTTGGACACATAGGGCCACGACTGTTTTGGAAGTCTCGGTTACACAAGTCCGAGACATCTTTAGAGGTTTCGGTCAGTTCCTACCAAAATTAACACCAAGACTGAAACCTCTTCGAAGGTTTCAGTTGGAGTCAGTCGAGACCTCTAAAAATGTCTTGGCCGACTGAGACCTCTAAAGAGGTCTCCGTCATGTATGATTGAAACCAGCGAGTGACACTTCCTCACTTCTAAGGCACTGACAAGACTAGATCTTATTTTTTTGATAAAAACAAACTCCTACGCCACTTCTAACCTAGTATAAGTGTTTTACAATGACAAATAACCGAGAAACAGAGAGGACTGTGGGGTGATAGTGAAGGTGATGGTCATGGGGTAAGCAAAGGTATTATGAAATTTATGAAAATAAAGGTAGGGTACATATAGCAAAATCACTTGAGTAATTGGGTTCATTTAGCAATAAGTGGGGTTCGTTTTGCCGTTCACTTTAAAAATGTACTTTTGACATCTATTTGGTATAGTATAAAAGCATTGTAGTAAGCACAAACAAGCAACATTCGAGTTGCATCTAGTCTTGCTACCGATGCAAAGGCTTCTTCATAGTCAATTCCTTCCTCTTGATTATAACCTTGCGCGAACAATTTAGCCTTGTTTTGCACTATCTCTCCTTTATCATCCTTTTTGTTCCTAAAAACCCATTTGGTTCCTATTAGCGTTTGGTTCTTAGGACTAGGGACTAGGGTTCACACCTTGTTCCTTACAAAGTGTCCTAACTCCTCATCCATAGTTTTGATCCAAAACTCATCACCTAAGGCTTCATCTATCTTAGTGAGCTCAGTTTGTAACACAAAAGCTATATGCCCTTCATCATCTTTTAGTGAAAACCTGGTGGTTATACCCTTGCTTGGGTCACCTATGATTCGTTCAGATGGATTTCCTATAAAAAGTCTAGAGTTCTTAGGTTCACTAGATTCGGGTTGTTGTCTTACTTATTTTTCTTTACCATTGGACTCTTGCGTTTGAATGATATCATCATCATAATCATCAAGTCTCGTTTGTTCCAAAGTATGCTTCAAGCTTACTTTAGGATCCATCTCATCAAACCTAACATGAATGGACTATTCTATGGTCTTAAATGATCTATTGAACACTTTATAAGCCTTACTATACATGGAATATCTTAATAATGTGCAAATATTTGACTTTGGGTTAAGTTTTTCCAAATGATCCTCATCATTTAAGACAAACATGTACAACCAAATACCTTAAAGTAGCTAATGTTAGGCTTTCGGCCTTTCTATAACTCATAAGGAGTCTTGTTACATACGCGTGAACGTTCGTCCAATTTAGGACATGTTCCTAACTTAAGACTCACTCAACACACCTTAATTAGACTTGATTCTCATGTATCAATCTATCACCTAGGTTCACTCATGTTTCAAAGTGAGTCTAATTCATAATATGTACCATGGACTTTGGTACCCATACTTCCTTGAATTCAATAGATTTAGCCTCAATGAAGGTTTCTTTCAATACCCATGCCTTAATGTAAGACTTGTTTCTAGAATAAGTCTTATATAGTCTATGTGGTGCTTTGAACTTGTAAGACCTCCTAGATTTGTTTAATTGAGCTTCTAAATATGGGCACTTGTGCTTCTCTAGGGTAAGCTCTCATTTCACATCCACCTTCTCATTGGTGGCATTTGTTACCAACTTTATCCATCCATCTAGTCTTTCTTAAAGACCTTGATTTTGACTCTTTAAAGTCATATTTTCTTCAAGAATGCACTCATTTTTCTCAAGACTTTCATTAGATTTGTTTTGAAGAGTCATCAACTCATCAATTGCAAGTTGAACCATGTTCTCGAGATTCTCATTCTCTCTAATGAGATTGTCCACGTCTAGTTCAAGATTCTTACTCATAGTGGACAAATCATCAAAAAAAGAATCATGAAGACAATCAATATTAGAGAATGAATAAAAAATAGGATTATTTTCATGAACATGAGAATGCATAGACCTATCATCATCATCATCATCATCATGATTTTGTACATAAGAGTCTATAGTTCTAAGATCTCCATGAATGTGAACATCTTTATCAACGTATGTAGCAATATGAATTTGATCATCATGAAGAGATAAAGGAACATGAGAGTCACTAGATGGCAATAAAACATCACACTTGCTAGGATACAATGAGAAGTGAGAATTATGACAATCATTATAAATATCTTTTAATTTTCTCCATATCTCCCTAGATGAAGTGCATGAAGAAATGTGAAATTCGAGAATTTCATAGACTTGATTAGTAGTCTAATTAAGGAAATTTGGATTTTAAATGAAAATTAAGTAATTGAAGTCTTATACTCTATTCGACGTGAAATATGGTTAAGTTGAAGTCGAAATGCGATGTCCATGTGTAACGGAGAGTCTTGGGAATTTTTCCATTTTTTGACAAAATTGGGGATTTTTCGGAGTAAAATTCGTTTAAAAACTAGAGATAAACATGAAATTAAAAAAAAGTGGTAAACTACCAATAGGGGCAGTGGAGATGCAAAAGGCGGGTTATTAAATAAGGGCAAAGGTGTAATTTGGCCTCCCTAAATCATTTCATTAGTGTGAAAATGAAATGGGTTTCAATCGATCAAACCCCCTTCTTTTCATCGTCTTCTTCGTCTTCCACTCTTGTCCAATCTGCTCTCTCTCTCTCTCGGTTTTCAACCTCTGGAAACACTCTCTCCCTCTTGATCCTCCCTCCTCTCGTACATCTCTCTATGCTCCCTCTCTGTCGTGTTCTTGACAGTCTCTCCTCCCTCTTTCTCGCTCTCGCCCAGTGATAATGGTGAAGAACATGGGAATCGATTCAGTGGAGGTGTAAATTTGAGGTAAGTTATGAATTTTAGTTGGTTATTTGAATTGATTGATTGTGGAAGTTCGGTTCGATCGGGGGAGTGGAAACTATAGCTCTGGCGATGTTATGGTTTGGTTTAAGGGTTTAAGAAGATAAGGAGTGGGTAACGATGATGGTTGTAGGACTGTTATTATTGTTGTTATTTGGATTGGTTTAAGTGTCGATGAAGGTGTAAATAAATAGATAGGATATATGTTGTTGGGCTGGTTTTACATGGTTTTGTTTGGGGATTTTGGTGGTTTTAATTGGAGAAGATGGATTCGATTGGTGTTAGGGGTGAGAGGAGTATAAAAAAAATAGATTGGTTGAAGAACAGCAGCAACGCTGCTGCAGTTTGCAGCAGCTATTGGAACTACTCTAGCCCAGGGAAGATATAATGATATTGAGTTTGTATTGAAAAACTTATTTATTGATTGTTGAAGTGATTACAATTTATAGAGGAGATTACAAGAATTCAAGAGATAAAATAGCATATAGTTACGACAGTACGATAGAGAAAATGAGCTATACAATCTAAGTTGTTACAACAGATTACAGCAGTTATCTTAGCTGTTATAGATTTGAATCATAGTTTGTTGAGATCATGGACTTAGTCTCTATACGCCCCCGCAAGATGGAGGTTCCATTGGAGACTCAAAGCTTGGAACGAAAATGAAGAAATTGACTGCGACCAAGAGCTTTGGTAAGCATATCTGCTAATTGGTCCTTCGAGCTAATGTGCAGTACACGTAAAGAGCCATTGGAGACTTGTTCACGAACAAAATGATAGTCAAGTGCCAAATGTTTCATGCGTGAATGATAGACTGGATTAGCACATATATATGTTGCTCCTGTATTGTCACAAAATAAGCTTGGTGGTTTTGGAAGAGAAACACCTAATTCATGCCAGAGATTTTGAACCCAAGTAACCTCATCGTCGCATTTGCAAGAGCCTTATACTCACCTCTGTAGATGACCGAGAGACAGACTTTTGACGTGCTGACTTCCAAGAGATGATATTAGAGCCCAAGTATAATACGTACGCTGTAGTTGAGCTTCCATTATCAAGGGTACCACCCCACTCAGAATCGGAGAAGGCTGTAAGATGTTGAGACAAGTCCCTCGTGAGAAATAAACCATGATAGATTGAACCCTTTAAATATCTGAGTACACGCTTTAAAGCTTGTAGATGCCTTTGAGTTGGAGCATGCATAAACTGAGACAATTTGTTAACAGCAAATGAAACATCAAGGCGAGTAATTGCAAGATATTGTAAAGAGCCAACAATGCGGCGGTAGTCAGTGGGCTCAACTTGAGAAGAACCATCAACAAGAGAATAAGTTTTAGAAGAACTCATGGGAGTGGCAACTTCCTTAGCACCAGTAATGTTAAATCGATCAAGTAAATCAGCAATATGTCGATGTTGAGAAAGAAATAGTCCTGATGGAGTAGAAATGACCTCAACACCCAAAAAATGATGCAGGGAGCCCAAATCTTTAATGGAAAACTGATTTCCTAACTTTTGAACAAAGCCATCAAGAAATTGAGAATTGTTACCCGGGAGGACAATATCATCAACATAAACAAGAAAATAAAGCTTGATGTCATTGCGGTCATAAATAAATAAGGATGCATCAGCAAGTGATTTGCGAAAACTAAAGGCAAGTAGAAAATGTTGAAGTTCATTGTACCATGCCCGAAGAGCTTGCTTGAGGCCATACAAGGCTTTACGAAGCTAGCATATATGATTTGAATACTGAGGGTGAACATAACCAGGAGGTTGCATCATGTAGACATATTCTTGTAACGTGCCATGCAAAAATGCATTGTTTACATCCAATTGACGTAAAAGCCGATTTTGAGATAAGGCAAGGCATAAAACAATGCGTATTGTGACAGGTTTTGTAACAGGAATGAAGGATTCAAAATAATCTCTTCCAGCTTGTTGGAGGAAGCCCTTCGCCACAAGACGAGCTTTGTACTTGTCAATAGAACCATCAGATTTTCGTTTGATACGGAAGACCCATTTGCAACTGATTGGAACATGAGATGTTTTGGGAACCAAATCCCAAGTACCATTGTGTAACAAAGCATTAAATTCAACATCCATAGCTTTGCGCCAGAGAGGATCTTTCATTGCTTGTGTAACAGTGGTAGATTCAAGGG
The DNA here is from genome assembly GCA_039657365.1 of Stephania yunnanensis. Taxonomy (NCBI): domain Eukaryota; kingdom Viridiplantae; phylum Streptophyta; class Magnoliopsida; order Ranunculales; family Menispermaceae; genus Stephania; species Stephania yunnanensis. Next base: position 19,416,580 of record CM077589.1, on the reverse strand, counting down.
GATGAGGAAGTGGATGTTTAGTGGTGAGATTTACAAATTTATTATTGTAGTATTTGGAATTTGGCTTTCGTGTGCGAGCTGGACGTGGTGAAACAGATGGTGGATTTGGTGGTGATGGAGCAATATGTGGAGAAGAGATGGCAGAGCTAGATGAGGATGAGGATGAGGAAGAGTGTATAGGAGAGGGATAAGCAACAGTGGATGAGGACTCAGTAGTATTTGAAATGGCAGAGGAAGGAGGAGGCAAAGGGATATTTGGTGATACTGTAGGAACGAAAGAAAGACTGTCCACTTAAGGGGAAACATGGACATCTGAAGGAAGCTTATCCGCTTGCTTAGAACCTGCAAGAAAAGCGTCTCGAATACGGTCAGAGAATATATCTGAATTACTGTCAACTTGACGAGGAAACACATGGTCGACAAATTGGACATGACGGGATAAGTATACACGATTAGTGGTGGGATCAAAGCATTTATAGGCAGATTGTGAAGTAGAGTAACCGAGAAAAATGCAAGAAATGGACCTAGGTTGAAGTTTAGAGGTATTATATGGGCGTAACCAAGGAAAACACAAACATCCAAAAGGTTTAAGACGTTGATAATTAGGAGACCTTTGAAAAAGCAATTCATATGGAGTCTTGAAAGACAACACTGAGGAAGGAAGGCGATTTATCAAGTACACAGCAGCTTGAAAAGCATGAGACCAAAAATGCAAGGGAAGTGACGCAAAATGTAGCAAAGCAAGACCAGTTTCCACGACGTGTCGATGACGTCGTTCAGTAGTGCCATTATGCTCAGGTGTGTGTGGAGATGTTGTGAAATGAGAAATCCCAGAAGAGTTGAAAATAGGAATGAGCTTTTGATACTCCCCTCCATTGTTAGAGAAAACTGAAATAATTTTAGTTTGAAAATAATTTTCGACAAGTCGTTGAAATTGAGGGAACAAATTAGAGGTGTCGAATTTTTTTTTCATGGGATATAACCAAATATACTTAGTAAAGTGGTCCACAAAAATTATATAATATTCGTAACAATCAATAGATTTTTTTTTCTGGACCCCAAACATCAGTATAAATAAGTTCTAAAGGCTTGTGACTGACTAGAGAATTTTGAGAGAATGGGAGTTTTTTACTTTTATTAATAGAACAGGAAGTACAATGAAAATCAGAAATTGACATGGATGGAAAGACTAAGCCGTTGTGCTTAAGAACAAGACTAAGAACTTTATGAGATGGATGACCGAGTTTGTGATGCCAAGAAGACAAAGAAGCTTTGGTGGTGATATTGACTTGAGGTCGACATGGAAAAGTTGCACAATAAACGTCATTATTATTCTCTCCCGCATTAGAGGTGCTCCCGTGCGAAGATCCTTCACAAGAAAATGAGATGAGAAAAATTCAACAGAGACTTGGTTAGTTTTGCATAATTTTGCTATGGAAATCAAATTGTTTTGTAAATCGGAGCACATAATACATTTGATAATGTAATTGGTTTGTAAGGTGTATGAATTTGTGTGTGACCGTGTGAGAAATTGAAAGTCCTTTACCATTACCCAAAAATATCTCATCCGGACCCCCATAGTCGAGTAAGTCTGCAAAGCGAGATAAATTTGATGTCGCATGATGTGATGCTCCACTATCAAACAACCAAGGTTGTTGGGACATAGCCGGAGAATTGATGGAGGTCGTAGCATTGGCCACCGGATGGGAAGTTTCGGGAAGACCGAGAGTGGTAATATGAATGTTATTCTCTTTAAGAAATCGGCAAGTTCCCTATGATCAATGGAGTGTCATGACCTGCAATTTCCCAAAAATGGCAAAATAAATCTTGCCGATATGACCGATGGCCATTTTGATTTTGTCTAGAATTATTTCCACCATAGCTGCCACGGGTCCTGCGAGAATTGGCATTGTAACCTTGAGTGGATCTGTTGAAATGTTGAGTTTGAGTGGGCTGCTTTTGAGCAACATTTGTTGTGACAAGAGTAGGAGGAGAACTCGAGCCTTTGTCTTTCGATGTTCGTTCAAAGTTAGTTAACTTATCAAATAATTCTGAAAAGTCAATGGAAGATTCACGAACTTTGAGAGCTGCTACAATAGGACTATATTCATCCCCAAGTTGAGTGATGATGTGGACAATAAGATCTTCATCACTTATCGGATTTTGAATGAGAGCTAGGTCATCTGCAATAGATCGCATTTCATTGAGGAATTCAACAACTGGTTTGGATCCCTTTGAAATTTGAGCAAGCTTGGCTTTGAGAGAGATGATTCTGGACCGTGAAGAGTTTGCATAGCTATGAAGTAGCCTCTCCCAAGCTTCTTTGGAGGATGCAGCTGAGGAGATGATTGGTTGAATGCTTTCTGAACAACTACCAAGAATTGCACTAATAAGAATTTGATCTTGTCGATACCAGAGAGTGTAGGCTGGATTATGGGTCTGATTCTCGCTATCAAGAAATTGATGTGGTGAGGCTAGATTGCCATCAATGTATCCTGGTAGATTGAAGCCAATAAGAGTTGATTGAATCTGTCTTCTCCAAATAGGAAAGTTGGTAGAAGTAAGTTTGATAGGGAAATTGGTTGGTGCATTAAATTGCACAATTGAGATGGACATAGTTGGATCGAAAAAAAAAAACTCGTTGGAGTGTTTGAAGCTCTGATACCATATAATGATATTGAGTTTGTATTGAAAAACTTATTTATTGATTGCAGAAGTGATTACAGTTTATAGAGGAGATTACAAGAATTCAAGAGATAAAATAGCATATAGTTACAACAGTAAGATAGAGAAAATGAGCTGTACAATCTAAGTTGTTACAACAGATTACAATAGTTATCTTAGCTGTTATAGATTTGAATCAGAGTTTGTTGAGATCATGGACTTAGTCTCTATAGAAGACCCCAAGCAGTGCATAAGCATTACCCCGTGGCAGGGGAGGGTACCCTGCTTTGCCTTATGTGGAGTAGGGAGGATCAATTGGGCGGGGTGTGCCTTGAAGGGTAGGGCACGACCTCTTCCAAAGCTTAGATTAAGTGGAAGATCACGACAATCTGAATTATGGGGGGATGATGTTTTGTTTTTTTAATTCAGATAGGTAATTTAGATTATGGGGGGATGTTGGAGTTGTAATCTAAATTACATTAAGTGTTCGAGTTTGATTAAGACTTCAAGTTAGAGTGTGAGTCTATTTAGGGTCTCCTAGTTAGATTAGGAGTATGCTTATGTGAGTCTATAAATTAGAGTTAACCCCCCGCATTGTAATTAACGAGTTTATTCTCATCTATTGAGAGATCGCAGCATCAAGAAATAAAAGAACCAGGTTTAAGTTCTTGTTTTTCTTCCTTTTTATATAGATCAATTTTTCTTCTCTCATCTATTCAATTTTACTTCTCTTTGATTTTCTCCAACAAATTAGTATCAGAGCATTATTTTCTTAAGGGACTTGTGGTTGAGAGAAACTTTTTTTCTGCATCCAAGAACTTCCATGGATTCAGATTCAATTCTTGAAAAGCCTTTCACCTCTCTTACACCACCGGTGTTCGATGGTGAAGGTTATCATATATGGGCAGACAGGATGGAGGCACATCTAGAGGCGAATGATCTTTAGGAAGCCGTTGAGGAAGACTACGAAGTTCTTCCCTTACCCACAAATCCAACAATGGCGCAAATCAAGTATTACAAAGAGAGAAAGTCAAGAAAATCTAAGGCAAGAGCTATGTTATTTGTTGTAGTCTATTTTGAAGTCTTCGTGAGGATTATGTTATTAAAGTCGGCCTTTGAAGTATGGAACTACCTAAAGAAGGAGTACGAAGGAGATGAAAACATCAAGTCGATCCCTAGGAAATGCCTAGGGACTGCCCTGAGACTTGCCCAGGGCCGTACCCATGATAATAAGGCCCGAGTGTGGTCAGGCAAGGCCAATCCTTGGCTCAACTAATGTCAGCCAATACTCGAGAGATAAGTTTCGATAAAAACTTCCAAAAAATGAAGAATTTGGATTAAAAATCCCAATTTGAGATTCAAAATAATTTGTAAGTTGTTTTAAAGTCAATTAGGTGATTAAAACCTTAATTGAAGTCAGTTAATTGGTGTAAGTTGCTTAAAAGTGATGTAATGAAGGGAATGACATTATTTGTGATAAAATGAATCCAAATAGGGACTCATTCAGGATTCCTAATCAAAATTTTAGAAATGAGGAAGGCCTAAACTTGCAAATTGTGTCAAAATCCCAATTTAGGAATGCATAGGAAAGTTGTAGACTATTGTGAAACTAAATATATGGTTAAGACCCTATTTGGATTAAAAAAAGGTTTATGGTGTACTTAGAGTTTAACAAAAACATAAAAAAAGTATGTGAAAGGTTTTGAGGACTTTAAAGGACTCGCCAAAGTTTAAACGCGGTTTGAACTCTCTCATAACTTGAAAAATGGTTTTAATAAGTTGAAATTAAGTTGTAACTCTAAAATATGAAATTTTAGGATTTAATAGGAGATGAAAGTATGTGAAAGCTGGGGAACACGTGAGTAAGGCTTCGTTATAAATTTCAAGTTGGTTGGACTGTAAGTAAACCCAATAGTGGTTTTTACTATTTATGAAATTTATCTTTTTACATGAACTTGTGTTTAGTTTGCACTACATTTTGCATCATTCTTGGACATGCATTTATGTCATTCCGGACGATGGTTAGTTAGTGCTACGACTCACGAGCGGGACTCGAGGCTAGGTTTCCTAACTAGATTGACTGAAACATAGAAGACCCAAGGCACACAAGATTTTCGGCGAGCATGCATTGATGGAAAGGGATGTGGTTGGAATGCGGTCAGCTATTTACCTAATCTTCTAGTTTTTGTGCTTAGCATCTATTTCCTTAAGTTAGTATTAGATGCAGACGATTGAGCTGACGTGTTTAGCTCAGGAGTCCACTCCGACACATTGCCTTTGCATTTCAAGAACTCCTAGTACTGTTTCTATACTATATTTGGAAGTCGACATCCAAGTATAATTAGGAAACATGAACCAAGGGATTCACGTTGTTATATAAATTTCTTGTTATTTGGAAATGCAATTACATGTCTCCATGTATTCGGACTAACATTTGTAGGAGTATAGAGCAATGTAGGTGTTTACTTACCCGACATCTTCAAGTTGTTCTTTATGATTTCTGGTTTCTTGTGAGAACAGGGAAGAATGAACAAGACTCGAAGACCTTGGTGAATGTTTTAAATTCTTAAAGTTTAATTTTCTTGTTGCAATCATTTTATATGCATTATTTTAGGTTCTGGGGTGAGCATAGGTCAAGAAAATACTCTCAAATAGGTTATGAGAGTCTCCTAAATTGATTTAAAATAAGTTGAGAGGTTTATCATTGAGTTTTTGGTTTATTTGGAATTGTAAAGTTGTAACTAATGTATTGGAGACTCTAAGACAGTTTAGAAATTTAAAACTTGATATATATATATATATATATATATATATATATATATATATATATATATATATATATTGTGAACTACAGGGAGTTGTGAGTCATTCTAGGAATCTCCTTATTTTGCTATCTGTTAGGTGATTTTTCTGGCATGCCATTTTTAAGGGAGGTGTTGCCGATTTCTTTACAAAATATGGATATGAATTCCTAATTTGCTCCAATAATATAAATTAAGAATCGATGGATCTAAATTATTATTTAGAGCATTATTAAGGATTGAATTGAAAATTATTTCGAAGTTAAAAGATGATTGTATGGTTTAGGTGCTTAATTAGGGTAATTAAGCTAAGTCAAGACTTAGTGAGATGGGCCCTGACAAGAAATTCTAACTTTAATTTCATCAGGAATGCTAGAAAGGAGAACATGTCTAACGACATCATCAACTTTCACTAGCCTCTCTTATTCCGTATTCTTTTTTTTTTTTGGCTTAGGTACTACAACATCATTCACAATTCTAAATGGATTGTATAGACCATTTTCTAAAATGCCCCACATATCATGTGATTGTGCTATAAGGTATGTTCTAAACCTAATCCTCAAACTCCTAAAAACAAAGTCCCTAAGCATAGGTGGAATGGTAGCATCAACTCTGATACCAATTGAAGGTCACCCAAGAGGGAGGGGTGAATTGGGTGTGATGGTCAATTTAGACTTTTTACAACTTTCTTTACTTATCTCCCAAGTTCACTTCGAGCGTTAAGCTAGATGAGCAAGTGTAGTAGTGATATCAATAGCAGTGTGTTGGAATGATTCAAGTGAGTGAAATGCTACACTAGGAGAAGGAGGTATAAGATATGGAAGTACACAATCAATTTATAGTGGTTCGATCCCTCGCATCTACATCCATTACCTAACCTCCCCGATTAGGATTTTGAATCAACCCTTATATTCCAATAAGTGAACAAACATAAGCCCGCAAGCTTAGTGTGTATAGTCTCAACTAGGTCTTTTACAATTGCCTTATTGCAATAAGGACTTTTACAACCACCTACCCTCAACTAGGAATTTCACTTGTCAAGATGCAACTAGGAATTTACTTCGCCTATTCCCCGATAGGCTTTGCAACCTTTCCTATACACCAATAGGATTCATAACTTGGTTTATTTACCAAAAGACCTTACAACCTTTACAATTGAGAATGATTTTTCACTTACAAAAAGTAAAGCGGTAAGATGTTCTCCTCTCACTAGCGAAATGTAATCTTAAGATGAAACAATTCAAGTGACACTTTACCAATTAAGATGCCTTGTAAATCAAATTTTATCGGCTAACTCTCAATATTGAAACTAATAAAGAAGAGTATAGATTAAGCTCAAGTTGGTTCCAAAAAATGGCTAATTGATGCATCAATGCAAAATACAAGTTTAAGCTCACGTTGTGCAATTAAAATCTCGGGTCACAAATAGATTAATATTAAGAAAAAATACTCTTGTAAATATATTGTCAAAACAACATAAGCATGAAACAACACTAACAAATATAGATTAAGCACAAGTCGATTTCAAGTCAATTCAATGCACTATGAAAAATCACAGTTAAGCTCAAGTAAGTGCACTCTATACTTTGGGCTTACACGAAATCAAGTTAAGTTCAAAACCCCTTTTTAGTGGTGTTTCATACACACTTCAAAGAAAAAAGCCAATATAACTATAGGTAAGGCTCTATGTGTTTTTCTAGTTTTACATGCCCATAGTGATTCAAGTTTCGGCTCAATAGGTGCAAATTCAGTCTAGGTCTTATCTAAACTTGATATTAGGCTCAACACACTATACAAGTATATTCAAATCAATTACATAAGGTTTCCACACAAATATTTAACAACAAGATATAGATTGAGCACAAATAGTGTAGAGAAAGATAAAATCCTACAACCCAACATGTGAAGATGATTTAGATTGATTTGGACAGCGTGTTGAGGACCTTAGAACACTTCCTTTCGCCTCACTTGATTTTCATAAGATCAACAACCCTCAAGTGAGTGTGTGTATGTATGTTTGATCTTCACTTTTCTTGCAAAAACTTAATGTTTTAGCTCTTTTGTTGTGTGTATGTGCAAGTGAGATCAAAAACTTGTTCTTAGTGTTCTTAGTGGTTTGCTAGAGTTCACAAACCCTTGTCATCAGTGTTTGACTATTACATATGATCCAAAGGCCCAAAATGATCCCCAAATTCAAATTAAAGTTGGAGATTCAACTTTTAAAAAATGTGTCAGAATTCTGCATAGTGCGCTAGGTAGCCTAGATAGCACCCTACATACAGTTAGCGCGTTATCTGGCTTACCTAACGCGCTAGGGACATGGGGTTGAAAATAAATAATTTTTTGATTTGGCAAATTGACTCCCTAACGGTCCTACGACTCTATTAAACCTCTAAAAACACTTCACACTTGTTTAGTAGGATCCATTAAGCGTGTTTGGATATCCTGAATGATTTCACAAAGTCCGAAAATCAAAATTTCCAATTCATAAAACATATTTAGGCTTTTCTACAAATATTTTTGGCAATGATTCAAATACCTTCTAAACAATAATTGTGTATCTAAAATTGATTCTGGCAATTTGTACACTTCAAATACATGTTGTAAAACATGTTAGCATGATGTAAACCATTTTAAAACTTACGAAATTGAAAATCAATAACTTCATGATTTTACGTTCTTGAAAGATCAAAATTTATGAAATGCATGAATATAATGCATTTGGCTCATGTAGTTGAACTCTTATACCTTACAATGATGTATATAGCTCCATACATGCTTTCTGGTGCCTTTCCTTGTCTTGATCAATTTATGAGCTCTTCAAGTCTCATTCCATCCATTCCATCCATTCCATTTGAACTTGAATTAGTAGTCGTTAAACTTTTGAGTTATAACAATGTTTGATGCGTTAAAATGCTTGACAAACACGTTAGTACCATTTCACATTGTTTATTGACATCAAAATTTCGGGTCGAAGTCTAAGTGATGAAACATTTAGTTGAACAAACTGTGCTTAGCTCAAACCCGGATTACTTTAAATCTGGGTTGTCCAAATATTTGAATTTAATTATCGAGTTTTTAAAAAATTATTTTATGTTTAAAAGCTTTTTAATTAATAAAATCATTGTAAATTCCTCATAATATAATCTTCTCTAACATAATTTTTTAAAAATTCTCAAGTTGTATTTATTATTTTAAATTACAAGGCGTAGTAATGTTTTTTATTTAAAGAAAAAACACATAATGTTGTCTCAAGCAATTTAACTAAGTCTTAAAACTAAAATAGTACATTTCCATATAAGTTATGTAGTTTCTTTATTTATATTATTTTTTGCGAATTATATAATGTATTGAAGTATATTTTCAAAATAAAATATGTATCTTTTGAAATTAGGGATGGGTCCGGGCTCAAAGGGACTTGTCCGAATTCAACCCGAATTTTAATTTGGACATCAAAGGATTCCTCAAACCCGACCTGGATATAAAAAATTATTGTCCAAACCTTCCTAGACGGGACAAAAAAAATGACACTCTTACCAATGAGAATGTGGATTGGATGTCAATGGTGTCAATGTGTGCCATCGAAGACTGAATAGATATTAGAACAAAAAATTCATCTTCAATGCAAATGTGTATTTTGAATGTTGAGCTAACATTGCTTATAAGGAATAAATAATGTTTATTATTATTGTCAACTTCTAAGAGGTGCAATCCATAGTCACATTAGCGAGTCTCCTTTAAATATATAGAAAAATAAATAAAATTTTAAAATAAAAAATGTAATCCACGAAAGATGCTACAATGACACCTCAAAGTCACACATTGGTGATGTGGTGGGTGGGGCCCATATGAAATTGGATGTACAAAAATATTTTTTTATTTATAACACGTGGGGTGTTAGTGTGCATGCCGCAAGTATAACAACTCGCTTGTAGTAATAGTGTAACAAACTTACGTTGACTATAGATATCGCCCTCAAGGAAATGTGTATGCACTTATTACGTACTTAACTAAAATTTCCCTATTGCTAAGAAAATCTTTTTAATTGGTTTTATAATTAAACTAAAATAATCTATACTAACAAAATAATGTAAATTACTTAAACTCTAATATTAAGACTATCTTAGTTCACAACTTCACCTAGGTACTGAAATATTATGCTTTTTTACTCGCTTTATCAACTTCATTATGTGTGTAATACCTGATTAAAATATACAGATTTCCTTTAAATCCACTTTAACCCATTGTCCTAATGGAAAAGATTCTAATGTGCAAACTAGAACTCCACTTATCGATGTGAATAACGTAAGCTTCGTATTTCTTTAATGTTGCAAATCTTTAGATTCATAACCAATTAAGCTTACTATCTATGCCTCCCTAATCAACAACTATTGCTCAATGTTGTGTATTATACAGTTGTACCGTCCATATCTGGCTTTAAAAACTTCAATTGCCATGATAACTTTTAAAACTTATTATCAACAAACATATGATCAAGATGTTTGTAGCGTTACACTCAGCATTAGTACAAATTCTATAATTGCACTTCTTATATTTCTATTCTATTCATGTTTATATCATAACATTCATACCATATGATTAATTGATCCCTAAAATTAATAGACTACTCACATATCATTGAAACAAACATGCACATAGTGGTATTTATTTCAATACTTGATTCTTTAACGTCTTCTCTCCACAAATTGTCTTAATACTCAAGAATAAAGTAAACTTATGCTAAACTATGTTAATGGTGGCTAATCACTTGTATGTTATGATTTTACTGTATTTTCCTATCTATTTATAGTTCATAATACTGTTTTCAAAGAATTAGAAGCCTTACTTTACAATTTAACACGAAATAGAACTCTACTTTTTATTTTTTTCTCTTCTCGGCATTGTCACTTAAGTCTCGACGTTGTGTGTGAATTCCAACAGCGCTACCACTGCACCAAGCATCCTGTGTACAATTTCTCTCTTCAGTGGTCCTGGCGTTGTCTCTTAGACTCCTCGACACTGTCCTTAAACCTCTATGGTGTCAGCATTGCGTCGAGCTTCCTGATCACTTTCTCCACTTCCTTGCTCTCCCACATCGTGCATGCATGTCCTACACTATGCCTTGATGTCCCACAATGCCAACCTATGTAGCTACAGTGCCAAACCTCTTTAGGTGTGTTTTTGCTCTATTTCTCCTCTAACTTGCTCATTTCTTTCTTTTATGCCTTGTATACACAAAAATACATAAACACCATCAATTAAAGTTCATTTAGGGATATATATATACTAAATATACTACTAAACTAATCATATACATAAGTCTAAATAATCACTTATCAAGTACCCCCAAACTTAGGATTTTGCACGTCTCAAGCAAAAGTGTATTTTACTAAGTCTCCTAACTACTCTTATTACTCTAGTTCTCATTTATTTTACATTGTTCAAAGATTATCCTTTAATTCAATAAGTTTCAAGTTAATAATCCACTTAAGAGTCTTTTCTTTTCAAAAACTTATATTTTCAAAATATGTAGCTTTTATAACATATACAACTCACTTTTGAAACACCATAGTAGATCACAACCAAAACCATTACTACTCACAAGTTGTTTCAACTCGACACTCAAGTAGCAAGTGTATAATCTCACAATTTCTCATTAAGCTCAGAAATTCACAAATAAGCATAGATCAAACCATTTTTTTGTAGACTTTAGCACTTTAAGAGTATATATGACTTAATATAGTTGGAAAGAAAACTTCACTCAATAAAGCTACACGCACTCAAGCTAAATCTTTTATTTGAAGAGTTTTATTTAAACTTTCGCCTTTTTTTCCTTTGTTTTTCTCTCATTTCTTTTCTTATTCTCCTTTTTATTTTTTTAATTATTATTTTTTTAATTATTTTTTTTTACGGTCCCTACCATTTTTCCTAAAAACTTCGTTTTTCCTCACTTTTTCCAATCATTAAGTTCTTTGCTCTATTTACTGTAGAACTTGTGGGACTCCCTATTATTCTATTTTAAAACTCTTGTTAGCACTTATCACTTTCACTTTATCAAGCAAGTTAAATCCAACTTTTCATTCAAAATGCATATTTCTTTCCTTTTTTGCACATTCAAGTAAGATTCATATTTATTATATAGTTCCTTAGAGATCTGACTTTGTCCACAAGAAATGTTCTAGTATTCTCCTTGCTTTTGTTTCCAGTTCATTGTCTTCCTTAACTCTAGATTTCTAATCATGAAATCATACTGTTGTTGCTACATTTCATATTTTCTTCAAAAATTTAAAAACACTATTGAGTTTTATATCAACAAGACACGTGTATTTTACTCATCCTCGATTAAAGACATGAATATGTAAATGAACTACTTATTCATTACATATTACTATATAGAACCCGATAAACATTAAATAAACATTAAATAGTAAGTAACTGAAACAAATAATACACTACCATGTTTTCCTCTTCAACTGCTTCAAAAACAAAACTTAAACGATCATATACCCGCAATGTTTATCCTTAGCTCAACCTTCTTACCACTTCCCATAACATATTGTAGTGTTGATGCTTTCAAACTTAAACCAAACCTTATCCTAAAGGTTTAATGTGACGGCCCCTACTTCTAAACAGGGCACCGCCCGACCTAATCATCTACTCAAGCCTTAATCCACATGATCTAAGACTTGAGTACGTATTAGTCAGCCTGGCGTCCCTATAATTCTCCAAATCTCCATATATTGTTATATTATCACATTGACATGTCATTTAAATGTTAAACGAAAACATTGTATTAAACGGAAGCATTAATTCTCCAAAATAATTCCTAAGTGTGGAAACCAATAAAAACTACAGCATCACATGCATGTATAGATATGAAACTATTCACTCAACCTACTGTACAACCTAAAATGACCTAATTAATCATAATACAACAAAAGTCGTGACGTACAAAATGAGTGAGGAGAGTCGCCAAACTACTCAGAGGAAGTCGCCGATCTTCTCCTTCCTCGGTATGCTACTGCTCGACGGACCTACACCCACCGTCACAAACTAGACGGTGAGTATAGTGATATTTAAGTAATAACTAGAGAATTTCATGCATGTTACATTTCCAAATAAACAAATGGTATTTAAAAGCATAAAAGAGCGAAATAAATTGTTGAAACAATTAATGCAAGTAAATACCACAGTTAAAGATGTAGAGACAGACACAGGCTAAGTCGGGATGATCTACGTCCGGTCGGCGGTGAGACCTATCACCTACCTTTTCCCACTACAATATGGAGCTGCGCTCAACATATCTCACATGAATAGCGGAGCTGCGCTCTACGCTTTAGAACATCAATCTTATGCTTGCGCGACCACCCCGAGCCCCATAACTCGTGTGCCGCGCAGGTGTAGTGGTGAGTGCCGGAATCACGGTAGACCCATGTCCCCGTGAACCGTACATCTCTCGTGCAATAGACACTTGATAATCCCAACTTTAATTCAAAGACAAACAATTCCAAATTTCTAGGTTACCAAGACAAGTTTGGCTACAAAGCCCAAAGGAAATCGAATACAAGTCTATGTAAATTCAAAGTAGTCTATTAGCATGTTTTTCATCAATTGTATTCAAGAACGACATCAAGTGTAGGAATTAGAGGCAATGAAATAATTCCCAAGGCATCATGTCAGAATATTCATCCATGAATAGATACAAGAACAACATGATGTGAGATGACAAGTAGTAATGTCTACCAATAGACCATTAAAGAAATAAGAGAATGAAATGAAATATAAAATTCTCACAGTTGTACTTACAAGTCACACGCTTGTTCTAGTCTAGCCAATTCCTCGACGAATCGAAGTGTGTGCCCAAACGCCTGAGTTCCCCCGTAATTCCTTAACATTCAATAATATCTCACTTAGGCCAAATCGAAGTCGAGACAAATTTCGAAACACGTTTCTTATTTATTTTCGACCATTCGGCCCATTTTGCGTTTTTCGAGGTAAAACCCCCATATAACGTCTCGACTGACTTCTGAATTCTTTACTTTTTATGAAAATCTCAAATTTCTATTGATTTGGGTCACAAATATATTTTTCCCTATTTTTTTGAAATTTTCCTGAGTTTTTTCCATATTTTTCTCTATTTTCTGGGATTTATTTATTAAAACTCAGTTTAATTAATTTAACTAATTAAATATATATTTATTTTATTTTATTTTTTTAGTGGGTCCGGGTCAACCCGACCCGGTCCAGCTGGATCCGGGTCGGTATGACCCGCTCGCCGGGTTAGGGTCCGGCCCGACCCGACCCACCAGGGCCCGGGTCGGCTCGACCCGATTTCTTCATCTTCATCACGAAGAAACAGAGCGTCTGCTTTGTTTCTGATTTTTTTTCTCTTTTGTTGGGGTTGGGCTTCCATCCCCAACCCCAGGTGGAGTTCCCATGCCGGGGAGACTACTCCCCTGCCTTCCTCGAGCTCGGACGAACTGCTATGGCAGTTCGTCCAAGTTCGCCACCCGAACACCAACAACAACCGACACAACAACACAAACGACACAACAACAACGACAGAACAACTCACCTTGCTTCCCCCTTTTTCGAGCTCTCTTTCCCGGTCTCTGTCTCTCCCAGTCTCTATCCTTCTTCTTCCTCTCGGTTGCATTTTTTTTCTCTGTCGAATTTTTCTTCTTCCTCTCCCAACCGACTTTGGAGATAAACATGGATAAGGTTGGACTTTGGTCTCTTTTGACCAATCTATATATGATTGGGGTTGGTGTGTTTGGAAGTCACATATCTCTCCACACACACGTATCTCTAGGCACGTCTTGTGGTCTTCAACACCACACTTGTCCCTTGTGTCACTTGAGAGTGACTCAAAAGTTTGACACCTTGTGTTAAGATGTGTGTGTGTGTGTGTGTGTATCTAGATGTATATATAGTGATACACATTTTTTTCTTCTTAACTTTAGGCCCATTTGCTTAATTAATTCCATGTGGCCACATTAACACCACACATTTTAAAAAATTCACGTTTTATTTAAATAAATCAAAATTACCCCTAAAATGCCGCTACCTCGGTCCCATGTCAACACGCGACTCGAGGCGTGTCCCCCGCTCGTTTCGGTATCTGCATACCCGTAAATAACTTAATAGTCTACACATGTATAGTACACTAGGCATACATCAAACAACTATAAAATGTACCTCGGCCCTTGCCTCGGTAAACAGACGTATCACGATGTGGGTCCCACAGAACGGGTCGTTAAGCCTGTGTAAAGCCAATAACACAGTTAAAAGTTTCGCGCCATGACATTTAATAATAAGCATGAAATCATGAAATCATGAAAACACTAAAACACACAAACATAATACTAACATAAGTAATATCCCTGTAACTCATTGATACTTAATGACTCTTCTGCTTATGTTTAGACTTATCCTGCACATTTTAGCATAAATTTTCAAAAGACAAAAAATCATTACGTGTTAATTGTACTTATTAATCTAACTAACTAACTAACTAACTAACTAATTTAAATTGAGCACTTGAAATTTAAAAACCATAAACTGGCTCCCAGTAGTGCTTAATTTAATGTCTTTAACCCGATGCCTTTTTGCTCATTTAGTCTGAGTGTAAATTGAGATACTCCAATACTTTTGATGTTTGAAACAGTTGATCGTCCATAAAATACTTCAGTTACAGGCTTCCATGTATCATCATCTTTATGAGGTATCCTAGATAGATGATCAACAAGCAAATTCGCACTTCCTTTTTTATCTTTGATTTCCAAGTCAAACTCTTGCAATAATAACACCTATCTAATTAGCCTTAGTTTGGCATCCTTCTTTGTAAACAAGTAACGGAATGTTGCACGGTCAGTAGATAAAATGACTTTTGATCCCACTATGTAAGCTCTAAACTTGTCATATGTGAACACCACTGGCAAAAAATCCTTTTCTATGATAGTATAATTATGTTGTGTTGGATACAAAGTTTTTCATATATAGCATATAGCTCTGAACAGTCCATCTCTCTATTGACCTAACACTGCTCCTACCACATAGTCATTTGCATTGCACTTTATTTCGAATTTGGATTCCTAATCTGGTACTATCATTATTAGTAACGAAACCAATACTACTTTCAAGGTCTCAAATGCTTGTACACATGCAGGACTCATTTCAAATGGAACGGTTTTTTTTTCCAAAAATGTACATAATGGTCTTGTTATTTTTTAAAAATCCTTAATATACCTTTTGTAGAAGTCCGCATGTACCTCTAATCCTTAATGTTTTTTGGTATAGGAAGTTTTTCAATTGGCGTTGTTTTTGCTTTATCTACCTCTAATCCATGAGTAGACACTCTATCTCCTTAAACAATTCATTCTCTAACCATGAAGTGACACTTTTTCTAATTAAGTGTTAAATTAGTATCTTGACATCTTTTCAATACTAATGCCAAATTTTGCAAACATAGATAAAAAAAATGGTCTAAACACATTAAAACTATCCATAAATACCTCCACTCCATGATATCCTCGACCATATAAAAGAAAATAGCCATCATACACCTTTGAAATGTTGCTGGTGCATTATATAGTCCAAATGGCATCTATTTAAATGCAAATGTTCCATAAAAACAAGTAAATGTCATTTTCTCTTGATATTCTGGTGTTGTAGCAATTTGATTGTATCTCGAGTTACCCATATATGAAGCAATAGTATTCATATCCTGCCAAACTATCCAACATTTGATCAATGAATGGTAAATGTAAGTGATCCTTTCGTGTAGCCTCGTTTAACTTTCGATAATTAATGTAGACTCACCAGCCAGTTATTGTTCTCGTACGTAAGGTTTCCATATTTTTAGTTTGAATAATGGTTATTCCTCATTTCTTTGGTACCACATGTATTGGTGAAACCCACGAACTGTCTGAAATAACATAAATGACTCCAATGTTCAACTATTTAAAGATTTCCTTCTTTACCACTTCTTTCATCACTGGATTCAACCTCCTTTGAGCTTCACTTGATTGTTTATTATTTTCCTCCATTAAGATCTTATGCATGTATAATGTTGAATTAATTCCTTTTTAAGTTTTTAATTGTATATCCTAACGCTGACTTATGCTCTCTCAAAACTCGAAGCAATTTTTCTTCTTCCGACTTTGTCAATGCCGCTGAGATGATCACATGATATGTTGACCTTTCTCTTAAATATGTGTATCTCAAATGCTCTGGCAAAGGCTTTAATTCAATTTTTGGTTCAACAACTACACTTTCCACTTCCGTTTCTAGTTTCTCAAAACCCTTAAGGAACTTTCGGGGTCCTATCAGTGATAAAACATTTATTACCTCCTGAAGTTCACCCTTAACTGCAGAATTTATTGTTATGCTTTGGACTAGGCACTACTCCAGCAGTTCATTTGACGTATACTCCTTGGCTATCTTAGAAAAATAGTCATAAACTACATCTCTAACTTTGATGCTTATATAGTGATGTCCCTATCTTGAAAATTTCAAGGTCTCGTAGATGTTGAACATGTCTTCCTTGTTATTTACCCATAACCTTAATTCTCTTTTTTGAAAGTCTATCAATACTCGTTTAGTTGCTAGGAAAGGTGCCCTTAAGATCAATGGTACTTCTAAATCTTCTTCCATATCCGTATGAACTTACCAACTTTTACTAACACACCTTCAACTACCCCTTTTAGATAGGCCACTGATCGATCTGCTAATTGCAACATCATATTGGTTGACTTTACTTCTCACAGACCTAATTTCTTGAATACTGATTAGGCCATCAAATTTATGCTTGCTCCCTAATCACATAATACCTTATCAAACAAGTGTACTCCTATAGTGCATGGAATGGAAAAACTTCATGGGTCTTTCAAATTAGGAGTAATTTCCTTTGTTGAATAGCACTACATTCTTCTATCAAATTTACTATTTCATAATGTTTCAATCACATTTTCCTTGTCATTATGTCCTTCAAGAAACTTGTCTAATTCGCATTTATTTCAATGCATCTGCAAATGGGATGTTTATGTGTAACTTCTTAAACATCTCCATAAACTTCTTGAATTACTTTTAATATTTCTCTTTCTTGAGTCATTGAGGATATGGTAGAGGTAGACTTATTAATAGTGGATTGTCATGAAATGTAACACTCCCTACTACTACGTCTTTTCTCAGCCTATCTCCCCCTACTTTTTGCTGAGTCAATTTTAATTTTCCTACTGGTGCAACTTCTTTTTAAGTACCTATGTCACTCTCTAAGTGTTATGCATTCCTTTGGTGTTACTCATCAATTTGTCTCCTTATGTAATTTGTTGTATCTTTTGATTGCACTAGATCCTTAGTTTTTCTTCCACTCTTAATTGGACTGCATGTCTATTTCATAGGATTAATGCATGTGTTACTCAAAAATTGTCCTTCCTTCCTTGAGTTCAAGGCAGTGGCTAGTTAACCAATATGTTTCTCTTAATCCTTGATTGATTGTGATCTCTCATCATCCACCCTTTTCATGGATTGTTTCACTCTTTGCATCTCTTTTCGTGCTTCTCATGATGTTCCTTATTGCTCATGTCCATGGCATGCAAGAGTTTCTTAATTGAATTTAATGAAGTCATCTATTCGCTCTACCCAAACTTCCCTTGTTGGACTTATTGTTCAAAGCTTGGAGATAACTTCAGTGCGTTATTAAGATTTTCATACGAAAAGTTCGGGTTATTGTTGTATACTTGATAAAACCTTTGAGGAGCCATTCCTCTATATATGAAGTTGTTTCCATAGCCTTGGTTATTCATATAATTTATGTATTTATATTCTATTTCTTGCTGTATGTCCATTTGATTAACCAACATGGCTTATTGATTAATGGGTTGTTGTATTGCTTGCACTTGTAAACCTTGTTGTCCCATTCGAAGTTTCGTCATTTGTTACTCAGGTTGGATAGTTATGCCATCCCCATATACGTCAGCTGGTTTCTTCACTATAGAACGAGTACCCGCTGTAGATTTTTGAGACATAAGATCTAGGAGATTTAATGCTCCATCCCCATCCTCGGTTAGTAGACAACCATCCACTGCGGCATCTACTAATTTTCATGTGTTATAATTCTTTCCATAGCAGAAAATTTGGAGTTGTGCCCATTTCACGTATCTATGTCCTGGGCATCTCCTCAGCATCTCTTTGAATCTTTCCCAAACCTCGCTAAGAGAATCGACATTCTCTTATTTGAATTGATTGATTTCAAGCTTCCTTTCACTGATCTTCACTGGGGGAAATAATTTGTCTAGAAATCTTTCATTGATTTCCGCCCATGAGGTCATACTCTCTGCATTCAGTCCTTAGAACCAAGATTTGGCTTTCCTACCCATTGAGAATGGGAAAAGTCTCATCCTGATCACCCTTTTTTGCAACTCTAGTAATGTGCATGGTGTCATACTTCTCCAAGAAATTCTCTACATGTGCAACTGGATCTTCATTGGCTAGCCCATTGAACAAGCTATTTTGCACCGTGTTGATCAGAGATGGTCTCAGTGCGAACTCAATGGTGTTGGCTAGAAGTATCATCACTCTGTTGTAATTAGTCTCTTAAACTTCTAGCTTGAAGTAGTCACAAAGGCATCTATGTCCCCGCACTCTATCCTGCACTACCAGATCACCTTCGGCTTAGTTATTCTCTCAACCCTGTTGTTGGTTTCTTGCTTGATCCTCAGCCATCTTGATTCCTTTCTTTTTTCATTCCTTTGTTAGTTACGTTAATATCAGGGTTGTAAGGCACTAAGTCATTCTCTCTGTTGCTACGCATGCACTAGTTATCCCTAGAAAGAAAACACAAAAGACCAAGTGCAGAAAGTCGAACTTCAAACTTAAACCTTTTATTTATTTAATTTTTTTTTTATGAACTTGAAAGTAAAGTACTTAAAATAAAACTTAGCAACTTTTCAAACTAACTAAGTCTAAGTGGCTACTTATCCCCGGCAACGACGTCAAAAACTTGGTGTATGTGCCGCAAGTATAATAGTTCACTTGTAGTAATAGTGTAACCAACTTACGTTGACTACGGATATCGTCCTCAGGGAAAGGTGTATGCACTCACTATGTACTTAACTAAAATTACTCTATTTGTAAAGAAATCATTTTAATTGGTTTTATAATTAAACTAAACTAATCTATACTAAGCTTTCAAAAAAAATCTATACTAAAAAATCAATACAAATTACTTAAACTCTTATTAAGACTATCTTAGTTCACAACTTCGCCTAAGTAATGAAATACTATGCTTTTCTACTCACTTTGTCATCTTCATTATGTGTGTACAATGCTTAATTAGAATATATGAATTTCCTTAAAATCCACTTTAACCCACTGTCATAACGAAAAAGATTCTAATGTAGAAACTAGAAATCCACATTTTAGTGTGAATAACATAAGCTCTGCATTGCTTTAATGTTTCAAGTATTTAAATTTGTAACCAATTAAGTTTACTATATGTGACTCCCTAATCAACAACTATCGCTCGATGTTGTGTATTTTACGGTTGTACTATCCGTATTCGGCTTAAAAAATTTCAATAGCCATGATAACTTCTAAAACCTAATATCAACAAATGTGTGACAAGATTTCGTAGCATCACACTTAGCATCAATATAAATTCTAACCGTTGCACTTTTTATATTTCTATTATATTCGTTTTTATAGCATAACATTCATACCATAGGATCCATCGATCCCTAAGATTAATAGACTATTCACACATCATTGAATCAAGCATGCACATAATGGTATTCATTTCAATCAGAGATATAATGAAATAACTTAAATTAAATCAATAAATACAATACTCGAATAACTATATGTGAGTCTTCAATATCTTATATCCACAAATTGTCTTAATACTCAAGAATAAAGTAAACCTATGCTAAACGATGCTAATGGTGGCTAATCTCTTATATGTTATGAGTTTACCACATTTTTCTATTTATTCATACTCCCTAATCATATTTCCAAACAATTAGAAACCTTACTTTACAATTTAACACAAAATATAACTATATTTTCTATTTTTTCCCTTTTAGGCACTGTCACTTAAGTAACAACGATGTGTGTACATTTCCATGGTGTCGCCACTGCGGCAAGCATCCTGTGGGCATTTCCTCTCTCCAGTGGTCTTGGCGCTATCCCTTAGACTCCCCGGCGTCGTCCCTAGACCTCCACGGTGCTGCTACTATGTTGAGCTTCTTGATTACTTTTATCCACTTCCTTACTCTCCCATGACGTACCTGCATGTCCTACGCTGTGCCTTGATGTGACGGCCCCAATTTTTCCGCTAAAACTCCTGCAACTGCCTCGCCTGAGTCGTCACTCTAATTCTCGTATCAGTAGGCGCGCTCAGCATCTCCTCATGTAAGCACGAGTTCAACACGTTTTCTCCAACGCGTTCACTTTTAGATGTTTTCAAAGTAAATGTGCCTTTCGAGACACCTCCCAAGTTTCAAACTCGCATTACCTAATCCAAATCTAATGTGTCCTCGAGATTCGTGCGGCGCGAAACTCGAGACACATTAAAACATAATTATTTCCATTTACATCCTTAGGTGGCCTCTAACTTTTAAAACGATTCGCGGACTCTACCTCAGCTCGTAACACTTATTAAAAATAAAACTGTTTAATTTCATTTAATAATTAAATATAATATTTTATTTGGGGGTGGGTCCGGGTTGACCCGACCCGGTCCAAGCGGACTCGGGTCGGTTTGACCCGGCCCGACCCACTTGGGTCAGGGTCGGCCCGGCCCAAACCCGGCCCACTCGGGTCCGGGTCGGTCCGACCCGACCCGACCCGCAGGTGGGTCTTCTTCCCCACCAGAGCACTTCGTGCTCTGGTTCTTTTTTTTTTTTTCGTGAGGAGTTGGGGTTGGCTCCCAACTCCAACCTTCATGGGTTTTGATGGCAAGGAAGATCCCCTTGCCATCTCTCCTGCTCTTCTCGGTCGGCCATGGAGGCGGATCCTCCATGGCCACGACCACCAACAACAACAACAATGGAGTGTAACAACTACAACAAATCAACAATGAAAACCAACTCACCTTCCACCTCCTCGAGCTTAGTCTCTTTCTCCCAATCGTTCTCCTCTTTCTCCTTCCCTTCTCCTTCTTCTTCTCACGATCTCTACGATCGTTTTTTTTTTTTTTTTTTTTCATTCTTATCCTTATCTTATCCCATCCTTATCTTATCTCATTATATATATATATATATATATATATATATATATATATATATATATTATTTCTTTTCTCCTTACATTTCAAATCAAAGCGTCTTCGAGATTCGTGCAACACAAAAATCGAGACAACTCAACAACTGAGCAGCGCGCATCTTGAGGCACCAACCCGCTTCATTTCAAAATCTCAAAAATTGCTCTACACGCATAACGAGGCATATCCAATGTACATTTTACTCTATCTCGATCTCACGTCGGCACGCGACTCGAGGCGCATCCCCGTTCATGTTTCGACTCACCGAATTCCTCGCATAGTTAGCATTATCATCTCCAATTGAATTCGGATATACGTATTTCGACGAGTGGGTCCCACATACGACCTTGACTTGACACATGGCACAAGTCAAATTTTCGGGCCGTTACAGTTGATGTCCCACAGCGCTAACCTATGTAGCCACGATGCCAAACCTCCTTAGGTGTGTTTTTGCTCATTTTTCTCTAATTTGCTCGTTTCGTTCCTTTATGCCTTGTATATCTGAAAATGCATAAACACCATCAATTAGAGTTCATTTAGGGATATTTATGCTAAATATAAGACTAAACTAACTATATATATGAGTCTAAATAATCACTTATGAGGTGTGTATTCCAAGGCACGCACTAACGGCTCTCAAGGACGCAGACACGCATGCCAGGTCAAGGGGTGTGACTTTGGGGTGTCATTGTAGCATTTTTCATAATCCATATTGACCATTGGAGAGCATTTTTTATCTTCAATATCCACTCAAGCCATTTATGATGCACGTCTTCTCCGCGTTGTTGAAGCAACATCAATCCACACCTACAATCCACATTTTTCCAATGGAGATGCTCTTAGTGAAGGGGATCAACTTTATTTTAGGAAAATATTTGGTTGACCAACATTTCTTACTTGATTGTTGAGATCCTTTGAATTTTACATCAATATATGCATGCACATGTTTTGAAGTATATCCAAAGAACCACAACAACTAAGTGTGAAATGTAATTATCAAGCATCTCCCTTTATTGTATCTAGATAATGTAATCCAAATCGCTTGGGTAATTAATTAGAGCTACTAAATACTGTTTCTGGGTGATGTTTCTTGTTTCCGCACTTAATAACCTGTCTTAAATCGAACATAAAAGGTTTTGTTTGGTTAATGATGAAGTTAACTCCCGAGATATAACTTGGAGGGGAGTTTGAATTAATCTTGTTTGATTGCTTGACTTCCATCTAAGTTATTTTTTCTAACTCAAATTCAAAAGTGAGAGATCTCCCCCACTTCTTTTAGAGGAGTTATATTTCGAGAGTTTACAGACACAATTATCCATCATTAATTCCTTTTTAGTACCTACATTCATCTCTTACTTTTAAAGGATGTGTATGCAAATTTTTATATTCCATTATTTAAAATTTTGCAACAAATTAAACATCAAAATATGATATTTCACTATTCACACAAACAAACCAAATGTGGCCAAAATTTATTCTCTCCGATCAACGGTTCGTTTGCACTTTCCATGTACTATCCACCAAGATGTCGTAATTAAGCAGCCGAAGATCTCGCTTCGGATATTCACTTTCACTTTAATCATGCCGCACTGCACGTGCCAACCATGATATCTATCCGATGGCGACGCTTTCAAGTTAAAAAAAGGCAGAAATTGTCCGCTCTTTCACTTTGTCCGACCCAGACACAATGTGTTTCGTTTCCTTGCTTGTCTTCAATCACTTCCACTCAACCAATTCAACCCAACGCACTGATCTGGCAATCCAATAAACCCTAGATACATTTCTCTAGCTTTTTAAATTTGGATCTGATGATCTCCATTTGATTTTTTTTGGTTGATTGTTGGTGTTGTACAATGGGAGGAGTAACATCATCTCTGGCGGCGAAACTCGCGTTTTTTCCGCCGGATCCACCATCCTATGAGCTCGTTAAGGATCAATCCAGTGGGAAAATGTGGATTGCTAACGTTTCGATCAAAGAAAACGTCGACGTTTTGAAGCTGTGCACCAAGAGAGGGAATGAGATTGTTGCGGTGTACGTGAGGAATCCAGCGGCATCGCTGACCTTGCTGTATTCTCATGGCAATGCAGCTGATCTAGGACAGTTGTATGAGCTCTTCATCGAGCTAAGTCGTCATTTGCGCGTCAATTTAATGGGGTCCGTATCCATTTCGGTAGATTAGAGAGTTTTTTTTTTTTTTATAGGAACGAGACTTTATTTATAATTAGTGGGGAGAATTTGCAATATGGCGAGAAATGGTGTATTTCCCTAAATAAAGTAAAAAAAAAAAATACCCTAAACGCGTCCTTCCTATTTTGAATAAAACAAAAATCCAACCCACATTGAGATATAATCAACTAAGTTGAACCTTTCACCGAATTAATATCTATGTGTAGATTAGAAACTTCGAAGACACAAGATTTGAATTTTTTTTGTGTCGAAAGAGGTGCTATTGAGGAGAATTATGGAAGGAAGTTGCATCTCGTATATATTTATTAGATTCTTAATTTGAATTAGTTACCTTTCAATTTTCGCTTACTAATTGCAGTTTATGTTGAAAAATGCCCTTATGTAGTTTTATTGTATATATTGCTAGGTCCGAAAATTTGAATCGAAAAGCTTACCGGTTTTGATTCCATTGATGGAATTCATGTTCATACAATAAACTTCTTTTTAAGTTTTGCATATATGCTTGGTACTTTTTGTGTACATTTATTGTTTGCACCTCGTTTGAAATCCGAATTCCTTTTCTTTTCTTTACATGCATCTCTATCGTTTCTGCCATTTCCATTTTCTTATTGCAACTTCTATTTGTAAAAGCTCATCGATTTGTGATTTATAATTGGGTTACAGTTATGATTATTCTGGATATGGGCATTCAACTGGGAAGGTATGTCATAATTTGACTTAAAATTTTAGTTGCACTGCATTAAATTGTGACGTTATCAGTATGTTCATTAAGCTGCGACTTTAAGCTTTGTTTTATAGCCGAGTGAGCAGAACACATATGCAGACATTGAGGCTGCATATAAATGCCTTCAAGAGATGTATGGAGCAAAAGAGGAAGATATAATCCTTTATGGACAGTCAGTTGGAAGTGGCCCTACATTGGATTTAGCAAGCAGATTGAACCGATTGAGGGCTGTCATTCTTCACAGCCCAATACTTTCTGGACTTCGAGTCATGTACCCTGTGAAGAAAACTTACTGGTTTGACATATATAAGGTTTCATTTCCTTTTATACATAGAAAATGTACAAAGCCTTTTTTGTCAAGTTATTTCCGTTGAATTAAATGTAAGTTGTCTGATCGCGTGTCCGTTGCCAATGCAGAATATTGACAAAATTGCATTAGTTAATTGCCCCGTCTTGGTAATTCATGTAAGTTGTTTCTCTAGCACTTTGTTTAGTTGAATTCCTTGTTTTTCTTGCTCACACCATTATGTCTGCTGAGACCTAGCATTTTAATGGTGAAGGTGTTTTGATTGGAATATCATTTTTCCTGTTCTTTGAGTTGAGTTGTTCGCCCATTCCATCCTTCATTAATGTAATTTATTTGGTTTCTAACTCTTATGTTATAACAAATCAATGCTCTACCAATTTGAAACTAGGAACAATAACGTTAAGTAAGCTATGCTGTATTCCATGTTTGTTCCAGTGATGATTAAGTTGGATTATACTGGCATGTGCTGAAAAAGGAAGGACAGTTTTTGGAATAACCTTTTTTTTTAGAACCATGGGTATCCAAGCCTTCAGTTTAACTAATCCCGTAGGGGACTAGTCGAGCGTACCATCCCCTTAAGTTTTTGGAATAACCTTTAGCTCTGAGAATTTGATAGGCTAAAATCGAGTTTGTCTATAGAGCACCTTTTTAAGTGCTGAGCAAGTGTTTAGTTAGTTACAAGTTGTCAGGGATGTGGAGTAGTGGATGTAAGAAATACTATAAATACATTGAGAGTCTGTAAGAGAGGTAATCAAGAAATCAATAGGATAATGTATATTGGCCTAAGGTCCTAGCCGCTAAGGAGAGTACAGCACTCTAGTTGTAGTGGCTCTTGTATTCTTCTTCTTCCTCAAGCAATAAAAGTGTCTCTTTTACCCTCCATCCCTTCTTTCTTTGTCTTGTTCTGCATTTGTTTTTTTAGTACATTCTGCTCTTGTTATTTGGTACTTATCAGAATTTTATGATGGTTGAACTCCATTAGAGAAATTTCTACGTAATTGTAGTTTCAACCATCTAGAGGTTTCATTTTTTATTTTAGATTCCTGTTGCTGTAAAAGAATCTATGCATCTTAAAGTATGTAAAATTGCTACCATTTGACTATGCTTTTTTGCTTGTAGGGAACAGCAGATGACGTTGTGGACTGTTCTCATGGTAAGCAACTTTGGGAACTCTGTAAAGAGAAGTATGAACCTTTGTGGCTTACTGGAGGAAATCATTGTAACTTGGAGCTCTTTCCAGCGTACATAAAGCATCTCAAGAAGTTTATTTCTGCAATTGAGAAAGCACCAGTCCATAGAAATATGTCTGGACAAGGTGAAAATCATTCCAGGCCTCCTAGCAAAAGCACGGACAATGAAAGCAAGTCCAGAATAAGCATGAATTGCAGAGAGAAATTTCAGAAGAGCACAGAAAAGAAAGACAGTTCCAGGTCCAGTAGTTCAGATGAACGAGAGAAGTCCAGGCTAAGTGTTGAACGTAATGAGAACTTCCTGTCAAATGCTGATAAAAGAGAGAAATTCAGGCCAAGTACTGATAGAAGAGACAAATCCAGGCCAAGTACCGATAATCGAGAGAAATCCAGACCAAGTACAGATAAAAGAGAAATTTCAAGGTCAAGCACAGATAAAAAAGAGAAGTCCAGATCCAGTACAGATGAGAAAGTGAAATCAAGAAATAGTATGGATCTCTCTGTGAAGGTTGGAAGCAGCATTGAGCAGCCAGAGAAACCAAGGAAAAGCTTTGATCGGTTAGATAAAATTTTGATTTATTTTTACTTTTGCATGCATTTAAGAGTCATAAATGTAGAATCTCTTATATATATATAAATCTAATGGTGAATATGAAAGCTACATTTATGACTCTTAAATGTGTGCAAAAGTTCCAAGAAAACATATTCACCATTGGATTTAGATCCAATGGGCAAAATTTAAAATCACCATTCATAGTGATTTTTTTCAGTCATCATGGTAGAACTACCTTATATATCTATATTCTTATCATATTTAATGTACAATTAAATTTCTGGTTTCCTTGATTGCTGGTATCCATTTGTGGCAGTTTTGGAGACATGGTGAAATCAGTTGCCTTATGCAACATCGATTGTTTCAAGCGCACTGGTTAATGGGTCTGAGTAGATATGAAGGTCAGTTCTTGAAACATGACCACACTTTCCTTTTTTTTTTTTTTTTTTTTTTTTTTTTTTTCATCAACATAATGACATTCAAGTTGTGTGAGATGGTAGCGAGTGTCTTAGTTGTATTTGCATTTATTTTTTTCTTTTTTCTATAAAAGAAAACAATTAACTTAATTATCCTTACACTTGCACACGGGGAGATTTGAACACTTAATATCATCCATAGGCGATTGAGCTACCACTTGGTTGGTTGTGGTATGCTTTCATTGTACGAGTGTTTTCGTCAATTGAACTATTTCCTTGTGGATCATCATGTAAATATAAAGATTTTAGAAGTTAAGAGGTGGTGGTAGAAATTCTTAGTTCTATTCACAGCCTCAATCTCCTGTTTTGGACACTTGAAATACATATGATAAGAGTTAAGAATTTGCCAACTCTCCTATATAAGAAAAAAACTTCGAATAAAAAAAAGACAGGAATTGGAGAAAATGCAAGTCATAGTACATTATTAAGTTTTCAGAAGATTAAAAGAAAACAAAAGGACTTCTTTTTGAGGAATGTAGTTAAAATCCAATTACCTAAAGTTTTGCTAAGTTTATATTTAATTAGAAATTCTCCATCAAGCTCTTTTTTTATTTATTTAATGTAATTAGATCAGCACCTTCGATCTGAATTTGTAGTATGTAACTATGTACTACTTGCAAAATCTGTTGTGCAGGTTCTAAGAGTTGAAGTTGATGCAGGGCAGACTCCACTTAATCCATTTCGATGATTTCTTATGAAGCCAATGAACTCAATCGGATGGTTTTGAGTTTAATGGGATAATCATTAAGTATAATGGAAATCTGAAAAGGGAAACTCTCCAAAAGAAGACCTATCAGATGCACGGTAGAAAAACTAGTTTTTCTGAATCATTTGGCGGTGTTGCTAGGTGGTGGACTGCGTGCTCTATGAGCTGAAAGGATTCATGAAGTTATCCGGAGCAGAAACTTGAATGACAAAAAATTAGGAGATGATAGAATAGATTTGTGATTGAAGCTTGCTACAGCTTACATTCAATTCATTTTGAGTTTTTTTGATTTCATTAGATTGAAGATTGTACATCCATCGGTACTCCTTGTATACTTTTTTTGTCATATAATTTGTTTGTGTTTATTTGTTCAGTTGTTTAATCGGTAGGCAAGAGATTCAATTGTTGAAAATGAATATTTACTTAGAAAGAATTCTTAGAGCATCTTCAATGGTAATGTGGATTTAGAGCATGGATTGGTGCCTTGTCATGATTTTGGGGAGGATGTTTATCTTATGTGACATTAGATAGACATTCAAATTTCAAAATGATCTCCAATGGTAATGTAGATGTGGTAGACATCGTTAACTTTGATTATTTGTCACATCATTTAGACATTCACAATCCATGATCTCATTAGAGAGCATTTTTTGTGTTGGATATAGATTGTGCCCTAGGTAGATCTATTTTTACCTCAATCCATGGATTAGAGATTGCTCTTAACATGTTTTTTTTTGTTGGAATGATCATTTGACATTTATGTGCATTCCGTAATTGTCATTGTTCTTTCACAGGACAAGGATCCATCTCATGTTTCAATTGAAGAAACATGGAAAATCATTAAACATCATTCAGTATATTTAATTATTTGTACGTTCCCTCTCACTAAGAGTTGGACATTTTCGAAAGGAAATGTTTAAGTCTCACATTGGTTAGAAACTTCCATTTTAAGGAGTATATATATACTCTTACACTACATTGAGTGTAAAAGGAAAATCACAAGTGCTATGCAAAGTGAGCTGCATGCCCACGATGAATATGATGCTTTTAGAGGCACACTTAGCACTTTGCACGAGGCACGTAAGTTTGTATGTGGGCTAACCAGGGGTAAGACTTTTTTTTTACCATTTTCCGTTTTATTATGTTGGTGTTAATTAATTGACCCACTCAACATTAAATGGGGGAGTTAATGGGAAACTCATTCAATGTTGACTGAGAGCAGTTTCAACTTGGCAGTTGAAACTCCATACTATCCCATTTCTTCCCCAATTGATTTTGACCGGAGAGCTAGAAGAGAAAAGGCTTGGGGAAGACGAAAAACATCTTGAAATTTAAACAACAATTAGTTGTGTTTCAACTTCACTGCTGCAAAGAGCAAGCTGATTTTACTTTATCGTATCCTCTATAATATTTGCTGACTCTTGTAGTATAGAGAGCAAAATTTCATTTAAGAAAGTGGCAGTGATACATGCTTTGAAGTCATTGCTCATTCCTCTGGTCTAACACTAAATAGTCTTGGGTTTTATTAATTATCTCCACTTCCTTAGGTGCAACCCTCCACGATCTAGCTCTTTTCTTCACTCTGGACAATGTTGACTAAGGTAAAACTCTGGCTTACTAAGGAGGAAAAGGTGGAATCTATTTCTAGGAGTACCTTTTCCTTTTATTAAGATAAAGGGCGGAACCCATATCCAAGTATGCCTTTCCAACCTCAGTCTTGATCCGCCTTGTCGCACACTTTCGATCATTTTCACATTTAAAATATTCAAGTCGTAGTACGTTGCCCCAATCCCAATCCATAATACTATATGAACTAAATATACTAATTTACGATGTATAATTGATAAGAATACGAGTCCCACTTATCTATACCGAGCTTTCCTAACTTTATGCCGACTTACACGATTTCTAGAACCTGAAACCAATCATTTGACATCAATTTAAGTCTAATACTCATTAATTAGAAATCTTAAACTGGTCCTAATTGAATCCAAAACAAATTTGTCAATTTTAAGTCAATACGACCAATTTGCTCTTTACGAGGTAAAAACCCTGGTACAAAGTCAGCAAAGAATACCAAATTTCTTGTTTTTCATAGAAATCCACCATTTCTATCTATTTGATCCGCAAATATATATATATATATATATATATATATTTTTTTTTTTTTTTTTTTCCTATTTTCTGAAATCTTCCTCTTAAATTCCGACATTTTCCCTTTTTTTATTTGTGAAGAGGGGTTTGACTCCTGAGTTGGACCCAGTTCAGTCTGGTCTAGAAGTCAAACCCCCTTCTTCATCCTTCATTCCTCTGTTGTGTAGATCCTTCTCATCATCATCATTTTTTTAAATCATGGCAGTTGGGTTTGTCCCAACCCCAAGGCACTTTTGAGGAGAGGAGACGGCTCCCCTGCCGTCTCCTTCCTCAGATCCTAGCCTTCCAATCCATCTTCCATTAACAACGACATCAACAACAACATTAACAATCCATCTTCCATTAACAACGAAATCAACAACAACATTAACACAACAACAACAACAAACACCACAACCGCACGTTCGTTTCCAGTTTCGGTTTCAATCACCTCTTTGCCTCTCTTTTCTTCATTCTCGATCCCTCTCCATTTCCTCGCCTCGGTCTCGAGCTCCCTTTTCTCTCCCGCTGTTTCGATCATCGAAATGAAATACAGAGGAGACGGTTCAATTATAAGATAAATATTAGATCTACCTCGAGATTCAATTTCCATGAATCTCGAGGCAAATTTGAATAATTATTTTATCTTTTGAACTTTCTCGAGATATGTGTTGCTTATCTCGAAGTCGATCTTGTGGCTATTGACAAGCTCATCACCTTTTGACCGTCTTACTATTGATAATTACAAACTTTTCTTGAGATTTGTATGCACTAATCTCGAGGACGATCCAAATGATGGAAACAAAAGTCACATTTCTCAAGTGATATTAGATTTCACACATGTATATTAATTTTTCTTGATCATTTTAGAGATGTGATTGCAAGCATCTCGAGGCGTGGATAATCCATCCAAACTCACTAACGTTCACTACTCATCCCTCAAATCAAGTGTCACACATATCTCGAGGTTAATATATAACTTAATATATATAACTTTATATATAAATATATGTACAACTTTTTATTTCGCGCCTATGAATTCACCATGCCCGACTAGGGGCGACAAAATGTGCTCGGACCCGTTTGTCCGTATTTGTCTGGACCCATTTTAAACGGGTCCTGACATAATTTTTTGAAAATTAATACGTGTTCGAACATGTTTTTTTGTTCGTTTTAAAAAAGGGGTCTGGGTCGGGACAAATTTTTTAAAAAACGGGTACCCGAATTTGGACATGACAACATAAAAATTATGTATTTTTGTTAATAATTAAGTGAAGAAATTTATTTTATTTTATTAAAAAACGGGTCAGGACAAAAAAGGGGACTTGTATATTTTAAAAACATACAGGTCCGGACAAAAAAAAAAGTGTCCGTTTCAAAAACGGGTACGGGTCCGAACACTATTTTTAGTCGTTATTAAAAGAGGTTTCCGATCTCGTACCCATCCATACCAAATTTTTTGCCACCCCTATGCGCGACAATGACCACTCTCTGGTGTGCACACTATTGAATATCCTACACGTGTCACCCTCGACCTCGCGAGTCACTAGGCGCCCACCATTTTATTCATTATTTTCAATATATATTTATACATGCAATTTATATATATATATATATATATACACACACACACACACACACACACACGCCTATATTAATGCATTTATCATTTCGTTGTGCACGCTAATGAGTACACTCGGGTGTGCATGCTACCCCACAACCCATGTGTTTCGCCCTTGACCCATACACGATATTAGGCATTCCATAATTTCTCGATTAATAAATTATTGGCCAAGTTTTCAATCATTTTCATAATTAATAATACAATTCAGACAAATGCCAAACATAACGCAAATTCACTCTCATGCTAATCGAGATAAGTCGGGCTTAACAACAAGCCTTACTCGGGTTAAATAGAATTTGAATTAATGTTAATCACCTACTTAAGGTAACTATTCGTTATGGTTGACGCCTTGATGACGCCATTCGTGTAAATGCACGACGCTAGATGGTGCCAACTGTTGGGGCATGTGCCCTAGGTCAATCCATTAACAGTCTTTATGAATACTTTTAGTTAATAAAATAGAGGATTTCATTTGCTGTTTATTATAATTAATTTGCATGTTTACATTATAATAAGATCCATGAGTATTTACAGAAATATCCTAAATGTCCCTAGTCGATCATTATACTGGGAACTATAATGAATTAAGACTTGTGAGTCTTGATTGATAATCATATGATGATTATACGTATAGGGATACGAATCAAGATCACGAGTACTTGTTAGGGAACAAAGTACTGGATCGACCCGCTATGAGGACATCACATGGATTAAGTCATAGTTGTTTCTCATGATAGGTATATTTTTCAGTCCTCTGACTTGAGATTACCAGAGACTTCAATATTAGGAATACAGTGATTTGACACAATCAAACGTCGTCTTTAACCGGACGATTATAAAAGTTGTGATTGGTTACTGTGTGAGCAATGTGATGAAGTTGTGTAATCAAGATAGAATTTGTCCCTTTCATATAAAGAGAGATATCCAGTGGATCCCTCGATGTGTTAGACTGTTATATGGCCTATCTAAGTGAATTGATATTGAT
Source organism: Stephania yunnanensis (assembly GCA_039657365.1). Classification (NCBI taxonomy): domain Eukaryota; kingdom Viridiplantae; phylum Streptophyta; class Magnoliopsida; order Ranunculales; family Menispermaceae; genus Stephania; species Stephania yunnanensis. Next base: position 19,383,968 of record CM077589.1, on the reverse strand, counting down.
TAATGTCACTTGGATGTTTTCAGTCTACCTAGAGATCGAGACTAGTACGATTGAACATGTTGGATGACAATTCCATGCCTTATGTTTGATCAAAAGAATATCGTGTGACAAAAGGATGTTATATACACTATTGATTAGGTTGTATCGATTTGATATTCGTACAACTTGGGTAGTCATAATGTCTTGCTTGAGGCCGCTTATGACTTGTATACCAAAATGTGTTTTGGTACACTGCCAACGTTGTATGAGCCTATTGGGTTGCACACTAAGAATGGTTTTGCGAGATTTTAAGATGGTTCAGAAAAATGAATTTTATATGGTAAAATTCATGATAGAAACGTCCTTGTGGTGTATTACACTTATACTTCTTTAATTAGGGGTATATGTGTAATTTACTTAACCGTCTATATACAAGGGTTGTATAAATAGACGCTTTAAGTTAGAACACATGTATAACGAAAGATTAAAAAGGCCGAAACTCTATTTTCATTTTAGAAACGACTTAGAGTTTTTTGGTATGCTCTGGATCATTTTGGAGAGAAAAACAAAAGGTTTGATATTCTCTCGAAGCTAGCACTTTGAATCTCGGCCGCCGTTCTTGTATGGACTACTGGTAGAGGGCGTTCGTCGTTGGCAGCGCCTTAGAGATCGATTAACCTTCAGAAAGGTACATTGCGACTGAGGTATGATTAAGTTTTCATGGTTTAATGGAATTAGATTCGGATCCTGTTGGGGTTTTTGTCAAAACTGTTTTGTAATCTCCGCTGCGTATGAACCCCAAAACCCAACACCAACAAGGGGAATCACATGTCAGTAAGTGATGTTGTCATGATGTCGTGGGTGTAACCCACACGGTGTCATGAACTGCCACATGTTTTAAAAAATATGAGATTTCTCAGCGATTCTTGCACGCACTTCGAGGTTTTTTTTTGAGATTTTTAACATCGAGACAAAATTGGGGCATGGCAACTAATCCAGAAAACCTTTTGTTTCTACAGCGAAAAGTAAGGCATTGATTCGAAATGGAATTTGATAATGTTTTCAAAATACTTAAGATAAATTGAATAACTTACCTTAAACCAATTAAGTAATGATAATGTGTCAACCTATACCAATATAGACACTTGAGGAGGATAAATTGGACTTCTCGAGGTTAAGGAAGTTTGGATAGGATAGCATTGCTTATGTGAAATCCCAAAATTTTTAAACCCATAATTACGACTAATCAAGGATTAATGGATATTAATCGTGGTTTAGTTCGCTAGACGTAGAAGAGGGTCAGTCAAAAAGAGATTTATAGGTAATTTTATGATTTCGTGATGTTTGCCTAGTGATGCGTATTATATGTACATCATTTGTGAAGTTCCAAGTCAATCGGGTTGATTTTAATTTGCGAGGTTTTGACACGTATTGAGCATGTACAATAAATTACCCACCTAATATTATACGATTAATTTGTAGTATTGGTAAGTGAGATGGTCTCCATATGGACTTAGCAAACTTATTAAGTTTTATTTTAAGCGGCTTTATTTTATTTTGTCACTACTAAAACAATTAACTAATTAAATAATATGATTACTAATTCAAATCTAACAATTAATCTTAAACAAATCAAAATTAAAAATAATAATCAATTCAATTCTTAAACAAATCCAAACCAAAGATAATGAAACCTAAACCAAATTGCATTCAAACACTAGATATAATTATTATAACCATATTCATAGCCTAGTCACGGGTTTTACGAGATCATTGCACCTTCATATAAGTAAACTATAATAATTCTTTCAAATCACCTAGTTTTCCTTCTAATAATGGTAGATTCACGCGATTCATATTCGTAACATAATCTTATCATTATTAGTATTTCAAATGCTTAAAGTGACTAATAATAATATAACAACATTAAGTTTTAGGAAAACACTTACTACTAAGTAAAAACTAATTGTAAAATGCAATTATATACTTAACTTAGAACAAAATTCCTCACCTAAACTTTCCAATCAGTTAAAACTCTTTTTAAATAAATCTTAGTTACTACTTATATTAAATCTAAATTTAGAACCTATCATTCACAACACATATTGCGCACTATGCATATAAAGTCTAGTTTCATGGATTGTAATACATAAAAACAATCAATTAAAACAGTGAATTATGTAATATAATATTAGTTTAAAGCATTAAGTACATAACCTTGTAAACTATAACTTTTGCAATTGGTTTAGTTTATATTTTGGTTTAAATTTATAAACTACTCATTTATATTAAACTTAAACATCTTAAAATAAAATAAAGATATTAATAAAAATACCTATATTAATAACTTTAAATCTACAATGAACTCTCCAAAGCAATGACAATAAAATTATAAAACTAATGAGCTTACAGTGTTCAAAGAGTCTTATTTTGAAGCCCTAACATCATATATATATATATATATATATATGTATATAGTAATTTACTAATGCATATCCTAATCAAATTCAAGTTTCTAATCCTTATCTAAAAAACTTGTGGCTGACCTCAGTGATTCCTCATCAATTTTGGATTTATTGTGTAAATCGATGGGTAAATTGTTGAGTCTTCTATAAAATATCTCTCAATAGATCAGCGATTCAGTTGACGAATTCTTTGTAATCTTCACTTTGCTGGCACATCACTGACTCTCTATGCTATTGATTTGACTGGTGATTTGTGTGTAACATCACCATATTGGTAAATTGCTAGGACTTTTCTGATGTTAATCAAATTCTTCTCTTTACTTATCCATTTTCCTTCATTTCTTCATTGTTCCTTATTTTAACCTGAAATCATGAAAACAAGAGAAAACCTAATGTAATATAGCATTTTTACTCAAAATAACACTAAAATATACTATAAAACACTGTCTAATTATTAATTTACTAAGTTTATCCTCAAGACACATGTCACTATGTGTTTCGGTGTAGTTATAATGTCGACTTGAGGCTTGGTTTTGAGTTTTGTGAAAACGGAGGTGTTTATAGTATAATACAAGGAAATTAAGCCTTAATGGACCAACACGAGGCCTCGCATAGATTTGCATGCTACTTAGGGTTCTTGGTCTTGGAATGCGTCACTAGTATCAAATCAAGATCTTAGTTCAAATTTAGTGTTGCTTCGTGGTTTCGGGTTCAAAAAGTGATGTTGTGGCGAGCTTAAGTGACTAAGTTGATTGGAAGGGTTAGTTTATAAGTTTTATGAGAAAAAAGAGTTATTTGGGATGGATTATACGTTGAGGTAGTTCTCAATAATTGTTGAGAAATTAAGGAACTAAAGAAGAAGTAGGATGTGTGACAACCCCAAACCTCGAGGCAAACTGGTTACCGCCACCTCACCAAACATGCCACATCGTCACACACTTGTTCTTGACGGCCCATGACCGAAACCTTTATTTGTATCTTATTTGCATTAACTTAGTATTTATCATATATTTATGAGTATTTACAAGAATCTAACTGAGTTTAGTTGTTTACAACTTATTAGATTATCTAAAGTTGAATATCTAAGCGGAAATTTTTAAAGCATGCAAATATTGTAAGAATTAAAAGGTTGCATTAATAAACAACCATATAGTGTGGAAACCTGGTATGAGATACCATGTATATCGGGAAGCAAAAAAGTATAAAAGATGGTCATATACTTGTATTGGGTATATTAGTCCTCCTAAAATCTTATCAAAGCAGTAAATAAATATATACAAACAACTACAAAAAAGCTGATGGGGCACTCGTAGCTTAGAGCTAGTCGCCTAAGACCCCTTTGCTTTCGCTCACCATAGGATCTGCAACTTGTCGCAAAAGACAATTACAAATTATAGTGAGTAAATCCCAAAGAAAGTTAGTTAGTATTCATGAATATCAATAAAAATGACTAAAAATCATACAATTTAAATAAGAACGTAAAATAAGGTGATCGCATTAAAATAAGTAGTAGAGAAGTCAAAACTGGGCATGAGTTCAGCATGACAGAAACCTTAGTCAACATATGAGAATCAACTTAGCTAAACTAAGAAGGAACCCATGACGATCACCTTGCCAAACGTCTCACAATTGAATAAGAGGAAAACCATGAACAGAAGAAACCCCGTCCATACATCTTTCGAGAGGAAATCCATGATGGAGACTTAGGTCTTCGTCAAACATCTCTCAACCTAGTGGGTCTCACGAGAAATAGTCACCGCGTAGCCCCGACATGGGCAACTACTCTAACAAAGCGAGGTAGCTAGCCTCAAGGTGTGAGTTCGTGCCATGCTCGACCCCATCGACAAACACACAAACACATGTGGGAGTGGATGAGCAATAAGTGGGTAGCAATAAACATCACGATAGACTAATTGAAATTTAAAATAAATCAAGTGTTATAAATGAATTCTAACTAATTTTTTCGTGGGTTTACTAATCTTAAGAACTCGTAAATAACCCTTCAAAATGTTTGCTCATGCCTTGAGATACACACTCGACACCTGACTATAGTATCACTAGTCCATGGTGTCCAAATGTATCATTTTAAATGTTTTTAGTCACATTAAATGAATTTATAATGAGTAATAAACTTAATATTTTTATTCTGGATTTTCAGTAGTTGCATGTTTTGCAGGTTATATCGGGGTGGAAAACATCTAAAAAACAATGAAACTCAATTTTCCTACAATTTTCCCAATTTATTATATATATATTTCTTATTTTTCTTAATTTCTCCGTAATTTTCTATAAATTTTTCTTATTTTGTGTAATTATTTTATTTAAAATCATATTTAATAAGTTTTTAAAATTTTTATAATTAATTAAGAAGGGGTTGGCCCTTGAATCGGGCCCACTTCGGCCAGTCTCGGTTAACCCGGACTTAGATCGGCCTGACCCGGTCTACTTGGGGTAGCCAGGCCCGACTCGCCTATTGGGGCATATGGCGTAGGTCAATCTTATGAACATTTTTTTTAGTAACTGCCAGTTTTATTAACGCCGTTATTTATATCGTAATTGCAGACTGGACGCCAACTCATATCCACGTGAACGCTGCGGGTAGGCTAGGACACACCTCGACCTAGGTACACCAGTTAAATCGTGTGTTGTATGGCTTATTTGCGATGAAATTTATTAAATTATTTGTTAAATACATCGCATGTGAGTATGTTGAATAACGAGAGCGTATGAGGGTGTGTGACGGGTAGTCACCTCGAAGTGCGTGTTAACGTGAGTATCGAGAGGTGAAGTACATGTACACTAGGAAAACTCAACAAACTTACATAAATATGACAAAGTTATTAAGTCGAAATGGGTAATGTAATCATAGGCTAACTATATTGAAATTTAAATAATAGAGTATGGCGTGCCTCGAAATGCATGTCGAGACACAGGGCACCAGATACTGGGTAGCCGAAGGTTAGTTGGACCATGAGATGGGTAAATTGGATAAATAAAACACTTATTTTAATTCGAATTGATGGTTTTGATGAAATTGAAAAATGTGGTGTATGCATGAAATTGGAGAAAATTTGGTTAATTCAATGATCTGGAGTGTTCTAATTGATGTATTGAAGTTATTTTGATGATGAGAGGGTGTAAAACCCAGTTAGAGTAGCTAATTGAGAGGGCTAGGAAAGAATTCTGGAATCGAGAATTCTGTCCCAAAAGGCAATTAGCGCGGTAATCGTCCTGGATGTTCAACTATTCATCGAAACGAAGAACAGGAACGCACTAGTTAAATTTCCTAGTGTGCTAATTCTATCTAGAGTATACTCCCTTAGCGCGCTAACTCAATCTACCGCGCTAGGTAGACCATATTAGCGCGCTAATGACAGATGAATATGAATTATAAATGGATGTTTTGGGGATTTTCATTTAATACATATCTAAAACTTTGTAAACAACTTAAACTTGTAAAAATAGACTTCTGGGATTTAGTGGACCGAGGCTCCGTGTCGAGGAGCTTGTCAGGTTAGGTACAAAAGACCGGGGAGGTCGGAGAGCGGTGTAAGGTTTGTAAAACCCAACTGAAAGACTCTGAGTATTTATTTTGCTTTACATTTCATTTCTATCATTCCTTATTGTTCATTATTTTATTCAAGTGACTCCCCGAATTTCCTGGTTGTGTGTTCATGATGCATTGGATTGTAGCACGTGTGACCCGGTCCTCAGTGAATGGCGACTCGAGCTTGCCCTTAGTGCACGTATCGGTACTCAACAGATTTGGCCAGCGCCGTGAGGGACCAAGTGTCGGGCCAGTTGGACGCGACTATTGGTGGGAACTTAGTGACCCGAAGTATAGTCTAGTCCATCTTGAGCGAGAACACACATTTGTTAGCTTGTCTATTGTCTATTCATGCGATTTACAATTGTTAGTTTGATATTCCATATGTTTACTTGATAGCATTCCTTGCATTTACTTTACTTTATTATATGAATGCTCAGATGAGCTCCTTGGGATTTTACTTACTGTACTCGTCATCTATCTTTTTGTGATGATTGAGTGCAGATCCTAGTACCAGTAGGGGCAATGGGATCCTAGGCAACTATATCTGATTGCTAGCTGTCGAGGACCTACTTGTACGTGTTTATTTTTGATATTTTGTATATTTTAGGTATTGGGAGACTTGAGATGACACCGTACAGGTATATATGCCTTGTTTGTGGTACTGTCGCTTATATACATAGTACTTTCCAGGGTTTTCTACTGTAGGATTTGCCTTTGAACAATGTTTATCATGCTAAATTACCTTGTTTAAATGGTATTAATTAAGAGTTTCGCTGAATATGTTAATTTGTAAGATACCACCCCTAATATGGTTAGGGTCTCAATAAATTGCTAACTAAGTAACAGTTGGGAACAATTAGATTCCCATAGAGAATGGATAAAGAATATAAGGATAATTTACTAATTTATTAGATAATACACACGTGGGAACGATTTACGAGACATGAAGAGGACGGGCAGGTGCCGGACACGTGTAGTTGGGCCAACTGATAAAGAGTACACGGATACACATCACTTCGGGGCGGCAGGGCCGATACAGTTGGTTTCTGAGCAATGTTTTCTAAGAACTTGAAAATTGTAGGAACTTGAAAATTTAAAATGAAAAAACATAAGACTTAATAAATAAACCTTAGTAGTGGAAAATCGATGTTATGCTCTAAAAGTTTAGTTGGGAAGTGATGTGAGGAGGGTAGCGTTAGAGTTATATACATGTTATATTTTCATTATATATATGGTATACGTGTATACATTGAGACTAATTTGGAGCATGGTTTTTGATCTAGATCATGGACGGACAGTCGACGATGCCTTAGGAGACTAGTAAGCCTAGTGGTACATTTAGAGATTCTCCAGTTGCACCTAGTATGGAGGATCGACTCTCGATTTAAGAGACTCAGATGGTTGAGGTGTTACAGTTGTTACGGGATCAGATCAGTGCATTGACACCTCTAGCTACAGTAGTTGCTACACCCAGAGAGCCAGTAGTAGTTACGGTACCTACTTGGACAGTCGTCGTCCCAGTTGCTCCCCAAACACCAGTTAAGAGAGTAGTAGAGGGTACACAGACAGAGACAATCACATCCGTTATTGTTCCCTTGGAGACGTTGACTCCTACGCCTCCACCTATGATTACGGGTTAGACGACTATTCCCACTAGTACTGCTACTACATCGGGATTCGTCTTAGCTATAGAGGCGAAGATGTTAAGGAAATCTTGGAAGTTTCAGCCAGGCTTCTTTTACGGAGGTGGTGAGGCTGCAGGGAAGTGGACTGTTTCTCATCAGCGGTTCCATAAGCTGATGAGGAATGAGGAGAGTGTCTAGGAATGATTGTCGGGAGCATGCCCTAGAGGCCATGCAGCTGTATAGTGGACCGCATATCAGGATATGTATCCAGAGCCGACGATATAAGCTGAGTTCAGAGAGATATTCTACGATTAGTACATACATATGAAGGTTATACTGAGACTGTGGGAGGAGTTCTTGACCCTGATACAGGGTAACCGGACCTTGATGTAGTACATGGAGAGATTTCGGTACCTACTTCAGTTCTTGATATATGTCGCTGGGACATAGCATCTACAGATCTACTATTTTACTAAAGGAGTTGATGACATGATTACTTCTACAGTGGTATCCTCTGGGGCACCCACTCAGCAGGATATCTTTGACAGAGCATTGGCACATAGACATATCTGATGTAGAGAGATGGTAGGCGTGTGACTGGTACGGAGGTGTAGACAGGGCAGAGTTCTCGGTCGGACCGGAGGTCGAAGAAACGGAGGGATCGTCGGGATAGAGGCCGGAGGGGTGATATACAAGACAAAGGTCGCATGGATGATCATAAGAGTAGTCAATTCCAGTATGAAGAGAGACAACAGGTTCATGCCATCACATCAGCACCGGCGGATCAGCGTAGGTCATAGCCACAGATGTACCGTTAGGGTCGGGGTCAGGGGGACATGACATGGGTGAAAGAGACTGGGGTTAGGGTCCGAGATCTGGAAACGGACAGATGGGTAAGTAGGATGGCCGCAAATGTCACACGTGTGGTTAGAGGGGACACTTGAGGGTAGACTGCAGGACACCACCGTCACCATGTTGAGAGCCAGAGCAGGGTAGAGAGAGCTTATGCGGTAGCACTACTGAATGGCAGAGCGACTAGATAGCTCGTCGAGGGTAAGTTGCACATTTCTGGTCGACCTTTGCATGCTATGTTTAATTATCGTAGTACTTTATCGTTTATTACTGGACGCGTTGTTGGAGTGTTTCGGTTAGATACACAGATACTAGACACATACCTTGTCGTTAGTACGACCACTAGGGATAAGATATACCCTAACTGGATATGTAGAGATGTGATAATAGAGGTGGAAGGACATCAGTTACCAACCAATCTTCGAATATTAGAGTACCTAAAGTTTGATGCGTTTCTCGGGATGGATTGGCTGTCACCCTATCATGCACGGATAGATTGTTATGGTAAGAGGATATAGTTTCGTATTCCTGGGATACCAGAGTTTGCACTAGTTGGATCTGCGATTGACTTCCCTATCACTAAAGGCCAACTAGCTATAGCGCAGGAAATAGAGGCATTTGTAGCGATAGTTGAGCCAGAGGTTAGGACGGAGGTCAAGATTAAGGATGTACCAGTGGTTAGAGATTTTGTTGATGTATTTTCAGATAACCTACCGTGATTGCCACCGCCACTAGATGTTGAGTTTATCATTAAATTAATACTAGGGACGTAGCTGATCGCCAGTAGACCGTATAGGATGTTACCATCGAAGCAGGAGGAGGTTAGACAGTAGCTAGATGAATTGCTGGAGAAGGGTTTTATTCACCCTAGTCTGTCACCTTGGGGAGCTCCAGTATTGTTTGTGAAAAAGAAGGATGGTTCGTTGAGGATGTGCATAGACCATAGGAAGTTGAATCAGGTGACAGTTAGGAACTGCTACCCACTTCCTAGGATAGATGATCTGTTCGATCAGTTGGCGAGTGCTAGATTCTTCTCAAAGATTGACCTTTGCTCAAGTTATCATCAATTGAGGATTCGAGAATAGGATATCCAGAAAACTGCTTTAAGTACAAGATACGGGCTATTTGAGTTAATAGTCATGCCGTTTAGGCTATCCAACGCCCCAGTGATTTTCATGGATTTGATGCACATGGTCTTGAGACCATATATAGACAGATTCGTTATAGTTTTCATCGATGACATCTTGATCTATAACAGGACTCGTGAGGATCACGGGGGACATTTCGGGGAAGTTTTGACGATACTGAGAGAACACAAATTGTATGCCAAGTTCAGTAAGTGTGGCTTCTGGCTGAGTGCAGTGAGATTTTTAGGACATGTTATCAGTGATCAGGGTATCTTAGTGGACTTAGAGAAGATTCGGGTTATCATTGACTGGAGAATGGCGGAGTCTGTTGTCGATATACAGAGTTTTCTCGGACTAGCTTGATATTAATAGTGATTTGTACAGGGTTCGTCTTTGATTGTAGCATCGATGACGAGACTAACCAAGAAAGATGTTAGGTTTAATTGTTCAGAGGAGTGTGAGCAGGCCTTCTGTGAGTTGAAGAGGAGGTTGACTTCCGCACTAGTATTAACATTATCGGAGCCAAGCAAGACTTTGATAGTTTATACCGATGCATCAGGCATTGGTCTTGGATGCGTGTTGATGTAGGATGGTAGACCGGTTGCCTATCTCTCCAAATGGTTGAGACCCCATGAGGAGAATTATCCAGTGTACGACCTAGAGATTGCAGTGGTTGTCTTTGCACTGAAGGCTTGGAGGCACTATCTCTACGGAGAGAAGTTCATCTTGTAAACAGATCACCAGAGTTTACGTTACTTCTTCATTAGAAGGATCTGAATATGGCCAGAGGAGATGGCTTGAGCTACTAAAGGACTATGACTTCGCTATTGAGTATCACCCTGGAAAACTAAACAGTCGTAGCAGACGCATTTAGCAGGAGCGGGGTTGGCAGTCAGACTATTCTACGACCTATGACACAGTTACAGGTGGCATTAGTTATGTGCATGACAGAGGTATCCACTTTGGCTAAGTAGCATATTTGTGGTCAGATGAGAGTGCCGACCATATCGATTGAGAGGGTTGCCGAGTGTTAGAGGGTTGATGGGCTTTATGAGCGGCTCAATGATCTGGCTCAGGATCCGGAGTGCACTAATTGGGCAAAAAGCACGGATCGGTGTTTGAGACACCGAGGGAGATTCTGGATACCTACAGATTAGGAGATATATGATTTTATTTTAGAAAATGCACAACGATCTCGCTACATAGTTCATCATGGTCAGACTAAGATGTACCATGAATTGAAGCAACTATTCTGGTGGCCAGGGATGAAGGCTGACATAAGTGCCTACATTAGGAGTTGTCACATTTGCTAGCAGGTGAAGGCTGAGCACAGGAAACCCGGTGGATTGTTACAGCCGTTGCCCATTCCACAGTGGAAATGGGAGCACATGACCATGGATTTCGTTAGTAGACTACCATAGACATCGAGGCGTCACGATGCAGTTTGAGTAGTTATTGATAGACTAACGAAATCAACTAATTTCATTCTGATTTCCATGAGATACATGTTTCCCCAGCCGAACATATTATTTGAGCGGGAGATTATTAGATTGCATGGGGTGCTGATTTCCATTGTATCAGATAGAGATCCCACGTTGACATTGAAGCTTTGGGAGGCTATGTAAGAGCAGTTTGGCACCGTGTTGCAGTTTAGTATAGCTTATCATCCTTAGACCGACGGATAGTTAGAGCGATTGATATGTATTTTGGAGGATATGCTCAAGGCTTGTATGTTGCAGTTTGGGGGTTTGTAGAAGGATTATCTGCCTTTGTGTGAATTTGCATATAATAACAGCTATCAAGTGAGCATTGGCATGCCAACGTTTAAGGCACTATATGGGAGGCCTTGTAGATCACCTAAGTGCCGGGCGGAGGAAGATATATTGACAGTTGGACCTGAAATAGTTGTTGATTACACAGAAAAGATCAAACAAATTGGACAAAGGTTACAAGCTGCACAAGATAGACAGAAGAAATACACGGATCGATATCACGAAGGACTGAGCTATAAGGAGGGTAACATGGTATATCTGAAGGTTTTCCCTTGGAAGGGTCAGTAGAGGTTTGGTATTAAGAGGATATTGGCGCCGCGATTTATTGGGGGCATACCGAATTGCGCAGCAAGTGGGCAGTGTTGTGTATCGATTAAAGTTACTTGCTGAGTTAGCTAGGGTTCATCTGATATTTCATATTTTGATGTTGAGACTAGCTAGGTTAGGACCGAGACTGACTATTGAGTTGGGGCAGATTGATGTTTAGGCTGACATGACTTACGAGGAGAGACAAATATAGATTATTGACCGCAGAGTTCAGATTCTCATTAATATGGAGCTCTATAAGGTTCTGGTTCGTTGGCAGGATCATAGGACCGAGGGACTCATCTGGGAACTCGAGTCGACGATAAAAGAGCGATACCCTCAGCTATTTGCTTGTATGATGTTTAAGTTACAGTTAAATTCCAGGACAAAATTTTATTTAGTTGGTAAGAACTGTAATGGCCTATTTTATTAACGTCATTATTTATATCGTAATTGCAGACATGGACGCCAACTCATATCTACATGAACGCTGCGGGTAGGCTAGGACACACCTCGACCAAGGTACACTAGTTAAATTGTGTGTTGTATGGCTTATTTGCGATGAAATTTATTAAATTATTTGTTAAATACATCGCATGTGTGTATGTTGAATAACGAGAGCGTATGAGGGTGTGTGACGGGTAATCGCCTCGAAGTGCATGTTAACGTGAGTATCGAGAGGCGAAGTACATGTACACTAAGAAAACTCAACAAACTTACATAAATATGACAAAGTTATTAAGTCAAAATGGGTAATGTAATCATAAGCTAACTATATTGAAACTTAAATAATAGAGTATGGCGTGCCTCGAAATGCATGTCGAGATGCGGGGCACCGGATACTAGGTAGCCGAAGGTTAGTTGGACCATGAGATGGATAAATTGGATAAATAAAACACTTATTTTAATTCGAATTGATGGTTTTGATGAACTTGGAAAATGTGGCGTATGCATGAAATTGGAAAAAATTGGGTTAATTGAATGATCTAAAGTGTTCTAATTTATGCATTGAAGTTATTTTGATGAGGAGAGGGTGTAAAAGCTGTTAGAGTAGCTAATTCAGAGGGCTAGGACAAAATTCTCCAATTGAGAATTCTGTTCCAGAAGGCAATTAGCGCGCTAATCATCCTGGGTGTGCAATTGTTATTCGAAATGAAGAACAATAGTGCGCTAGTTAAATTCCCTAGCGCACTGATTCCATCTAACGCGCAAGGTACACCCCCTTAGCGCTAACTCAATCTAACGTATTAGAGTAGACCTTATTAGCGCGCTAATGACAACTGAATATGAATTATAAAGGGTTGTTTTGGGGATTTTCATTTAATACATATCTAAAACTTTGTAAATAACTTAAACTTGTAAAAATAGACTTCAGGGATTTAGTGGACCGAGGCTCCGTGTTGAGGAGCCTGTCGGGTTAGGTACAGGAGTCCGGGGAGGTCGGAGAGCGGTGTAAGGTTTGTAAAACCCAACTGAAAGACTTTGAGTATTTATTCTACTTTACATTTCATTTCTATCATTCCTTATCGTTCATAATTTTATTCAGTTACTTGGACGTGGGTTGAGGTTACTACCCCGGATTTCCTAGTTGTGTGTTCATGATGCATTAGATTGTAGCACGTGTGACCCGACCCTTAGTGAATGGCGATTTGAGCTTGCCCTTGGTGCACGTGTCGCTGACTCAGCAAATTTGACCAGCGCCGTGAGGGACCAAGTGTCAGGCCAATTGGACGCGGCCACTGATGGGAACTTGGTGACTCAAAGTATAGTCTAGTTCATTTTGAGTGAGAATACACATTTGTTAGCTTGTCTGTTGTCCATTCATGCGATAAGCCATTTACAATTGTTAGTTTGATATTCCAAATGTTTACTTGATAACATTCCTTGCATTTACTTTACTTTACTATATGAATGCTCAGAGTAGTTCCTTGAGATTTTACTTACTGTACTCGTTATCTGTCTTTTTATGACGATTGAGTGCATATCCTAGTACCAGTAAGGGCAAGGGGATCATAGGTGACTATGTCAGATTGCCCGCTGTTGAGGACCTACTTGTACGTATTTATTTTTGATATTTTATATATTTTGGGTATTGGGAGACTCGAGATGACATCGTACATGTATATATACTTTGTTTGCGGTACTGTTGCTTATATACATAGTACTTTCTAAGGTTTTTCATAGTAGGTTTTGCCTTTGAACAATGTTTATTATGCTAAATTACCTTGTTTAAATGGTATTAATTAAGCCTTCCACTAAATATTTTAATTTGTAAAATACTACCCACTAGTATGGTTAGGATCTCATTAAATTTCCAACTAAGTAACAGTTGAAAACAATTAGATTTCCACATAGAATGGATAAAGTATATAAGGATAATTTACTAATTTATTCGAGACATGAAGAGGACGTGCAGGTGACATGTGTAGTTGGGCCAGCTGACAAGAAGTACATGGATACACGTCACCACGGGGCGGCATGTCCGCTATAATGTTTCTACTACTGTTTTAGTTAATAAAGTAGAGGATCTCATTTGTTGTTCATTGTTATAATTGGTTTGCATGTTTACATTATAATATGATCCATGGATGTTACTGAAACATCCTAAATGTCTCTAGTCGATCATTATACTAGCAAGTATAATGAATCAAGACTAGTGTTATTCTTGATTGGAGGTCAAGTGATGATCATGCGTATAAGGATACGAATCAAGATCATGAGTACCTGTTAGGGAACAAGGTAGGGACTGACCCGCTATGAGAACACCTTATGGAATAAGTCATATGCGTTACTCATGATAGATATATCATTAAGTTCTCTAATTTGAGATTACTAAAAATTTCAACATTAGGACCATAATGATTTGACACAATCAAATGTTTTCTTTAACTCGACGATTATAAATGTTGTGATTAGATACTATGTGAATAATGTGTCGAGGTGTGTAATCGAGATAGAGTTTGTTCCTCCCATTTAAAGAGATATCAGTAGACCCCTTGATATGTTAGAATAAAAATGGCCAAGTGCAAGTGGATTGATATGATCAATGTCACTTGGATGTTCTCAGTCTACCTAAAGATCGAGACTAGTACGATTGAACATTAAGGGTAAATTTTCTATGAATTATGTTTAATCAAAGGATATCGTACGACAAAATGATACGATACATACTATTGATTAGGTTATATCGATTTTGATCTTCGTGCAACTTGGGTAGTCATAATTCCTTGTTAGAGATTGCTTTTGATTCGTGTACCAAAATGATTTTTGGTTCACTGCCAATGTTGCATGAACCTATAGGGTCACCCATAAAGAATGGTTTTATGGGATTTTAAATGATTTGAAAGAATGAGTTTTATAATGATAAAATTTGTAACATAAAAGTCCTTATAATGTGTCATATTAATACCACTTTAAGTAAGAGTATAATGGTAATTGGCTTACCCGAATTTATACAAGGGTTGTATAAATAAACATGCTAAGTGAATTCACATTAAACAAGATATTAGGGCTGGAATCTAATTTTTGCTTTTTGAAAACGAGTTAGGTTTCTTAGCCGTTCTTGAGTTTTTTTTTTGGAGAACATAAGTTCTTTTTGTGTTCTCTCTTGGGCTAGCTCTCGGAATCTTGACTGTCGTTCGTGTGTGGATTTTGATAGTGGACGTTCATATCTGGCAGTTTCTTAAACATCAAACATAGAGAAACAAACTAGCATCTGAGGTACGATTTACTTTTATTAATCAGTTCAATGGAATTCAAACTAGATCCTGTTGGGGCTTGAAAATAAGATTTTAAAATTTCCATTATGTTTTAAACCCCAAAACCCAACACCGCCTGGCTACCCCCTCCCCAATTTGTCTCCGGAACTTCAAGAGACCTTATTTTAACAATAAACAACAACAATATCATTAATAACACCTACAACTACATCACTACCATTATCACATTACCATTAAAGACCTCAATTTCTCTATAAAAATCAATAATAAAAATTACCACTTACCTTGGTTTAGGAAGGTCACCAATGTGAAAGGTAGTAATGCTAGAGGCGAGAGAGACCTAGAATGTCGTGGGAGACATGAGAGCTTGTGAGAGCGAGATGAGATCAAATGATATGGGGAGGGAATGTTGAAGAAGAAAATAAAAATGAAAGAGATGAGTATAATTGATTAGAGGGAGAGAGTTTTTGTTAGATGACATGTCGAGCATGTACAATAAGTTTCTCATATATCCTTATTATTTGTAGTAGTGATAAGTGAGATTGTTTCCATAGGGATTTAGCAAGCTTCTTTAGGAAAATGTCTGTTAATAGTTTGTATTTTTTCCTTTAATTTAATTAAAATGGGAATTAAAAATCACTAATTCAAAACTATAATAAATAACGAAACTAATTAAACTAACTTAATTAATCAATTCAAACTCACTAATATTCAAATCAAATCAAATCAATAATAAATAAATATCTAAACAAACATCTAGAACAACAAAACAATAATCCATTTTGCATCAAAACATATTACTTAAATCATTCATGAGCATACTTTTTATAAAGTATTCTAGATCATTGAACTCTAATTATTAGTAAATAGACAACCCTTATCGAGCCATTAATTCTCCTTATATTAATGGAAAAGTCACATTCTAATTTTATTGAATTAATCTTTCAAAAACTCAAAGAAATTAACTTTAGGTAATAAAATCGAATTACGTTCTATAAAAATTTTGAACTACTAAACCTTATACCTTTGAAAAGCCACTTCAAAATTAAATTTAGATCTCAATCCATCTAGGACATCTAAATGGTAAAAGACCTTAAACAATCCTAGTTACTACTTCAAACTAGATATTGAATCCAAATATCATAATAAACATTCTAGACTATGCATGCAATATAAAGTCTCATGATTATATCCGTAAATAATAATCTATTAAATCAATAAATTGAAGAAGACGATTGGTTTAAAGCATTAAGGACAAAATCATCTCATCATGATTACATAACAAAATAGATCAAGTCCAAGTTCGAACTTTAGATTAATAAACTACTAACTCATAATCATAATAAACATCACAATAAAGTAAATAAAAGATATAGATAAATAACTCTAAATAAATACTTTGAATCTTCAAATCGTTTCGAAAAGCAATGAACAATAAATCTAAAAAGTAAAACAATAAACTATGGCTCCAAGAGTAATGAAATATTAATCTAAATACTCAAGAGCAATTGATTTCATAGCCCCAGGGTCATATATATAATATTCTAGGTAGTACATATCCCAAACTAACTCAGCCACTCGTGGTTATCTAAAATTCTCAAAATCGAACCCAAAAATTCATCATCGATTCCACTTATAACTCAAATCGCTGGTTAAATCCTTGAAAAAGTGTTTTTGTGCTCCATCGATTTGTTCGATGATTTACATGTAAAACCCAAATTGCTGCCAAATTGCCAGCGGTTTTTTCTAGTTCTCTTCCGATTTGCAAGTGATTCATCGTGTATCTCTTCCACTAGATTGAATCTTTCATTTTCTTCCATTTTTCATCCATTTCATCACATATTTCAATTATTACCTGTAATAACAAAAACAAGAGAAAACCCAGTGTAATAGCCTTTTACATCAAAAATTACCCTTAAACACACTATAAAATACTATCTAATTATTAACTTATCAAATACCCTAAACTTAGTACTTTGATGTCTCAAGCAAATGAATACTCTCCAAAATATTTTCTCTCTTCTTCCCTCGTTCTGGTTGCATTATTACTTACTCTTATTCTTAAACAAAAGTGATAATCAAATAGAAACGTATTACCCTCATAAAAATGAAAATTATGATAGAATAGAAAGATTTAAAGAACAACCCCTTATTTGAGAACTCAACCTTTTTTTATATAGGAATTCTTTCTCACATTTTTTCCACCACTAGATTCCCTGCTCCATTTCCTTTAGAATATGTGAGTCTCTCTCTCTCTCTCTCTCTCTCTATATATATATATATATATATATATTTAAAATCTCTTGTTAGCTCTTTTCACTTTCACTATAGTTAATGATGTATTCTTTCCAACTAAGTAAAGTTTTATTGGCTGATTTCCTATTTCTTCATTTAATTGTGGCTTAAGTTCTTTTCATAATATATATAAACTTATATAAAATATTTGATCAATAATCTTTGTAAAACAAGATTCTTAGAAATCTATCTTTTTATCTTGTACTTTCATTTTGATATTCTACCCATTATAATGTCTAACAAAAAGCAATCAATTTCCTTTGAACTCCTCTAGTGTATACACAATCTAGCTTAAATCAAATAGGATATAATAATTCCCTTCTATCATAAACTTTCTATTTTCATAGGTAATAAAAATATTTCACTTCTATAAAAACCCAAATTATATTTAATTCATATTTCCATCTGAATAAAGTAAAATAAAGAAATATTACCTGTATTTTCAAAAATTTAAAAATCTCAATCAACTTTGAACATTGAATAAGTAAATTCTACCTCTCAAGTCTTCCATACTTTGCTTCTTTATGATCCATTTCACTTAAATACCCCCAAACTCATCTAAACCTTGTCCTCAATGTTTGAAAACTAAGTCGGGTTTCCAACAAAGCAAATATACCTTGTGAAGCATAAACGAACTAAATAAAATAAAATAATGAAATAAATAAGTTATCACAAGAATGAGTTTAATGATTTAAGAAAACATGACAAATACATAAATTCCCAAACATCGTAGTAATTTTCTTCGACGTATCAAATCTCCCATTGTCTTATTTATCTATATTGAATTACAATTTATAATATCACAAGGGACGAGAAGTTTTATATAACCAAGATTTATTCCAGTTTGATTTCATTTTCTATATCGTATTTAATATAATGAAAAGTCTTAATTTTCATTGCATTTAATATTTGTTTTACTTTCTTATTTGATATACAATTGTGTTTATCAGGAATTAGACGAAGAAGATGTTGGATCTAGTTAAGGGCTTTGTTAAATTTAATAACTCTGATATAGTTTGGTATCAGAGACTGGTCAGAGCCTACTCTAAAGGTTAAGGTAATTAAGTCTGATACAGTTTGGTATCAGAGGTCACTTCAGAGAATAACCTATTAGTTGGAAATAATGATAAATTTGATTCAGTTAGTTATCAAAGTTTAAAGTTATTGGCTCTGATATACCTTGGTACCATACCGTAAGTTTATTAACTTTGAGAGTTGTCTCGAGTTATAAAGAAGCTTAGGACGTAATAAACGATTTTATCGTGATTTTGGGGGGTAACCAAAAGATATAAGATTGAGATAAGTTATTTGTTGTACTTTATTATATCTACATGGTAGATATAAAGTTATATCTTTTCTGAATGATGATAAGATGGTTGAAGTCCATCCATTTCTTATGATATGAGAAAGCATCGAAGGTAAGAGTTTAAGAGAATCTTAACCTCAAGGAGTTTCAAAAAGGAAAGACAAAAAGAAAATTTACAAAGATGAAACTAAAATCTTCTCCTATTAACTATTGTCAATGGTCTTTATTCTTACTGATATTATTAGAAAAATAATAGTCAGTGAAGAAGTATCTATTGGATTTAGACCTTGAAACGTATATTAGAAGAATATAATTTATGAAATAAGAGAATACTGAATGACTTTAGGGGCGACTCAAAGATGGTAAGCCATTTTGAGACGTGATTTAATACTATTATTAAGACTAGAATGAAAATAATAGAAGTTATTCAGTAAATAAAATAATTGTTAATGATAAAAAGTGAACTTGAGGTTAAGAAACCACTAATGCATTTATACTTCGTAAATTGTTATGAAATAGAAATTCTAGATATGGTGTGGATCTATATTAGAATGACAAGCAAAATAGTTGGATAATGAAATGTGAAAAAGAGAATTTAAACTGGTGAAACTAGAAGATAGTTTAATCCATAACATAGTAATGAGTTGGTAAGATATCCCAGTGTAATGTTTTATACTGGTATAGTCTAAATTGGGAAGAATGAGTTATGAATGAATCTAAGGATTTGAGGAATTGAAGGAATAATGTGTGATTGCGAGAATGAATATTCATTGCCTAATATTGACAACTCACTCTGATAATAAAGTTCAATCAGTGGTTCTCAAGAGTTTGTTGAGATCTAGCTATCACAATGGTATGATCAGAGTTAAGGATATATTTAAAGATGATTTCAGATGGTTGTTGGATCACTTTAAAATGGATGGTGGAAACCATTAGAACTTACCATAACTCATGCTATGTTCATGAGTAAAGGGTGTCTAGTTTTGAAACCCTATTTTAATGAAGTTGTTATTATATTATCAATAATAACTTGGAATCTTTGAAGACTTAGAAGGTGCACAGGTATTACGACACAAAAAATGTAACTCATGACAGTAAATTGGTCCAAACCAGATTTTGTAAGTGCCAATACTAAGTTTTAAAGGTTAATTACTTGTATGAATGTTGAATATTAATAGAAAATCAAGGGATTTGACTAGGAGTGAGACAATATGAAATTTTCATATATTCAACACAAAGGTAAAAGAGAAAAGTAATCTTTAAATAATTGAACATTACAAATGATTGATAAAGGGATCTCTATGATCATTGTGGAATTTATTCAGTTAACTCAAGTATGAGGATTGTTGTAAGCTAAAATTAGATATAAGGATGCCTTAGAAGAGGTTGAATTATAATTTGACTATAATGTTTGCTTGATTGTACCTGAACTATAGAAAAAATTAGAGGATCGTCCTAAGACTTCTCATTTAGGTAGAATTGTGTGTTGACATAATAAAACAAGATTGTAGCTTATGCTTCTATATATAGTTCAAAACATTTGAGAGGAACTATTGAAAATTGATAATCTTGAGATAGCTATTTGGTAGTTATACCAAATACGGAAATGCATCACTTGTAAATAAGAGGAAAGGTTTGTTGAGAATCTTCGAAGAATCATTAAAAGACAATCAGGAGGTATACATACCAGTGGATTGGTATAAGTAGTGAATTTCAAAGTATAGAAGTTTGAAAAGTGGAATTGTCAAAATGATAGAAATGGAAGGTGAGATTGATACCTTAAATTTCTCTAATATTAGAAATTCAATTTGAAACATCACTCATTAAGGTGATTGTGTTGACAATATCTTGAATAGGAAAAGGACAAAGGACATAATTATGATAAAAACTGCTCAGTAATATCTCTTTAGTGAGATATGTAATGATGAATAATTAAAGTCTTGTGTAGACACATCATCAACTGAGTTGTCTGGGTTGGTAACTATAACGCTATTCTTTAGAG
The DNA here is from genome assembly GCA_039657365.1 of Stephania yunnanensis. Lineage (NCBI taxonomy): Eukaryota > Viridiplantae > Streptophyta > Magnoliopsida > Ranunculales > Menispermaceae > Stephania > Stephania yunnanensis. The sequence goes on along the minus strand of CM077589.1, from coordinate 19,362,970 downwards.
CTCAGATTGGAGCTATGCTAATAATGATTAATTGAGTGGTCCATTGTTGAAGAAATATATTAATATAATCTAGGAAGTCAAAGTTTGACTACTAGTTATTGGTATTCTATATGGATAATCTAATATCAGAAAATTGAGCATATAAAGAAAGTTCTTGAAACTCAAATAAAAAAGTGAGGCAAAAATGTTATGATAATCTCATGAATTTCTTTAAAGTATTCATTCAGGCGAAATAAAAAATCATTGTAATAAGAATGAATTATTGGTGAATAGAATGAGAGTTGACTATGTCAATTTTATAAAGAAATATGAGATATACAAGCAAGTCAAAACTGAGTATTATTAACCTGGAAGGTTATAATATTCTTGCCTTATATGAATGAGATTTCATGCTTAGAAATTTATGATGATGATTCATGTGAGTTTAGCTGACACATCATCAACTGAGAGAGCTAGTACTAGAGTTACTAATTGGCTTTTCTATACTCAGATTCAGGCTGAATCGAAGATGATTTAATAGGTGATGGATTGTAAGAAAACGTATCAGGAATATATAGCGCGTCAAAGGTTAGCGGCTAGTGTAGATATTCCTGATTGATCAGTTTGTGATGAAGGTGTTCTACGGTTATGTGATACATTGTGAATTCCAACTTAGGATCTATTGAAGCAAGAGTTGCTACGGGAATCTCATAGATCTCTTTACTTTATTCATCCAGGTGGCACTAAGATGTATCATGATATTAAGCATGTTAATTGGTGGCATGGGATGAAGACTAATATTGTTGAGTGTGTAAAGATATATCAGATACATCAGCAAGTTAAGGCTAAGCATAGAACACTTGGATGGTTTTTGCTTACTACCAGTTCTTGGATGGAAATGAAATCATATAATGATGCATTTTGTTTCCAGTTTACCTATGAGTCAGCATAAACATGACGTTAAATGGATTATAGTTAACAGGTCAACGAAGTCTATGCATTCCTTGCCAGTCTCCATGTGAAATCCTGAAGACCAATTTTGTGAGATGTACGTACATGAGGTGTTGAGATTTCATGAAGTTCTAGTGTCGATTACTTCGGTTAGAGATTCGAGATTCATACCCAGACTGTGGAGTGAATTGCAGAGATAGCTAGGAACTGTTTTTAACCTCAGGACGGTATACCATCCATAGACTAATAGGCAACCTGAGCAATTGATATAGGTGCTAGAGGATATGCTTCAAGTTTGTGTCTTAGATTTTGGTGGTAAATGGAAGAAATGCATTCCTCTGTGTCAGTTCTTTTGTAATAATAGCTTTCAGGCTAAATATTAGAATGGTCCTTTTAGAATTGATTTAGAACTACATAGAAAGAATTCAGCAGATTCACTAGTGTTTGACTATGGCATAGTTATAATAGAAGAGATATGCAGATAAATATCATAGGTTTTTAGAGTTCTCAAAGGACAATCGTGTTGAGATGAAAGAGTTACCTATGAAAGGATTGTATAGGTTTGGATTGTGAGGTAAGCTAGATCCAATGTACATTAGGCTATTCAGAGTCTATGAAAGGATTAGTCATGTTGCTTATAGATTAAAGTTGCCTCCTCAGTTACATGGAGTTCATAATGTTTTCCACGTGTCTATACTTTGCAAAATAGAGACTCAATTCACTTCAAGGATTGATTGGAATGAATTTGATCTTCGAAAAGACTTATCTTACGACGAGCAGGCAATTCAGATACTTGATCATAAGATTGAAAGGCTGAGAACCAAAGAGATCCTATTGGTTAAGGTGAAATGGAAATTTCACGGAGATGAGAAACTAACCTAGGAGTGGGAATCTTATATGAAGGAGTTGTTTCTATTTCTCTTTAAGACTACAGGTAATTTTATGTTTACTTTAATTTCGAGAAGGAAATTGCTTTAAATTGGGGAGACTTTAGCGACCTATTACCTTATGCGAGTGATTAGTGTTAATTCAAATCCTAAATAACGTGAGTTAGGCTCATGGTTAAGTTTGGCATACCTCGATTAGCGTATGCGTGGGTTTGTGTTTATTTGGAATGTTTATTGAATTTATAGGGTGTTATATAAAAAGAGAATTTCTATACAAGCCAATAATCGAAAAATACATATTTAAACTATTAATAGCCGATACACCAAGTACACCCAATAACACTCGTAGGGATGTTCGATGAATTTATTGGCGAGAAAACACGTGCGACATATATATTTATATATATTTGATATATAAATATATATATTAAAAATATAAGTTTGGTTTGAATCATATGGACCATTGGATTGCCTCGACATGAGTGTAAGTGTTGATGGTGTTAAAAATTATGTCGCTTTAAGGAGGAGTGTCATTTTAACACATCAATCACTTGATAAGCCTCAAGTAGTGTGATGCGTATTTCGAGAAAAATCTCTATATATAAATCCAAAAGCTTTAAGTTTATCCTCACTATTCATTGATTAATCGAGAGAAAGTAAGAGAACAGCTGAGGGTTTGATTATGAGGAGTGTATAAGGAGAGGATTATCCACTAAATCGAAGTGATCAAACTATTGTTAGATTAGAGATCATCATCTTTGTAAGCAGGTTTTTGAGTTTTAAGTTAAACTCATAGGTAGGAGATGATTGCTTTGAGAATTGTTGTTGTTGATGATTTTAAATTGATTTATACCTCATTAGAGGTCTTCCCAAATGTTTTGGGAGAGTTATAGAGGTTGTTTAGATGATTTGGTAATGAAACAGTGGCTACTGCCCTATTCACTATCCTGATAGTGCAGGGTGGAGCGTGCTCCATGTAGTAAAGGGGCGCACTCAATGTAGCAGAGGAACATGCTCCCTTCATCAATTAGGAAGAACCCAGTTAGTGAAGTAGGCCCCACCAATTGAGGGAGCGCACTCCCATCCTAGAAAACAAAAACTCTGCCGTACTTTGGTTAGAATTTTGTGAGGTCATAGCTTCTGATTTAAGGGAAACATAGGGAACTTGACCTATATTGATCACAAATGGTTTGTGATAGGTGTTGGATCAGCTAGAAAGCGTGAGTAACATAAAAAGTTAGAGAATTTCTTAACAAAAACCTAAACTGAGGTAAGTATGGATTCGCTTATTTATCAATATTACCTAGATATGTTAGTATATGTAGTTCATATTATTTATGGACTGAATGGGGGGACTATGTACAATGGATGTTTTACTAAATGGAAAACAATGTGTAATGTGATCCACGAGAGTAACTCATAGAACTGAGACTAGGTTTTATAGGATGCAAGGTTGATCTCCTATCCTATATGTAAGTTTTACTCAGTTTGTGTGGGTTACATATTTACTAGAGGGTTTTGGATAGAACCATTGGACATTAATGGATTGGCTAGACAACATATTGGCCAATGTGTTGGTCTAGCAATCACATTAATGGTGTTAGTGGGTAATCGACCTAGTTTTACAAATTAAATGAGAATCACATTGTAATAATCATTGACTAACAGACTTGCATTGGTTATTTACTGAATTATATGCTTTTCATAATCTCGTTAGTTAACATTGGTGCATATTGTTATTGCATAATATTTTAGATTATTATATGGAATGTTGATGGCTTTGCGAATCCTTACTTGCTAAGCAAATCGGAATGCTCACCGCAAATAATCGTTCTGGAATAATGACAAGCGCTGCGACTATGGGATAAAAAAAGATTTAGTAGTGTCGATCTTCTCTTCAAGGTAATGAATCTCCCTTTGTCTTATATATTTTTATTGAATTATAGTCTTATGATATCACAAGGGATGGGAGGTTTTTTATAACCGAGATTTATTTCGATTAAATTTGGTTTTGTATATCATATTTAATATCGAGAAAAGTTTTAACTTCCGCTACGTTCAATATTTGTTTTAGGTTGATATTCATTATACAATTATGTTTATCAAGAGATAAAAGGAGAGGAAATTGGTTCTAGTTAAATCTGGTTGGGTTACCAGAGTTTAATTAGAGTTTCATGCCGAGTATTGCCCTAATTAGGACAAGGGATGCTACTAATGTATTGAATCAAATTGTCATGCCAAGTATAAAGATAAGCATTAGTCCTCAAGAATTAAATAATCCATTGATTTTCATGTAGATGATCCAAAATTGAGGTACCTAGGCAAGATGAGTATGTAAATGGTGTCATTCATGGTCAATTATTGGGCAAATTAAGGACATTAGATGTCTTAAAATGAAGAAATGAATGTAGATATGTGGCTACATTCTAAATCAACATCAATATGTTTATATATAAACACCAACTTGGGAATGCTTCACATAAGAGCTGAAAAATTGTCCAGAGAGGTTTGAGAAAATAGAAACTTAAGAGTACTATAACGGCTCGTTTTAGTAATGCCATTATTTATTTTGTAATTTTAGATTTGGATGCCAGATCATATCTACGTGGACTCTGCGGGTAGGCTAGGCACACAACGACCTAGGTACACTTGTAAATTGTGTATTGAATTGCTTATTTGTGATGCATTTTATGAATATATTTACTAATACATTGTATGTGTGAATGTTTTATGGTTATATCGTGCAAGATTGTGTGATGGGTAGTCACCTTGAAATACATGTCAACACAAGTATTGAGAGGCAAATTATGGGTACACTAGAAAACTCAACAAATTCATGATACATTTACTAAGTGATCAAATAAAATGGGTAATGTAACCATATGTTAAGTCAATCGAGTTAGAAAAATAAGCTATGGCAAGCTACGAAATGCGTGTCGAAATGCGAGGCATCGGGTACCGATTAGCCAAAGGTTAGTGGGACTATAAGTTAGTTAATTCTGGTCAATAGAAACAATAACCATATGTTAATGAGGGTTAATGTAATGTCAATAAATCAAACGATAATAAGCCTTCAGTTTGATTTAAATAATGTAGACCTTAGATGGACATCTAGATGAACCTAGTGAATGAAACTAGGAAAGTAGTGGGTTACTAGAGTCATTAAGTTGTGGTGAAAGAATGAATAGATACCACAAGATAATCCTCGAGATACGCATAGCACACTTGATCCTAACCAAACATATATATATATATATATATATATATATATATATATATATACCAAATGAGTGGGATTTACTCATCCCCACTAACTCCATCACATGCAATCCTTAAAAAAACCAGAGATGAAGAGGGGATTCAAGCTGGAATTTAACCATTTTAGAGGAAAATTCAAGTGATTAAATTAAGGCAATCCTCATCTTCATCTTCTACTCTATCAAATGAACCCAATTTGTGTATTTTTGGTGAAATTCGAATTTGATTGTTAGATCCCTGGTTTTTGATGAAAACTTGATGAATTATATGTATGGTGATCATTTGTATTGAGGATTTATCACTGGTTTTGTAGGAATTGAGATTTTTAATGAATTTGGAAAAGCTAGTGAATGTATGAGATAGAATGGTTTTGATATAAATGATGTTGTTTATTCAATTTAAATGATGCTTTGAGGTCACTATTGAGTGGAAAGTGTGTAAACCAGGTTAGGTTAGCTAATCAGCATGGGAAGGATAACATTCTCAACTTGAGAATTATGTCACAAAGGGTAATTAACAAGCTTACTAGGCTGGTTAGCATGCTAATCATTCTAGGCTCTCAACTATTTTTCGAAATGAAGAACCATAGTGTGCTAGATTGATTCCCTAGCGTGCTAACTCCACCTAACAAGCTAGGAAGACCCATTAGTGCGCTAATAACAATTGAAAAATGAACATTACTTGCTATTTTGATGGTTTCCAATTTAATACACATCTAAACATTTGTAAACAACCTAAACTCATAAAATTAGAGTTCAGGGACTTAGTGGATTATAGCTCTGTGTCGGGGAGCTTGTCGGGTCAGATACAGGAGTTCGGGGAGGCCGAAGAGCAGTTTGAGGTTTGTAAAGCCCAATTAAAGAATTCTAAGTATTTGATTCTGTTTTTTATTCCATTTTTATTATTTCCTGTTGTTTCCACTATTCCATTCCGTTACTTGGATGTGGGTTGAGTTTACTCCCTCGGATTCTACATAATGTGTTCATGATGCGCTAGATTGTAGTACGTGTGACTCGACCATCAATAAATGGAAACTCGAGCTTGCCCTTGGTGCACGGATCGATGACTTAATAGATTTAGCCAGCACTGCGAGGGACCAGGTGTTAGGCCAGTTGGGTCTGTCTACTGGTGGGAATCGGGTAACTCGAAGCAAGATTTAGTCCATTTGAAATGAACACATACACATTTGTTTAGCTTATATTTTCTCTATTCATGTGATGAGCCAATTACAGTTGCCTGTCTTTTACATTTCGCATGTTTACTTAACAGTATTTCTTGCACTTCCTTAGTTCATCATCCAAATGCTCAGAGGGGTTCCTTGGGATTTTACTTACTAGACTCATCATTTATCTTTTTGTGAAGATTGAGTACATATCCTAGTACCAGTAAGGGCAAGGGGATCTAGATGACTACAAATATATTACTGCGATAGTGGTATCATCTAGGGCACCCACTCTGCAGGACATATTTGATAAAGCTTTGGCACACAAGACCTACTTGATGCAAAAAGATAACAAATGTGTGACTGGGACTATGCAATAGACTGGATAGAGTTCTTACCCAGATCGAAGGCCGAAGAGACAAATGGATCATCTGGATAGAGGTTGGAGGTATAAAATATGAGATAGGGACTGCAGGGATGATCACTGGGACAGTCAGTTCTAGTATGAAAAGAGACAACTGGTTCATGCCATCGCACTAGCACCGGTCGATCAGCATAGGCCACATCCATAATTGTACAATCACGCTGAAAATCAAGGGGGACATGATAGGGGTTAGATAGACTAGTCAGGGTCAAGATCTGGTGACAACCATACTAACACGCAAGATAGATGTATATGTCATCGATGTGGTCGGCGGGGACACTTGAGGGTAGACTGCAAAGCACTATCTTCACCACTACGAGAGCCAAAGAGAGGGCCCATGTGGTAGCGCAGACGAACGTTGGAGCTACCAAACAGCTCATCGAGGGTACGTTACATATTTTTAGTAGACCTATGCATGCTATGTTTGATTCAGGTAGTACTTTGTTCTTCATTGCTGGGCGGATTATTGGAGTGTTAGGGTTGGTTTGAAAACTACTAGACATACACCTTGTTCTCAGTACAGCTGCTGGGGACAAGATATACCCTAACCGAATATGTAGAGACATGATGATAGTGGTTGACGGACATCAGCTACAGAAAAATCTTCGAGTGTTAGAGTACTTAGAGTTTGATACACTTCTCAAAATGGATTGGTTGTCACCCTATCATACACGGGTAGATCGTTTTGGTAAGAGAGTTGAGTTTATGATTCCTGTGATATCAGAGTTCTCACTTGTTGGATTTACGACTAACTTACTTATCACTAGCTACAGTAAAAGAGATAGAGGCACTTTTAGCTATAATGGAGTCGGAGGTTAGGACTAAGGTCATGATTGATGATGGTCAGATAGTTAGAGATTTTATCGACGTATTTCTGGATGATTTACTATGATTGCCACAGCCACAAGATATTGATTTTATCATCGAGCTAATACCATGGACTCAACCGATCGCTAGCAGACCTTATACGATGTCACTATCGAAACAGGAGGAGGTTAAGCGATAACTTGATCATTTCTTAGAAAAGGGTTTCATCCACCCTAGTATGTCACCTTGGGGAGCTCCAATGTTGTTTGTGAAGAATGATGGTTTGATGAGGATATGCATAGACTATAGGAAGCTAAATCAAGTGAAAGTTAGGAACTGTTACCCACTTTCTAGGATAGACGATCTGTTCAACCAGTTTGTAAGCACCAGATTCTTCTTGAAGATTGACCTATGCTCACGTTATCATCAGTTAAGGATTTGAAAGGAGGACATCCAGAAGACCACTTTTAGCATGAGATACAAATTGTTCAAGTTTACATTCATGTCATTCGGGTTGACTAACGCCCCAATAATCTTTATGGGTTTGATGCACGGGGTCTTGAAACCATATTTGGATAGATTTGTCATAGTCTTCATCGATGATATTTGATTTACAGCCATACTTATGAGGAGCACGAAAAACATTTCAAGGTAGTGTTGAAGACACTGAGAGAGCACAAATTATACGCTAAGTATAGTAAGTGTGACTTATGGGCGAGTCCAGTTCAATTTTTAGGACAAGTCATCAACGATCAAGGTATCTATATGGATTCAGATAAGATTCGAGCTATCATTGACTGGAGGATGCCTGAGTCTATTGCTAATATTCAGAGTTTTTCGAGACTGGAAGGATATTATTGGCAGTTCATACATGACTTTTCCTCGATTGGAGTGTTGATGACGAGACTGACCAACAAGGATGTTAGATTTGATTGGTTAGAGGAATGTGAGTAGGTTTTATGTGAAATGAAGAGGAGATTGACTTATGCACCAGTATTGAGATTGCCAAAGCTGGGCAAGACTTTGTCGGTTTACACAGATGCATCAGGCATTGGTCTTGGATGCTTGTTGATGTAGGAGGGTAGACCAGTTACATACCTGTTCAGATGGTCATGAAGGGAAATGTCTAGTGCATGACTTGGAGCTTGCAATAGTTGTCTTTATACTGAAGGCCTATCTCTAGAGATTCATGTTATACACAGACCACCGAGTCTGCGCTATATTTTTACTCACAGAGATTTGAATATGCGTCAGAGGAGATGGCTTGAGCTGCTGTAGGACTAAGACTTTACTATTGAGTATCACCCTAAGAAAGCGAACGTCGAAACAGATGCATTAAATAAGAGCGGGATTGATAGCCATATAGTTTTATGACATATGACACACGAGCATGGCTTATTGCGAGTGGCATCAGTTATGTGCATGACAGAGGTATCTACTATGGCTGAGCAACAAATTTGTTGTTAGATGAGAGTTTCGAGCGTATCGATTGAACGAGTTGCCGAGTGTTATAGAATTGATGGGCTTTATGAGCAGTTCAGTGGTCAGGCTCGGGATTCGGAGTGTATTGATTGGGTAGAGATGACGGATTAGTGCTTGTGACACCTGTGGAGGTTATGGATACCTGCAGATTATGAGATATTGGATGGGATTTTGGAGGGCACACACCGATCTCGCTACACATTTCATCCAGGTCGGACCAAAATGAATCATGACTTGAGGTGATTATTCTGGGGGCCAGGGATGAAGCCTGACGTGGGAGCATATGTCGAGAGTTGTCATATCTGCCAGTAAGTAAAGCCTGAGCACTGGAGATCGGGTGGACTATTATAGCGCTGCCTATTCCATAGTGGAAATGGGAGCACATCACCATGAATTTCATCAGTGGACTACTGCAGACATTGAGGCGTCACGATGTATTTTGGGTTGTAATTAACAAGTTGACGAAATCGGTTCACATCATTCTGGTTTCGATGAGATACACGTTCCTACAACTGAGCATATTGTTTGAGCATGAGATTATTAAATTGCATGGGGTGCTAGTCTCTATTATGTCAGACAGAGATCTCAAGTTTTCTTCGAGAATCTAGGAGGCTATGTAGGAGTAGTTTGGCACCAGGTTGTAGTTTAATATAGCTTACCATCCTCAGATCGATGGATAGTCAGAACGATTGATAGAGATTTTGGAGGATATGTTTAACGCTTGTATATTGCAGTTTGGAGGTTCGTGGGAGGATTATTTATCTTTGAGTGAGTATGCATATAACAATAGCTATCAAGCGAGTATCGGGATGCCATCGTTTAAGGCACTATATGGGAGGCCCTATAGATCCCCTGCGTGTTGGGCAGAGCTAGAAGATACAGTGACTATTGGGCTTGAGATATTGGTTGAGCATACATAGAAGATTGGGCAAATTCATTAGAGAATCTGATCCATACAAGACAGGTAGAAGAAATACGCAGATAGGTATCTATAGGGAGGGCAACATGGTATACCTAAAAATTTCTCCTTGAAAAGGGTAACAAAGATTTGGGATTAAGGGGAAACTGACACCGACGTGTATTGAACCATTCAGTGTCGCAACACGGGTTGGCAGTGTCTTATATCGGTTAGAATTACCTGCCGAGTTAGCTAGGGTTAATCCAAAAGCTCATATCTCTGAACTAAAACTAGTTAGGTCAGGACCGAGACGAATGGTTGATTTGGGATAGATTGAGGTTCAACCTGACATGACTTATGAAGAGCGGCCGATAGGAATTCTTGACTGCAGACTTCAGGTTCTCAATAACGGGGGGTTCTCTAAGGTCTTAGTTCGTTGGCAGCATCATGGGACAAAGAAACTCTTATGGGACCTCGAGTTGACTATGCGGGAGTGTTAACCTCAGCTATTTCATGGTCAACGTTTAATTTATATTTAAATTTTGAGATAAAATCTCCTTTAGTTGGGAAGAAATGTAATGGCCCATTTTATTAATGTCGTCATTTATTTAGTAATTTCATATTTGGACGCCAGCTAAGATCCACATGGATGTCATTGATAGGCTAGGACACACATCGACCCAGGTACAATAGTAAATTGCTCGTTGAATTGCTTACTTGCGATTCATTTTATGAATTCATTTACTAATACATTGCACGTGTGTATGTTGTATTGTCATATCATTCAAGATTGTGTAACGGGTAATCACCTCGAAATGCGTGTCAACATGGGTATTAATAGGCGAATTATGGGTACACTAAAACTGGACAAATTCATGATAAGATTACTAAGTGATCAAATAAAATGGGTAATGTAACCATAGGCTAAGTCAATTGAGTTAGAACAATTGGCTATGGCATGCCTCGGAATGCATGTCGAGATGCGAAGCATTTGGTACCATGTCATCGAAAGTTAGTGGGACCATAAGTTGGTTAGTTTTGGTCAATGAAAACACTAACCATATGTAAATTAAGCCTAATGTAATGTCAATAAATGAAATGATAATAAGCCTATAGTTTGATTTGAATAATGTGGACCTTAAATGGACATCTAGATGAACCTAGTGAGTGAAACTAGGAAAGTAGTTGGCCATTGGTGCCATTAAGTTGTGGTGACAGCATGAATATAGATCACAAGATAATCCTTAAGATACGCATAGCACACTTGATCCTAACCAAACATATGTATATCAAGTGAGTTGGATTTACTCATCACCATTAACTCCATCACATGAAATCCTGAGAAAAATAAGAGAGGAGTAGGGGATTCAGGTTGGAATTCAACCAATTTGGAGGACAATTCAAGTGATTAAATTGAGGTAATCCTCACCTTCATCTTCTACTCTATCAAATAAATCCAATTTTGTGTATTTTTAGTGAAATTCAAATTTAAGGGTTAGATCCCTGGTTTTTGATGAAAACTTGATGAATTATATGTATGATGATCATTTCTATTAAGGATTTACCACTGGTTTTGCATGAATTAAGATTTTTGATGAATTTTGAAAAACTAGTGAATTCATGGGATTGAATGATTTTGATCTAATTAATAAAGTTTATTCAATTTAAATGATGTTTATAGTTCACTATTGAGTGGAGAGTGTGCAATCTAGGTTAGATTAGTTAATTGAGATATGAAGAACAAAATTCTCGACTTGAGAATTATGTCACAGAGGGCAATTAGCATATTAACTAGGCTAGTTAGCACGGTAATCATTCTGGGCTCTCAATTGTTTTTCAAAATGAAGAATAATAGCCTGCTAGATTGATTCCCTAGCACGCTAACTCCACCTAGCATGTTAAGAAGACCCATTAGCGCTAATGACAGTTGAAACTTAATCATTAAGGGATGTTTTGATGATTTCCAACTTGATACACATCTAAACACTTGTAAACAACCTAAACTCATAAAATTGGAATTCAGGGACTTAGTGGACCATAGCTCGGTGTTGGGGAGCTTGTCCGATTGGATATGGGAGTCTGGGGAGGTTGAAGAGCAGTTTGATGTTTGTAAAACCCAATTGAAGAAATTTGAGTATTTGATTCTGTTTTTTATTCCATTTTTATCATTTCTTGCTGTTTCTACTATTCCATTCCATTACTTGGACATGGTTTGAGTTTACTCCCCTGGATTCTAAGTAGTATGTTCATAATGCGTTAAATGGTAACACATGTGACCCGACCCTCGGTCAATGGCAACCTAAACTTGCCTTTGGTGCAAGTATCAATGACTCAATGGATTTGTCTAGCACCACGAGGGACCAGGTGTTGGGCTAGTTAGGTGCGTCTACTGATGGGAACCTAGTGACCCGAAGTACAATTTGGTCCATCAAGAGCGAAGACACACATTTATTTAGCTTATATGTTATTTAATCATGCAATGAACCAATTAGATTTGCTTGTCTTTTACATTCTGCATGTTTACTTGATAGTATTTCTTGCACTTCCTTACTTTATCATGCGAATGCTCATAGGGGTTCCTTGGAATTTTACTTATTGGAATCGTCATCTGTATTTTTGTGATGATTGAGTGTAGATCCTAGTATTAGTAGAGGCAAGGGGATCCTAAGCGACTACATCTGATTGCCCTCCATCGATGACCTACTAGTACGTTCTTATTTTGATATTTTGTATTATTTTGGGTATTGGAAGACATGAGTGACACTGTACTTGTATATATACACTATTTTATGGTATTATCGACTATATACAGAGTACTTTGTCGGGTTTTTCCCAGTTGGACATGCTCTTATGAGTAATGCTTATCATGCTAATTTAATACTTTTATTGCATCTATTAAGACTTCCACTGACTTAATGTTAACTTGTAAAATACAAACAACTAGCATGGCTAGGACTCGAATAAACTACAAATAGTTGAACTTAAGGAACTTTAAATACTTAAAGAAATAACTTAAGAAAATATGTGTAATCAACTAATTAAATCATTAACATACACGTGGACACGATAATAGAGACATGAGGTGAGTGGGCAGGTGTTGGACACGTGTACCTGGGCACACTGGGCAAGGAGTGCATGGAGAGACGACATACCGAGGTGGCCTTAGGGCACGGGACGGCCACAGTTCAATGGAATTTGAGGGAGAATTTAAGTTATACGGTTAGTGCTTGAGGATTCATTAATCAAGCTAGGTAAGCCATCACTCCTTTTCCATCACCTTCACACAACATGATCTCAATGCATACCCAATTTGGGGTTTAATCTTCAAACGAATTTCATCACTATTTTCTAGTTTAAGAGAAGTGTTTTGATCGATTAAGCCAAGAAAGCAAGGTTTTAAAATTGTTTTTCTACTTTAATAGGTGTTGTTGAAGTTCATAGATGAATGCATGAGTTATTGGGAAATTGATGATAAATAATTATTGTGAATGTTCTCCACTATTTTTAGAAGTGTTGTGTTTCCCATATGAGGAAATGGTAGGGTCGACAGAGTACAGGACTATCACACCCCACCTAATTAGGGCATCTGACCAGCCTATATAACATTAATCCCCTAATAATCTAGTAAGCTTTAACCTATTCGTCGATAAATAAACCAAATCTCAGTCTCGTAATCACCTAATAATAAACTTTATCAACCTTAAAGGATCCTAAAAGTTAATTTAAAACTTAAATTTTGTTTCGATTGATTGAATAATCCTCAGGATTCCTTATAACTTTTCAGCATCACCTTCTTTGTTTCTAAACCTATACCGAAAAATTTAGCCTTCAAAAATCTTGAAACGAAACCTACTCAAAATGATGGAATTTTCGAAGGACCCACAATCCCCCTCATTACAATATAATTCATCGAAACATATATATATCCATTCCAACCTAGTTTCGAACAGTTAAAATGATTTCAAATCTTAAACAACCTTAAACCTAGATCCCAAAGTATTTTCGATTCACCAAATTCATTATAAATGTTCAAAACACCAACTTATATCACGCATGAACCAAAAACCCATTTATACAATATAATATATCAAAAATATGTACATAAAGAAAAGAAAACCCAAGAGCTTCTCATTTCCTTTCTCGCTGTTAGACCATGCAATCGCCAACATTAATAAAATGATTTCAAACAAGTAAATCCCACACTATCGAGTACACCTATAATAATCAAATGCATTATATTCTAAGAACTTAAACAAATTGTAATATCGTAAGGAATCATAGATATACAAATATGAAATCCCTCTCGTTTCTGTTGATTGACCACAATCAGATGATGTTTTTCAAAAGTGGTGGGTAAACTGGAATAAAGATTCATAAGTTTGAAAGGAAGTCCCTCAAGAAGTATCAATGGATTTTGATCTTGGTTAAGATCACAAATCTCCTTATAATCTCTTACGTGTCTACAATGATCATTAACTTCAGCTGTAGAGCACCACAGTGAGCACTATACCACACATATAGCCAGTGAACTCAATGAGACCCCAAGAGCCCCCTTCCTCTCGTGCTTGTGATTGTATGAGTAATAAATATGCACGACAAATAGTGCATGCAATTATACTCGAGAAATATTCATACAATGCAAATGTCACTATGAGATTTACTTACAGTACAAATGCAGCACAACAACTCCCTTACGCTTTGGGTTAGTAAGCTAATCCACATGAGGTTCCAAATACTGTCCTACAATTCATTTATTGGTCTGATAAGTTTCCATAACAATCTTATAATCTTTTCTAATTTATTATATTTATTTAGTTTTGTTACATCTCGAGAATTCTAGACTCACTCCAAATTAAATCCTTAGATGTCTGAATCCCAATTTTGACTCCAAATTATTGTTCAGCATAACAAATTAACTTCGACTAGCTTATAAAAGAATTTCCCAATTTTCATGTATTTTCGGTGTCTTTGCATACATTATGTGGCAAAACCCCCTTTATAAAGTCTTGAGAAAATCCAAAATTTCTCATTATTCATAGAAATCTATGATTTCTATTTATATGTCCAAAAATTCCATTTTTTCGAATTCTTCCTAATTTCTCGAGACTTTTTTATTTAATTTCTCGAATTAAAAACATTTTTCATATATGGGAAAGGATTTGATCCCTGAATCGGTCTCGGTTTGGCCCGGTTTGGGGATCATCACTTTCCTCCCATTTGAAACTAAACAAAAAAACTTGCTTCATTGTTTAATTCTTCAAATGTTTTTTCCCAATTGGGTTTGGGGTAGTTAAACCCCCTATGGATAAGTACCAGAGGAGACGAGTGTCCTGGGTTGTCTCATTTTTTGGACGAACTGGTTGCTTTTCGTGTAAGTCGCATATTTCCTTTTTTCTTCATTGATCCATTCATCCTCTCCTCATCTCACGATAAAAAAACAACAATAAACCATACCTTCATCATCTCTCGAACCCATAATCTAGTTCACTAGTCATCCCTTATGCACCAAAAAGCCATAAATTGAAAATTTCAAATTTAATTCATTAACTCACCTTCGTTGTGACCACGATTTTCTCAATCTCTCTCTCTCTCAATCGATCTAATACATAGTGAAGGGAGAGATGGTAAAATAAACTAGAGATGATAGGATAGAGGGAGAGACAGTAATAATGATGAGGAAGGTGAAGGAGGTGAAGGAGACAAGGAGGAACGATGAAACGAAGAAGAAGACCCCTGATGATTTCAATTTTAAGGGATTAGTTACCAAATGACCAAATTGTCTATCCATTTTTATCCTTCCCTTTATAACTTAAATGTCTTTTTGGTTTTTTTCCCTTTTTCTTATTTTTATAATTATCTCTTCATTTTATGTCCAAATGAAACCCCAAGAAATACCCCAATTTCGCAAAAAATGTAGAATTTACTAATGCATTTCAAAACTCTTGGATAACTCATCTCACACGTAAATTGAAGTGTGGGGCCCACCTTGTCTCATTAATCCATTTAAACGTAAGAATTTGATTTTTTTAACTTAAAACACAATAATTTTTCACGAAACTCAAAACAAAAGTTGAAGTCAACATTTTAATTATCATGGGTATCATTTTGACATATATGTTGAGATAAAACCCCGTTAATTTCAAATTTATTTGGTTAACATTGAATTTCACAAAATAACATAATATATACTACATAACACTAGGCACACATCATACAATAATAAAATTACCTATAAATCTCATTTCACCGATCCTTCGCTCCCGACTCATGGCCTAAACCATAGGAATTGTTAATCCCTGATTACCCATAATTATCAATTTAAAAACTTTGAGATTTGATAATCTTCCTAACTAACAAAAAACTTGCTCTCGAAATTAAAATTGAAACCAAATTTTGCCCTAACTAAAAGATATCCGAAAAATGTTCTCTTATGTATGCCTCCCGTTCCCATGTTAACTCTGAATCACCATGAAATTGCCACTTAACCAAGACAACTAGAATTTCTTTATTTTTGAAGTTTTTGGACCTTCCTATCCGTAATCAAAATAGCTTGCTCTTCATAGGAGACATCGCCTTGCATATCAAATTGATTCCATTATATTATGTGGTGTGAATCAGGTTCCTTTCACCTAAGCATGGACACATGAATACATCATGAACTCTGGCTAACTAAGGCGGTAATGCAAGTCTATAAGCGAATTTCCCAATCCATTTCACAATCTTGAAAAGTCGTATAAATATGTGAGAGAGCTTTCCTTTTACTCCAAATCTGTAATGGCTTTTACGAAGGGAAACTTTCAAGTAAACCCAATCTCCTTCATTATATTCCATGACACGATGATGGAGATCATAAAATTTTATGTCTTTCCTCAGCTGCTTTCAATCTTAGAAGAATATGCTTAACAACATCAGTGTGATCTCGAACCATCTATGGATGAAATGAAGTATTGAAATGTAACTGAATGATGAACTATTATAGCATGCTCGCTACAACCTTGATGTGTACCGAGCATCCCGATCAGAAATTATCATCAAGGGCATGCAAATGAACAACCTCTCTCTCATACAAAAAGCTTAGCTATGTAAAGTTATTGGAAATTGACATAAGAAGAAAATGAGCAGACTTCGTTAGTTTATTAACAATAACCTGGACTGAATCATATTTCTTTTCCATGAAGTATGCTAATGAGTAATAAAATCTATCACAATATGTTCTCATTTCCATAGTGGTATGGGAAGTGGCTGCAATGAACCTCCAGGTTTCTGTCGATCAGCCTTAACCTGTTGACAAACTTCACATCTCCTTACATAACCACCCATATTCACTTTCGTCCCAAACAACCAATACAATCGCTTCATATATATCATGTACATTTTAGTTCTACTAGGATGAATATTATATGTGAATTGATGAGATTCTCTCAATATCTCATCGCAAACCTCAACAATTAATGGAATCCAAAGTCTGCCTCTAAACCTCAAACTCTGATATGTAGACTCAGCCTAATCATGATTATTGCTATCAAGAGAAAACTCCTCGAACTTCATATATTTCAAATTAGCTTGTTGACATCGAATCAATTTGATAATAGACACTAATTGTACCCTCAATTGAGCACAAATTGGTTCATCATTAGCTTGTGGAACCTCTGATAAAGTCATAGTTATGACCTTTCAAGCATACCATACTCATAACTTAATCAACTCATCAATTCCCAAAATGTATTATCACATTCTTTTGACCATATGAATCCATCATTTCTTAAAGTTAATTTAGTGTTTGGCGCAACTATCTTAGAAAATATTTCATAAATTTATGATAATAGCTAGCCAAACCCAGAAAACTCCTATTCTCTATCATCGTGGTAGGTTTAGGCCAACTAATGATAGTCTCAATCTTGGCTAGATCCGCTAAAATCCCTTTCGTATAAACCATATGACCTAAGAATTTCAACTTAAACAACCGAAACTCACATTGCTAAATTTGGCATATAGCCTTTGATTTCTCAAAGCTTGGAGAATAACTCTAAGATGTTGTTCATTTTCCTTGGGAGTCTTGGAGTAGATCAAGATGTCATTAATGAAGGCTATCACAAAGTGATCCAGTTATGACCTTAACACTTTCTACATCAAATCCATAAATATCATCAGAGCATTAGTCAACCCAAACGACATAGCAACAAACTCAAAATGACCATATCTGGTTGACACGTGTCGAACATGTACAATTAGTTTCTCGTATATCCTTATTATTTGTAATAGTGACAAGTGAGAATCATCTCAACATGGATTTATCAAACTTCTCTAGGAAAAAGGTCTTTTAATGGTTTTTATAATTTTTCCTTTAATTTAATTGATTTATATGAAACGAAACTAAAAATCACTAATATTAATTAACTAATTATATTAACTTAACTAACAGAATCCAAATTCATTATCAATCAAATATATTCAATTAAATAATAAATAAATATCTAAACAAACATCCAAAACAATGAAACATCAATCCATTTTGCATCCAAACATGTTAGTTTAATCTTATAATTCAGAGCATACTTTATAAAGTACCATAGATCATTAAGCTCTAATCATAAGTAAATAAATAGCCTTTATCTAGCCATTTGTTCTCCTTATACCGTTAGAAAATTCTCGTTCTAATTTTATTGAGCTAACCCCTTTGAATACATGAAGACATTAACTTCACGCAATAAAACTGCATTACACTTTATGAAAACTTCAAACTACTAAATCTAACACTTTCAAAAATGCCACCTCAACATTAGATTTAGATCTCAAATTCACCCAATACATCTAAATGGCAATACCTTTCGAACAATCCTAGTTACTATTTTAAATAGATAATGAATCCAAATATCACAACACACATTCTAGACTATGCATGCAATACAAAGTTCATGATTAAAACCAATAGATAATAATCTATTAAATCAGTGAATCAAAGAATATGGTTGGTTTGAAGCATTAAGCACATAATCATTTCATCATAACTACATAGCAAAACGGATCTAGTTCACTCTCAAACTTTGTTTAGATTGGTAAACTAATCATTCATAATCATAAATAAGATTGTAATAATGTAAATAAAAGACATGGATAAACACCTTTGGAATAAATACTTTAAATCTTCAAATTTCTCTAAAAGCAATGGACGATAAAAAATGTCTCTTAGTGCTATGAAATATTGATCTAAGTGCTCAAGGGCAATTGATTTTGTAGACCTAAGGTTTTATTTATAGTATTCTAGGTAGTAAACATCCCAAATTAACTCAAAAGTCTAGTAGTTATCTAAAATTCTCGAAAATTGTTCCAACAATTCCTCAAGGATTCATGTTTAAGTGGAATCGCTAGAAAAATCCTTGGAATTGTTGTCTTTGTTTCCACGATATGAATGGTGATTTTAAGTGAATAAGAGTCAGTCTGGAATTGCTAGGTATAAAATCTAGCTTTTTCCTTTACTTGTTGAAGATTTTTGGCATACACATTCCACTTGATAAATTCCTTCATAATCTTCTTTTTTACTCCATTTCTTCATATATTCCATTTATCACCTTAAATAACATAAACAAGAGAAAACCTCGTGTAATATAGTCTTTTACATTTAAGATCGTGCTAAAATGTATTATAAAACATTTCTAATTATCGACTTATCATTGGTTCTTAATGTTGTCTTTTGCATATTATTTTTTCGAACTCTCAACCGATGGTAGCCATAGTGAAAATCAATCTTGGAGAAGAATTTTGCTACTTTTAGTTGATCAAACAAATCATTAATCCGAGGAAGTGGATATTTGTTTCGAATAGTGAATTTATTCAGTTGTCTTAAATCAATGCAAAGTCTTAGACTGTCGTCTTCTTTTTCACAAAATAATTGGTGTACCTCGGGACGACATACTAGGGTGAATAAACCCTTTATAACCAAGTTTCGCAGCTATTTTTGTAACTCTTGCAACTCCTTTAGAGCCATTGTACAAAGAGAAATAAATATATGTTTAATGCTAGGAACTAATTCAATAATAAAATCGATTTCCCTTGGAGGTGGAACTCCAGGTAAGTCATCAGGAAAAAAATCTAAAAATTCACAAACAACTAGAATTTCCTCCAGTTTAATTTCAAGTCTAACCTCAATACTAATGGTTTGGACCAGAGTTTCCATTTTTTGATCAATGGCTATCCTAGCCATAGTATAAGGCAACTCAGATGACATTTCAGTTTAAGTAAACACTATAGAACCCAGAATATAAAGAAACACCATCTTATGGAAATAATCTAAATTTGCATAATAAGGAGCTAACCAATTCATTCATAACAGCACATCAAACTCTATAAATTCCCACATACGTAGATCAGTTGTTATCTTGTGTTCAAAGATCTCAACAATAGATTTCTCACATATAAAGTGAGAACACACCTTATCCCCAATCACTATGTTGATGACAAGATGAATGGGGACTCGCGTCAAAGGCAAGCCTAACTTAATCGTGTTCGATTAATTGTCAATCCAAAATCAATTAAAGCATGCCTAGGTCAACCATAAACTGATATAGTTATTTTGATAAGATTACAATTTGTATCTTAATCTTGTTTGATCCCCTCTAAACCACGTTCCTTGTTCTATTGTTGAGGCTGTGACACACTAGAGAACGCTCCTAAAAGTTATTGACACACAATCTTGTAATGTCCTTTCTTTCCACAACAAAACACGTAACTAAATTCAAATTCCAAATACAGTCTCGGCTAATGTGACTATGTTTCCTACACAAAAAACATGTTATTATAAGCTTACTACCTACATAAGATGCCTAACTAATTGTCATTCTCTGACTCAAAGCCTGTCCCTAATATCCTCGACATTTACCTCTACTCTAACACTGAGGTATATCTCTCCAGGCTAAAGGCTGAAAGGATTATGATCGAATCTGTCCTGACCCTATCTATGTCACCTCAAATGGTCTGCTGGCTGTACTTAAAGAAAGATTGTGATGTACATATGATGGAACAATAAGTTTTGTTGGTGTGAATGGTAGACCTCCACTCTTTCTTTTCTCCTAGAAATCCGAATCAAACATTACAGGGAATCTTTTCTTACCCTTGGAACTTGAGCTCTATCCTAACTCCACAATGCCCTGATATTGTCGTGATTCACGCTGAAACGTATATGTAGTCACACAAGCTCTGGCTTTATCTAGAACCTCTCATAGAATATTCGGCTTAGTCGTTGAATTGGTGGTACCAAGTTCTTATTGCAACCCATACATGTACTTACACATCTTCTCTTTTTTTGTCATTCTTGACTCTCCAACAAATCTCAACAAACAATTAAGTTGTGCATTATACTGAGCCAATGACATGTCTCCCTGAACTAGATAATAAAAAACTAGCTTCTTTTGCAAAATCATGCTCTCATCAAAATACCGCTCACTGAATTGCTCAAGAAAATAAGCCCAACTGTCAAATATAGTGTAACGCCCTTGATCCTGATTAAGGCATCGTTTAGCTTGAAACCCTCATTAAGCCTCGAATACACCAACCAAAATCTACTAGGCTAGCAGCGTCTCCACGGTACCTGATAAAATAACCTATATATCTTGAGGAAAACCAAATAAAACTAGAGTAATAACATCCTAAGACTTTAAAATAATGTTTCCCAAACCGAAACACAAAACCCGGATAAAATCGATGAAGTATAAAAGTTACCCAAACCCTATGATAATATAATATTATAGAGAAAACTAAAACTTTTATCATATAATTGAAAAATAATTTCAAACATCAAAAGGAAAAAGACTAAACTTCTAAGTTTGTCTTATTTTCTCATTCCTACATGCTAGCCGAGGTATTTGAGATTGTTGAAAAGGGGGTAAGCATTTAATCGTCTTAGTAAAGTGGTGTTATCTTAGCCTTCGGATATCCATATAATAACTAAAGAGAAATGCAATAGCAATATGAACCAACAACATATTTAAACGGGGTGTTGAGATTCATTTAAACAATACACAAGCATCATGCAAATCCTATGTAATACCGTGACGTTTTCATTTCCTGTATCAAAACAAGGGTCGAATCCACTATTCCTCAAGTATACCAACTGACTAAATCAATACTCTGACAAAGTATCGTTCCTTCAGTTGTGTTCTCATTCCAATAGCTCTGTCCAAAACCCCTGCATTAAGATATAGTTGTGCTACCAATCTATCAAGTTTGGATTTACAAATAGACTAGGGTGCCACCCTTAACCCTAATCTACCAATATTCGCTATCTCGGGTTTATACACATGATATACCACCATTAGTATAGCCTCGGAAATCACCAAGTACTACACATCCATTTAACAAGATTTTAAATCAAATTCTTTTCATCTTATTACACAACACTCCATTCGTAGTCCATAAACTACATGAACCTACAATATTACTGGTAGCATGACGTAAATGATAAATAAGTGAAACCAACTTACCTCGATCGCGTTTTCTTAATTTTTATGTATTTTTCACTATTTCGAGTCTCACGAGCTTCTTCTTGGATTACTGGCAAACCCATAGCAAGATTAGGTATTTTTATGTAATTTCATGCTAATCTAAGTCCAATAATACCTTAGGACACCCAACTGAGACTCAGATAAATCCCACGTTAGTCCTCGAGTCTGGAATCCTTTTTACAAACTTTAATTCTAATTTATCAGTTTTTTAAGTCCATCCAAACTTTTCATGCTTTCAAGATTAAAACCCCAGTAAAAAGTCTCCAAAGAATCCTAAAATCCCCATTTTTCGTTGAAACCCCTAATTTCTATCTATTTGGGCCAAAATCTTATTTTTTGGATTTTTCCCTATTTTATGGAGTTTTTTTTGTTAATTTCCAGCATTTTATTTATTTATTTATTTTTTATTATTGATTTTTTTTTGAAGAGGGGTTGACCTTTGAACAAGATCGGTTCAGCTTATTCGAGCCAGACCGGTTCTATCTGATCTAGGAGATCAACCGCTATTACTTTTTTTTATTTTTAGTGGGTTAGGCCTGAACCAGACCGAACCGTGTTTAGCTCGACCGAGGTAAACCTGCTTGGTTCAGGGGCCCAGCCCTTTCTTCCCCATATGAACCGAAATAGAGCAGAGAGCTCTATTTCGATTCTATCTTTTTTTTTACTTCGATTATGGATGGGAGATGACTCGCCTATGTCATATGTAGTTCATCGGAGGTCCAACTTAACAACAACAGGAACAACAATGGCAACACAACAATTACCACGACGCTCACCTTCATCGCCTCCAACTTTCGAGCTCCAGCCGCTCCAAATGCGACCGAACTATCTATCTCTCTCTCTCTCTCTTAATTTCTTGAACCCTATCACTTTCCTTTCTTCTCACTCAATCTCTCGAACCCTATCTCTCTATCTCTTAATCAAAATTTAATTGTGTAAGAATATAGAGGCAGTTCTGTTGGCATTTTAGGATATATATTAGATTTTCTTCAAGATTCGCATTACACAAATCTCGAGGGTGATCTCAGGACCATGATTCTTGGTGATCAAGACCATGATTCTTGGTGACACCTTAAAATTACACCGATTGTGACTTACTTCATAAATTTCCAATTAATATATATTTATATATATTTAATTAATATATAAATATATATACACAAGCATTTTCATGCCCACAACTTTGTCACGTTCGCCAACGACCAAACTTGGCATACACATTTCTTTCCCATCTCTCGTGTGACTACCACTGGTCACACCGAGGTATATTAACAACTTATTATTTATTTTGTAAACTTTAGGATTTAATATATATTAATATATGTCAATTATATCTACACCTATATTTTTCTTCCATATATTTGCCTACCGTGCCAATGAGCTCACTCGAGCATGTAAACGGTTCCTATGACTTACACATTTTACAAGACATATGTGTGGTTTAATAATTATTTATTCTTTAAATTATAGGGTTTACATTAACCATATTAATGACATATAATTATATTAATTATCATCACACCACGACAACCCAAAATTCTTAATTACATCATGTATAACTATTAACTAGACTACAACGATCGATTGTCAGGGTTACACCACCGGCTAATCTTATGAACTTGGACTAAACCTAACATTTAATTATCAATAATCTACAATTAATAGTAATTAATTAGGTATTAGTTTCTAGGAAATTACATTTCTCCCCAATTTATAGAAACTTCATCCTCAAAATTAAGGTAATCACGCCTTAAAACCTTCGAAGGCTTAGAGAATACTGTAACTCCTAACCTTTCTTATCCCGAATCCATAAGATATACCAATTTTTTAAGGTTTACGACTTCGCTATACTAGTCTTTTTTCAATCACTTTCAAATTTTAATTTCTTTATTGAATTAGTGTACCTGATTACACCACAATCACATTTAACAATATATTACCAGTTCCTTACTAATGTATGTGGTTATACCACTTTCATTGTCTGACATATATGGTTACACTACCATATATCTTTTATTCGCTTGTCTAGTGCATGCAGTTACACCACATACCACTAGCGCAAATCTTTCTTTAACTTTACTTTCACAATAAATGTAATTGAGCTACAAAGTAGTTACCAACTCTAACTGGATAGTAGACGACTAAGGCAACCTATGGTTATTGAGAATGAAAGGCAAAACTAATTTCCTATGCTAGCCTTCACTTCTCATTCCCGATTCGCCTTATCGATCTCTTCCAATTAATTTGAATGTAATTGACTTATAATTTCATTCTTTCTTTTTAATTCAATAAGTGGATACACCATAACTCCACTTTTATCATTTACATCATCATTGCAATGGATACGGATACACCACTCCTGCACTTTTCACTTTCATTCTTGTGTGTGCAACTCCACCACGTCATTATTTCCATTTTTATACATTGGAATGCATGTGGATCGACCACAATGTCATTTCCAATCCTTATGTCTTTCTTTTAGAGTGTTCGGTTCGACCACAACACCAAGAAAGTTTTAAAATTTTCACCATCAGTATGTGTAGTTACACCATAACTATACCGACCGCTTATTTAAAATTTTCAAGTCTCACTTTCAATGTTTGTGTTTACACTAATACACTGACACATTTTCTATAATTAGTATTTTAGTGAGTGCGGTTATACCACAACTTCACTTACCAATTTCATTTCTTCTATACTTTATTATACCAAATTTTATCATTAACTGGGCTAAAGCACAAGTGAATTTCACCATTTTATGGCTAAACCTTATTATTTATTGCTAGATCTGGATACACCAATGATTAGGCTCATCTTCTTTCGTTAGTTTTCAATTAAGAACTTAAGACTTTGTCAAGTGATTAATATGCCTACAGTTGAGTTTTCGAGTTCATATACAGCAAAAAATTTAAAATAATTTTGAAAACCTCCAACGAGATTGAAAATAAGTTCTATTAAACTTGATCTACAAAAGTAAAACCTTACCTTAATCCATGTTTTCCTTCTCTAATTGTTTGATCTCCACTACATTCAAGCACCCGTCCTCTAGAGGAAATCTATACATGAATGGTGGCCACAATATGAAGTGCTAGCCCCAAGAGAGATAAAAAATATTTTTCTTTCTCTCCCAAAATCCAGAGAACTCAAAAAATAGCAAAAGCAAAAATCTTGTTTCATTTTGAGCTGTCAACCTCTGTTTATATGTGTAGATAAGCCCTCAATTAAAATCATATTCGTAATACAACTATTGTATTTAGGCAGTTTAAGCAAATTAAACACACGCTCCTATTGAAAAGTTATCATATAACAAATTGTAAAGGCTCGTCTATCATGAATTTTATCATATAAAAAATCATTAATCTAGACCAATTGAAATTGCGCAAAGCCATTCTTTGTATGCGACCCAATAGGTTTATAAGATGTTGGCAATAAACCAAAACCATTTTGGTACACAAGTCATAAGCACTCTCTAGCATGGCATTATGACTACCCAAAATAGCAAGAATATCAAAATCAATACAACCTAATGAATAACATATATCATATCATTTTGTTGTGTGATATCTATTAAACATAAGGCATGTAAAGCCACCCTTAATGTTCAATCATACTAGTCGCGATCTTTAAGTAAACTAAAAATACCCAAGTGACATTGATCATATCAATTCACATAGACTTAGCCATTATCAATTTATCATATCAAGGGATCCATTGATATCTCTTTATACGAGAGTAAAATTCTATCTTGATAACATACCTTCTTATATTATTCACTTGGTAACCAATTATAATCCTTATAATTGTCTAGTTAAAGACAACATTTGATTATGTCAAATTACCATGCTTATAATATTGAACTCTGTAGTAATCTCAAGTCGAATGACTAAATTATATACCTATCATGAGTAACACCTATGACTTAACCCATGTGGTGTTCTCATAGTGGGTCGGTCTAGTACCTTATTCCATAACAAGTACTTATGATCTTGATTTGTATCCCTATACGCATGATCATCACATGACCATCAATCAAGAGTCACACTAGTCTTAATTCATTAAAGTTCTCAGTATCACGAACGACTAGGGACATTTAGGATGTTTCAACAAATACCCATGGATCTTACTATAAGGTAAACATGCCATCACTTATAATAAAAAAAAATGAAAACCTCTATTTTATTAACTAAAATTATAAGATAAATAATGTTTATAGATTGACCTAGGGCCTAATCCCCAACACCTTCAAGGTTTTAAACCATCAATACTTCCTCGACCTTCATTCTCAATTTCATTCTTAGTTCATTAGTTGGTTCTCCCCAATTTTAGGCAAACTTATACTATAGATCACACCACATGATTATCCCTAAATCACCGTATTAAGTGGACTTACATTATTTCAACATAATCAAATCACCATGATGCATGGATTTAAATCACAATAATGTAATTATTTAAAGTTTACCTTTCACAAGTTATTCATCATATTCTGAATCCTTTTATGTTTTTTTGCATGTGATTGGTCACTTACTAGATAACATCATTGTCTATCAATATAGGACATTCCATCTTTAGGTACCTTAGCTGACCACATTCAAAATAAATCACATGCGACCTCTACAATGCATAACTCTAAGCATTATAAGGAATTGAGGCACCAATATATATAGTTTCCACCGGCGACTGGTAATTTGAAGTTTCTCCTTGCATAACATACATATTTGTATACCCTTCAGCTTTTTCTTTCTTCCCCAGGTCTAATTTTTCTAACTTTACTAGATTTTTTTCTTTTCAGACAGCGACTGTAATGACCATTGTAGCAAAAAATCATAATGAATCATTTGTTAGAATGATTGAGCTAGTGAATATGACCAAACTCACTTGCCTTATAGGCTTTGAAGAGGAAATAACACTTGTTCTTGTGGCCGAGCTAACATTGCCGCTTGAGCCTCCATTGCACTCTCAAAGATAAATGCATAACTTGTGCGGGATGTGAAAATACGATTATCCGTATCTCACGTCTCAGCCCATTAAGGAACATGTCAATTTTATTCTTCTCCAACTCAATTAACTCGAGGGAAAACTTACTCAACTCAGTGAATCTTTACTCATACTCCTTCACAGTCATATCACCTTATTTTAGACTCATGAATTCAACCTTCTTCCTATCCTAACTAGTTTAGGGAAGTATTGGTTCTAAAAGATGATCCTGAACTCAGGCCATGTATTTAATATCTTTCCTCTTCTTTCAAGGGAGTTCCACCACTTGAGCAAAGTCAATCATTAAAAATATGACTAGCTTAACCTTAAGCAGTTCCTATATTTTAGCCGCGAAAAATCACCACTCCATTTCTAGTATCTAAGCCTCTACAACGCCCTCATACATAGTACAATTGTATCTTATAATATTATAAATCCTTTTCAAGATCTAATGGTACTATTAGGGTTGTTTCCGAAGCTTGGATTATTAAATCTCTAAAATTTTAAATCAGTAATAATTGCTAATCAAAGATTAATGGAGACTAATTATGGTTTTGGTCATGAGTCGGGAGTTAAAGAACGGTGAAATAGAGATTTATAATTAATTTTATTTGTGTGTTGTGTGCCTAGTGTTGAGCACTATATATTACGTTATTTTGTGAAATTCAAGTTAAATGAGTAAATTAAAAATATTTGTCAAGTTTTATCTCGAGAAATGTGTTGAATAAGTTGCGTGAAAGTTAAAAAGTCAAACCAAACATTTGTTTTCAATTTTGCAAAAGATATTTATAATTCAGTTTTAAAATTCGTGTTTTGAACTTTAAATGTATTTAACAAGACGAAGTGGGGATTTTTGCCTCGATTTGTGTGCAAGTTGGATCGAAGTTAGTGCAAAATGAGAACGAAGTTTGTGCAAGACCTTATTTAGATTACTATGTTGATTTATGGTGATCGAAGTTAAGATTGGGTCCAAATTGGTGCAATTTTGGTTAGGTATGACGAGAGGATTCGTCCGAAAGACTTTGATGTGTCATGAACAAAGTTAAGATTTTTTGGGGTTTCAGCGTGACTAAAACCAGTGTTATAGACGTTTTATAAAGATATACTATTTTGCTAAGAAGTTGACTCAATTTGATAAGAAAATCGAATTGAAAACGGGCACTGAAAGTCAAAATGAGTTAAAATAAAAATTTTGAGAATTAATAAATAAAAAGAAATAAAGCTGCTGATAAGCAGCTGAGGGTTTATATATATATATATAAGAAAGACAAATCAAACTTTTCATTTCAAAAGAACGTTTGGAAAGAACGTTCCCAAACCCTCTCATACGATTATTTCGCTCGTGGAGCTCCCTAAGTCCAATTTTCGCCCAATTTCTTTTGTAGCACTGTAAAGCATTGCGAGACAATCAGCTCGAGCCAAGTTTTCATGATGGAAACAAAGAATTTGGCTCACAATTTGGTAAATTCTCAATGTCGGGTATTTTCCCACAATTCAATTTGAATTATCACGATTTTTCTATATCTTTTATAGGGTTTCGATAGAAATTGATAGGAATTATATTTTATTGATTAAAATCAATTTGGAATAAATCCCACTTACGTGAGTTAGGTTTTTGATGAATTGAACTAGTGTAATTCAGTTGATAACTATTTCAGAGATATTTTATTATCAATATTGATTTACATTGGGTTTTTAGATGAATTGATTATTAGTTTTGATCCAATTTGAGTCCACAAATTGTAGAAATAATTTGGTGTTAGTATCGAGTGATTTTGTGGTAGTTGTTCTCACGTTTTGAGGATTTAATTGCAAAAATACTGATTTGGAGAAGGTTTTTAGTTCAAAATAAATAAAGTTTGCTTAGTTGACAAGCCATATAGGAAAATTCATAACTTCTCCGTCGGTGATCCAATTTGGGTGTTCATGGAGTCTATGGAAAGTAGGACATGAGTACTGCAAGTTCTTTCTTGGTCATCATGACAAATATTAAGGTTTTATGGTTAAAAGGTTACCCCAAATTGTCTAGTTGAAATCTAGTTGAAATAGTTATATAAATTAATATTTTTGAAAACTATTCGCAAGCGTACTTTGTCCGCAGTTTTCATTGGGTTTCATGATATCATTTTACTTGAAGCATGACCCATAATACAATTGGGTATGCAGGGAAGTTATTGGAAGTATTTCCAAGGTGTTCTGACACCTCGGGACCCTAAAAGTTAAGTGCAAAGTTGGTTGTTTGCAAGGTTAAGTAAATCCCATAATAACATTTACATTTTATGATTATAATTTTGTATGAATTGCATTGATCCTTGATATTGTAGTTTTGTTGTCCGTGCATACACGGGTAGGGAAGATAATGGTGATTTGAGTCTCCTTATAGTGTTTACTATATTGTGTTTATATAACATTATATTATGCTTGAAGGGCTGGAGCCATGATAATTTGCATCACGTAGTTATCATAAGATCATGTTGAACCATATAACACTCCCATAGTACAAAGGAGCGAGAATAATTTAGTTATCCTCCACGGGCATGAGTCCATATTACTTTTTACTTACCACTTTCAGAGGATATCAACAAATTATGGTCGAATAACAGAAATAGGATGGATTCGCAATTGGGGCATCTGCCCTAGGTCGATCTACAAACAATGTTTATCGTATAATTTTAATTAATAAAATTGAGTTTTTCATTTGCTATTTTATTATAAGTAATTGCATGTTTACCTTATAGTAAATTCCATAGGTATTTGTTGAAATATCCTAAATGTCCTTAGTTAATCATTATACTGGAAACTATAATGAATTAAGACTAGTTTGAATCTTGATTGATGGTCATGTGATGATCATGTGTATAGGGATACAAATCAAGATCATGAGTACATATAGGGAACAAAGTACTAGACCGACCTGCTATGAGAACACCACATATATTAAGTCATAGTGTCACTCATGATATGTATATCATTTAGTCCTTCGACCTAAGATTACTATAGACTTCAATATTATGAGCATAATAATTTGACACAATCAAACGTTTTCTTTAACCGGACGATTATAAAGATTGTGATAGATTACCATGTGAATAATATATGAAGTTGTGAATAAGATAAAATTTGTCACTCTCGTGTACAGAGATATCAGTGGATCCTTCGATATGATAGACGAATAATGGCCAAGTCCATGTGAATTGATATGATCAATGTCACTTAGATGTTTTCCAGTTTACCTAAAGATCGAGACTAGTACGATTGAACATTAAGGATGACTTTCAATGCCTTATGTTTAGTCAAAAGATATCGCACGACAAAAGGATATGATGTATTTTAATCATTAGGTTATATCGATTTTGATATCATGCTGCTTAGGCAGTTATAATGCCTTGTCAGAGACCGCTTATGAATTGTGTACCAAAATGGTTTTGATTCATTGCCAACGTCGCATGAACCTATTGGGTCACACACAAAGAATGACTTTGCGCAATTTCAATTAGTCAAGAGTAATGAATTTTATATGATAAAATTCATGATATAAAAGCCCTTATGATTTGTTATATAATAACTTATTAATGGGGCATATGTGTAATTTGCTTAAACTGCCTAAATATAATAGTTGTATTACGAATAGGATTTTAAGTGATGGCTTATCTACATATACAAATAAAGGGTGAAACTCTAAAACAAAATAAGATTTTTTTTTTTTGCAAATTTTGAGTTCTCTAGATTTTGGGAGAGATAGAAAAGCATTTCAATCTCTCTTGGGGCTAGAACTCCAAATTGTGGTCACCATTTGTGTATGAATTTTCGATAGAGGACGCGCGTTTGAACATCTTGGAGATCAAATAATAATAGAAGAAAATCACATATTAAGGTATGGTTGCATTTAAATTCCTTTAATTATATTGTTCGTTTAATCTCTTGAATTATTATGCATTAAATTATTACAAGTATATTGAGTAGTGTAGAATTTTTTTATCTAACATTATCGAATTTTATTAATTGAGTAATGATAGGTTCAGGCGGTGACAAGGGAAAGGGAAAGCTTTCCGACTGTTTGTGACCTTCTCAGTTCCTTCTTGCTATATATGTATTATTTTTTAATATAATATACTGTATAAATGGTTTTTTTGGGTTTGTGTGCGATTAAGATCTCTTTTGGAATTGCTATAATGGTTTTGGACGGATTGGAATGTTGTGGGAGTTAATGTTATAATGGTTTAAGGATTTTAAAAACTTAAAATAAGTGAGAATGAGCAAATAGTTTTTGTAATGTAATATGTATTGTTATGGGTGGATTGTGAGTCCTTCGGTGTTTACAACAAGATGAGCAGGTTTTATTGAAGATTTTTAAAGATCTGATTTTTTTATGTAGGCTTAGAACATAGGAGGTGCTGTCAAAAACGTTTTACAGAATTTTAAGGATAATGTAATCAATCCAACTAAATTTTGAGGTTTAAGATTTACTTTTAGAATCATCTGTGGTTAATAAGGTTTTACGATTGATGTTTACAAGATATTAATCTTAATTATTTAATAATGGAGAGGTTAAAGCTCCTAGATTATCAGGGGATTAAGGTAATCTAGGCCGGTCAGATGCCCAAATTAGGTAGAGTCTGACAATGTTGGTATCAGAGGCTAGATTCTTAAAGAATTTTGTTGATTGAGGTTAAGTAAGTGATTAATTGGGAAGTAACGTGATGAAACAGGGTTAAAATGTTTAAAACCTTTCTGATTTGTTTTATGTGTATATTATATTATCGAGATATCAATGGATATAGGCTTGCTAAACCATTTTTCTAGCAATTTTTGTTGAGGAAAATTATAAGTGGACAGCCAGAGTTGGGTTAGGGAACTGGCGAGGATAATATGGATCCACAACATGTGGATTCAAACATGTTTCAAAACATGGTGGAGGTAAATGGTAGAGTCGGTGAATATCTTATAAGCACGGGTGATAGCTCAGGTGTCTGTTGTTCATGCGGCCTACGAAGTTCCTATTGCCACTCTAGCTGCTCAAGATGAGCAAGCTACCTCTTCATTTCATTTCAAAGTTGAATCGATTGTTGCAGATCTGGTTAAGTCTAATTCAACCATAGTTAGTGGAATGTCACGGGAGGAAAGGTAGGAAGAGTTTATTACCATTATATTGATGACTAAACCGAATACTTTGTGAAAGGCTCCAGATAGAGCTGGAGCCTATATGATTACACAAACTTTTCGATGTAAATTACGACAATATCAGGGCGTATTAGAGTCAGAACATGGCTAAGGTGTTGAGGGTAAGAAAAGGTTCACATTCTTATTTGACCCGAAGTTTCAGAAAAAATAATGAAAGAGTAGAGAACCATCTATCTTATTTATGACACATGTCGTCCCATCATAAGTACTTAGTAATTCTTTTTTGAGTTCAACCAGTAAACCGTTTGAGATGACATCGACTGACGTAGGATAGACTCGATCATAGTTTTTTTTAGCCTTCAAGTCGTAGGGTTATATCTTAGTCACAAATGAATTTCGGTAATAGTCAAAGAACGCAAGGACGGGCTACGAGTCAGAGATCGACACCTAATCAGGAATCTTTAGGAGGTAGTAAACCTACAGTTATATATTTTAGGTGTGGTAAAAAAAGGTCACATTAGTCGAGATTGTCTTTAAAATTCAAATGCAGTTACGTGTTTTGGGTTGGAAAGAAAGAACATTATAAGATTGCATGTTCACGACTCTTAGGAACACCCTCTTATATGTCACAACCTCAACAACATATCAAGGAACGTGTTCAAGTAGTGACTGAGTGAGATTCAGTTGCAAATCATAATCTTATCAAAAGTATGATTTCACTTTGTGGTTGTGTGGTGATTGAGTTAGGGTTAACTTTGGAGTGAGTCCATATTCATCTTGTACTTAATTCACTGATTGGGGAGAAAGTGTATCCTCATTTTATGTGTGAGAAATGTGTTGTTAAGATCTTCGAACACAAGATGGTCATTGATTTATATGTGTTGAAGTTTTTGGAGTCTGATGTGTTGTTGAGAATGGATTAGCTAGCGGATTATCATGCACAGTTGGATTGTTTCCGTAAGATTGTGTGTTTTTTTTTGAAATTCCTAGTTTTTCGATTTTCACATATACTGGAACATCGACTAGGTTGCCTTTAAGCGGAAGTAGGCTAGCCATTAGAGAATAAATGGAAACTCTTGCTGAAACTATTAGTATAGAGGCAAGACTTGAAATTATACTGGAAGATATTCTTGTGGTTTGCGAATTCTCTGATGTGTTTCTTAATGATTTACCTAGAGTCCCACCTCTGAGAGAAATTGATTTTATCATTAATTTGGATCCTGGAATTAAAATAATATTTAATTCTCCCTCTAGAATGGCTTGAAAGAAGTTGTAGGAATTGTAGACACATCTGGAATAGTTGTTTGATCAAGGGTTTATTCATCGGAGTATGTCATCGTGAGGTGCACCAGTCTTTTTTGTGAAAAAATGGATGGTAGTTTGAGGCGTTGCATTGATCATTAATAGTTGAATAGTTTCACGCTTTAGAATAAACACCCATTGCCTCGACTTCATGGTTTGTTTGATCAACTGAACGATGCCAAGTTTTTTTCTAAGATTGATCTTTATTCTGGTAACCATCAGTTGAGAGTTTGACAGATGATGTACAGGAGACTACATTCAATACCAGATATGGTTACTTTGAGTTTGTTGTTGTACCATTTCGGTTGTTGACTAATGCTCTGATGATGTTTATGGATTTAATGCAGAGAGTGCGGAGGTCGTATCTGAATCACTTTTTGATAGTCTTCTTTGATGATATTTTAATATATTCCAAGACTCGTAAGGATCATGAACATTAACTCAGAGTTATTCTCCAAACTTTAAGAAATCATAGGTTGTATGCTAACTTTAGCAAATGTGAGTTTTGGTTATCTGAGGTGAAGTTTTTTTGTCATGTGGTTAGTATGGAGAGAATCTTAGTGGATCAAACTAAGATTGAAGCTATCATTGGTTGGCCGGAACCTGCCACACTGACAGAGATATATAGTTTTTTGGGTTTGGCTGGCTATTATCGTAGATTTTTAAAAGATTTTTCTAAGATAGCTGCTCCAATTACTAAATTAACTAAGAAAAATGCTCCATTTATTTTTTTAAAGGAATTCAATTATGCCTTCTAGAAATAGAAGAAATTTTTTTCTTCAGCAACAATTATTATATTACCTAAACTAGAAAAAGGGCTTATAGTTTATACTGATGCATCGAAAGTTGGTTTGAGTTGTGTGTTAATGCATAATGGAGGGGTAATTGCTTATGCTTCTAGGTAGTTAAAGACTCACGAGAAGAATTATCATGTTCATGATTTGGAATTAGCAACGATTGTGTTTGCTTTGAAGCAATGGAGACACTATCTGTATTGGGAAAGCTTCACACTATTTTTAGATCATAAAAGTTTGAAGTGTTTTTTTTCTTAGAAAGAGTTGAATATGAGGCAAAGATGATGATATGAACATTTGAAAGACTTAGATTTTAGTCTTGAATACCATTCGAGAACCAAATGTTGTTATTGATACACAAAGTAGGAGGAGTGCTGAAATATTAAGTGTAGCCAGTCAGTTAACTTGTGAATATGACTTAATCGAAAAAGTCATCATTATGACTTTATCGGCGGTGCTTAAGGCTGATGATGGACCAGTTTGTGCTAAGCTTATAGTAAAAACTGTCTTTATTCAAAATGTGATAGAATGTCAACAAAATAAAATGGATTATGAAAAGTTCAAAAGGTTTGATGATGATGGTAATAATCATGTAGGCTAAGTCTGCAGATAAGATTGAGGTTTAGATGCAGACTGTTGATTCCATCAGTGGCTGAGATTCAGGATGAGATATTAAGAGAATCTCATCGGTTCAAATATAACATTCATCCTGGCAGGACAAAAATGTAGCATGATATGAAGCAATTGTATTGGTGGCTAGGGATGAAATCTGATGTGGGTGATTATGTGAGGAGATATGAGATTTGCGAATAGGTTAAGGCCGATAGGTGAAAAACATAGAGGTATGTCGCAGCCACTTCCCATACCGCAATGAAAATATGAACATATCGTAATGGATTTTGTTACTTATCTGCCTACTTCTCGGAGGAAACATGATGCAAACTGGATTATTATTGATGAATTGATGAAGTCTGCTCATTTTCTTCCTCTGTCCATTTTGGATACTTTTACACGATTGAGCTCGTTGTCTGAGCGAGAGGTGACACGCTTGTTTGGAGTGTCGTTGACCATAGTTTCTGATCGATATGCTTGGTACACACTGAGGTTGTGGCAGAGCATAAAGGAACAACTCGACATTCAATTACATTTTAGTATTGTATTTCAACCATGGGTGGATGATCAAACTAAAAGGTTGATCAATGTGTTTGAGGACATGCTTAGGGCTTATGTACTGGGACTTGGAGATTCATAGGAAGAATATATACATTTTATGAGTTCTTTTCTAATAACAATTATTAATCGTATATTGAAATGACTCCGTTTTAGGCATGGTATGGGAGACTTTGTCATTCTCTTACCGATTGGGTTGAACCAGGGGATTTAGCAGAGTTGTAGCCATAGATAGTTTGAGATCACACTAAGTTTATTGAGCAGATTCGTCTAATATTGAAAGTAGTTCAGGAAAAGCGCAAAATTTATTATGATCCCTATCACCGGGTTGTGGAATATAGTGAAAGAGATTGGGTTTATTTTAAAGTACCCCCTTGCAAAGTCCATTACAGGTTTGGACTAAAAGTAAAGATCTCTCTCAGATTTATATGTCAGTTTGAGATTACGAAACAAATCGGGAAGGTTTCTTATAAACTTGCATTACCGCCTCAGTTAGCCGGAGTTCATGATGTATTTCACGTGTTTATACTCAAGTAGAATAAAACTTATTCACATTACATAGCATAATGGAATCAGTTCGATTTGCATGGTGTTTGTCATATGAAGAGCAATCAATATTTATTGTGAATAGGAAGATTTAAAGGCTTTGATATAAAGAAATTATACTTGTTTTGGGTCAGTGGCAGTTTCACGATGATTAAGACTTAACATGGTAACAAGATGTATACATGAGAAAACATTTTTGGATCTATTTTAGTCCACTAAAATTTAGTTTAATTTTAATTTCGAGGACGAAATTTTTATTAGTTGGGAGGATTGTCAAATCTCAAAAATTTTAAATTGGTAATTATGACTAATCAAGGATTAAGGGAGACTAATTATGGTTTTGGTCGTGAGTCAGGAGTTAAAGACCAATGAAATTGAGATTTTTAATTAATTTTATTTTTGTGTGATGTGTGCCTAGTGTTGTGTACTATATAATATGTTATTTTACGAAACTCTAGCTAAGTTTCAAAATTTTGCAGGTTTTTATCTCGAGAAATGAATCGAAATGAGTTATGTAAAGTTAAAAGGTCAACCCATACATTCGTTTTGGATTTTGCGAAAAATATTTGTAATTAAGTTTTAAAATTCAAGTTTTGAACTTTTAATGGATTTAACAAGACGACATGGGGGTTTTTGCCTCGATTTGCATGCAAGTTATAATTGAAGGTAGTGTGAAATGAGAACGAAGTTTATGTGTGACATGTTTTCGAGTATTGTATCAGTTTACGGTGATTGAGGTTGAGATTTGGTCCAAATTCGTGCAAGTTTGGCTAGGTATGACAAAAGGATTGGTCCGGAAGAATTTGATGTGTCATGGAAAAAGTTAAGATTTTTTGGGTTTAAGTGTGACGATAACCATCGTTATGGATATTTTATAAAGATGGACTGTTTTATTGAGAAGTTGGCTCAATTTGATGAAAAATTGAATTGAAAACGAGCATCGGAAGAAAAAAAAAGTTAAAATAGAAATTTTGAGAATTAATAAATAAAAAAAAATTAAGCTACTAACAAGCAGATGAGGGATTATACGTAAATATATATATATAATAAATCAAACATTTCATTTCAACATAACGTTTGGGAACGATGGTTTCCAAACAATCTCCTCCGATTCATTTGCTCGTGGGGCTCCCTACGACAATTTTCGCTTGATTTCTTTCCACTCCACTGTAAAGCTCGCAATACGATCAGTTTCAGCTAAGTTTTCACGATGGAAATGAAGTTTTTGGCTTGTAATTTAATAAATTCTCAATGTTGGGCATTTTTCAAAGTTCAATTTGAATTCTCACAATTCTTTGATTTTTTCGCAGAGTTTCGATAGAAATTGGAAGGAATTGTTGTTAATTGATATAATGGGTTGATTTGGATCAATTTGGACTAAATCCTACCGACGTAGGTTATGGTTTTAATGAATTGAACTAGTGCAATTTAGTTGATAACTATTTTGGAGATGTTTTATAGTTGATATTGATTTACATTGGATTTTTGGATGAATTGATTATTGGTTTTGATCTAATTTAAGTTCATAGGTTGTGAAAATATTTTGGTGTTAGTATATAGTGATTTCATGGCATTTGTTGTCAAGTTTTGAGGATTTAATTGCAAAAATATTGATCTGAAGAAGTTTTTTAGTTCAAAATAAATAAATTTTGCTTAGTTGACAGGTCATATGAGAAAATTCATATCTTCTCTGTCGGTGAAGCGATTTGGGTGTTCATGGAGTCTATAAAAAGTAGGATATGAGTACTACAAGTCCCATCTGGGTAATCATGACAAATATTGAGGTTTTCAGGGTTAAAAAGTTACTCCAATTTGACTAATTGAAAGCTAGTTAAAATAGTTATATAAATTAATATTTTTGAAAATTGTTCTTAAGTGTACTTTGACCGCAATTTTCATTAGGTTTCACGATATGATTTCGCTTGAAGCTTGACCCATACTATAATTGGGTATGTAGGGAAGCTATTGGAAGCATTTTCAAGGTGAGCTGAAGCTTCGGGACCTCAAAAATTAAGTGTGAAGTTGGCTATTTGTACGATTAAGTTAATCCTATAATATCATTTACATTGTATGATTATAATTTCGTATAAATTGCGTTGATCCTTGATATTGCATTTTTGTTGTATATGCATATACAGGTAGGGAGAATAAGGGCTATTCGAGTCTCCTTATAGTGATTACTATACCCTTTTTATAGAACATTATATTATGCTTGAATGGCTAGAGCAACTGATACTTTGCATCACTTGGTTATCATGATATCATGTTGAACCAGATCAAACTCCTATACTCTAGAGGGAAGAGACTCGTTTGGTTATTCACCCTGGGCATGAGTCCTTATTATTGCTTACTTACCACTTTCGGAAGATATCAATTAATTGTGGTCGGACAACAGAAACGAGATGGATTCCCGGTTGTATTTAAATTCTTTGGATTATATTATTTGTTTGATCTCTTGGATTATTATGCATTTGATTATTACAAGTGTACCGGATAGCATAGGATTTTGTTATTTGTCAATATCGAATTTTTATAATTAGTTAATAACAAGTTCTAGCGGCAACAAGGGAAAGGGAAAGCTTTCCAATTGTTTGTAACTTGCTCAGTTCTTTCTTGCTATGTATGTATTAATTTTTAATATAATATATTATATAAATAGGTTTTTAGGTTCGTGTGCGGTTAAGATATCTTTTGAAATTCTTATAATTGTTTTGGACGGATTGGAATGCTACGAGAATGTAATAATGGTTTAAGGATCTTGAATACCTAAAATTGGGTAGAATGAACAAATAGTTTTTGTAATGCAATATATATTGTAATGGGTGGATTGTGAGTCATTCAGCATTTCCACCAAGCTAATCAGGTTTTGTTGAAGATTTTTGAAGACTACGATTTTCGGTGTAGGCTTAGAAACAGATGAGGTGATGTCAAAATATTTTTACTAAATTTTAAGGATAATGTAATCAATCCAACTAAATTTTGATGTTTAAGATTTACTTTTAGAATCCTTGATGGTTAATAAAGTTTTGTAATTGATATTTACAAGATCTTAATCTTAATTATTTAATAATGGAGAGGTTAAAACTGCTAGACTATCAAAGGATTAAGGTAATCTAGGCTGGTCAGATGGCTAAATTAGGTATCGTTGGTTGAACTGGAAAATTCCATATTGATTCCACTATGTTTCCTACCTTATTTCCCTAAAAAATAGTTTCATGTAGAGGCTCAAATTTCTATAGCAAATCTCAATAGAAAATTAAGTTGTGCATTGTACGGAGCCAATGACATGTCTCCCTGAACTAGATGATCGAAATCTAGCTTCTTTTGCAAAAACATGCTCTTATCAAAATACTGCTCACTAAACTACTTAAGAAAATAAGCCCAAGTATCAAATACAATGTAATATCCTCGATCCTGATTAGGGTATCATTTGACCTGAAACTCTAATTAAGCCCCGAGTACACCTGCCAGACTTTACTAAAGCCAGCAGCCTCTCCGTGGTACTTGATAAAACAACTTGTATATCTCGAGGAAAACTGAATAAACCCTGAGTAATAGCAGCGGAATACTTTAAAATAATGTTTCCCAAATTGAAATACAAAACCCAAATAAAACCGATGAAATATGCAAGTTACCCAAACCATATGATAATATAATATTATACAATAAAATTAAAACATTTATCATGTAACTAAAAAGTAATTTCAAACATCGAAAGGCAAATGACTAAAATCATAAGCTTGCCTAGTTTTCCCATTCCTGCACACTAACCGAGGTACTTAAGATAGTTGAAAGGGGAGAGGGTGAGCATTCAACAGGCTTAGTAAAGTGGTGTTCACTTAGTCATCAGATATCTATATAATAACCAAAGAGAAATGCAATAGCAATATGAACCAACATTATATTTAAACAGGATATTGAAATTCATATAAACAATACATAAGCAACATGCAAATCTAATGGGTTCCATGGCATGTGATGTTGTGACGTTTTCATTTCCTTTATCAAAATGAAGGTAGAATCCACTATTCCCTAAGTATACCAACTAACTGAATCAATACTCTAGCAAAGTATTGTTCATTCAGTTATATACTCGTTCAAAAAGCTCTGTCTAAAACCCAGAATTAAGATATAACTATGCAACAAATCTATCGAGTTTTGATTTACAAATAGTCTAAGGTGTCAACCCTAACCTTATTCCACCAACATTCTCGAAATTGGGTTTACACAAATGATATATCGCCATTAGTATAGCCTTCGATATCACTAAGTACTATACGTCCATTTAACAAGATTTTAAATCAAATACTTTTTGTCACTGTATACAACTCTCCATTCTCGGGCCATAAACTACGTGAACCTACAATATAACTAGTAGAATGGCATAAATGATAAATAAGTGAAACCCACTTACAACGGTTGCATTTTCCAAATTTTTATGTTGTCACTTTTTCGAGTCTCACGAGCATCTTCTTGGATTACAGGCAAACCTATACTAACATTAGGTATTTTTAGTGTAATTTTATGTTAATCTTAGTCGAATAAGACCTTAGAACTCTCGACCAAGTTTTGGGCAAATCCCACACGTGTCCCCGAGTTTGAAATCATTTTTATAGTTTTTAAATTCTAATATGTCAATCTTTTTAAGTCCATCTAGACTTTCCACGCTTTCGAGATTAAAACCTCGGTAGAAAGTCTCCAAAGAATTCTGAAATCCCCGTTCTCTATAGAAATCCATAATTTTTATGTATTTGGGCTAAAATAATATTTTCTGTATTTTTCCCTATTTTCAAGAATTTCTTGTTAATTTCCAGCATTATTTTTATTTCTTTTTATTTTTATTTATTATTTTATATATTTTTTAAAGAAGGGTTGACCCCTTAACTGGATCGGTTTGACTCAGTGGAGTTAGATCGGTTCGGAACAATCTGAGGGATCAACCCTATTATATTTTTGTTCTTTGAAGAGGTTAGGCCTGAATCTGACTCTTCTTCCCCAAAGGAATCGAAACAAAACAGAGAGATCTGTTTCGATTCTGTCTTTATTTTTTATTATTTTTTTACATCGAATTGAGTTTTCCCAAGTTCAATTGAATTCATCTGAAGTCTCAACTTAACAACAATAGCAACATAGTAATAACAACACAACAATCTCCATGATGCTCACCTTCATCACCTCCAACTTTCAAGCTCCGGCCACTCCTCAATTTGACATAACTCTTTCACTTTCTCTCTCTGTCTCTCCCCTCCTCCCTCCCCCTCCCCCCTCTCCCTTCTTCTCCCTCAATTTCTCGAACCCTCTATCTCTCTCAAAATCGAATTGTTTGAGAATGGAAAGGCAGTTCTGTTGGCGTTTTAGGATATATATTAAATTTTCCTTCATATTTACATCACACAAATCTCGAGGCTGATCGCAAGACTATGATTCATGGTGACACCCTGAAGTGACAGCGATTGTGACTTACACCATAAACTTCCAATTTATATACATATTTAATTAATATATAAATATATATATACACCTGCATTTTCACAAAGATAACTCCAT
This sequence comes from Stephania yunnanensis, assembly GCA_039657365.1. NCBI lineage: Eukaryota > Viridiplantae > Streptophyta > Magnoliopsida > Ranunculales > Menispermaceae > Stephania > Stephania yunnanensis. The sequence goes on along the minus strand of CM077589.1, from coordinate 19,321,168 downwards.
CACATGCGCCAAGGGTTACACTCGAGCGTACACATTTCTTCTATGTCTATCGTGTGATAACCCACGACTCGCTTGTCACACCGAGGTATATTAATGGCTTATTATTTATTTTGTGGACTTTGGGATTTAATATATATATATATATATGCACCTATATTTTACTTCCATATATTTGCCTACCGGACATGCTAATGAGCTCACTCGAGTGTGTACACTGTTCCCACAACTTACACATTTTACGAGACATATCCATTGCTTACTAATTATTTATTCTTTAAATTATGGATTTTACATTAACCATATTAATCGCCTATACTTATATTAATTATTATCACACCACAATAACAAACAATCCTTAATTTACATCAAATATTACTATTAACTGGACTACCACAATCGATTGTGCTCATTATGTAGTCCACTAAATATTAGCATCAGCCCGAAGATAGTATGAAGATATCGAAGCCTTCAAGTGTTCATCAATACCCAATATATTATGAAGATTTTCATGATTGAGAACCTTTGTCTCCACAGTTCTCAAGTCCAAATCACCATAGAAGTACATAGGGTCGTACTTCCTAAATTATCTTTTATGTTTTTCCTCCCGTGACATTCTACTAGTAATGGTTGGATCATCCCGAACTTGCACACACAACAATCGGTTCAGCTTTGGGACAAAGTAAAGAGGTAGTTTTCTCCTCTCGAGTGGCTGGAGTGGCAGTAGGAACTTCCTTAGCAACACGAACTTTATGTGTCCGAGCTGCCACCTGTGCTCTTATAAAATTCAGCAACTTGACATCTGCCCAACCAAGTTATAAAACATATTTGAATTCACATGTTGTGGATCCCTATTGCCCTTGCTAGATCCTTAACCCAACTCTTTCAGTCCACTAATAGCGTCCTGCAACAAAAATCGTAAGAAATGTGGTTCAACATAACTATAGCCATCGATAGCTCGATAATATAAAATAGGCATAACACAATCATAATAACACAATCATAAATTTTTCAAACTTTTTAACCCCGTTCCAATTCATTACTTCCTAACTAATCACTCACTTAACCTCAATCAATAAGATTCTTTTAAAATTCTAGGCTCTGATATAAACTTTGTCAAACCCCACCTAATTAGGGCATCTGAGAGGCTTAGATTACCTAAATCCCCTGATAGTCTAGTCAACCTTAACCTCTTCGTCATTTAAAAAAAATCTCAACCTCATAATCACCCAATAATGAACTTTATTAACCTTAAAGTGCCCTAAAAGTTAATTTAAAACTTAAAGTTCGTTTAGATTTATGAAATAATCCTCGAGATTCCTTAAGAATCTTTGGTAGCACCTCTTTTTTTTCTAAACCTATACCAAAGAATTTGGCCTTCAAAAATCTTGATACAAAACCTACTCAGAATTATGGAAATGCCGAAGGACTCACAATCTACCCTATTAAAATATAATTCATCAATATATATATGCATGTATTCATTCGAACCTAGTTTTAAAAACTTAAAATGATTTCAAACCTTAAACAAGCTTAAACCTAGCTGCTAAAGTGTTTTCGGATCACCAAATTCATTACAATTGTCTAAAACACCAACCTATATCACACACAAACCCAAAACTCATTTAAATAATATAATATATCAAAAACAGTACAAACATAAAAGAAAAGAACGCTTGTTAAGTCAAAGAAAATCCAAGAGTTTCTATTTTCCTTTCTTCCTGCTAGACCTGATAATTACTAACATTAAAGTAAAACAATTTTAAATAAGTAACTCCTACACTATCCAATACACTTGTGATAATCAAATGCTTTGTATTTCAAGAACTGAACTGAACAATAATATCGCAACGAATCACTAATATGCTAATATGAAATCTATCCCATTTCTATTGACCGAACACAATCAAATGACATCTTCCAAGGGTAATGGGGAAACATTAATAAAAATTCATGAGTTTGAGAGGATGTCCCTTGATAAGTCATGCCTTTGACTATCCATAGAGTATGATCCTGGCTAGCATAGCAAATCCTCATAAAATCTCCTACGTGTCTACAATGATCAGTGACTCCAGCCGAGAGCACCACAGTGTTCACCATACCACACATATAGCAACATAATGGGACCCCCCAAAAGCCTCATTCCTCTCATGTCCACGAATGCATGACCAATAAATATACAAGGATTAACAATGCATGCAATTATATTCGAGAAATACTCATACAATGTAAATGTTACTATGATATTTACTTACTGTACAAATGCAACACATCAACTCCCTTATGCTTCGAGTCAGTAAGCTAGTCAACACGGGTTGCAATTGTGGTCCTACAACATATTTATAGATCCAGTAAGTTTCTACTACAATTCCACAATTTTTTTCCAATTTATTATATTTAATTAGTGTTGTCGCGTCTCAAAAATCCCAGACTCACTCCAAATTAATTCCTCGAATGTCTAAATCCCAATATGGACTCTAAGTTATTGTTCGACATCAAAAATTAATCTTGATTAGGCTTTAAAATAGTTTTCTAATTTTTGGTCATTTTTGGTGTCATCACACGCTTTACGAGGCAAAACCCGATTTAAAGTCTTGAGGAAATCCCAAATTTCATATTTTTAATTGAAATCAACAATTTCCAATTATTTGTCAAAAAACTCCACTTTTTTTGAATTTTCTCTAATTTTGAGAGATTTTTATTTAATTTTTTGAACTAAAAATATTCATTATACATGGGAAAGGGTTTAAATCCTGAATCGGGCGCAGTTTGGCTCGGTCAAGGGATCATCCCCTTCCTCCCATTTGAAATGTAACAGAGAAGCTTGCCATTTTGTTTCGTTCTTCAAATTTTTTTTCAATTGGGTTTGGTGTAGCTTGAACCCTCATATACAAGTACCCAGAGGAGACGACTCCCCTGGGTCGTTTCCTTCTTCGGACGAACTGGTTATAGTTCATTCGAGCCTCATCTTTCTTTTTTTCTTCATTGATCCTCTCATCCTCTCCTTGTATCACAATTAAAAATAACAATAAACCACTCCTTCATCATCTTCGAACCCAAAATCCAGTCCCCTAGCCGTCCCTTATGCACCAACAGTCCACAGATCAAAACTTTCAAATTGAATTAGTTAACTCACCTTCGATGCCACCACGTATCTCTCAATCGATCCAATACACAAGGAAGGGAGAGATGGGAAACTAAACTAGAGACGAGACGATAGAGGGAGAGATAGTGAGGATGATGAAGGAGGTGAGGGAGAAAAGGAGGAACGATGAAACGAAGGAGAAGATCCTCGTTGATTTTGATTTTGATTTTAAGGGATTGGTTACCAAATGACCAAATCGCCCCTCCATTTTTATCCTTCCACTTTAATACCCTTTTGGGACTTTTCCCTTTTGCTATTTATTTCATGATTATCTATTCGTCTCATTTTCAAATTAAACCTTGAGAAATACCTCAATTTCACCAAAAATTGAAAAATTTACCAATGTGCTCCAAAACTCTCAAACAACTCATCTCGCATGTAAAAAGATGTATGGGCCCACCTTGGCTTGGCATATGTCGAGCCTGTACAACAACTTTCCTGTATATCTTTGTTACTTGTGGTGATTAGTGGGATCTTCCACATGGATTTTACAATTTTCTTTAGGAAAAAAGTTTTCCAAGGTTTTATTATTTTTACTTTAATTTAAATAATTTAACTAAAACGGGAATTTAAAATTACTTAATCAAACTATTATAATTAATTAAACTAATTAAACTTACTTAAGTAACACAAATCAAATTAACTAAATTCAACTCAATAGAAAACAAACATCTAAACAAATATCCAGAATAATGAAACATTAATTCGTCTTTTATCCAAATATATTACTTAAATCATAGTCATAATCATACTTTAATCTTATTATAACGTATTTTCTGATCCTGAAACTTAAATCATAAGTAGATAGTACTTAGCAAACCATCAGTTCTCATTATATCGGTGGAAAAGACACATCCTAATTTTATTAAATTAGTCCTTCGAAAGCTAAAAAAATTAATTAGCCAATAAAACAACATTAAGTTCCATGAAAACTTCGAACTACTAAGCTTTATACCTTTCGAAAGCCACTTCAATATTAAACTTAGATCTCAGTTCACTTAGGACATCTAAATGGTAAAAGACCTCTTTAAACAATCCTAGTTACTACTTTAAACTAGATATTAAATCTAAATATCACAATACACATTCTAGACTATGCATGCAATACAAAGGTTCATGATTATAATCTACAAATAATAATCTATTAAACTAATAAATCAAAAAATATGACTAGTTTAAAACATTATTTACAAATCAATCTTCACTAAGACTACATCACAAAACGGATCAAGTTCATGTTCAAAATTTGTTTAAATTAATAAACTACTCACTCATATTTATAATAAACACCACAATAAAGTTAATAAAAGACATAAATAAATACATCTTATTGGATACTTTAAATCTTCATATCGTCTCCAAAAACAGTGAACAATAAATCTAAACTTAAATAAAAATGAATAATATGCTATAAGAGCAATGAAATATGATCTAGGGGTACTCAAAGGCAATTGATTTCGAAGCCCAAGGCTGATATATATAGTATTCTAGGTATTACATACCTTAAAGTAACTGAAACTCCATATGGTTATTTAATATTCTCAAAATCGACCCCAACGATTTGTCACTGATTCCACTTAATCCTGATTTGCTAGATAAATAGGTGGAAATGATCCTCTGTCCATCACCGATTTGTCTGGTGATTCTTTCACAAACTTTGATTCGATGTTGATTCGCCATCATTGATATTTAATTCATTCTTGATTTGCTTTTTATTTCGTTGTGCACTTTCTTCGTTTGACTAAATTCTTCATTTTCTTCCATTTTTCTTCAATTTCTTCATATAATCTAATTATAACCTAAAATCACAAAAACAAGAGAAAACCCAGTGTAATATAGCCTTTTACATCCAAAATCACCCTAAATATGCTACAAAACACTATCAAATTATTGACTTATCAAATACCCCAAAACTCAGCACTTTGCTGTCCGACCAAATGGATACTTTCAATCACATTCTCTTTTCATTCCCTATTATGATTTCACAATTACTTACTCTTATTCTTAAATAAAAGTGATCATTAAATAGAAACATATTATCCTCATAAAAATAAAAATTATGATAGAATAAAAAGATTTAAAGAACAACCCTTTATTTAATAACTCGACCTCTAGCTACGTAATATACCTCAAAATTTAAAGTTCAATCAATTACCAAGACTGCCACTAATAACTTTTCTCAATCTCCACTGATAAGCATCAAGTTTATAATGACTAATAGAGAATCTCAACATTCAAAAATCACTAAATCAATCTCTTTTTCAAATAATATCTAATTTGCCACCACAATCAAAGTCGATAGAGATTTTTAATCACCGATAATTATCATTATCATTTTCAATTATTGTAAAGTTGGAAAAAGAAAATACTTCACTTAACTTAGCTATAAGCAGTTGAGTTAAATCTTTTAATTAAAGAATTTTCATAACCATCCTTCCACTTTTTCATTATTTCTCTTTTCTAAAATTATTCTTTATTATATATATAAATATATATGTATATATTTCTTCTTTATATTTATGAAGGCCCCTCCTTTAATCTAAGGCACCACTCTGCCTAATCCCTTCATTAAGCCCTAAATTCAGTCCCATGGGACTTAACAACGTATTAGTCAGTCTTTACACCCTACTATCCTCATTATTTATGTTGAATATAACCACTTATAATTCATGTTATTTTAAAGTTAATTAACAAGTTGTTATCATTTTATACTTATTAACGGAAAACTTAACAAAAAAAATCTATTGTGAAAACCAGGAAATAACGATCACGTGTATATAAACAATATAACGACGATAACATTGTATAACATATGTCAAGTCGGGAAACTATTCACTAAACCCAAATATACAACCTAAAAGTATATATATGACATAAAGTATATTATACAACAAAATCAAATCCTACAATATAAAAAGGTAGCAGCAGTCCTATGGCTCAGATAGTCGTCGATCTTCTCATTTCTTGGTCTGCTACTCAATGGATCTTCACCCACTGTCATAAAAGGTTAGTGAGTACAGCAAAGTAGAAAGTAACACTAAGAGACATTTATCCACATTTCCAATATAACAGAAACACATCTCATAAGTCTTATAACTTACACAATGTGACATCAAAAAAACTACAATGAACTAAATACATTAAATTGTGTATCCAACATATTAGCCCAAATATTACTCTATTGATTACATAAACCTATGGTAGTCACTTATTTAGCAGTGCACGCCGGTACTATCCATATTAGTTATGAAACACGACTTATCGACATCATGTAAATGCTCAGTATATATAGTACTTTGGTATTACCCTGATTGTTCACCGCTTAATCATTTCATTAACCTCATATAGTAGGTATGTGGCACTAGCTAATTAGTATACCTATATCTCCGGGTCCCATACCTCTTGAGCCGCGTACACCCTAAATTAAATCACGAAACCTAAACACATATGTTCTAGTTTAACAACAACTATATAACAAGATAAAGCACACTAATTATAACACAAAAGATTCAGCAAACATAGCAATACAAACCAATGTAACCAAGCAACAACATCAAGACATGAAATGAAGAGAAATATCTCAATCAGTTTACTTACTAATTCACACAAAGTTCCTATGCTTAACCGACCTCCCAATAACTCAAAACACGTACTCTAACCCTCGAGTCTATTCATTTGATTCCTGGTATCATTAAATAAGTTTTAGAATGTATTTAGATGGTTTTGTATAGGTTTAGGCTAAGTTGAATGATTTTTAAAGTTTTGTAAGCATTGCAGAAATTGTGTTGTCCAAAGCACCTATCGCGCTAGAGACATCTAGTGCGCTATCCAATTTTCATTAGCATGCTACATGCCGGTAGTGCACTAGTGAGCATACCAAGCATGCTATGTGTAGGAAATCTCATAAATTCTACACTTCAAATTTTTGGGTTTCCATCCTTAAATAGCCATACCCAAAGCCCTGGGTCCCTGTTCTCCTCCGCTAGAGACCCAATACATCATCCGAAACAATCAGATTAGCTTATACTTCATATTTAATCATCAAATTCTCAATTTACACAAAGTTAAATGTGTAGACTAACTTACCAAATAGGATAACACCTCTAACTTGATCTAACTCCTTTAAATCCACCAAAAGCTTTTCAAGGTAATTAGATCAACACCTAGTTCTTCTACACTAGACCTTCTTCTTTTTTAAGATATGAAATAAAGTCATTTCAATGCTTATCTCATCCATTATATATATTAGATAAGATTGATTTATAGCCACACATCTCTAGGCTAATCTAATGGCACACATTTGACCTCATATTCCATTAACCTCCACTAACTCACCCTTGATGACACCAATTCATAACAAAATTGATCTAGTGATGTGTCCACACGTATCTCGAGAAACATCAATGACTAATGTTTCAAATTTTCTAACTTAAGCTACATATAGCCTCGTCAAATTAATTACATAAGCCACATTTAACTTAACTTAACTTACCAACTTACCACATCACTCTCTACTCTAATCCCATGCCGGTACACATCTCGAAGGCACGTCCCCGCTCACGTCTCGACCTCTATACATAAGTAGAAGTGACTTACTATGTCTACACATATACAATGCACTAAGCATTCATCATACCACAAATAATATATTACTCAGTCTTCGTGCCGAGTATTGGGTTCGTGTACTTGTTCTTGGGCCAAGTCACACGTTGGTGACCATTAATTACGGACCAAATCCACTTTTAGAAATTTGAGCCATTACAATATTCTTATGGTTCCCAATTATATTTTCTTTGAATACCTTTATTCCTTTTATAAGAATTCTTTCTCACATTTTTCCCACCACTAGATTCTCTACTCCATTTCTTTTGAAATTTGTGGGTCTCTCTATTTTTTCATTTAAAAACACTTGTTAGCTCTTCTCACTTTCACTATAGTCAAGGAAGCAATCTTTCCAACTAAGTACAGTTTATTGGCTAATTTCATATTTCTTCCATTAATTGTGACATAAGTGTTTTTCATTGTATACATATAAATATAAAATATTTAACCAATAATCTTTGTATAACAAGATTCTAAGAAACCTGTCTTGTTTATCTTGCACTTTGTTTCAATCTTCTACCCATTATAATTTCTAACATAAAGTAATCAATCCCCTCTAAACTCCTCTAGTGTATACACAATATGGGTTAAGTCAAATAGGGTATAACTATCCCTTTCTATAATAAAACTTTTTATTTTCATGGGTAATAAAAACATCACTTCCATTTAAATCCAAATTACTTTCAATTCATATATTCCTAAATAAATAAAGTAAAATGAAGAAATAATACCTATATATGAAAAAATTCTAGAATTTCAGTTAATTTTGAACATGCTTAGATTCTACCTCTCGATTCTTCCATAGTTCACTTTTTTATACTCCACTTCACCTAAATAATACCCTCAAACCCATTCCAAACCTTATCCTCAAGGTTTAACAACTTAAGTCAGGTTTCCAACAAAACAAATATACCTTATAAAGTAAAAACGAACTAAATATAAAATAATAATAAATAAATAATGAACAAATTATCATAAAAATGAATTTTCATAAACAAAGAAAATAAGACAAATTAAAATTTTTCAAGCATGATTAATAACGTTAATGTAGCAAACATAATCAAGTACAAACCATAGTAGTAGCAAGCATCACATCACATGTCGCAGAACATAGTATCATATTCCATCATAAGACCTCACGTAATATCACTTAGAGATAGAACAAATAGAGAAAAAATAGACCAGAACCATCATCCAAAAGTCGTGTCATCACCACCATCCCCTTGTTCATGCAGTTGGGATTGATAGCTTGCCACAAGATCATACAACATGTAGTCCACTCCAATATCTAAAGTTCTTTCTAAAAAGACTCCTTATTATGCAATCTCCTGACCATTCGTCTTTCAAATCCATGCAAGCTCATTGCAATTTCACATTGGTTCTATATACTCTTGATTCCTTATATTTTACATTTGGTTCCGCAGGATTTACCCCATCATGGCCATTTTCGTCTTTTCCACGTACATGCTAGTGAAATCTTCAGCAGGTTGCACTGAACTCTGGTTCATCCTTTTGTTATATGCATCAATTTGAATTTATTTCAAAACTAGTCTATTTTCTGCTTGTATTCTTCTTCTCTCTGCAGTCTCTCTTCTGAGTATCGCATTTCTTTCTCTTCCCTCCTCTGAGTCTACATAGCCTTGCACTTTTTTTGGTGCTTTCTATATATTCATTAGTGATAGTCTTGTCAGGGTCAACATTCAACCCAAGACCTATTATAGGAACTCAATAAAGGTTTCATACGGAATACCATGTCTGAATCTATATTATGGCTTTAATTATTCTTTATTTTCTCTCTAATGAAATTTCAGCAATCCGTAGTACCAATATATTCTCCAGGTGAATAATACACTGGTCTTCCTTAGACCATGAATAATGTTTTATTGTCACTCCAACGTTGGTTAGCATAAAACTCCCTAATTAAAATCTCACAACCCATCTCTCTAAGAATTTATGTGGTATTATCAACATCGTAGTCCCTAGTCAATAATCCCAAGTTCCTTTATCTTATTACGTTGAAAGTTCTAGGCCTGTGTTTTATTTTATTTTTCACATTTAAACTTCTCTTCAGAATTATTTTCCTATTCTTCCTAATGTCCCTATTCATTCTAGCAAAAGCCTTTGCGTTGATCAAATTATCTTCAATAAATAAGAATTTACGGAGTCTCCTCAACTTTTTTTTCCTCCGACTCATCACTGAAATCTAACGGTGGAGTAGGTTCTCATTTTGTTCTAACTCTAGGAATGTTTATTGAAATTCCCATAGGCCTAATAGGTGTGGATGGAATTTGGATTTCATTTTGGGTTTTCTACTAGTGCTCCCTTTCCTTTTTCCTCTCTTGTACTTATACCTTTCCTGCTTCTCGCCATTTTCCAAATTAATTAGTCATAAGTCCAATTAACTAGTTAAATGTGTGGATCATAAAATGTTTATCGAAAATTATCCGATAGAATTAAAAATTCTACTTTAAAAGAGAAATTCATTTGAAAAGCTAGCTTGAAAATCTTTTGGAAGCTTAAATAAAATTTACGTCAAAGTTTTTACTCAATTATAAACTTAAAATTGTTTTTCTAAATAAAATAAAACAATTGAAAGATAAATTCTTTTCTTTCTAAAATAAAACACACCCCTAAACTCATTTGAAACTCAATTTCAAACCAATTGCATATATGGATATTTTGAACCGATAAAAAATATCAAAGTTTCAAAAATATTTTATTTGTAAACCAATGAACATCATAATCATAATGCCCATTCTATTAAAATCAATTGAATCATGTATTAATGCTAATGAATTGGATTCCAATAAAATAATTTTTAAATCAATTGAAAATTTTTCAAAAATTCATCAAACCAAAAATTTACAACATCAAAAATTATGGTTTTATCGTGATTAGCTTTGTGAGGATGAATCCTTTAAGATATACGCTCTACAAATCTTTTAACTTGCTCTCCTAAGCTCCTATTCAAAATACACCCTAGTGTGGTTCTACTCTCTCAAATTCACACCTTTTTGGGTTGAACAAAACTAGATTAAGGTTGGAATCACTTAAATATACTAAAATGTAGCTTAAAAATGTTTAATCTATACAAGAATTTAATGCTTGGATCTAATGGGTGCAATGGTTGGTAAGTCCGAAATGATTTATGTGTGGCAAATTGACATGTGTCGAGCGTGTACAATAATAATACTCACTTATTTATTATACTTTAAATTTATAGTAGCGGTAAGTGGGATCGTCTCCATAAGGATTGTGTAACTTTCTTTAGTTTAAAAATAATTTTTGTCACATTTTAATAATTAATTAACTATATTATTTAGAAAGCAATAAGTAATTAAATAAACACCAGGATAATAATTAAAGAATGCAATGCAAATAATAAAAACACACAAATAATAATTAATAAGGAAATCAATGCGAATAATAAAATCTCAACCAAAAGTAATTACTAACTAAGTTGTAGCAACCCCTCAGTGTAGAAAACAAATTAGCTAATAATAACTATAAAAAACCTCCATTAAACTAAAAAAGAAATAAAAAGAAAAGAAAAGAAAAGAAATGGGGGAGAGAGAGGGGTAAGAGAGCTTATTAGGAGCCTGTAGTTGCTATTTATACTTATTTTTCAAATTTCATCTTAGCCTCTTAGGTGGTTTAGATAGGCTATAATTGCTAGATATTCCATATCTTGATAGTTACAAACTTTGTGTAAATCACTTTTATTTGGTGTAATTTGGTTTTATTGATTTGTCAATAAAACCTCCCAAATCTCTTAAAGCATGCAAATCTAGTTTGTTGGTTAGGCTCGTTTGTTGGTGTAGATGGGCTTGAGTTCGATCTCGTCCCCTTTTTATTCCCTTTTATTAAAATTGTTAAGATTGAGATATATTTAAATGTTTTGAAACCTTATCTCAAATGGCCATGTAGGCTAGATCGTAGGAGCTCCCAATAACCTTGGTGGCTAGGGATCAAATCCCAATCTCACCAAACTGCATCTTTTATTTGCTCTTAATCAACCTTATCAACATGCATCTCGAGGAAGATCATGTGGTTCCTAACCACCATGAAGTGACGTAAAATGATGACTTTAATAGGTGACACGATTAACCTTATTCACTTGATCTTCATTAACTGTTTAGTACGTATCTCGAGGTAGATCAGACACACTTTTTAAGGATGTACATTAATTGTTATGCACTCTGCCACATTGGAACATAGCCCATGCCATCTTTGCATGGGCCATGCAAACACAACATAGAGCACATCACTCCACCAACAGCTCATCGCCACATATTAAAGGCTAACTCACTGCTGCCATGTCATCATCACGTCCTATCAACCTTGTGGGCCCTGATTCAACGGCTCGAGATTCGCGCAATATGTTTTTCAAGTTAAATCTAGCATAAGACTATTATATATGCATTTTACACCGTTTTCGGCCCAATTACAATTATACTCCTTAAAATTTTGAAAAAGACAAAGGTAAGCTATTAGGACCATATTTATGAGACTTTAACTTATAAAACATACTAAAATGCACTAAATATGTATAATTTATAACTTGTCAAATACCCCCAAATTTAAGACTTTGCATGTCCCGAGTAACGAAATATTGGACACATGCAATATAATCTAATGCAAACTAGACTTCTAAGATGTAATCCTAACAAACTCATAATGCAATAGAAGGAGTTATCTTATATGCTTTACTAATCAATGCAAATTAAATTATTCTAAACCCATTTATGACTAGTGGTATCTTTCAATCTTTTGATGCACCAAATCAATACAAGAACACTTAAGCAAAGCACAAATTTAATATCTAAATAGAGTATTGAATACTAAAGAATCTACAAACAGAACTTATACAACCAATCTCCACTGACATAGTCCACATATTATTTAAAGTCAATAAGATACTAATAAACAAGAATTATATTCATGAATTCAAATGTTGGAAAAGAAATTCCTCTTAACTTAGCTATAAGCACTCGAGCTAAATCTTTTATTTGAGGAGTTTTCATAAACATCCATTTTCTCTCTCATATATATCATTTTTTTCATATATTTTTTCATTCCATATGGTTCTTTGCTCCATTTCTTGTGGATACCACAATTTTTTTTTATTGAAATACTTTTCTCACCTTTTACCTACCACTAGGTTCTCTGCTACATTTCTGTTGGAACCTGTGGGACTCTCTATTTTTCATTGAAAAGCTCCTATTAGCACTTCTCACTTTCAGTATAGTCAAGCAAGTATGCATTCCGACTATGTTATTATTTTTTTGTTTTCTTTTATATTTTTTCTTTTTCTTTTTGACAAGCATTACCTATGTTTTCCTCAATCTTAGTTTGGAACTAATGTTTCGTATTGAATAGGATGCAAACATGTTTTGGAATCTATATAGATTTAATTAACATAAACTCTACCTAATGTCTTGTATCTCAATGGAAAATTTTAAAAACATTTATCCTCATTTGTCCACCATTATATTAGTTATCATCGGGTAATACTCTATATGCAACAAAATGATATTAAAAAATGCAATCTAAATGCACTAAACATTGTTAAAAATGAATCTCGAAAAACATAACATGTGATAAACATAATGTAATGCATGAAACTATGCAAGTGCAACAAATAATAATTAGATAGATAAGAAAATAATAGAATAGAGTAACAAAACCTTCTTACCACAAACCATAAATAAGGAATGAAATTACCTTAATCTCACAAATCATACCATCTATCTCTAAATACCCCCAAACTTAACCCAAACCTTGTCCTCAAGGTTTAAGACCAAGTCAAAAATTAAACAATACTACATAAAATATATAGAAGTAACACATGATATAATAATATGATATATAATATAGAATATGATATATAATCGCAAGATAAATATGAATAAAAGTCTCCAATAACTTAATCTATTAAATAAAATATATAATTGTCTTAGATATTTAACTGGTGTAATATATTTTGCGATAAAATTATGTGTGATGTGAGTAAAGAAATCAAACTTTAACTTTTTAAATAGTCAAGAAAACAATAACATGTCATTCATTCATCAAATTATTAGAATTCAATCACGAGAACCCCCAAACTTATTCTTGTCACTTGTAGTCTATCAACATAATCCAACATTCGTAAAAGTCATCTCGTCTTTTATTCAATAAAATCAAATCATCAAAACTTTTTAATTAATATTTCTAAACGTTTTAGAATTCAAGAATCAATAAATTTTTTTAAAAAAAAACGTATAAAATATTCATGAAAATCATAGTAGGAGAAATGAAAGACTTGAAAATAAGTTAATTTTGGTTAAGTAATTATTTTCATAAAAGTAAGTCTCTTTAGTAATATGCATCATACGAATGTTTCAATTTCCAAATTCATGCTCTAATCAAATGATCTACACATTTTTTTCCCAGTGTAGCCTCTAAAACATATCAATGAATATATCACTATTAATCTCATTCCCATTTTCAAAATATATGGAATAATATGGTGTTTCAAAGCCTAGAACTACCTCTTGCTCTTCCATTTTAAGCCATTTCAAAACGATTCAACAAAATGATAGACTTTTTGAAAATCTATAAAATATATGAATAAACGGTCAAAAATCGTTTTTGGAAGAATAAGAATGGTAATTGTTTAGAAATCATTTCTTAAGAACATTCTCGGTAAAAATCAATCTATTTCTTTTCAAATTTATTAATGCTTACCGATTGGTAATAACTCGTTCACATTCATTTAAACTTTCAAAACCACCCCAAACTTATTTGAAACTCTTGCTCAAACCAATTTACGTAATAACATCTTGAATTGATACTTTGAACTAAAAACTTCGAAATTTTTGTTATGTAAGCCAAGAATCATTGTAAACACCTCATTCTAGTTCATTGAAATTGATAAAATCATACGCTTTAAGAAATAAAAAATTTTGGTTCAGAATGATCAAAATTGTGATGGGAATCACCTAAATACACCAAAAAAAGCTTTTGAAGGTTAAATATAGACAAAAATCGATTAATCAATTGAATGGATGCAAGAGTTTAAGGTATGAAAGGGTTTATAGTTTGACGATTTGGGGTTATGTTCTTAAAAACATGGATTCTTGCTCAGCAAATACGTATTTAAGTGGATTTGCTCGCTAATCGCCACTTAAATCGTTGAAAATTGGTCTCAATGGTCTATCAATTTTGTCCAGCGATTTTTAGTATAAGACCTGAATCGCTGATAAATCGCTGAAGCACGTTTACACTATAAATCTTGCAAACTGCTGCTGATTTACCCAATGATTCCTAGTATTATTTGGTATCACTGATGAATCGCTGGTGTATTTTTTTTTTTTACAAAAAACTTGATTTTTTTTTGAGTTTTCACTTTAAAAATAAGACCATAACACAATAAGAGTCAAAAGTAATAAATTAAGGAGTTTAGTTAAAAAAAATTTCAACCAAATTTTGCAAGCCCTAAATTTTACAATTAAGGGTAAAGGCTCTGTTTCGCAAGCATAAACTAGCTTAACAACTAACTGATAAGGTAGATTATAAGCTACTTCAGTAAATAAGTTGTATTTGGTTAGCAGTTTATTTTAAAAATAAGCTAGATGAAACTCTAAAATTTTGGACGCTATCCCAAGTAGCGTTTAGTTGAAAAAACGCTGGATCTAATTTACTTTCCCTTTCAACCCTCAAGTTCTTGCAAAAGATACATGTGTTTATTTTTATTTTTTAATGCTTTTGTTTTCACAAGGCACATAAAAGTGGCAGTGCATGTCATGCTATACTTTGACAAAACAATACGTCATACTATAATTTCTTAATTTTCTCCAAAAATTAAAAGATAAATGTGTGATATATGTTTTTGTTTTTGGTAGATTTATACATACATGTTTTTTTTTTCAAATATGTTTTTTATTTATGGTGGCATATATGTTACGGATAGATATTTTTTTATGAAATCTTATGGATACATGTTAAGAATATTAGTACATGTTATGCAAAATATAGTGTTAATTAATATTATCAATATTAATGTATTTTATTTTGAAAACCTTTCAAATACATTAATTAAGTAAAAAATATTTAACATAAAAAAGTCAAAAATACTAAATTACAAATATATGATTAATATTTAATATATTTTAAAAAAACTTAATAAATATTATTAAATAATAAAAAATATATTTTTATATGTAATATTAAATAACTATTAAATAAATAATTATGTTTAAAAGTACAACATTTAATAATACATATCATTTATAATATATAGCATGTTTATTTATGTCATTTTGTATTTCTTTGCTACTCAATCAACCATTTCTTCCAAACAATTTTAGCTGATCACCTAGATTATCGGTTTTCAGCTATCAGTTAGTAGCTTTTCAGCTATTGGCTAGATTATCAGCTTTCAGCAAGATTATCAGTTATTAGCTAGATTATTAGCTAGTGTTACTAAATAAAGACAAAATAAAAAAATAGTAAAAACATAATCTAGTGTTTCGAGTTCTACTTAAAGACCTACCACAAATGCAATGACTTAAGTTAGTATTTGAGATTCCAACAAAGTCTAAAAACACAAAGATCTTGCTTATTAAAATCTAAGTGAAAGTCAAACCTGATACCAAGATACTGTACGTTTTTCTTCCTTATCCTCAAGACTTTCCTTTACCTGTTAAAAATCAATAAATGGAGTTTAGAGATTAGCTAAAATTGTTGAATAAGTAAAATAAAGGAAGTTAAACTAAACTAAACTAAAATAAATTAAACTAAACTGAACCAAATTAGAAAGACATAAATGCATGAAGATAAATAAAATAAGGATGGGTTGTCTTCCAATAAGCACCTTTATTTTAAGTCATTGATTAGACTTTGCATAAAAGATCACATAACACCCACTATATGAGAGTAGTCACAAGCAAACGAAATTAATATAACTTTGGGCAATGAAATAGGCATGCCCTCTTTCAGAATTTCAAGTTTATCTTGGAGTTCTATGTTGGGTTTCGGGATCATGTGCAACGAAAGTTTTTGAAACCTTTTCAAACATCCCCGAACCAAGATCCAATTGATTCAGTTAAATTGATGTGTCAATTAAAAAATCATATCTCAGCAAGAATAACTCCATGTATGCCTTGTTTGGTATTGATCCATTCCTTTAAGATGCTGCAAAAGACAAACGTCCTCTATCAGAAATCCACCCATGAACAGATGATCATGATCCATAGTGCTAGCCCCAAAAATAATAGGACAAAAATTCTCACAAAAATTCTCTAGGAAAAATCTCTCTCGGGAATTCTCTCTCGAGAAGAATCTCATCACAACTGTGACCCTAATGTCTTATTTATAGTACACTAGTCGAGTTGTAAAAGAAATCAATCTCCTAGTCACACTCCAAATAGAGTCCTAGATAAAGTCCAATTCTAAAAAGGATAGAGTCATAGAAAATGTACAATTACTAATCCAAAAAGAGTTGTAATTTATCTAAAACTTAAATAAGAATTAAAGTCATACTATAATTCCAATTAGAGTCCTATTCAAAATAGGATTTACTAAGAGACAAAATTTCTTATCATACTAGAAATGTGTGAGAATCTTGAATCCTAGTCAAACTAGGACATTTAATGAGAATCTTCAAAATGAATTTTATCAAATAAAATTCATTAACCCAGATAATATTAAATCGCACAAATCTGTTCTTTGTGTGCAACTCAATAGGTTCATACAATGTTGACAGTGAACCAAAATTATTTTAATACACAAGTCATAAGCGGTCTATAGCAAGGCATTATGGCTACCCAAGTAGCATGAAGATCAATAAATCGATACAACCTAATAGACAGTGTATATCATATCCCTTTGTTATGTTTGATTGAAAATAAGACATGGAATGTCACCCTTATATTTCAATCTACTAGTCTCGATCTCTGAGAAGACTGAAATTTTCAAGTGACATTGATATAATCAATTCACTAGATATGGTCATTTATTAGTCTAACATATCAAGGGGCCCAATAGATATCTCTTTCTAAAAAAAAAGGACAAATTCCATCTTGATCACATAACATCCACATATTAGTTGAACAATAACCGATCATAATCTTTATAATCATTAGGTTAAAGACAACGTTTGATTATATCAACTCATTGTGCTTCTAACATTGGAGTCTCTGGTGATCTCAAGTCAAAGAACTAAATGATATAACACTCATGAGAATCACTTATGACACTGAACATGTAGTGTTCTCATAGCGGGTCAGTCCAGCATTTGTTCCCAACAGATGCCCATTATCTTGATCTGTATCCATATACGCATTATCATCGCATGATTATAGAACAAGACTCATACTAGCCTTAATTTATTATTGTTTCCACAATAATAACTGACTAGGGACATTTAGAATAATACATTAATTATCCATGGATACTATTATAAAAGAAACATGCATCTACTTATAATAGTTAACCAACGTTTATAGAATTGGCCTAGGGCACAGACCCCAATATTCTAACACATAAGTATCCATATAGTCTTGACCATCTAACACATAGTTGTCAACACCACATCAAGTTTTCAAGTGCCCTTTGTGTTCCATCCCCATTTTAAATTCTACAAGTACGCGTGAAATAGGATGTGGATTCATCATCACTAAAGGTTGGTCTTACTTGTTTTCTTCATATGGTTCATATGGCCATTTAAAGATAATTTAAACTTCCTTTTCAGCTTCTTCTTCATTACTAGTGCAATCATGGAGATTTAACATGCAATTTGGCTCAAGTTACTCATTCGGTTCCTCTTCTTTGCTTATGTCATCAACGACTAGTGTATGCTCAACTATCTTTTTACACAAAGCTTCACTCGAGGTCTCTTCATCGAGCAATTCATTAATCTCTCCTTGTATTTGCATTTCTAATTTTCAAGCATTAAACCGTTGAGTCTCATATTGTTGTAAAATCTCCTTAAGCAATTTCAGCTCATTTTATAGTAATAGTAAACGTTCTTCTTGTGGGGGACTTATGGACTCAATTCATAACTCATATATTCATCATCATCCGAATAATTTGGACAAACATCAATATGATGAAAATAATCTCCACGAAAGTGCAAGGTCTAACCTGTCGCAAATTAAAATACCGATTAGAGGAATTTTATTCAACATTAGATATATCTACTCCTTTGGAACATTTATAGTGTAAGTCTTCATATCGTTCGTGATAGTTAGAGTGGGAGGCCATGAAGTAATTCTGTAAAAAGTGTTAGAGATAAGGATCTAGATAAAAAAAATAAAAAGTATAATGAAATAAAAAAACCAAAAAAAATTAAAGTAAATACTTGGCAAAGGCGCCAAAAATTAACACATGTCGAGTATGCAAAATAATAATACCCATTTATTTATTGTACTTTAAATTTGTAGTAGCGGTAAGTGGGATCTCCATAGGGATTGTGTAACTTTCTCTAGTTTAAAAATGATTTTTATCACGTTTTAATAATTACTAATTGACTATATTATTTAGAAAGGAATAAATAATTAAATAAACACAAGGATAGTAATTAAAGAATATAATGCAAATAATAAAAACACACGAATAATAATTAATAAGGAAATCAATGCGAATAATAGAATCTCTACCAAAGGTAATTACTTACTAAGATGTAGCAATCCCTTGCAGTAGAAAACAAACTAGTTAATAATAACTATGAACAACACCATCAACACTAAAAAGGAAATAAAAAGTAAAGAAAAGAAATGGGAGAGAGAGAGAGAGAGAAAGCTAATTAGGAGCCTATTGTTTATATTTATACTTATTCTACAAATTTCGTCCTAGCTTTTTAGTGGTTTAGATAGACTAAAATAGCTAAATACTCCATATCTTGATAGTTACAAGCATTGTGTAAATCACTTTTTATAGGGTCCTGTTCGTTGGTGTAGATGGGCTTGAATTCGACCTCGTCCTTTTTTTATTCTCCTTTCTTTTTAAACTGTTAAAATTGAGATATATTTAAATGCTTTGCAACCTTATCTCAAATGGCCAAGTAGACTAGATAGTAATAGCTCCCAATCCCACTCTCACCAAATTGCTTCTTTTATTTCTTATTTATTTGCACTTTATTAACATTATCATCACACATCTCGAGGAATATCTCATGGCTCCCAAACCACCATGGATTGACATAAAATGATGACTTCAATAGGTGACATGTCAAATTCATTCACTTGTCTTCATAAACTATTTAGTACGTATCTTGGGGTAGATCAGACATACTTTTTTAAGGATGTACATTAACTATCTTGCTCTATGCCACAATAAAACATAACCTATGCCACCTTTGCATGGGCCATGCAAACACATCATAGAACAAATCACTCCACTAATAGCTCATTGCCACATCATCACACATCCAACTCACTCCTACTGCATCATCATCACATCACATCAGCCTAGTGGGCTCCAATTCACTGCCTCAGGATCTGCGCATCACTTTTTTCGAGGTAAATCTAACAGAGGACTAGTATATATGTATTTTACACCATTTGTTTTCCCAATTTCAATTATACTTCTTTAAAACCTGAAATAGAAAAATATAAGCTATTAGGACCATATTTACGAGACTTTACCTTATAAAACATATGAAAATGCACTAAATAATGTAAATAATTTCTGACATGTCATGAATTGGGGTTTTATTTTCAAACCTTGCATCTCGGCCCATCGAATTAGTGTTTTAAGTGAATTTGCTGGTGATTCGCTGCATAAATCGGTGGAATTTAAGCTTTGTGCCTAACTAATTTGGCCAGCGATTTGTAGTATGATGCTGAATTATTACTGATTCACCAAACTTGAATTTTCACTCAAAATCATTGGTTCACTGTCTTCGATTTTCCTTGAAATTCCTAGTGGTAAATCAAATCGCTCAGGATTTGCTGGTGTTAATTTACTTTTTTTCCAAATTATTTCACAATTATCAAATATATCATTCATAATAATTAACATAAAGGTAGAATTGATTTGAAATTCAAAAGTTTGATTAGGATATGTAACTAACTAATAATTTTATTTAATTAATTAAATAAATAAATAGAGAAGTGAATAATGTGTACTTGCATAAAGGCCATAGAAACAAAACAACTCGATCACCCCCTCCTTTAGAAAGTAATTCAAAGTTTAGCTTTCGAAAATATTTCAATACAAGAGTCAAAAAGTGAAACAATAAAAACATGCTATACCAATGCTAAATACCTACTAAAATTAAAGCATAAATAAACTTAGAATATGGTTGCCTCCCTTGGAGCACTTTGTTTATTGTCATTGGCTCGACTAAACCATTTCAGAATTAGATCGGATCTCTAAACTTTAATATAAGATTGTCCACTCTAGTGCCATACTAGAAAGTAATAGCTTGACCATTAATCATCAAGGCGATTGTTTTGTTTAGAATATACATAATAGCTTAAGAAGTGGCTAAGAAAGATCGTCCTAAAATTAAAATAGGATCTTCATTGATAAAGTGTTGTATGAACTAGAGGTTCGTGGGTAAAATGTACTTTTCCAATTGAACTTGTACATTCGTGAGCACCCCTATTGGTTGAATTGAGGTACCATTCATTAGAGAAACTCGTTTAAAAGCAAATGTATTCAACTCCAATTGAATGTGTAGAAAGAAATGCATATGCATGAGATTAGCATTAGAACCCGTATCACACTAAGCTCTGAAGTACCAAGGACATTTGATTTTTATGTTCAAATGTATACCTCTAGGATCATTAAGCTTCACATGACTTAAATCTAAATTTTTCTTGTTCTTATTCGTCTCAACTTTAAAGTTTCTCGACTTGTTAATACTTTTCCAGCTCCCCGGTTGCTTAACCCTCCATTCTTGAGTTACTTTCTTTTCATTTCAAGTGTCTTCAACGTGTTTTTTATTTGAAACATCATTTTTAGTTTACGTTGTTACTGCATTATTTGCACATATTCCATTGTTTAGTTCATCATAATATTTTAATTCTAGAGAATCATTGTCATTAATTTCATTATCAAGTAATTCATTATTTTTGTCATAATTATGTTCATTGTTAATTTCATACATAACAATTTTGTCTTCAAATTCCATAGATATCGCCTTTCAGAAATATCTAATTTAGTTTTTGCTATTTTAAGAAAAGGTCACCTAATAGTAAATTTAGAGGATTAGGTGATAAATGTGATATTGAATCTCTCATTTCCATGACATAAAGTAAGCTAGAAATACTAACTTGTTTACTTTTACTAAAATGTCTTCTACTAATTCATACAGTTTGATAGTTGTATTGTCCACTAAAGTAAGATTAATAGGCGTTTTAGGCAACAGTCCTATTTTTAATGATTCATATAGTTTAAGTGACATTATATTAATTGATGCTCTGTGATCACATATAGCGAATTCAATAAAAGAGGTTCCTATTGTAATAGGTATTACAAAACCCCTAAGTCAAAACATTTATCATACATTTTTTATTAAGGATGACACCTTTGGTCCTAAATTCTTTTTAGATTCTTCAAAAAATTATCTAGAGATTCAAAGAATTCTTTCAAAACTTCATCATCATTTGATAATTGCCTAATTGATTTCATTAAATGTTCATTGATTTATATTTTCTAAAATGCTTCAGAAATGTCTTCTTTAATTTCTTCCTTCCTAGTATCTGCTAATCGTTGTGGAACGGGAGAAATATAAACATATCTTCTTTATAAAGAGTCTTATCATCTTTCTTTAAATTAACTATTTCTAAAGTTTGTAACAATTTTTCATAAGATTCAACTCTGGCTAAATACAATAGGTATCTTTTCTGGCATATGTGGTTCTTTTTCATATCACAAAATAAAGCGTTAAGTTAAGATCGATTAGAAGTTTGACTAGATCTTTTAGTTTGATTACCTAACTTATTAATTTGTAGGCTCATATGATTTAATTGACTTTTTAACTCTACAATACATGTATTAGTTTTAACTTGATTTTTAAAAATTTGTGTAAAGTTTTGATGACTTTGAGTCATAGGATTATGTAAGATTTGCTCTAAATTTGGTTGCATAGGTTGAATTATTTGTTGAGGTTGTTGAGTTGTGCAGAGTGTATTTGTGCTCTTGGTCTATAAGTGGTATAATTTTGATTTTGTGGGCCATATCTAAGATTTGAATTTAGTTGTCATGTGAAGTAACTATTGCTATTATATTGGTTCCTGAGAGGACTAGGAGATTAGATCATAACCTATTAAGTTTTTCAGTATTTTGTTCATTTAAAGAAGGAGGCGCATTTGTAAGATGTGTAACTTCATTACAAAATCTAAGTGGTTTCATTTGGTTTAATCTATCTTTTAATAGTAACTTCACCATGCTAGACTATTCATCAGTTTTTTCATAAAATGTATCACTTCTTTTATTATTAAGTTCATAAAGTTTCTTTCTTGATGTCTTAGTCTTTTTACCATATTGCTCAGATTGCTTAGCCATTTTATTAATAGCTTATTTTGCTAAAGTTGGTGTTACATCGAATAATGATCCGCCACATACTATATCTAATTGTCTTTATTCAAAATGATTTATTTCTTCATAGAAGTATTCTAATAAAGCTTTTTGTGTATATCCATATCATGGAAAAGAAGAAATTAATCTTCATAATTTATCCGAAAACTCATTAAAGTTTTTATCTTCTTTTATTTTCACAACTGTGATTTGTCTTCTATGGGAACTGATCTTTCTTGTAGGCATATATTAATCTAGAAAAGCTTCTAATATTTAAGCCCATGTAGTTACTGAATCTTGAGGAAGATAAAACAACTAATCTTGTGCTTGATCTTTTAATGCAAAAGGAAGAACCTTAAGTTTACTTATTCTAACGTACTGTCTTTAGGTTTCATCCCATTGACTTTGTGTTGGTATTCCCTTATTATTTTTTAGGGCCCATCATTATCTTTACCATAGAAATTAGGTAGAGCACTAATGAATCCATATTTTAGTTCAAATTCAGGAAATCCCTCTTAATAGGTAATAAACATTGGTTCGTAAGTTATGATATTTCTATTGGCTTGCATAAAGGTAAGTTCTTTATTGTCAATGTTATTATAAATATTATTAATATTATTATTGGTTTCCATTGTAGTAGCTTGGTGTTACCTACATTGTAGTTATCTTAAATTACGATTGATAGTGTAGCATCCTCTATCCCAATTACGGCAATACACGGCCTAAAACCCTAATTAAGCCCCGGTACACCAGTCAGAATCAATTAGAGTAATAGTATAGGAGTACTTCATATCTTATAATATCAATACAATATATTGTATATCGAAAAATAATTGGAATGTAGCGGAATTAAAGCTTTTTCGATAAAACATAAGATATGCAAAAATTAGCATAAACCTCGATCGTAAAATTATATCCCAATCCTTTTATTACAAAATAGTAATTCAATATAGTATATAAATAATAGAAAAATCAATTCACTATAGAGAAGACTATAAACTTATAATTTTCTCCATTCCTAAGTCGAAGTGCGCATCGTCAACCAAAAATGTTAATTGGGGAATGAGCGCTTCAACTCATTGAATAAGTTATGCTTGTAAACATATCAATTATATACTCCTATCAATGAATCAATGAATAGCAATATGAATCCAAAGCATATTTATTCAGGCATTACAAAATAATATGAAAATCAATAACGAAATAGAAGTTTATAATCGAGCCTTACACAAGAATACTTCTCAAGAATCTACATGTTGACATATGTGAAGTTTTGCCACTGAATTCAAATATAATCGAGCTATCATCTTTTAATAATTGGAGATATGTACTCTCATCTTACCCTAAAAATACGATCCAGCGAACTCCCATGTTAGTCAATATGTGATTCTGTAAGTGTATTTTAGTGTAGCTGAGCTACCAGCTCTAAATGTATAGTTAACAACTAAGGTAAAACTTTGACCTACAGAGGACGTAAGGGCGAAATCCGTTTTCAGGCTATCATTTTCCTTTTATTAGGACAAAGGGCGGAATCTATTTCCATGCTAACCTTCACATCCCTTAGTTTTGGTCTGTCTTATCGACACTTCCGAGGATTTTCACATTTAAAAACAAGTACAGTTAAGTCACGGTACATTGCCCCAGTCCATAATACTAAGTGAACTAGATATACTAGTTTACGAAGCATAATTGATAAGAATATGAGCCCCACTTAACTGTGCCAAGCTTTCCTAACTTCACACCGACTTACACGATTCTCGAGATCCATACACTTTTTTCCATCAATTAAAAACCAAAAATAAATTGATTATTATAAATCTGAGTTTAATACTCATTAATTAGAACCCCTAAACTAGTCCAAACTAAATCTAGAACCAATTTATCTCTTTTTAGGTCAATCCGACCTTTTAAAGTTTTTCGAGGTGAAAACTCGGTTATAAAGTCCCCAAAGAATCCTAAATTCCTTATTTTTCAAAGAAATTTATTAATTTTTAATTATTTGGTCAAAACATAAATTTTTTGAATTTTTTTCTTATTTTTTGAGATTTTCTCTATTTTTAACAATTTTTTTTTATTTGGAACAGGGTTTTGGCCTCAATAGGGCCGAACTAGGTTCGACTTTATTGAGTTGAACCAGTCCGATTCAGGGGCCCAGCCCCTTCTTTCTCATTGTTCTACTTTCTTTTAACAGAACAAATCGTCATTTTTTTTAATTGATCGAATTCGGGTTTAACCCCAGTTTGATTTGGGAGGGGAGACAACCTCCTATGTCGCCTCCCTCATCGGACGAACGGAGCCTCCCTCCTTATCAGCTTCTCCATCAACAACTAAAATAGCAACATCAACGATCAACAAAAAACTACAACACCTACCAACAACAACACAACAACTCACCTCAGATCTCAATCTCTCCCTCTCCTCGTTTCTCTTTTCTCTATCTAGCTTTCATTTTCAATCCCTTTTTTTTATTTTAATTCATATCAAAATAGAGATGAGACGTTGTTGTTATGTTTAGATAAATATAAGATTTCCTCGCGATTTATACATATGAATCTTGAGGCCGATCTTATGGACATTAATTAAAGTGGCGCTATTTAAAGTGGCACTAATTTTGACACTTGGACCTTATTTTCCTTGAGATGAAGTCACATGCATCTCGAGGCACGAAAAATCTCTCCAACATCCAACATTCCACATATTCACCTCCTCGGCTCAAGCGTAACATGTATCTTAAGGTGAATCTATGGTATAATTTAATTAGATTTAAACTTTAGGATTCATTTGTTTTTTATATATTTATATACATAACCATATATATAAATATATCAATAATTATGTAGTTTGCTCCTACAAATTCACCGTGCGCGCCAACGACTACCCTCGAGCATGCACACTATTGTACGACCCACATGTGTCATTAGGCACCCACCAATTTATTAATTATTTTGAATATATATATATATACATACAATATATATAAATATATATACAAGCCTAAATTCACACGTTTATCATTTCTTCATGCACGCCAATGAGTACATTCAGGTGTGCACGCTACTTCATGACTCGTATGTGTCACCCTTGACCCACACACAATATTAATCATCCCATAATTTTTTATTATTCAATTATAGGCCAGTAAACCCAATTATTTTTATAATTAATAATAAAATCTATACAAATAACAAATGACACGCAAATCCACGAAAACACAAATTAAGACAAGCTGGGCTTAACCACGAGCCTAACCTAGGTTAATTAGAATAAGAATTAATGTTAATCACTTACTTAAGATAATGGGTCTCATTAATTTAAGACAATTTCGTCCTCGAAATTAAAAGAAACATACAAGTTACCAGTAGTTCCAAAGAGAAATGGAATTTGCTCTTTCATGTATAGTTCCCGTTCATAAGTTATTTTTTCATTTTAATAAATACATTATTTTCTCTTAATCTGAACCTACAATGCCATTTTATAGATGAGACTTTCAAAAGCACGACCTAAAATTCTCATTTGAACTCTCCAACAATCGATAGTGCTTGTCCCCTCAATATTTTTTTTATCTTAACTCAGTTGTAGTTATAAATCACCTAATATTCCATACCCTCTCTGTGTAGCTCTTAAATATCTTATTTTTTTGCAAAATCTATATCTCCAATCTTAGTTTTATACATAAACATACAACAAGATTTAGCATATTCAGCTTTATCATCTGACCTGCAATCCATCAGATTATCTTTAGTTTCAAAGAGCTCACACAAATGAATATATTTTCTTTCAGCTGTCATATATTTTCAAGACACAAGCTCAAAAGTTCTTGTTATGAATGGACAGTGAATGCTTGGGGTGATTCAAGGTTACTGATGAAAAAGGTTGAGCTCCTCTCCCGACTAACCTTTTCCTCATACAGGCCCAATTTGCCTTACTACATCCCACTTCCAAGCATTTCAAATAAATCTACTGGCATGACAAGAAAATGAAGTCTTCGTCAATCTATCAACTACAACTCATACATTATTATGTTGGCGCCAAAATCTGACCAAACTTGTTTCATAACTTACAATTATGTTTTCTTTTTATTCTCACATATAGATAAGAATTTACCTAACCCTTCATGTTATCAGTATTCATTCTTAACTTACTGAATAGATCTTACATCTCTTTGTGAATTTCATAACATAGTTCATTATCTCGGATAATCCATACTTTTCATTGTATACTTCAATACGATATTGCATTGCCTGTATAATCAATGTAAAGAGATTTTATAAAAAATTTGAAATAATTCTTGCCTTATATCCTTTCTAAATTGGAATTTTCATTTCAGTAACTAATGCATACAACAATTTTATTACACAATCTAATCTTAGCCAAATTCTAGCATATCAAGTGGTTCCCATTAGAATTCTTAATCAATTTATCATCCAGTTAATCAAAATTTTGGGCCAGGTCTAATCTGAGCTTCAAAGAATAGATTTGTAATTACTAATTCCAACAACTCAGTCGATGATGTACTTGCAGGATTTCATTTCATCATCAATATTACATATCTCTCTCAATAGATCGTACAAAGGAGTTCCTATTATAAGTACACTTAGTGTTCTTTTCTCTATTCAAAGTATTAATAACATCAATCACTTTGTATGGGTGATTTTTCAAAGTGAATTCATTATATTGATGAATTTAGGTTACTCACTTCACCTCTAATTTCTTTCACTCTGACAACTATACTCTTCAAACTCTCGCAGCTTGAAGATCTCTAAATCACATTAACTTGGGTAAATCAATATTTCAAACCCTACGATGAATAAATGTACTTGCGCAACCTATTCAATTGAATGGATTTTGGGATCTACACCTATATTTTATAATCCTAAATCTCGGCTCTAGGATTTATCTTTGCAATTAATTCCATTCATCATTTGAAATGCATTTCAAGCTTTTATTCTACAAGTGGTACCTTAAATTGTTGGGTACGACTACCAAAATAGTTATTTCACAATAGTTCTTCTCAACCTTGAACTATATAATAATAAAATCTACAATCTCTCGCATCGTTATGTCAACATACAGCTATGTCAAATAAATTACTAGGCTAAACCTTTAGCTTTCTGCATATTCCAAATATAAAAAAGCAATTATTATAGTCAAACAATATTTCAATTTTCTCTTAAGGCATATATGTGTCATTTTGGCCTATCTCAATTCCATTTTTAGGTTAATTGAACATACAAAAAAATAGTGCTACAAATATTTGTATAAATTATTCGTATCATTCAATCATTCCAAGATAACACTACCCTTCTGATTATGTGTTGAATATAAGATAATTCTCTAATTGTCTCAATCTTGGTCAAGTTCATTGACTCACAATTCACATTCAACACATATCTGAGTATTTTACATTTGAAGCTTAGTATTTGCACTTGCAATTCTTTTGGCATAAACCAATTAATTGTCAAAGTTCACATAACTCTGCGATATTGCTTGTGCCTTTTCCAAGTCTTCAAACCTTTTAGATTACCATCGATAAGATAATGATAATCTTATTATAATAGAACCCAACAACTCTATTTTTTATTCATTTATGAACATAGCATGAGCTATAGTGAGTGTGAATAGTCTCTACCATAATTTTTAACACAATCAAGCCATTGCCTGATTTCATTTTTACATACTTTTAATTTTGATCTTAAGTTAATGAAAACCATATCTTATCCAACTCTTGAGAACAATTGGTGTCATGTAGTTAACCATATGAGTTGTCGATTCTAAGCAATGAATATTCCATTTTGGTTTAGTTCAAATTATTTCATTACTTGAGTTGAGTTCTCCAACTCATATAATTTTCATAATACACTAAATAAAATGGAAATTGATCATTGGTTTAACCTTCAAAATCAAGTAATTGATGAATTTAAAACTCAAATTATGAAAAAACTTCAAGAGAATCTGATAACCAGATAGCTTGAAACTTTATAAATCATAATTTTTGTTCATCAACCATATATTCTCATAAAGAACCTAATACTATTCTAAAAAAACTTCAAACCCTTTGAATCTTGATTGATGGCTTTATTTCCACGAATCACTATTCATGAAAATTTATAAATGTCGCAGCCCAAGTTTCTAATCGAGTTTAACTCTTTAATTAGGATCAAGTGACCCATAATGTGGGACTCGTAATGAGATACGTGTCATAACCGAGGCGAGATGGCCGAGGTATATGTTATATTTATTGTATTGTATGCCTAGTGTATTGTATATGTGTAGACTTCTAAGTCATTTCTACGTACGTATAGGTGTCGAGACATGAGCAGAGACGCGACTTGATATGCATATCGGCATGGGTCGGAGGTAGATGTTGATATGGTAAGTTGGCATGAGGCTATTTATAGCTTTTATAGTGGTGTATTATGGCTATGGTTGATAATACAATTAATATACCTAAGTTAGTAAATTAAAATAATAGCCACTTGATATTCATCGAGATACGTATTGACTCATCACAATATCAATGGAGTTACATATTGATGTCACATAGCATGAGTTAGTGGGACATGTGTTAATAGGTGTATAACTAGATGAGCCTCGAGACACGTGTGCATAATGAGATCAATGATTGTTAACCAGCCATATCCACTTACTATAAAAAGCTAGTAATTAACTCATACAACCAAATCAACTTCATTTCATTTGCTTAACTGAAAAGGAAACTTGATGGAGAGAAGGAGAATCGCTAGAGGAAGAAGAAGACTAGCGGCCAAAGTAGGTATGGTGAAAGAGATATCAAGTTAAGCTAAGTGATCATAAAACTAGGTACATATCTCCCAATTTAATTAAGACCAGTTCTAATTTTTGGTCAAGTTTAGAGGGTAGATGATTAAGATTTTGCAATCAATTTTTATATTTAGATTCCACATTTCAAGTTGACAATATAGCTATTTTTAAGTTCTTAATATGGTTTTGAAATCATAAATATATGAGTTTTTGAAGTTGTAAGACTAAAACTGAATTTTCGCATGTTGTATTAGGGATTAAACTATGTAATTTGGTCATAACTTGCTCATTTTAGATCCAAATTGACTAAAACTAGTGGCATTTAAAAGCTTACTCAAAGGGGAACAACTTTGCTTAATTGTAGATGTTGTAAGTCAAATGTTTTCATGTTCAAAATTGCTCTACAATTAGGTGTTGGAATGCAGTAGAAGATTTTTGAAACTAAAATTTCTAAAGGCATAAATCTCTACCTACTTATCCAAATGAGCTGAGCTTTTATTATATTGTTATTGGGTATAGTTGATGCCTTGTGATCATAAATCACATTTTTTGAACTATAGATTGGGAGAAATAGATTTTCTAAGTCTGCTTGTCGGATTATATTTTAATTAGAGCTATGTTTAGTAGAAATATGATATTTCTTTCATTTTAAATCATAATTTTGAAAATTAAACCTTCTTAGAATGCCAAGATAGAGACCAACAATCTTTGTATTGGTGGAAGATTTTGATATTTAGACAATTTCAAGCCTAAAATCGTGCTGCAATATAAGACTAAAATTTTAGTGTCGTTTAGTCTTAAAGAAACTAATTGAGATATTTATCTACATTTCATTACTATTCATATGTTCATTTCTAGTCATTTGAACTGATTTGCCTTTATACTCCATATACCATGACTTGTTATTTTCATTACATGAGGTTGTTTCCTTGGCATAATATGTTGATTAAATGATTTCATTAACTCCAAATCATGTGCTATTTTTTTTTAATTGTTAATAGGTGCGGTTAGTGAAATAGCATGCTATTAGGCAGTTAGTACATAGTGTTAAGAATATATATCCTTTGTGCATTAGCGTGCAATGGTTTTGTTGGGTTCCATTATTGTGTTGTTCTTAAATATGAAAGCAATTCTTATATCTAGGACCACTTTATGATAGAAATATAGCTAACATATGGGGGTCACTAGACTTTCTAAGGTGATCCAGATTTCTCTACTATCTTGCGCAACACATGGGGCATGGGATTAGGGGTTATTGGCAAGCATAACTTGGGTAACTTCTCAAGTTATAAGACTCAGGGTTTTTGGCAAGTATACATCCCAGATGACTGACATTTGGGATAATTATAAAGGTGTAGAGTGCAACTACAACCTTCATAGAGATGTAGAGCACAACTCCACAATTATATAGTGGAATAGGCATTGGGATAAGACTCATGGCTAACTGGTCCTAGATCAGAATTACTTAGCCTAGTGTCAGTTTCATTTTGTTTAACTAAAGTATCTCTTTGCATTTCATTTTCGCATAGTTGCTATTATTATGCATTTTGATACTTGTTGCATATTCAGGAATGTGAACAAATGTCTTTTAGTGTTACTTTCTACTTTCCTGTACTCACCGTTCTTTTTATGATAGTGGGTGTAGATCCACCAAGTAGTAGGCTAGACAAAGAGAAGATCAGTGACTACCTTCAAGCCAGTGTAGTGCTGCTACTCCATATTTTTTAGGTTTTGATTTTTGATGTATTACTTTTCTATGCCTATCATATACTTTAAGGGTTGTATATTATGGGTGGAGTGATTAGTATCTTGACCAGACACATGTTGTTGTATCATTGTTTTCTTATATATATATGCATGTGATCTTTATTCCCTGGTTTTTTCACGATTGTTAGGTGTCACATTAATGTTTTCATTAATTTGTAAGACTGCCGCTGAATAAACTTGTAAGTAAGCAAAACTTAAATTCACTTTGATTTATTATATAACATAATACATTAAAACACATATTGAACTTATAATTTATAAGTAGGTAAATGGTTTTGAAAAGGCTGACTAGTTTCGTGTTAAGTTCTATAAGGTGAGGTTAGGGCTTAATGATGGAATTAGGCCGGGTGGTGCCCTAATTTGAGAATTGGTCGTGACAGTTGGTATTAAAGCCTAAGTTCTAGAATATTATGGACAATTTATGGAATTATCTAAAGTTGAGATACCATAGTCTCATGTGGTATCATATTCTAAATTTATAAAGCTTAGGAGAGCCAAAGTTTATAGAGCTTAGGATTGTGGAAAATAGTCATTCCACAAGGAGATACCAAAGCCACAATGTGTAGCAAAATGCCTAACTTTTCCAATGAGTAACAAATAAAGATTTAAACAAGAAAACATAAATCTTAGTTGCGGAAAACCAGATGATCCTTACCTAGAAATAATTAGTTGGGAAGTGAGTGAAAGTGAGATGGGGATGTTTTATTTATACATGTTAGTTTTCTATATGTATATATGAGTTATTTACGTAGTAGCTGATTTGCATTAGTTATCAACTTACAAACACTGATGGTGGATTCATGCGATAGCGGGTATGCTGGTGCGAGTGGCATCCATCCTTCTATACCATCAGCTGATGATTTTCAGAGGCTATTTGATAGAGTAGTTGCTCAAAGACAGCTGTTAGCAGAGTTGATCGCTATGATGACTGCACGTTTCGCTCCATAAGCACAGACACTAGCCCCTATTACTACGACTACTTCTACACTACCCATAGCAGTGATGGTAGTACATACAATACCAGTGATAACAACTCTAGCCATAGAGAGTTTTTACACCATTTTTACACCTCCATCTTTTAGCTCATCGACAGATGTTCAGTTGGTGAAGGATTTCATTAGACTAAAATTTGTCTATTTTGATGGTCAGTGAGACGTTAAGAAGATTGTGAAGTGGGTTTTGTCTCAGGAAAAGTTCTTAGAGTCTTGAAGATAGACTCCGAGCTGAGATTTCATCGTACACTCTTACGAGACCTATTATTAGGGTAGAGTTGCCAATGGGACAGTGCTAGTACTAGTGTTGACACTTGACCAGGTTGTAGGGTATGAGAGGAGGAGACAGATGGGCAAAGGACCGTGGAGATTGGATAGAGGTTCCCAGGGATCGGGGACATCTACAGTAGCTGTACCCTTCGTATCATCTCCTACACCATTGTAGACTATTGTGGGTAGACCCCTCTGCCACCACCAGTCTTATCAGCACTGCCAGCTCCTACTACTTTGCCAGCTCTACCAACACTAAATCAGCAATAATAGGGTGGTAGAGGCCGAAGCAGAGGTAGAGGACGAGATAAATCTCAATTGAGGCAGAAACAGGAATAGGCTTAGGATCAGGCTCAGGGATAGGGTAAACTAGTTACTCATTTTAGGTGTGGTCGGGTTAGGCACGTGATTCCACCACAGAGTCGAGAGGGCATACATATGGTTGCACAGCCTGATGCAAATACCATACGGTGACTCATTAAGGGTATGGTTTCCATTTGTGGTAGAGAGTCATATGTTTTATTTTATTTAGGTTCTACAATATCTTTCATTTCTAGTTACATGATAAGCATTTTAGGATTGACACTGGCTAAAGTTGGCATACATTTGATTTTGAGTATTGCATGTGGGGATAGGGTATACCCTAATTGTCTTTTAGAGGGATGTCCAGTAGAGATAGGCAGGTTAGGGTTATCTACGGACTTTAAAGTGCTCAAGTTCTTAGATTTTGATGCATATCTAGGGATTGATTGGCTAGCATAATATTACGTTCATATCGACTATTTCAGTAAGACAGTGACATTTAAGATCCTAGGGCATCCACTGTTCACATATAGTGGTCATATTCTAAGAGGCGAGGGCACAAGAGGTTGACTTACAACTAGTGGAGAGATGGATACTCTATTAACATTATATATCGTAGCAGAGTGTCAGGGACCCAGACTAGAAGAGATTCCAGTTGTATGCGAGTTTCCTAACGTATTTCCAGAGGACATACTTGGTTTACCACCACCAAGAGAGATAGAATTCATAATTAAGTTGGTACTAGGTACTAGACCTATATCTATATCACCGTACTGCATGGCTCTGTGAGAATTGGAAGAGTTCAGGAGTCAATTTCAGGATTTAGGAGACAAGAGATTCATCACACCTTCTATGTCGCCATGGGGAGCACCGGTCCTATTTGTGAAGAATAAGGATGGTACTTTGAGACTGTGTATTGACCATAGACAGTTGAATAAGGTCATAGTCAATAATAAATATCCATGACCACGAATTGATGACTTATTTAATCAACTGAAAAGAGTGCAATTTTTCTCCGAGATAGACTTGAGATCATGGTATCATCAGTTTAGGATCATGGATGAAGATTGGTCTATGACAACATTTAGCATGAGATATGGACACTATCAGTTTATAGTCATGCAGTTTGGTTTGGCTAACACTCCTGCATTGTTTATGGATTTGATGTACTTAGTAATGAGACCATTTCTTGACCACTTCATGATAATTTTGATTGATGATATATTGATATATTCGAAGAATTGAGAAGATCATGAGTAACACCTCAAAGAGATATTACAAACATTGAAGGAGCACAAACTATATGCCAAGTTTAGTAAGTTTGAATTTTGGCTATCAGAGGTCAAGTTTTTGGGACATGTTGTTGGAGCGGCAGGTATTATTGTAGATCCAACTAAGATTCAATCTATTATGGATTGGTCAGCATTGACGTCGGACACAGAGATCAGGAATTTTCTAGGATTAGCAGAGTATTACCACAGGTTCGTGAAGGATTTCTGGAAGATCGCTTTACCAATGACCAGACTGACCCAGAAAAATGACAAGTTTGATTGGTTGAGGAATGGGAGGAGGCATTTGCTCAACTAAATAGATTTTTTACTACTGCACCAATGTTGATCTTGCCAAAGTCTGGGTAGGGATTCCTAGTATATACATATGTTTCTCATACAGGTCTAAGTTTTGTATTCATGTAGGATAAAGGCACAATAGCTTATGCATCTAAACAGCTAAAGATACATGACAACATCATATGTATGGATATAGGTTCACACTCTGAACATATCATAAGATTTTGAAATACCTTTTCACACAGAAAGAGCTTAAAATGAAACAGCGCCGATGGTTGGAATTTCTGAAGGACTACCACTTTTCTGTAGAATATAACCCAAGAAAAGCTAACGTAGTTGTCGATGCACTGAGTAGGATGCCGTTTGGAGATGTCGAAGTTGTTAGATGTCATATGACACATGAGTATGGATTCCTCGAGACAGCGTTGATGATGACTAAGTCAAATATTCCTACCGATACTCGGGTGATGATTTATGCAGAGATAATGCTTCAGACAGTGTCTACTCAAAGAGTGTTAGAGGGACAAAGATCCAACATCTTATACTTGAGATTTAGAGAGTTGGCCCCGAGCATCGAGTGTACTTACTAGACAGATACGACGAACCATTATTTGAGATTCAGAGGCAAATTGTGGATACCTGCTCTGGCAGAGCTAAGAGATGAGATTCTTTAGGATTCACACAGTTCTCAGTTCATTGTTCATCCATGTAGGATTAAAATGTACCATGACATGAAAAGACATTTTTGGTGGCCTTGGATGAAAGCGAACGTATCAGAGTTTATCAAGAATTGTGGGATTTGCCAATAAGTGAAGGCAGAGCATCATAGACGTGGAGGATTGTTACAGTCACTTCCTATTTTATAAAGGAAGTAGGAAGAAAACCATATATTTTATTAGAGGATTGTCGAGGAATGTCCATCGACACGATTCCCTGTAGGTGATTGTGAACAGATTGACGAAATCTACCCATTTCATACCAATTACAGCTTATTAAACATTTGACAGTTGAGTGTATTGCTCGATAGAGATATTATTAACATGCATGGGGTACCATTAACTATTACGTCAGATAGAGATGCTATGTATACGTCTAGGATGTGGTGGAGTATGCAGGAGCAGTATGGTACGCGCTTACGGTTTAGCAGAGCTTTTCACCCTCAGACTATAGGCAAACTGAGAAGTTGATTTAAACTCTCGAGGATATCCTTAGAGCTTGTATACTTGAGTTTCGTGGATCATGGGAGGAGTACCTACCATTATGTGAGTTTGTATGCAACAACGGTTATCAGGCTAACATTGAGACGGCACCATTTGAGGAATTATATGGCAGACCGTATCGCTTACCATCTTGTTGGGCTAAGCTAGAGGATCGGGATATTGTAGGGCCTGAAATTGTTGTTGATCACACATAGAAGGTACAACAGATTTATCATAGGCTTAAGGGAGCCCAAGACAGGCATAAGAATCATGCAGACACGTACCACAATGATCTCACATTTGACGAGGGAGTTTTAGTATATCTACAGGTTTCTCCTCGGAAGGGTCTTCACAGGTTTGGTTTGAAAGGCATGTAAGCACCGAGAATCATCCGGCATTTCAAGATCAAGAAACATGTCAGAATGGTTGCTTATGAACTGGGTTTACCTCCACAGATATCGAGGATTCATCCAGTGTTTCATATTTTTATGCTTCGACTAGCCAAGTCGAAGGCAGGCGAGAGACCAACAGTTGACTTGAGTCAGATTGATCGGAGCAAGGACATATCTTATGAAGAGTAGCCCGTACAGATCCTAGACCAGAAGGTATAATAGTTGAGAGGCAAGTCTATCCCAAAGGTGTTAGTCAAGTGGCAGTTCCATGAAGACTCGGAACTCACTTAGGAATGGGAAGACTATATGCGAGATAGGTTTTCGTACCTTTTTTAGTCAGGTAAAACTTTAACTCAAGTTTAGTTTCGAGGATGAAATCTTCATTTGGTGGGAATAATTGTCACAACCCAAGTTTCTAATTAGAGTTTAACTTTTTAATTAGGTGACTCGTGGTATGGGACCTGCAATGAGATATGTGTCGTAACCGAGGTAAGATGACCAAGGCATATTTTATATTTTTTGTGCTGCATGCCTAAGATATTGTATATGTGTAGACTTCCAAGTCATTTTTACTTACGTATAGGTGTCAAGACATGAGCGGAGACGCACCTTGATATGCGCACCGGTGTAGGTCGGAGGTAGAAACTGATATGGTAAGTTGGCATAAGGTTATTTATAGCTTTTATAGTATTGTATTATGGATACGGTTGATAATACCATTAATATACCTAAGTTAGTTAAAACAATAGCCACTTGATATTCATCGAAATACGTATTGACTCATCTCAACACCAATAGGGTTACATATTGGTGTCACTTAGCATGAGTTAGTGGGACATGTGTTAATAGGTGTATCATTAGATGAGCCTTGAGACAGGTGTGCACAATGAGATTATTGGTTATTAATCAACCATATCCACTTACTATATAAAGTTAGTAATCATCTCATACAAGTAAATCAACTTCATTTCATTTGCTTAATTAAGAAGGAATCTTGCTAGAGAGAAGGAGAAGGGCTTGAGGAAAAAGAACACTAGCAACCAAAGTGGGTTTGGTGAAGGAGAAATCAAGCTAAGCTAAGTTTTCGTAAAACTAGGTAGATATCTTCCTATTTCATTGAAACCAGTTCTAGTTTTTAGTCAAATTCAGAAGGTACATGATTAAGATTTTGCAATTGGTTTATATATTTGGATTCTCATTTCAAGCTGATAATCCATCTATATTAAAGTTATTAATTTGGTTTTGAAATCATAAAGATATGAATTTTTTAAGTTGTATGAATAAAAATGAATTTATGCATGTTGTATTAGGGATTAGTCTACATAATTTGGTCATAACATGCTCATTTTAGATCCAAATCGACTCAAACTAGTAGCATTTGAAAGTTACTCAAAGGGGAACAACCTTGTTTAACTAAAGTTGTTTTAATTAAAATGTTTTTATGTACAAAAGTCCTCTATAAATGGGTACTGGAATGCAGTAGAAGATTTTTGAAACTAAAATTGTCAAAGGCATAACTCCCTATCTACGTATCCAAATGAGCCAATCTTTTATTATGTTGTTATTAGATATGTTTTCTACTTTCTAACTAAAAATCACATTTTTTTAAACTAAAGATTGAGAGAAATAGATTTCCTAATTTCGCTGGTCGGATTAAATTTCAATTACAACTATGTTTAATAGAAATATGATATTTCTTTCATTTTAAATCAGAATTTCGAAAACTAACCTTTTTTGGAAAGCTAAGATAGAGAACAACAATTTTGTACTGGTAGAAGATTTTGATATTTGGACAGTTTCATGCCTAAAATCGTGCTACAATATAAGACTAAAATTTTGGTGTTGTTTATTCTTGAAGAGTTATTTTGGGTTAAGGTTCCTAAATCCATTTGACATGATTTAAACCCAACTTATTTGGATTAGTTTGATATCAAGAAATTAAGGAAGTACTTTGGGGATTCAAGTACGAGTTTCGAGGTGTTGGGAGACTAAAGTAGCTTAGAAAATTGCATCGATTGTAAGTAAATTGATTGAGATATTTATTTACATCTCATTCCAATTCATATGTTCATTTCTAGTCATTTGGACTTATTTGCCTTTGTACTCCATATGCCATGACTTGTTACTTCTCATTACATGTAGTTGTTTCCATGGGATAATATGTTTATTAAATGATGTTATTGACTCCAAATCTTATGCTATGTCATTTTGATTGTTAAGACACGAGGTCAATGAAATAGCATGCTATTAGGTAGTTATTACATAATGTTGAGAATCTATATCTTTTGTGCATTAGTATGCAATGGTTTTGTTGGGTTCCATTACTGTGTTTTTCTTGAATATGAAAATAGTTCTTGTGCTTAAGACCACTTTATGATAGAAATCCAACAGACATACATGAGTCACTAGACTTTCTATGGTGACCGACATTTCTCCACTATCTTGCGCAACACACGTGGTATGGGACTAGAGGTTGTTGGCAAGCATAATTTGGGTAACTTCACAAGTTATAAGACTCGGGGTTATTGGCAAGTATACATCCCAGATGACTGACATTTGGGATAATTATTAAGGTGTAAAGTGCAATTACGACCTTCGTAGAGATGTAGAGCATAGCTCAATCCTTATACAGTGGAATAGGCATTAGGATAAGACTCCTGGCCGACTGGCCCTAGATCAGTACTATTTTAGTTTCATTTTGTTTAGCTAAAGTATCTCTTTGCATGATTTCCTTTTAGCATAGTTGTTATTATTATCATTTTGATACTTATTGCATATTTAGGAATGTCTCTCAATATTACTTTCTACTTTCATTTACTCACTGTCCTTTTTATGATGGTCGGTGTAGATCCATAAAGCAGCAGGCCTGGCAAAAAGCGGATCGGCTACTACGTCTGAGCTAGTGGAGTGTTGCTACGCCAGATATTGTAGGTTTTAATTTTTGATGTATTATTTTTATATGTCTATTATATACTTTTGGGGTTGTATATTATAGGTTGAGTGATTAGTACATTGACCAGACACATGTTGTTTATATCGCCAATTTCTTATATATATGTATGTGATCTTTATTCCCTAATTTTTCCACGATTGTTAGGTATCACATTAATGCTTTCGTTAATATGTAAGACTTCTGCTGAATAAACTTGTAAGTAAGTAAAATTTTAATTCACTTTGATTTATTATATTACATAAGACATTAAAAC
This sequence comes from Stephania yunnanensis, assembly GCA_039657365.1. Taxonomy (NCBI): domain Eukaryota; kingdom Viridiplantae; phylum Streptophyta; class Magnoliopsida; order Ranunculales; family Menispermaceae; genus Stephania; species Stephania yunnanensis. The sequence goes on along the minus strand of CM077589.1, from coordinate 19,281,437 downwards.
ACATATTGAGCTTATAATTTGTAAGTAGGTAATTGGATTTGAAAAAGCTGAATAATTTCGTGTTAAGTTCTACAAGGTGAGGTTAGGGCTTAATGACGGGATAAGGTCGGGTGGTGCCCTAATTGAGAAAGGGTCGTCACAATAAATTTTATACAAACTTTTTATTAAGAGTAGCAGTTAATGCCAATCTCTTGATATTCTACTTACTCATTCATTTCTCTTATTATAAAGTATTTCTTAGATTCACGAAATTCTTAGATTCATTGACAACCCATTCTCCTCAATTTAGACTATTCAGGTCTAACAAATCAAAGTGAAACATCTCATTAATTCACTACTTTGTTCTAAATTAACAATACAAGTCTTCAACTTTAAGCTTCTATATGACATTACCATAAAAGTGATAGAAGTTTAATAAATACAATAGAGTTAACTAATAATGCAGATTTTTCATAATCCTTCAACTCTTATCTCTCGCTATGAATATTCCCCTTTTGACTTAATTTTTTAATAATATTCATTTTCTAATATCCTAGTATTGATCTACAAATCAATCTAGAAATCTTATGCTTCATAAAACATTTATGAAGTATACATTATTTAGTGGTTTTTCTTATCTATCATAGGTATTATCAATGACCACTAGTATCAATTCCATTAATTAAATAACTTTCCTATATATATCCTCTTGTTTTTTAACTTTATTAGTATCAACTCTTATGGCAGGGAACATCTCAAAGTAAATTATCGACTTTGAGTTTTGATCAAGTCATCCAATTCTCCATTCTCATTTACTAAAGTCTATTTCTCTTTTTGTGTATGCAGATCCACCATAACGTTATCTTTTTCCTTTTATCACTCTATTAGTGAGTGCGGTTGCACCGTAACAACAGTAATAATCTTTTTCTTATTTTATATTTACCTTTAATTTGTTCAGTTACACCATAACAATATTGAAAGGCTTCTTCTCCTTATTTCAATATGGACTAACACCATATCTGAAATCTTTTACTTCATTATAACTCATGAATATTAATAAATAAGTGGTTATCTAATCTCAATTAAGTTCTTATTATCATTTACTACTAATTTCCTCATTTAATGACCTTTAATCTTGTTTAACTAGTCTCGGCATTAGTATATGTTCTACTCGAAGTGACTAATCACCTTTGAATTACCATTTAATTTTTCTTTTACTTCTTAATGTCCATTCTCCTAACATTTGCCTCAAAGTCCAGGTCCAATCTATCCTTCTGCACCGACTATCATTTATCGAACAATATCAGCAAGAATAAAGACCATTAGGGTTTATCCAATAAGAGAAAAGTTTTCTTTTTGTTTTCATACGTCTTTTGTATCTTTCCTTTTTTCCATATACTATTGAGATTTAGGTTTCTACAAACCCTAATCTTTAATATTTGCTCAAATCCTAAGATATTGATGAACATAAATCATTATGTTATTGTTCCGGAAAAATACAACATGTATATGAATTCCATAGATATAATACGTTACAATACATAACATTACTTAGTCTTTTATCTTTCATTACCTCCTAAAACATCAATAAAAACCATTTATAAAATCATAGGTTATCAATAACTTGAGAACAAATCTCCAAGTCAGTGAACCTAGACTTTTATTCAGTTTATAGGCAATGAAATCAGGTTCAGACACTAAACTGTATCAGAGTTATTTTTGATTAGGCGCTCATGTGAAATAGTATTAGACCTATTACTGGAAACAAGCTCTAACCAGCTCTTATACCAACTGTAGCATCCCCAATCATAATTAGGGTAAGAGCTGGCTTAAAACCCTAATTAAACCCCCGTACACCAGTCAAACTCAATTAGAGTTACAATACAGCCGTCCTTCATACCTGGTAATCACAAAACAATATTTCGTATATCAATTAAATAATTGAAAATGAAACAAAATTAAAACCTTTTCGATAAAACATAAGATATATAAGAATGGCATAAACTTTAGGCATAACACAATATCCCAACCCTATTTATTACAAAATAACAATTCAATATAATACATAAATAGTAGGAAAATCAATTCACAGTAGAGAAGACTATAAACTCCTAATCTTTGAGTTGAAGCGCACATTGTTAACCTGAAATGTTAATTGGGGAATGAGCGATCCAACTTGCTTAGTAAGTAATGTTTGTAAACATATCAATTATCAACTACTATTAATGAATAAATGAATAACAATATGAATCCAAATCATATCTATTCAGACATCGAAAATAATCTAACAATTGATAATGAAATGCAAGTTCACAGTTTAATTACGATTGTACTCGTGACTTGTAATTTTCATTTTCATTTTAGAGTCATATTCCCCCTTACAAAAGAATACATCTGAAGAATCCACATGTAGACTGACATGGGGTTCAATTAATGAATTCAAAGGTAATCAAGCTATCAATTCTTAATAACTAAAGAGTCGTACTCTCACATTACCCTAATAATATGATCCACATACCCCCCATGTTGGTCATCATGTGATTTTGTAGGTGTATTCAAGTGTAACTTAGCTACCAGCCCTAAATAGATAGTGAATGAGTAAGGTAACACTCCAGCCTACTGAGGATGCAATGAGGGAATCAATTTCTAGGCTAACATTTTCCTTTTATTAAGATAAAGGGCAAAATCCATTTCCAGGCTAACCTTCACATCCCTCAGTCCCGGTCCACCTTATCGATACTTTCGAGGATTTACATTTAAAAACAAATACAGTCAAGTCATGGTACATTGCCCCACTCCTAGTTCATTATACTAAATGAACTAGATATACTAGTTTATGATGCACAATTGATAATAATATGAGTATCGTATTTTGAGGTAAAAACCTAGTACAAAGTCTCGAAAGAATCACATAATCTTTATTTTACAAAGAAATTTATTAATTTCTAATTCTTTGGTCAAAATATCATTTTTTTGAATTTTTCCTTATTTTTTTTGAATTTTTCTCTATTTCCAACAATTTCCCCTTTTTTATTTGGAAAAGGGTTTGGCCAGGAACCAAGCAAAAATATTGAGTCGAACCAACCCAGTTTAGGGGCCCAACCCCTACTTCCTTATCGTTCTATTTTTTTCGCATAACAAATCATCATTATTTTAGTCGATCGAACTTGGGTTCAAACCTAGTTCGATTTGGGAGGGGAGACGACCTCCTCAGATGAACTGAGCCTCGTTCGCAATAGCAACATCAATGATAAAAAAACTACAACACCTAGCAATAACAACACAAAAAGTTACCTCGGATCTCAATCTCTCCCTTTCCTCGTATCTCCTTTCTCTCTCTAGTTTTCGATTTTGATCCCTCTCTCTTTTCGATTTCAATTCATTTCGAAGTAGATATAAGGCGGTGTTTTTATGTTTAGATAAATGTAAGATTTCCTCGCGATTCGTATGTATGAATCTCGAGACCGATCTTATGGACATAAATTAAAGTGTCACTATTTAAAGTGACACTAATTTTGACACTTGCACCTTGATTTTCCTCACAATTCGTATGTATGAATCTCGCGATGCGTGCAACTATATCTCGAGGCATGGAAAATCTCTCCAACATCCAATGTTCACATATTCACCTCCCCAACTCAAGCGTTACTTGTATCTCGAGGTGAATCCAATGTATAATTTAATCTGATTTAAACTTTAAGATTTTTTTTTATATTTATATATATAACCATATACATAAATATATTGATAATTTTGTATTTTGCGCCTATAAATTCACTATGCGCGCCAACAACCAACCTTCGCGCGTGCACACTATTATATTACCCACACATGTCACCTTTGACCCACGTTCATTTGGCGCCCACCAATTCATTAATTATTTTAATATATATATACAAGCCTAAATTCATGCGTTTATCATTTTGACGTGTGCGCCAACGAGTACACTCGTTCGTGCATGCTACCTCACGACTTTTGTGCCTCACCCTTGACCCATACACGGTATTAAGCATTTTATAATTTCAATTATTCAATTATAGGCCAATAAATCTAATTTTTTCCATAATTAATAATACAATCCATACAAACACCAAACAACACGCAGATTTATGAACATTCTAATTAGGACAATCTACCTCAAGTTAAATAGATAGTTCAATCTACCTCAAGTTAATCACTTACGAGCCTAACTCTGGTTAAGTAGAATTTAGATTAATGTTAATCACCTACTTAAGGTACCAGGTCATTACAGATAGTTCAATCTACCTCAAGTTAAATAGATGTAGACATCATATGGAATTAGAACGATAAAGTGTGTAGATCATACTACGTCTAAAACTCCTAAAAAATTATGTCTAAGTCCCCGACAACGACAAAAAAATTGACTCGTGTCAACGTATACAACAAGTTTCTCATATGATCTTATTATTTGTAGTAGTGATAAAAGAGATTTTCTCAACAGGGGTTTTTCAATCTTCTTTAGGAAAAAGGTTTTCTAAGGTTTTATTATTTTTACTTCAATTTAATTAATGCAATTAAATCATGAATTAAAAATTACTTAATCAAACTATAATAATTATTTACATTAATTAAACTAACTTAACTAACACAAATCAAGTTCACTAAATTCAAATCAATTTAATTCAATAGAAAACAAACATCTAAATAAATATCCAGAATAGTGAAACATTAATCCATCTTGTATCCAAACATATTACTTAAATCATAGTAATAATCATACTTTAATTTTTTTATAAAGTATTTTTTATCATTAAACTTCAATCCTAAGTAAGTAGATGGTCGTTATCAAACCATTAGTTCTCATTATATTAATGAAAAACCATATCCTAATTTTATTAAATTAATCTTCTGAAAACTTGAAGAAATTAATTAGACGATAAAACAACATTAAGTTTTGTGAAAACTTCGAACTACTATGCCTAATACCTTCGAAAAGCCACTTTAATATTAAACTTAGATCTCAATTCACCTAGGACATCTAATTGGTAAAATACCTCTTTAAATAATCTTAGTTACTACTTTAAACTGGATATTAAATCTAAATATTATAATACACGTTCTAGAATATGCATGCAATACAAAGCTTCATGATTATAATCAGCAAATTATAATCTATTAAATCTTTGAATTGAAGAATATGATCGGTTTAAAGTATTAAATACAAATAAATTTTCTTTACAACTACATCACAAAATGGATCAAGTTTATGTTTGGACTTTATTTAGATAAATGTACTACTCATTCATATTCATAATAAACATCACAATAAAGTAAATAAATGATATAAATAAATGCCTCTTATTAAAAACTTTGAATCTTTAAATCTTTTCCAAAAGCAATGAACAATAGATCTAAACTAAAATAAAAATAGAATAATATGGCTCTAGGAGCTATGAAATAGGATCTAGGATACTGAAAGGCAATTGAATTTGAAGCTCGAGGCTCATTTATATAGTGTTCTAGGAAGTACATATCCCAAACAAACTAAAACTCCTTGTAGTTATCTAATATTCTCGAAATCAACCCTAGTGATTCATCAACAATTCCACTTAAATCCCGACTCGCTAGAAAAATAAGAGGAAATGAACCTCTGTCCATCCTTTATTTGTCTAGTGATTCTTCTATAAACTTTGATTTGTTGTTGATTCGCCAGCATTGATTTCTAGTTCATTTTTTTATCATTTTGAGTCGTGCACTTTCTCCACTTGACTAAATTCTTCATTTTCTTCCATTTTTCTTTCATTTCCTAACATAATCTAATTATAACCTAAAATCACAAAAACAAGAGAGAACCACTGTAATATAGCCTTTTACATCCAAAATCACCCTAAAATATGCTACGTAACATTTTCTAATTATTGAATTATCATGGCTCGATCGTTAACTCCATTTAAATGTACAAATTCAAATTTTTAAACTTAAACTCGTTAATTTTCTGCGAAATCGAAAACCAAAGTTTGTATCCATTAGCATTCTAATAACAATACAAACTACCAAATTTCTAATGAGCCATTTTTGGGAAATAGGACTTAAAACTTGTTCAACATATCTAAAAATACTATAAAAAACCTCAAATGATTTCAGGGGACTAAGGGACCATAGTACAGATATCGAAAACGAGCCAAGGTTGAATTTCGGGTGTCCTAAGAGAGTTTCGCCCGAGATTAAGGTATGTAAGCCCATGAGAAACACACTTGAAGTATACATTTTGTTTCTTTGTTTCTTATCATGCAATCTTGCTAGTTTATGTTGTTATTGTGCTATTATGTCATGTTGTATGGTTGTGTCATCAGACTAGGACGATCATCGAGAACGCTTTATAGTAATGGACCAGTATACTTATGGGATCTTGGTATACCATAGTATGGTCTAGTCTAAGATGCGCACACACGTATTTGTTGATTTCTCGATGGTTTATATATATGTGATGCCTTATTTTATGATTTTACTTGATTATGCATGTCTTGTGAGCATTATTTATTGGCTTTTACTGATATTTTGGTGATTTTCTCTAGGATCTTACTCGTAGGAACTCGTCTTTCTTTGACTACAATTTGTAGATCTTTCTACGAGTAGAGGCAAAGGGATCTTGGGTGAATATCTCTTACTACCTAGTGTCTGATACCTACTCTATAACAACTCATTGCCTTAAGCTGGTGATTAAATCGAAGCCTAATTAACCTAAATTAGGCTCGTGATTAGGTTTGGTGTACCTCGATTAGCGTATACATAGGTTTGTATGATGATTGGTGTTTTTATGGTATGTTTGGATGAATTTACATGTTGTAGTAAAAAAAGGAAATTTATATATAACTATAATTGAAAAATAAATAATTAAATAATAAATTGCTGATACACCAAGTGCAACGAGGGAGCCGTGAAATGAATATGCACATTCAAGAATACTTGTAGGCATGTCCAGTGAATTTATTTGCCAGAAAATACAAGAATTATATATATTCACTTTAGAATATGTTACTTTGACACATCATTCACTTGATCAGCCTCGAGATAGCATGATGCATATTTCGAGGAAATTCATATATATATAATCAAAACCTTCAACCTTACCCACACTGTTTCATTTGATCAATAGGGAGAGAGAAATTAAAGTAGCTGACAATTTCGACAGTTGAAAGAGATGATCTAGAGAGATTTCCAGTGGATAAGAAGTGATTAAACAACTGTTGATCAGAGATCATCACTGTGGTAAGTTGGGTTTGAGGTTTTGAAGTTCAATTTGATGGTAGATGATGATTTATCTGTGAATTATTGTTGTTGATGATTGGAAAGTGATTTATACCTCACTAGAGGTCTTCCTTTATGTGTTAAGGGAGTGTTTAATCTTGTTTTAATGATTTGGTAATGTAATAATCGATGTTGCCCAGTTCACTGTCGAGATAGTGTAGGGCGGGGCGCGGTCCCTATAATAGAGGAGTGCACTCCCTTCATGAAGCTTGATGAACCCAGTTAGTGTAGTGTGCCTCACGAAGTAAGGAAGCGCGCTCCTACCTAAAAAAATAGCAAATGTGCTGCGTTTTGGTTAGAATTTCTTGGGATCTTAGGAACTAACTTAGGGGGTTCTAAATGCAAGGTATTAGGCCTATATTAGCCATAAATGTGATAGGTTTTGGAACACTAGGAATGCTTGAGTGACCCAAAAAGTTAAAGAACTAGGAAATAGGGAACTTAGGTAAGTATGGTTTCGTTTAATTATCAACTTTCGCTAGCTATGTAGGATATTTAGTTCATATAGTTTATGGACTTGAATGGGAGCTATATACACTGTGATATATTTATTAAAATGGAAGATAGTGTCTGATATGATCGGCATTTTTAAATTCTAGAAATAAGGATAGGTAGTTTAGGATATGAGTTTGATCTCGTCCTATATGTTAAATCTTACTTAGTTAAATAGGTTGTGTGGATTACACATTCACTAGGGAGTTTAGGATAGAACCATTGGACATTAATGAATTAGCTAGCTAGCTAATATGCGTAGTGTGTTGATCTAGAAATTACATTAATGGTGTCAGTGGGTACGACCCAGTTTTACAAATGAAGTGGAATCATAGTGTAATAGCCCTTGACTATGCGACTTGCATTTGTTTATGTATTAGATTATGTGATTTCCTCTATCTTACTAGCTATAGTTGGTTCATATTGTTAGTGTATATCATTCTTGATTATTATATGAATTGTTGATAGTTCTGTGAATCCGTACTTACTGAGCAAGTTGGAGTGTTCACCTCAATCAGTATTTCAAGAATATCAATGCGTGCTACAATTATGGGACATAGAAGGTTAAGGGTTTTTCCTCTTCTCATCGATGTAATGATTTTTCCCTTATTAATATATTTGTATTAAATTACAGTTTTGTATTATCATAAGGGTTGGGAAGTTTGTATAACTGATGTTTATGTCAGTTTGAATTGGTTTTGTATATTGTGGTTAATATCGTGAAATGTTTTTAATTTTTGTTACACTTAATATTTGTTTATTATCGATATTCGATAAACAAATGTATATATCATATAAAGATGGTGAGGCTCCTAGCTCTAGTTAAGTATGGCTAGTGTATTAGGGCATAGTTAGGGGTTTCAGGCCAAGTATCACCCTAATAGAGATAGGGGATGCTGAAGTTGGTATTAAAGTTTGAGTTTAAGGGCTTTGCTACACTTAAATAACTCTGATACAGTTTGGTTTCAATGCCTGGTCAAAGCCTTGTTTTCATTTTTGAATTATATTCGAAATAATTGATAACTCTGCTACAGTTAGTATCAGAGACTGGTTTAGCATATAACCTTATTACTTTGAAACAAGTGACAACTTGGTTATAGTTTTGTATCAAAGTTTAAGTTTATTTGCTCTGAGATACCTTGGTACCATAATCTAAGTTTACTAACTCTAAGAGTTGTGTTTTACTATATATATGCGATAGATATAAAAGTTTTGCCTTTCCTAAATAATAATAAGATGGTTTTAGTCCATCGATTTCTCACGATATGAAGAAGTTTTGAAGGTAAGTGTTCTAAAGAATCTTAACCTCAAGGAAATTGAAAAGGAAAGACATAACAAAAACTTACAAAGATGAAACTAAATTCGTTTTACTATTAACTATTTTCAATGGTCTTTATTCTAGTCGATATTATTAGACAAATAATAGTCAGTGAAGAAGTATCTAATGGGTTTAGACCTTGATACATGTATTAGGAGAATGGAATTTATGAAGCAATAGAATATTGAATGACTTTATATGGAACTCAAAGATAATAGACCACTTTGAGATGTGATTTAATACTCATATTGAGACTAGTTGAGAAATAATGAAATTTATTCAATAAATAAATTAATGGTTAATGATAAGAGCATATTTGAGTTTAGAAACCCAATAATATATTTATACTTCATAATTGTTATGAAGTAGAAATTTCATATATGTTGTTAGTTCATATTGGAATGACAAGCAAATTGTTGGATAATGAAAGGTGAAATTGAGAATTCAAAACTGGTGAAACTAGAAGATTGTTCAAATAAGAACATAGCAGTGAGTTGGTAAGATATCCTAGTCTGATGTTTTACACTGCTATAGTCTAAGTTTGGGAGAATGAGTTATCAATGAGTATGAGAAGTTAAAGACTTCAAAGAATAATGTATGGTAGTGATAATGCTTTGCTAGAGACCTATGCGTTTATACCAAAAATGGTTTTGGGTAGTCATAATGCTTTCCTACAGACCTATGACTTTATACCAAAATGTTTGGCATTAAGGGAAGGGGTGGTGTTTGCCAACGAGTTGATGATATACAACCGAGTCTTCGCATGGTGGGATTGATCTCAAACTTTCATGATTTGGAACCACTCGGTCCTTTAATAAATGAGATTGTGCAACTCGGAGGGTCTCCGCATGGGGATCGTTTCCAGTTCATTTATAAGTAAGGCAACCAAGTAATTCATTCTTTAGCAAAGTTAGCTACGGAGCATAATATTTGTGGGAAATAAGCCATGCCCTGGGTTATCACTTCTCATGTAATTACTAATCTCCATATGATGAAATAAATTAGCTGGTTATGCTTTTTTGCAAAAAAAAAAAAAGCCCTTACGATTTGTTACATGATAACTTATTAATATGGGTGTATGTGTAATTTGCTTAAACTGCATAAATACAATAGTTGTATTACAAATAAGATTTTAAGTGATGGCTTATCTATAAATATAAATAAAGGGTGAAACCTTAAAACGAAATAACATTTTTGTTTTTGCAAATTTCAAGTTCTCTTAATTTTAGGAGAGAGAGAAAAATATTTTCAATCTCCCTTTAGGCTAGCACTCCAAATTATGGTCACCATATGTGTGTGGATTTTCAATAGAGGATACGCGCTTAAACGTCTTGGAGATCAAACAATCATAGAAGAAAATCACGAATTAAGGTATGGTTTACTTTTTTAGATATAGTTTATTGGAACGTGTTTTCGATCCTATTAGGGGTTTTTTAAAAATTGTTTTGAATTTTCACTGCGTATGAACCACAAAACCTAACACAAGGAAAGATGATCAATATATCACCCAAAGCTCTGAACAGACATTATAGACTTCCGAATGTTGGAGTCAAACAACAAACTGACTATCCTAACATCAGTTACATCCATAAGGAAACTTACCCATCCAGAAGAATTCGAGATGCCTTATAGGTAATTCCCAGACAGGGATTCGCTCTCGATCTATATGGTCATCCAAAGCTCATCGAAACCACCAAATGTTAGAGCTACATCATAGATGCCTACCTATACCCCACTATGCAACCATTCGAAGTGAAAAACCATAGAATCGATATACTCTACCACATCGTTACGAAGACTTAGTATATTGACATTAGATAAGCAATTCACGATATGAGACATGCAATGCCGAATATGAAGCATGACGGCCTACCATTCCTAATTTTAATCACTCAGCTATATATGAAGGTCAAAGATTGTTTCTATGAGATGAAATTCGACGTGCTACCTCAAATGACCATCACGGACGTTACGATTAAGAGGATGAGAGCAGTCAAAAGATATAACGACTCAAAAGAAGAGAGAGAACTCAAAGAAATAAGAAGATCTAGATTCAAAGATTGGACTACTAGGTAGAGAATCTACATAAGAACCCAAAAGGAAGCAAGGTGAGCGGCGAATCTGATAGCTGAAGTACATATTCCAAGAACAGATGGCAGTTCTTCATCTCCAGCAAAGACTAAAAGGAAAGGATTTCTCATATCCTTGTTTTTAGCTTTTCAGCATAATGAGAAACATATCTTGATGAATCACAAAAAGCTAGACGAGAATGAGAGAACTCTGGCGTGCCACCATTCCATGTTGGAAAGAAGGAGGATGTAACGTTTACTGGATCCTAGGAGGAGCATCGATATTCCTTTGATGCGGCTGAGATTTCCATCGGGAGTTTATAACCCTATTGACAACTACATTTCACAACCAACTATAGCGAGGAATATCGACGGAGCTAAAGAGACATATGATGAATTTACTTCTGCGCAAAATACCTTATCATATTTTTAATGTTTCTCCGTATGTGTGGAATGTGAACTTTGTTTGAACCATTAATAAAAAAATGAATAGTTTATTCCATTACATCTAAATATCATATTATGTTTAATTGTTTATTTTAAAAAGCAATATATGTTTCATATTCAATTCTTTTATAATTCACAAGGTATATATGTTTTGTTGAAAAATCGAATTAATTTTTAAACCTTGAGGACAACGTTTGGATTGAGTTTCGGGGTAAGTAGGTGAAATGAACTATAAAGATGCCAAGCATGGAAGAAGACTCGAGGGGTAGAATTTATTTGACTGAAAATTTTTAAAATTTTTCACAATTCATGTAATATTTCTTCATTTCCTTTATTAAATTAGAAGTATGAATTGAATATAGTTTAGATTTAAATAGAAGTGATATATTATTATTACCCATGAAAATAGAAAGTTTATGATAGAAAGGAATTGTAATACCATATATGACTTAACCTAGGTTGTGTATGCACTAGAGGAGTTTAGAGGGGATTGATAATTTTATGTTAGACATTATAATGGGTAGAAGATCGAAATGAAAGTGCAAGATAAACGAGGCAGATTTTCTAAGAATCTTGTTATACAAAAGTTATTGGTCAAGTATTTTATTTATATATATGTGTGTGTGTATTAAAAGGAGCTTATCCCACAATTGAGGAGAAAAATAGGAGAATAGCCAATGAACTTTACATAGTTGGAAAGAATACTTCTTTGACTATAGTAAAAGTGATAAGAGCTAGTAAGAGTTTTTAAATAGAAAATAGAGATACCCACATATTTCAAACAAAATGGAGCAGAGAATCTAGTAGTGGAAAAAATGAGAGAAATATTCCTATAAAAAAATAAAATAACTATATTCGAAGGAAATGGAGCAGGGAACCGTAAGAGTGTAATATGAAGCAAAAGAATATACATATAAAGAAAGAAAAAGTGATATAGAAAAATAGAAAGATGTCTATGAAAAACTCTCTAAATAAAAGATTTAGCTTGAGTTCTTATAGGTAATTCGAATGAAGTATCTCTTGTTCCAACTTTCCAACAAATGCATATGAAATAATGATTATTAGTAATTAAATATTTCCTATTGACTTTGATTGTGGTGATATTTTAAATATTATTTGAAGATGAGATTGATTTGGTGATTTTTGTATCTTGAGATTATATGAGTCATTATAAGCTTGACTCTTGTTAATAAAGATTGAGAAAACCTATGTAGTGGTTTGAGCTTGGTGATTAGTTTAACTTTGAATTTTGAGGTGTATTGCATAACTAGAGGTTGAGTTGTCAAATAATGAGATTGTCCTTTAAAATTTCTATTCTATCATTACTTTTATTTTATGAATGTAATATGTGTTTATTTAATACTTCTGATAAAGGATAAGAGTATATAATTATGAAATCAAAATGAAGGAAGAAATGAGAATATAATTGAGGTATTCCTTGGCTCAGGATAGCAAAGTGTTAAGTTTGGGGTGTTTGATAAGTCAATAATTAGAAGTGTTTTATAATATATTTAAGGATGATTTCAGATGTAAAAGACTATATTACACAGGGTTTTCTCTTGTTTTTTATATTTCAAGTGATAATTTGAATATATGAAGAAATAGAGTAAAATAGGAAGATTATGAAGGAACTGACCAAGTGGAAAGATTGCACAAAGAATCGTTACCAACTGATCAAGGAAGAATTGGAAAATAAGCCCAGTGATTCCTGACCAATTCCTATATACCCAGAAATTGCTACTCACATCAGTAAAACACTGAGACTATTTTTTCAATGATTCACCTAGCGATTCCACTTAAACTAGAATCGTTAAGAAATCGTTGTCGATTTCGTGGATTTCATATTACAATAAGGATTTATAGTTAGTTTAATAAATATATTACCTAATATACTATAAATATAAACCCTAGACTACGAAATTAATTGCCTTTTAATAGTTTTACACTTTTTGATTTAGTTTAAAGGCCATTCATTACTGTTTTATTTGCTTTTGGAGAAGATTGGAAGATTCAAGCTTTCAATAAGGTATTTTTAATTATATCTTTCAATTATTTTTTATGTTGTTATTTATTATCATGAGTGAGTAGTTAGTTAATCTAAACAAAACTCCAAACATGAACTAAATCTATTTTGCAATATAGTCATAATATGATGATTGTGTGTTTAATGCTTTAAACTAATTGTACTCTTTAATTCATTGGTTTTATAGATTCTTATTTATGGATTGAAATCATGAATCTAAGTGTTATGTGCATAGTGACCAATATGTATTGCGATATTTTGATTCATTATCTAATTTAAAGTAGTAACTAGAATTGTTTGAAAGGTATTACCAGATGTAATGTCTGAATTTGAAATCTGAATTTAAAGTTGAAGTGGCTTTCTGAAGATGGTAGATTTAGTAGTTCAATGTTTTCATAAGATGTAATGCAATTTTATTACGTGAAGTTAATGTCTTTTTCTATTCAAAGGGGTTAGCTCAATAAAATTAGAACGTGAATTTTTCACCAGTATAAAGAGAACAAATGGGTGTCTAAAGGCTGTTTACTTACTTATGATTAGTGTTTAATGACCTAGGATACTTTATAAAGTATTTTCATGTGAAATCCAAAAATTTCAAAAACTTTAACTACTTTACTGATTAAGCATTTTTGGATTTTAATTGAAAATTAAGTATCCAAGGTGGGACCTACGCGCTATGGAGTGGAGATCCTAAGTATAAATATTATTTTTGCGTGTTACACTACAAAAAAATAGCAAATCAGAAACGGAATTTTCCGTCTCTGATTTGCAAAAATTCCGTCTCTAATTGCAATCAGAAACGGAACAGAGACGGAATCAATTCCGTCTCTGAAAACGTCGTCGCTGATTCGATCAGAAACGGAAAATTTATTCCGTTTCTGATTAGAGACGGAATAGAGATGAAAAAATTCCGTTTCTGATTAGAGATGGATTTAGAGACGGAAATTAGAAACGGAACAGAGACGGAACAGAAATGGAATTTTTTCGAAATGGTACATTTGTAATTGCATTCCGTCTCTGATTCCGTTTCTGATTAGCAACGGAATCAGAGACGGAAATAATAAATTTATGAAGTCCGTCTCTGATTCCGTTGCTAATCAGAGACGGAACCAGAGACGGGATGCAAAAAGTTCGTCTCTGATTCCGTTGCTAATCAGCAACGGAATCAGAGACAGATAATTCCGTTTCTGATTCAGTCTCTGATTCCGTCTCTGATTAGCAACGGAATCAGAGACGAAATTCTTATTTCCGTCTCTATTTCCGTTTGTGATTTATGCATATATTCCTGAAAATTAGAGACGGAATAGCAACGGAATGTTTGCATTCCGTCGCTAATCCGTCTCTAATTTTCCAGGAAGTTTTATTTTCAAACATAAACATAATCCAATTGGTTCTCCAACCTATATATAGAATTACAACCATAGGACCTACTCCATCGCCTGCACCCCCTCCAACAACTCCTTGGGGGTGCTAACATCCCACAAAAAATCCAAATTTGACATTCATACATCGACAATATATATCAACAAATATTCAAAAGAGAAAAAAAATGTAAAAATCAAAATTCGAAAAAGATTTATATATCCACGGAAAATTTTCTTGTATTACAAAAGCTCCAAAGTTGTAAGTATTCACAAAAACCACCAATCTTATTGTTCAACAACCACAAAAAAAAAAAGAAAACTTACAATCCTATAAATATGCACAAAAAGAATTAAGCTTAATAACCAAGAACAAGTTGCCTCTAATGTTCATGACTCCAATCACCAAAACTCCAACATGTAGTCGGTCGAATAAGAAGAGCAATAAGGACTCCATATAATAACTATAACGCAGCCTTTGAAGCACTTCGATTCTCCATCTCGAGGCCAACAACCAAAGTGATAATGCATATTCACGGGGTTCCTTCCGAAAGCGATCGAACCAAATAGAGAGCTAAATAGCGCCAAAGACAACAGATCCGCTCTAACGTCCGGTAAGTGCAATACACCACACAACATCAAGAGCTTTCAAGGAAGTAAAAATATATAGGAAAAGAAGGGGAGAGGTCGGAAAGTATGTCCAAAATAAACAATGCAAAAGTATTTATTGCTTTGGCGATATAGTATGTGATATCCTAGAGCTAGAAGTAGCAAGACTTGACTTGACTTGCTCATTT
Source organism: Stephania yunnanensis (assembly GCA_039657365.1). Lineage (NCBI taxonomy): Eukaryota > Viridiplantae > Streptophyta > Magnoliopsida > Ranunculales > Menispermaceae > Stephania > Stephania yunnanensis. The sequence continues at coordinate 19,265,682 of CM077589.1, read as the reverse complement.
CATTATCTTCATTGTTCCTTATGTCGGTAGCCTGTTCCCTCCTTAATCCCTCAATCGATATCTTGCCAATGCACACACATACACAATAATAATTTCGCAATAAAAATGTATATGCTACACATATATACTTGGTCATGACACCACTCACTCACCACAGAAGCTACTAATATATGTGACACACACTTACAACAATAAATTATTTGAATTGGACAAGTTCCAAACAGTGTATCCTCCAAGATAGTTGTCTTATTTTGTTGGTTACTTTTTACCGGAATTTTGTATCTCTTATCCAATACATTGTACTTACATGCAATATAAATTACTAATTCAGTACATAAAACTTGTAACTTTTTGTATCCATAGCAAAACTGTCTAATATCATATATAGCAAGCAAATTTATCAATGGATGAGTTATCAAAAGCTCGACACCAACTAGCATTTCATACACATGATGATGAGAGGAGGGAAGAACTAAAAGCATTCGATGACCCAACCATAGACCTTCAACATTGCATGGACAACAAGAAAATACCCATCATGGCAATCAATAAGATCTATAGGTATATTTAGATGTGAATTTGAAGCATCTAACGTGTATCAACTATCACCTGCATGGTGTCGAAATTTCAGCAACTTTGAAGCACTAAGTAACTTTTATCAAATGCAATCCTAACACCCAACAGCTATGAATATTGACGTACCTCGTTAATATCTGAACTAGCTGTTTCGTATAGTACAAGTGCATCATCTATGATAATTTTGGGGAGACCCAATCTGTAGGCAATATTAATTGCTTTTGAACGACCTGTGAATTGTTCCTATTAGCAAACTCAGGCATGAGAAAAAAAGAAATAACAAAAGCAAGAATTTAATATGAGAAAAAAAAAATCAGTTTACTGCTAAATTTTGTTTTCACCTGAAAATTCAAAGTTACCCAGTGGCAAGTAAGCAAGTCCTTAATTGTAGGGGTAATTGCAAAATAATTGAAGGATAAAATTTTGTTTGAATAGGGAAAATTTTTTTGCTCTGTCCTTCAAGAAATTTGGCTTTTAAGAAGTTAAGGAAAAAGAAGGAAGAATCAATTATGGTGTGCTTTCTACTTTTCTAGTATAAATACATAGGATTAAAGTATGTATCAATAAGGATACAAATGTAAGCTGTTTATGCTCTTGTGGAACAAATGATTAATTAATTTAAAACTGGAGACAACTAATTACACTTGAATAGATCCATAAACAATTTCAAATACTCTGATAAACAGGATTGGCATGATCAATTCTTCAAAGTACGGCGAATTCCAAAATGGTTTTTAGTGAAAGATCAACCGTAACTCTAGTTAAAACTTCACTAGAGGTCTTCCTTATCAAAAACAAATTATCAAATTCCCTATGATTAATATGACACTAGATGGTACTCAAATGCATTTCCCGAGTCTCATAGATAGATCAATTAGTTGTGTGAGCAAAGCATATACCATAAAAGCAAGTATAAGGCATATTGAACATGGAGAGTTCGAGGAAAGGGGCAGTAAACAGAATATGCATCGCCAAATGCATCCTTAGTACTGATTGTATCTTTTATGGCAAACTAGTGTCTTAAGCATCATAAACAAGTAATTGAAAAGCATGATTGTTCTGGTCATGACTTACTTAACATGAGTACAGTCAACCTGAAAGTTCTTGGCTTTGCTCCACATAAATTGGCAGCTCTGAAAGCGGTACTGTCATTGCAGTCCTAGTTTTTCATATAAGGGGAGCAATTGGGCAGATCACTGAATAGAGTAAGAAACTGCAAATGCACAGACACAAGAAGCGATTCAAGAAAAAAAAAAAACAAATTGGAAACCTAGTAATCGAGGCAAAGATAACAAATCATAGCAAACAGTGAATTATCACACAAATGCTCTCATCTCAAAAAGACATTGACATGCCAAAGCATCAACAAGTGAGATGCTTGAGGCTCTCACCCGTGCATTAATGATCTCTCGGCGTCTGTCTCTCTGCGAGCTATCTCATCAAGTAGCCATTTAGCAGTGCCTTCACTCTTCACACACAATGTTACTACAAAAATAAATTATCAAATTCCCTTTGATTAATATGACACTAGATGGCACTCAAATGCATTTCCCGAGTCTCATGGATAGATCAATTAGTTGTGTGAACAAAGCATATACCATAAAAGCAAGTATAAGGCATATTGAACATGGAGAAATCGAGGAAAGGGGAAAATGGCTTACAAGAGCATCTCGCAGAATCCTAGTAATCTTAGAATCACGATATGGAATATGGTTTACTCGGCCAGGGGAATCATCAGTCAAAGCATTGATCACATTACCAAGAGCAGAAAGGGACTTGTTGATGGTTTTTGCTTCTTCAAGAATTTTTCCTTCAAACTCAGTTTTCTCTATTTTTTCAGATCCACCAAGTCCGGAAGAATCGGCTTTCCAGTTTTTAACTGTTAAATTCTCGAGAGAATGATTTGTGTTTCACAATTCAAATTCAGCTAGGAGGTATCCAATTGCAAACCGCATAAGAATTCCTACCTAGTATCCCTCATCGACTCTTTGAATCAGTAAAGATGTAAGCACGGTGACTCTGTTGCTCTCCATGTTCATTTCTATTAGGGGTTAAAGTTTTAATGAGAGATGCACTAAAGCTGCAGAATCCGTGATAGAGATCGAAACAAGAAAAGCAAAAGGTTTTCATAAGCATGAGGTGCGATTCTGAGAAATTGAACAAAAGGTTCGATATTTCGAGATACTTCCAATAACATCCTATCTGCTGATCTATGACTGAAAATATTTATGATTGAGAATATGCATGAGCAGAAGTCAAATATCAGTGTTGCCCCAAAGTACAAATAAATCTCACCAACAATGGCAACTGAGTATCGATTATCATCCAGATTCATAAGAGTATGCAAAACAGTAATCCATGTTCAAAGAAGTTGTTTCAGTTCACCAAATAAGTATATTAGCATAAAACATGATTGAGAAAATTAGCTTACTTCAGTTACTCCATATACAAATACTCCCAGAACCTTGCACTATTTTATTTGTAACTACACATGGGCTGAATTATTGCCTTGATTGAATTCTCAGCACATTTGCTGAGAATTCTTCAAAGAATTGACAGTGTCATTGCAGTACATCCAGTTTTTCATATAAGGGGAGCAATTGGGATCTATGGTATGAGAATAATCATGTTTATAGCCTTTATATCATACTTGAATTGAGTTCTACAAATGGTGAACAATCATGGTATGAGAATGAAGTAATCTATCCAGAAAAATAAAGATACTTCACTACCTCGTTCGCTTATATCAACCAAAGAGAGTGGCATCCTCTATGGTCGAGTAGTCCATTCAATGTACCACCACTCCATTGAAGACCTCTGGACCTTGGTTTATAGGGAAATCGGGTAGCTTAAATGCAGACCACTGAATATTAGTAAGCTTTGAATATCAAAGTTTATCTATTTTGAATAAGAATTAGCTACGAAAGACTTCAATTGATTACAAGATTCTACGAATTTATATTGTTCATAGCCAATTCAAAAAATAAGAGTTAAGAACATAAACTTGTGTCAATTAAGATAAAAAGATTTTAAGTGGTCTAAGTGGACAGCAAAGCCTTGAGAAATTTGTAAAAGGGACGACTAAAGGTGATATAAACATTAGAATAGCTTAGATACAAGAATTGAAATTGAGTAAACTTTGCATACAAAAAGGAGATGTAGAGATTAATTGTGATTGATGGAAATGGAAGGAAAAGACTCCTTTAATCAATGTAAGGAAGGCACTAGAGTAGTTGAGCAAGACTAAAAGTCTAAGCAACTCAATATCATAATCATGATTCAATCACAATATAAAAAATAGGTGCGACCCGTCTTATTATCTTGAAATATTTGAATCATCAACTTTCACATAAAAAAAGCATTCCAAATCAATTCTTAGGTTACTTATAAGGTTCAATATTGTGTACCTGCATTCCTTAGTTATGCCAAACAAAGTATGACAATTGTTTCACTTCCTAGAAAAAACTCAGTGTGCTGCTCAGATTATTGGATGCATACCTATGAGATGAACGAGCCCACCATGAATTGCAGGTAAATGTTTTCTTCCTTTATCCTCTGTATATCTTAGTTGCCTTGGAATCCCAGTTCATACATAATCTATCATGCTGTTTACATTTTTGACATTTTCCGTCTTTGCAAGAAAAATTCTTATGTAAAGAAAAATATAATATATCTACAGAATGTTTGCAGAATATTTGGGAGAAGAAAACATGCTGGCTGTTGTGTGCAAGTCTTATGCCGTTGCAGGTTCTCTCGAGTGCTATGATGAAGAAAGTGGTAGAATTGACAGGGAGCCACAGCTTCATACCATAGCAAATGAATTTGGGTTCGTTTTTCGGTCATCTGTGTTGAGAACATGTAGGCTCTTGTTCTACTAAGGACATGCGATTATAGAAGAACAAGAGTGTACATGATCGGCAACACAAAGCTAATTCTAGAAGAACAAGAGCCTACATGTTCTCAACACAGATGACCGAAAAATGAGCCTTTATCGATTTTCCAAATTCATTTGTTATGGCATGAAAATGTTGCTCCCTGTCAATTCTACCACTTTCTTCATCATAGCACTCCAGAGAACCTGCAACGGCATAAGACTTGCATACAACAGCCAGCATGTTTTCTTCTCCCAAATATTCTGCAAACATTCTGTAGATATAGTATATTTTTCTTTACATAAGAATTTTTCTTGCAAAGACGGAAAAGGTCAAAAAAGTAAAATCCATGATAAATTATGGAATATCAATCTAAATATGCACAAAAAGAAGTGTCAATCATAAAGTAATGCGAAGAATTGCTAAAGTAATCTACAAAAGCAAACGTTTAATCTAAGAATTTACACAAGCAACAAGTAAAATACCTATGTATCACCAAGCTGCTCATCTCTCGGAAGCCACGCTTACGTCTCACGCTCAACATTGTCCCCTTGTTGTGGTGGATCGACGGGATCTATTTGCGGCGGTATTGCATCGGGTCATGAGGTGGCGGTGGTGGTGGCGGTGGTGGTGGTTGTTGTTGAGATAGGCCTGCTTCGTCCATGTTCATCTCGAGATGCTGCTGCATGAACTCCATAACCTTTCGTAATTGCTCTGCAACGACATTGAACTCTGCACGCGGCACCATATCCGGCATCTCGGACGTGCTAGCACCAGGATCTGCATATCTCCTCTTCTTTCTCCCTACAGACCCGAGACCGTAGACACGTCCTTTGGGACACTCACCCGCCACATTGAGGTACACCGCCTCATCATCCACCTATTGGTCCGGTGTAGCCTGGGTGAGCTCCTGACATCTCCTCTGGAGCCTATCCTGCAGATATCAACAACAAACAAAATACATGATATGGTTTAAAGTAAACTTAATACTATTTTACATTTCATTTCTATACTTACATAGAACCGCTCTGATCTAGTATCGATGAATGTCATCCTGTCGTGATTTACGGCGTGGAGATGCAAATACAATTCATTCACCGTTGGTGGCGTCTCGGATGAATCATTCCGCGTACAGGACCAAGCATAGTGAACAAGTGTATAAATGTAAAAAATAACCAAGAGGTTAAAAAAAACTTACCAATCTTTCTTGGGTAGTCACAAAAGACACGGAACCACCACCGTGCTTCGAGGGTCCAGTCCCAAGGCCTTCGACCTCAGTGTTCCTATTCGTCGTCGCTTGCCTAGACCTGGCAAAGAAGTCCTCGCTCTCCCAGTACTCCAAGTATCTCCTCCATGCCTCATTTGTAACATACACTGGCTGCACACGATTCTTCTTTAATTTGTGCATCAATGCGGTGTACCTTGTACCTGCAAGCCTGTCGTACGCCGCTCGAATGAGATCCTCGGGAATCGCGTCATCCCATCTAAAAAATACCTACAAATTGGCGATTGCTATTGTTACGAGACATTGAGGAAATAGTATAAATCATAAGACATTTAGTAGTCCTGTTTACCTTCCATTGGCGCTAGTATTGGTCTTTCTGATGAGGCGGTACCGACTTCCAACAACACCCTTCAGGAATCATCCATCTTTTGAAAACTTTTGTCATCCTCCGTGAACAAAAATGCGAAGGATGCAACTCCCTGTGTTTCATGAACATGCATAACATCTTAACTACTTCTTCAATAATTTACATCCATATTTAAAACGACATATATAAGTCAAATACAAACTTACGTATCATTGGCAATCAGTCTGATAGGGATCCCATGCACGCGAGGGGGCTCCATCCCTGCCCTCTGAGGTGCCCGCGGAGGGCCTGTCACCTCCAACCCTGCTCTTACGTCGTATTGTGGGGATGCTGCCGGTGATGCTGTGTCTGGGGGTGCAGGCCTCGTGGCTAAAGGAGTCCTTGATGTCGACGCTGGTGACTGGAACTGCAAATTTGGTATAGTCCTTGATGACGACGATGATGGTACAGACGACGCCGACGGTATGGAAGGCGAAGGTGACGCTGCGGCTGTCTCGTGATCGAGAGAACGAGAAGTCGAAATCGATAATGCAGGAATCGACCCACGACCTCGACCGCCACGACCTCTATGGACCCCTCGTGTGGCCTGACCATGAGGCCCAGTCGGTATTTCGCCTCCAGAGGTCGGTGCTGCACCTCTTCCGCTTGGACGATGTCCTTCTAATGGGAAACCTCGATGTGGGGGATGACCACCTCCCGCCATGAAACCTAACAAAATAGCAATAAAATTTCAGAGAAGGAGGGCATACAAAAATTAGAAATTACTGAACGAAAATAACCAAACATAATAAAATAGCAAGAAAAAACAACAATGCCTAACATGATATATTTGAACAAAAATACTGAACGAAAATTCCTCATTTCATTACACTGAAAGGAAGTGGAAACTTGTTCTTTTTATAAATGTTAGTTGAACACCTACATAACACATCAAAAGAGACACCGAACATATAACAAATACATCAACATATCACTTATGATATTTGAATAGTTATACACATCAAGATATCATAAAATAGCAAGGGGGACATACTGGTGGCCATTAGCCCTACTTTACAAGGTACTAATTGAAATTATCCAACGTTATATCAGTTCCACAGGCATTTAAACGATAAGGAGTTTAAAAGGGAACTGCTAAAAAAATCTTAGTGAAGAACTACCATAATGGATCCCAAATTAAACTTCAATCACTACTAAAATGAATCGAAGCATATAAACTAGCATGGGAGGATTGATAATAGTTCAAACCTCACTTACTTCGTTTGCCGCATTATTTTGACTTGTTGTAGAGATATCTAGGATCAAAGGGTTTTTTCTAAGACTTATTTCCTCAAGTGAAAATACTTAAGTGATTAACTTCATTACAATGACTATTTCTTAAGTACCTCAGTTGTTGATCTAAAAATAAATAAATAAATGGTTATAAAATAAGAGATATTTATTCCATGCGTAGGTTTTAATACTATTTATCTATTTAGTTTGTATGTAATAAACAGGGGTTTTCATATGGGTTTGGGTTATCACTTGTCACACGGTCAACACTTCAACTTGCTCAATAAGTTCAGATTCACCTAACTGTCAACAATCCGTATAATATTTAATAACGAAACGTAGGAGCAATATCAACAAATTAATGCTAACATGATATTATAAAACATATAATCAATATAATGAACCACCCATGTATTACAAAACTAATGACCAAGAAACACAAAAGAATGGACACCCATAGAGAAAGATAGTGAGAGGCTTGCAAGGAAAGTTCCCTTTCTTCCTTTTTCCCTTTTTTTATTATATAGGTAAACCTTATAAATTTAAATCAATTTCAATTTATAGAAAGATGTAAAGAGTTACAACCAAATCAAATTTATTTAAATTATACATTTCTAGCTTTGTCTCTTTAACAAGCTTTCTTGAACTTCAAGATCTCTTTTGTGCAATAGCAAATTTGTGCTGATAACATGTATAAGCTAAAGTTGCCCTTGCTAAAGACTTAAGCATGGAAGGCTTAATTAAACTAACAATTAGAAGAGCAAGTAGAGAAGGGAAACAAAAGAGAAGAGAGTTAGAGATAATGTAGAGATTGTATTTCAAGAATTTTTATATTGTATACAAGAGAATGAACTCCATTTATATGCCCTTGATCATGATGATCATATGTACTTTGAACAAAGATTACAAGCTACACTTAGTGGACAAGGTAAATAGAAGAGTACACAAAGTGGAACAAGTAACATATAGACAACAAGTAATTACATAGTTGATGTTACAAATACATGTCGTCGTGAAGATTCATCCAAATATTTGCCGACATTGCAATCGAATTGTTACTCACCAAAACAACTTGTGTATAATAAACTTGCAAAAAAACAACTAAATACATGAAACAATAAATTCTCACGCCTGAGTAAAAATCACGAGATCATTGTAAAAGCAAACAAAACATGTCACCGCTAATTAACCAAAAACAATGTTTCGAGAGGAAAGAGGAGAACTCACCAATGAAACACAACGAGGCGCGGACGAATGAGAGCACAATGAGAGAGCAGAGAGGTCGAAGAGGGGATCGAATGAGAGCACGATGTGAGAGCCGAGAGGAGCAGAGGCGCGGACCGAAAATGTGCAAGACCGGCGCTACGACCGAGTAGGGCAGCGCTACCGTGGAGCAATGGAGTGCGAGGACGACTTGTTGGGGGTTGGGGATTTGGGGGCGGTGGATCGGAGAGAGACGGAGAGACTAGAGAGAGACACCACTATAACTGGTTGAGCAAGAGACGGAGAGACCAGAGAGAGAGTTGAGAGCAACGGAACAGAGACGAGAGATTTGTTGGGGGTTGGGGATTTTGGGGCCGATGACCGGACAGACGGAGAGACCAGAGTCTAGAGGAGAGACGAGAGTATAGAGGAGAGACGATGAAGACGAGGTTTTCTCGGGCAAAGTGGGAGTTAGGGCTTTCGGTGGTGGGGAGGACGAGGGGGGTGTTGGAGGGGGTAAAGGGGAAATCTCGAGATTTGTTGCACATATCTCGAGATTTGATGAACGGGTATAACAAAATAAAGTTTTGGTGGGAATGTTGGCGCCATTTTTTAGAGACGAAATTAAATTCCGTCTCTAATTCCATCTCTGATCCGTCTCAATTCCGTCTCTGAATGTTTCCGTCTCAATTCCGTCGCTAACTTTTTTTTTTAGAAACGGAACTTAATTCCGTTTCTAATTCTGTTTCTGATTTGCTATTTTTTGTAGTGTTACATGCTTAGTGTGCGTATTATATAGTATTTTGTAGAGAAGTCGGGATGTGTTGAGGTTTATCCTCAGTTTTTCATATTCATGGTTGCAAATATGTGTCTGAAGGGCAAGAATGAAGTAAATTATTAGTTGCTAAAAAACTAATTAACCAAATGTTAATCCTCACATGAAGATTTTATTTCGGTTAACGTGCAAGTCGGGATCGGTGGTAATGTCAAATGAGAACGAAGTTCGTATAAGACTTTGTCTCGAGTTGCATATTAGTTGGCAGTGGTTAAGGTTGAGATTGGGTCCAAATTGGTGCAAGTTTTGTTAAACATTTTGTTAAACATGTCAACAGAATTGGTCCAAAAGATTTTAGTTTGTCATGGACAAGTTAATATTTTTACGAGTTTGGTCAATTGACGGTTTATAAAGAGGGATTATTTTGTTGAGAGTTTTGTTCAATTTGGTGAAAAACTAGATAGAAAATCAGTGCCAGAAATTAAAGCACATCAAAATAGGGATTTCGAAAATTACTAAATTAAAAAAATTAAGTTGCTGACAAGCAACTAAGGGTTTATATATATAAAGGAAATAAAGCGTAGTTTTATTTCAAAATAAATCGAATGTTTATTTTATTTTGCATTCCCTAACCCAATTAATTCGGTCTTTCGCTCTGCAAACTATAGAGCATCGCAAGACTACCAATTCAATCCAAGTTTCTACCGTGAAAACGAGGTATTTTGGCCCGTAATTTGGTTAATTCTCAATTCAGGTCATTTTCCATAATTCAAATTTAATTCTCGCGATTTCTTTATTTCTCTTACTGGGTTTCAATGGAAATTAGTAGGAATCATTATGAATTGATGTATTGCATTGATTTGGATCAATTTGAGGTAAGTTCCACTAACGTGGGTTAAAGTTTTAATGAATTGAACTAATGCAATTTAGTTGATAACCATTTTGGAGATGTTTTATAGTTGACATTAATTTATATTGAGTTTCTGGATGAATTGATTATTGGTTTTGTTCCAATTTAACTCCATGGGCTATAGAAATATTTTGATGTTGATATCGAGTGATTTTGTGGTGTTCGTTGTCAAGTTTCGATAATTTAATTGCAAAACTATTGTTTTGGAGAAGTTTTTCAGTTCAAAATAAATAAAGTTTGCCTACTTGACCGAACATATTGTAAAATTCATAACTTTTTCGTCGGCGATCTAATTTGAGTGTTCATGGAGTCTATGGAAACTAGGACATAGTACATGTTCTTTTTAGGTCATCATGACAAATATTGAGTTTTTAAAGGTTAAAAAGTTACCACAAGTTGGCTAGTTGAAAGTCAGTTGAAATCTTTATGTAAATTAATATTTTTGAAAAATGTTCTGAAATGTATTTTGGTAGCAGTTTTCATTGGGTTTAATGATTTGGTCTCACTTGAAGTTTGACCCATCATACTATTGGGTATGCAGGGAAGCTATTGAAACCATTTTCAAGCTGATCCGACATTTTGGGGACCCCGAAAAATAATCTCAAAATTGGTTAGTTGTAAGTAAAACCCTACATTGATATTTACTATTTGTTGAATATCTATGTACTTGTAATTGCATCATAGTCTACATTGTATTTCATCATTCTTAGTCATACATACACAGAGAGAGTAAGGGGGATAAGCTTGTTTCAAAATCTAGTTTACTTGCAACTAGGTTTCAATCCTAACTCTACGTCGTTTATAAGACTAGCAGAGCTTAATGCCGACAAGTTATCTCTGCATTTCATGATCTCTTAATATTGTCTCTGTACTATTTTTTGAAAGTCGACATCTAATTATAGTTAGGAGACAACAACATAATGGAATGCGGTTACATGTCTCCATTTATCATACTAACAATTGCAGGAGTACACATCTATATAGAAATTTACTTATCTAACATCTTTGAGTTGTCGATGGTGTCAAATTCTATATGAATACAATGGACAAATGGACAAGACTAGAGTATTTTGGTAATTTTCTTAAAATGTAAAGTAAATTCTTGTTTTAAATTGTTTATGTATATTGTTTTGAAATTCTTAGGCTGAGTGTAGGACGTGAGATTTCATTGAATGGTTACGAGAGTTTCCTAAACTAGTTAAAAATATGTTCAGAGGTTTATGTTTTAATTTTGGTCTATTTAAGATAGTAAAGTTGTGATTAAGCATCAGAGACTCTAATTCAGTTTATAAATTTGAATTTGATATGTATTGTGAACAGAGGGAAGTTATGTGACCTTCTAGGCCTCTCCCAATTATGTTGTATATTAGGTGAAAGTTTTATGGCAAGCCATTTTTAAGGGAAATGCTGCAAAAATAATATGAAATACGAAGAATAATCCATATGATTCCCTAATTTACTCCAATTGAATAAATCATGAATTAAGTTTCATTGAATGTATAAATTTTGTTTTAAAGTCTTATTAAGGATTGAAAAGCAAAGTATTTCGAAGTCAAAGTTAGTTAAATGGATTAGGCTAACTAGATTATGAGTGGATGAAGATAATCTGAGTCAGTCACTCATCTTAATGATGAGGGGGCTGGCAAACGTGGTATCGAAACATAGGGTTAGCTCAGTATAGGAAAAACTTTGGTTGGAAACCAAAGAGTGATTAAGCGTGATTAGTTGGGAGGTGACAGTGAGATGGGGCATCTGAATTATTGTGTTATGTTTTTGTTTTATGTATGTATTATTGATAAATATACGATAGGAAGTTTATGCTCCCTTTTGTTCCATACTTAACTCGTAAGATATGACAAGTGAGATTAGAAATAGATAATTAAAAGAGAGAATAGGCAGATGAAATGAACCAAAGCGTAAATGGATATGAAATAGGCTTATGAAATCAGAATTCATAAAGGTGTTATCAGTAGTTCGGTACTAACATAAATGATGAAAGTATCAGTTATGAAACCAATATGAAATTGGTTGAAAATGAGCTTAAAATGATTCAAGTATGTAAGAATTGAACATGGATTTCTTGAAAATCAAAAGTATCAAACTATTACAATTATAAAACGCTCAGGAAAATGTTAAAATAATATCAACAAGGAAAGCGGAGACACATGATTTTGAAAGTAGAAATTGATTAGAAAAATTGAATTTGACTGGAAAATCATAATGGGATTGTGATTGGATCGGTCAAGTTATCTTAGTCGATTTATATGAAAAATAAAATACTTTCAAGTAAAGTATTTTTTCCTTTTCGAAACAAAACAAAAAGTAAAATTGGAATAGAACTATGATCCAAAACAATCAAATTATTTCCATAAAGAATTATTGAATGTCTTTGATTATTTATTACTCAAGTTACTTATTCATAGGCGACGTCGAATATAGTAGTTCTTGAGTCGAATAAATAAATGATAAAACAAATGAAAATGCACGAGTTAGAAGTAATCTTTATTAACACTAGATTAGGTGTTCTTATAGAATAAAGATCTACAAAATTTCTAACTTGAAAATGAAAGGTGTAGGGATTAAATCAATGTGTTAGAAGTTAAGGTATTGGGGAAGTAGTCTAGTGATAGCTTGGATTAGCTATTAAACAACAACATAAATGATTGTGTTTTGAGACTCAAAGTACCCAATAGTCACTTCTAATCAAATTAAGTTATGATACCTACCACTGCAACTTAAAATATAATAAATGAAGAGCTAGACATACGGATTGAGAATCAGTAAGTGATTTGTATAAGACGTTAGTATAAGCTCCTATACTGTGAGAATTTCTATTTATATGAGTTAAAGGATTGAAATAGCATCTTTTAAGAGTTTGATTAATCGTTAAGTTAATTAGAGTTTGAAAGTTTAAATTCTTCTATCTCCTTAGTTGAATAATAATGGAAAGGTGAATTCATCAAAAGTAATATGATGAACAGTAAAATGTAAAGTTATCTTACATAATCTCTTAGAAAATACCAAATTTCTTTTTAAGAGAAAGAAAAGTCATTAAAATTTGTGACTAATGGAAACAAAATAAGGCAACAACAAATAGCAAAACTTTTTGAGTTACAAAATTTCTCTGTTTCGAATAAAGGTTTGCTAAGGAAAACTTCAATTGATTGAATAATAATAAGAATTCATATTATCCTTAGCCGAGTTTTAGAAAAGAAAATATATATAAATTGTCTTTCTTAATCAAGATTAAGGAGTTGTAAGTGGCCTGGTTGTTGAACAAAAGTCATGATGAGTTTATAAAGGGACTAAGATTGAGATAAATGTGAGAATAGCTAAGATTGACGAAAACTTGATGGAATAGATTCTATGCACATAAAAATGAGACGTTAAGATGACTTGTGACTGCTGGAAGTGACACGAACAAACTCCTTCAGTCCAGGTAAGGCACTGGAGTAGTTGTGCATGATCAAAAATCCAAGCAACTCCGTTTCAAAATCATGATTTATTCACAGCGTAGAAGGCTGGTGTGATGCCTCTACTTGTCTTTGAATAATTGAATGAATCGGTGTGATTTAGTATAAAAGATTTTATGAAGTTTCGTTGAATTCAATCGAAAGCTAAGTATAGGTAAATAAATGGTCAAGAAATTCTCACATACGCATAAAAAGTAAATTTCATGTCAACGAGCCTCGATCCAATTAAGACATCAAACTATAAGTTTGATGAACTTAATTTATCTTCACAAGGATCTTACAAGAAATCAAACTCTAAATGTTGAAAGTGTTTAATCAAAGTAATATACAACTAATATCAGTGAATATATTATATATTGGTTCAAATATAGTGCTACACCACGTGATAAGTCAGTGGTGAGATTTTAAAGCACTATGTTACCTTAAGTTGGAGTTGATGTAAGATATATATATAACGGTGAAGATATAAATGAAATGAAAAAAGATGTGTAACTTACAACTCAGTTAGTAAGCATTATCTTTATTGGTTGAAAATGTTGAATAGAGGACAATACATATGATTTGATATGTTCGGATAATTGAATATTCTTCCACTATAATCCGAGGGAAGTCAGAAACATATTGAGTAAAGGCAAAGAGAGATATCATATTTATAACTTGTATGAGATACAAGTTAAAAGTTATACTATGAGAGTATTATCATGAAATATGTTGATATCTCTTTTTGGAAATGTATATCTACTCAAGTTAAAGATGTCTCTATTCAAGTAATGAGAGAAGTCTAGTGAACGAAAATAATCAAGATTGATGATTAAGTGAAAGGAATGAGGTTTTTTGTGAACTTATTTACATAAAATAACTTGACAAAGTTAGAAAAGTCGATAACTTCTCAACCAGTCAAATAGAAAGTTAAATGAATTAGTTGACGAGTTGAAATCGATAATTGCTTTCTATTCCATAAATATAAATGATATTATGAGTAGACATTTAAAGAACGAGTGAGAGTTGCATGATATATTAGGTTTCATTTTTCGGCCTAATTGAAATTCAAAACCTCTTGTCTAGGGATGACAGGTGTAATTAAAGATCTATAGTCAATGGATAACTTATGTAATTGAGGTTTCTATTGAGAAACGCTGGAATGGTGATGGATCAAATTGACATGCAACTATATTTTATATCTAATGTCGTGCTCAAATATTATTTGCATCACTATATGAATATTTAGACTTATGATAGTCTAAAACAAATTAGTCGGCCAATAAGTCTAATGAAAAAAAATGATTAGTAGTGAGAAAGTAAACTTGTATGTGTATACCAGAGTTTGGTGGATGAGGAAATAATTATCAAATGTTTGTGGAATTGTTATCATTTAAGAATGAAAATGGTTTTATGGAAGTGCAAGATAGGGTAGATATTTCTAAGTGTTGATTCTTGAATGGGATTCAAGGTATGAGATGAGAAATGAAATAAGGTTATTGAAGATTCCGCAAATTTGATTGCTTAACTCGTCAAAAACTCACAAATTGCCAAGATTAGCAAAGTAAAGGAGATAGTTTTTCCTTAAACCAATGATTTCAAAAATGAAAAGATGAGATGTTTATGATCTCTACTACCAAGTTGTTATATATGATGAAGGTGATTGGGTCTAATTAAATGTTTCACCTTGGAAATGGTTTTAAAGGTTTGGATTAAAAGAGTTGTATATGAAGGATTATTTTCTCATATTTCCTTTTGGTTCAGTAACTTATAAGTTTAAATTTTCAGGATGAGGTTTTTAATTAGTTGGACGATTATGAAATCAGAGAATTTCAAAAACTTGATTAGTTGACTAATTAAGTATTTTCATATTTTAATTGGAAATTAAGTATGTGAGGTGGGACCTACACGTTATGGACCGGAGATCATAAGTATAAATATTATTTTTGCGTGTTGAATGCTTAGTGTGTGTATTATATGGTATTTTATCATGAAGTCCGGGTATGTTCAGGTGTATCCTCAGTTTTTCATACTTGAGGTTGTGAGGAATGTAAATAAATTATTAGCTTCTTGAAATCTAATTAACCAAGTGTAAATAAATTATTAGTTTCTCTAACCCTATTAATTCGATCTTTCACTCTGTGAACTCTTGACGTCTGATTTTTGCATAGTTTCTCTCTGCAAAACTATAGAGCATCGCGAGACAGTCAATTTGAGTTAAGTTTGTGTAGTAAAAGTAAGGTATTCGGCCTATCATTTGGTAAATTCTCCATTCAATGCATTTTCTATAATTCGAATTAAATTCTCGCAATTTCTCGATTTCTCTTGCTGAGTTTCAATGGAAATTGATAGAAATCATTGTGAGTTGATTTATTGGGTTGATTTGGATCAATTTGAGATATGTTCTACTAGCGTGGGTTAGGGTTGCGATGAATTGAACTAATGCAATTCAGTTGATAACCATTTTGGAGATGTTTTACAGTTGATATTGATTTACATTGGGTTTTTTGATGAATCGATTATCGATTTTCACCCAATTTGACTTTACGGGCTGTAAAAATATTTTAATGTTGGTATCGATTAGTTTTGTGGTGTTTGTTGTCGAGTTTTGAAGATTTAATTACGAAAATATTGATTTGGAGATGTTTTTCAGTTAAAAATCGATAAAGTTTGCCTAGTTGACGGGCCATATTGAAAAATTCATAACTTCTCCGTCAATGATCCGATTTGAGTATTTTTAGAGTCTATGGGAACTAGGATAGGAGAACTACAAGTTTTTTTTAGGTCATCAAGATAAATATTAAGATTTTCAAGGTTAAAAAGTTATCCTAAGTTGGCTAGTTGAAAGCCATTTGAAACAATTATATAAATTAATATTTTTGGAAATTGTTCTCAAGCGCACTTTGGCTATAGTTTTCATTGGATTTAGTGATTTGGTTTCACGTAACCCATCATACATTTGGGTATGCGAAGAAGTTATTGAAATCATTTTCAAGGTGATTCGATACTCTGGGATCCACAAAAAATAAGCTCAAAATTGGTTGGTTATAAGTAAAACCCTCCAGTGATTTTTACTAGTTTTTGAATATCTTTGTACATGTAGTTGAATCATAGGCAGAATTGCATTTCATCATTCTGGTCATGCTACACAGAGAGAGTAAGTGGGATAAGCTTGTTTCCAAGTCTAGTTTGCTTGAAACTAGATTTTAATCCTACCTTTATGTCGTCTAGTGAGACTGGCGGAGTCTAATGCCGACAAGTTATCTTTGCATTTCATGATCTCTAAGTATTGTCTTTGTACTATTTTTGGAAGTCGACATCTAATTATAGTTAGGAGAAAGCAACAGAGTGGATTGCATGTCATGTTGACGCATATATATTATTTTTTATTTGGAAATGCAATTACATGTCTCCATATATCATACTAACAATTACAGGAGTACACATCAATATAGAAATTAAATTACCTGATATCTTCGAGTTGTTTTTTTATGGTGTCAGATTCTATATGAAGACAAGGGACAAACGAGCAGGACTCGAGTACTTTGGTTTTTGTTTTTAAATTTTAAAGTAAATTCTTGTTTTAAATTGTTTATATATATTTTTGGAATTCTTGGGTGACTGTAAGACATAAAGCTTCATTGAATGGATATGAGAGTCTCCTAAACTAGTTAAAAATACGTTGAGAGGTTTATGTTTCAATTTTGGTCTATTTGGGATAGTCAAGTTATGATTAAGCTATCAGAGACTTTAAGTTAGTTTGTAAATTTGAATTTGATACGTATTGTGAACTGCAATGAGTTATTAGTCCTTCTAGGTTTCTCCTAATTCTATTGTTTATTAGATGCAAGTTTTCTGGCATGCCACTTTTAAGGGAAGTGCTGCATAAACTTTTACGAAATATGTAAAATAATCCATATGATTTTCTAATTTGCTTCGATTGAATAAATCATAAATCGAGTTTCATTGAAGGTATAAATTTAGTTTTGGAGCCTTAATAAGGATTGAAATGCAAAGTATTTTGAAATCAAGGTTATTTGAATGGATTAGGCTTACTAGATTATCAAAGGATTTAGATAATCTAGGTCGGTCAATTGTCTTAATGATGAGGTGGCTAACAATTCATGACTATATAATTGAAGTAATATGTTTGGATGCAAAATGAATTGAAGTTTAATGTTTTGGAGGTTTGTTTAGATGTTTATTTATTATTATGTTTCATTGAATTGAATTGCTTTGAATTTAATGAATTTTAGTTATGTTAGTTTAGTTAGTTTAGTTGATTTTTATATTTAAAAAATATTACTTTAAATTAAGGTTTTTCTTAAATTTACTTAAAAGTAATAAAAAATAAAATCTATTTCTTATGGAATTTGCAAAATCCTTGTGGAAACGATTCCGGCTTACCACTACTACAAAACTTTGACAGTATAATAAAGGTGGAGAATTTATTATGCATGCTCAACCCGTGTCAGTATTCTTCAAATATGCTCATTAGCTTATCTTGCACACTGTCACACTTGATCACTTTCTTTGCCAACTTTGCATGGACATATCAGTTCACCAATCATGCATCGTTGCATCATCACACGTCCAACCACATTATGCCACATCAGCCATATGGGCCCTACTTCACTGCCTCGAGATCCTTGCAACATTTTTTTCAATGTAAATCTAACATAAGACTATCATATATGCATTTTACACTGTTTTCACCTCGATTTCAAATATATACCTTAAAAACCTGAAATAAACAAATATAAATTATCAGGACCATATTTTAGAGACTTTACCTTATAAAACATACTAAAATATACTATAAAATGTGTATAATTAATGACTTATCATATATCAATTTAGAACACTTAAAAGAAATTACTAGGAAACATATTTAATAAAGAAATTAAAAGTGTGGGTTAGGATTCTTACCAAAGGCTCTCTTGAAGGTAGAATCATCCACCAATATTGCTTCAAATTGGTGGATTTGCGCTCCCTACCTTTCGATCTATCAATATATATATCAAAAGCCCTCAAGAATCCTCTGTAAATCTCACATTCTTTTCATTGTTTCTCTCCAGCTTCTTCCACTCACTTAGAACTCTCAAAAAGAACAACATGGAGATCCCTCTTTTACACTTATATCCCAACCTTTCATTGAGATTTGTAGTCACTCATCTCATAGTTTATCAAGAGGTTCTTATTCTCTCCATATACACATTCACCTAACACACAACACACATATGTGTATTAAAATTGTATGAGGCTAAATTAAAAAAACTCTACATTAAGTTTAGAGCCAATTAAATTAAATCAAATCATTTATCTTAGGGTATTTTAATTTTATCTCATTACATTTAATTTAATTAGCCACACTTATACAGCTTAGGATAAAATTGTTTAAAACTTATTTAATTCAACTAAGCTACCTGACTTTCTATTAACTTCGATTATCCAAGCTCTGTGCTATCGGTGCCCCAAGATAACACTTTCACTTATTGAAACTCGCGCAAATCCCTCGATATAAGTCTCGAACTATCATGCAATACATATATTTAAATATTTACATAATATACATGCATCACACCATAAATAATAAGTTAACTTGACTTTCATGCTCAAAGTGTTGACCGAGCTTAACACGTCAACCTGAATTATGTTATGGTAATCCCTAATTAGAGTGTAAATTCGATTTAATTAAGTCGGTATGTTACAATTTTTCCAACTAAAGGGAATTCCATCCCGAAGTTTGATTATAAGGAAATAGCATGGTATGTTATTGACATGACAAATTTTATTACATCTAATGCACCCCTAACTTTACCGTAACAATTGATTATTCCTCTTTTTGCGAGTTTCCTTAACACTTAAGCCATTGGGCTCTAATTAGGTGGAACTCTTCCATACAAATGCTTTTACGACTCTATAACTTGATTCTAATCAGTGCAAATATGTCTTTTCCTTATCACCTGCTCCAGTAGTTGGGAAAATGTTGGCGAGCCTACCTTAAATCCTTGTATGACATTGCATGTTTTGAGGCTCTATCCGGACATATACAAAATGGAGAAACGTGCTCACTTGGTAGGCTTTAAATCATTGTTGACACATCATTAAGAAGACATCCCAACTCTCTATATCGTCCAGTACGGTAGGAGACATTATACTTGGTCTCCTATATAAAGCCTCCAATAATATCCCATCAATTTCAATTGGTAAATTTGCTTGCAAGTACTCACACGACTATGGCAAGCTTTTCTTGAATTGCGAAAACCCTATCATAGGTGACTTGGGCATAACCACCAACAATTGTACTCAGAGTATCTATTAGTCAAGAGGTGAAGTGTTGTATCGAGATGTAGGTGTTTGCTAACTTTAACTAGCGGTAAAACCTTAGCTTTCCTAGTCGTGCATCTAGGTATGGCATAATCATGTACTTTAAATTCCTTAACTTGTATGAGTGGACCATCAAAACGTAAATCATACCTACATTTGGTTGTTTGGTCGCCTCGCGGGCTGGCTCCGCTATTATGTGAACATAGTCTCTAATCTGTCCTAGAGCAGATTTCATTGGCTATATCCGGTTCTGGGGGCATTTTCTCTAGATGTGCCCTCCTTGTCAACATTCATAACAAATCAATGGCCCTCTTGGTATTGATAATGCTACATGACTAGTTTTCAATATCCGAACATGGCCCTACTAGTCTCTATCTCTACCCTTCTGATCATAGGCTTATCTAGTATGTGTCGGTGAATGTACTTGTTGGCTCGATAAGCTGAGTGGTGGTGAAGTAAGCACTAAAATCTAAGCGCTAAACTCATGATAGTCATATTGCCCCAACATCTGCCTCATCTGCTCTCTTTTGATTACCCTCCTCTTTTTCCCTGTACTATTTGATAATGTACTTGGCTCAACTGGCGCCGAAATGGTCAAGAGCATAGGTGTCATGGCTCGAGATAGTAAGTATGTCTCGTGTGCTAAGTGTAACGCCTCTAATCTTTATATTGGATAAGTCATCCTTTGATCAAAGTTAACTTGGTAGATATGCATGGTATGTATGTAATTGTGTGAATAATGTGTGTCTTATATACTATTTAATTAACTTAAGTATGAAATTAAGCCTAAGTTAAGGAAATAGACTTGGATAGAAAGATGGCAAAATTGGTAAAATAAATACACATAAGGGTATTTATGTAAAATATAAGAAAGGATGGACTAAACGTGGACTCTATGATCATCCTAGTACTTAAGTGCATCAAGATGACATGTGAGGTTTTGATTTGGTCAACATAACCCTAATCCCATTAGCTAAGTATTTAAACCACAATTAGAGCTCCAAGCCACTTTTTTGAAATTGCTCTGATAGAAATTGAGAAAGAACCCCTAAAACACTTGCTTGGTGGATTTGATGGATGAGAGAGAGCTCTTATCAAGATCTCACAAGTTAGGTAAATAACTTCTCTCATCTTCTTTGATTTTCTCTATTTGGTTCGCATATTCGATTTTGATTGAGATCATGGCTTCTCTTGGAGTTTTAAGAAAGAAGATAAACCCCTATGCTTTGATTTATGATTTGGGTCATCTATTTCTCATCTTATTTGGGTTATTCGAAAGCAATTGAAAAATCTATGTTTTAATCATGGATTTTTAGCTCAGATGCATTCTTTGATGGTATAGGAATGATCTTATGCTTTCAAACAAGTTGTTCTTCACTGTTTTAATCAGATTCGGACCATTGGGGGCTGGCATGAGTTGTTGGGGAATTCAAAATTTGGATTCGGTTATGGAATTTAGAATTTATGCCCAACGTCGCAATAAGGCGTTAGCCACGACCAACTTGGGAAATTATAAAAGTCAACCCAGCAATTTTCTAATGTCATGGCGTGTAAAGTACGGTACTGGCAAATTGTTGAGACCAATTTGTAAGTTTTTGATTCGAAGCCAGTGACTTCACCTCAATGCCTTGTGGGTAAACCCACAGAATTGGGAGGGCGCTAGACATTTTTCAAGAATTGAATTGGATGTTGTATTTTTTCCGAAATTACCGAGTTTTATCAAGATATATTATTGGGACGAAGGTCGGGGCAGTGATAACTAACCTCGAAGGTGTGATATTGATTCAAAAAGAGTTTTTATAACGTTTTCATGTTGTTAATGTGAATTGAGTAAACTTACCAAAAACAAAACATGTCAATAATACATACATGAACCTATACCAATGTAGACACGAAGAGAACCGGATAGGAACTACCAAGTTCGGATTGGATTTGATAGCAGCGTTTCGAGGTAAGTGGCATTTACTTTATTTTCAATAATGCCATGCTATTAATTATGCTAGGATTCATAGTAACGAATGGTTGATATCTTGCTTGGAATAATTGAATATATCTTGTTGTTGCATTTTATCACGTCCTCTAAGCTCTCTATTTATGAATGCATGTGGAACTCATATGCTTGGAATGAATGATTGTAATGTTACCTAGAACTGGAGAGTCAGCCGCCACCAATCATCTCCTTCTGCTATTAAATGATACCTTTGAAGGCCAATTATGGCAAGTAGGATCATAATGATGCTTAGACACCAATCTATGAGTTAAGATCATCTTTGATACCTTAAAGATAGTTAGTTGTCACATCACATAGTTTATATCTAATTTCCATTTTGTTGACTTAATGGCACTCATGTTATCATTGTTATCTTGTTGACTATCTTATTTGGGCTTTGTTTCGTTGTATCTTTCATTATATATTATGTCTATTTATATTATCCCTTCATGCCTAGAATGATAGTAGGATTGGTCAATAACCTTGTTCATGCTAGTTATTATGCATTGGGTATTACTTTGATAATTGAGGGTAAAGCAGGCTTTTCCTTTACTGAGCCCGTTGAAATATTGCTCGCCCTACTAGTTTTCCCTTTCCAAATACCTTAGATGTTGCTCAGGATAGAGGAAAGAGCAGGGTCATAGTATAGAAGCAATTTTCTTGTTTGCAAGGTTGTTTATTTCTAGTTATTTGGTTTTAAAGCATTTTATGTAATAAATAGGGGATTTTATTATGGGTAGATTTGTGAAACCCATAGCTTAGTTATTTAACTTTTGAAAGACTTTCTATTTTGATTTTGCACCTATTAGACTAAGAAGACTTTTATTTCGCACCTATTATATGTCTTAGTAGTCTATCTGTAGATTGTCTTATTTTATTTCAGCAGGTTAAGGCTTACTAGATCATCGCCCAACTCCTTCGGTTATTTTGAGGGGTTTGGTGATGGTTTAGGCTAAGTGTCCCTTGTTGTAGGAATTTGGGTCGTCACACTAAGGCCCTCTCGTATATTTACTATAGAGTCTAGGCTCCAATCGACAAATAGATTCGACAATTTAATCTATCAATCTGATCCCAAAGTAGTGCACATGGTCTCTCTCGGTGCATGCTAAGTCTCTAGCGAACTGTAGTAGGTAACGGTATAGCTCCATGTATTATATTACTATCCTAGTGCCCTGCCTTAAACTCAAAAACCCATGTCTAAGCCTAAGCTGGACCTCTCTCGAAATGTACTAGTCATAGAATAGCTTTCGAAACTTTATCTAGGTGCTCGACTCTGGGTGTGTCGCGGTGTAAGCAATCCATCATACTCCAGCCTCTCCTCTAAGAATGTACCAGAAAACCTAAAAAATTGGGTTTGTTCAATCACTTCAGTCACAAGGGTACCCTAGATAATTGGGCTAATAGTCATCTCAGGGGTACTGGGTAAAAGCAAGTGAGACTATCACAATGGTTGTGGACTGAGTGCGAATTAATGTCATTATCTACTCCAACTGACGATTATGTGCCATGAATCTATCTGTTATACTTTGATTAGTCTCAACAGTACGAGTTGCATCGCTCGTTTGAGCCCCATTAGTCAAGGGTGGAATCGGTTGTCCATCCATATCGAATCTACAATTGCAAATATGTTTTCGGATCAGTTTCATAATACATATATATACTATTACAATTTAAAATATATCATGTATAATCTCTTGTTCTACCCCGTCACACATTCTTTTCCGAAAATGGTTCTAAGACAGGATCTTCAAGTTTCCATTATAGAGTTTGATCATTAAAATTTATCTCGATTTCATTGCCCTATGTTTTCTCAAACGTAGGTTTTGATACCAACTATGAAGACCCTGAATCTTGATACAAACCGAGCACAGCCACTTTGCTCAAACACGTAATAAAGATCACCACAATACTGCACGCATCTCGATAATG
Organism: Stephania yunnanensis; assembly: GCA_039657365.1. Lineage (NCBI taxonomy): Eukaryota > Viridiplantae > Streptophyta > Magnoliopsida > Ranunculales > Menispermaceae > Stephania > Stephania yunnanensis. Next base: position 19,241,781 of record CM077589.1, on the reverse strand, counting down.
ACCCAAAGTCCTATTTCCTAACTTACATGTTTTTCAATGCTTAGTCAATTATTCAACCTTTTTAGAAAAGATTTTAAGTTTCTTTAGTACTTGACTTAGCATTTATGATTGAGTCGAGTAGCTTAATAAAATTAAAAAGTTTTTAAGTGCAGAAGCATTAAATGGAAATAACAATGAAATGCGAATATAATATGTTTTCATTAATCAAAAGTCCTAATGGGTGGGAACCTTAGAAAACATACATAGATATCATGCATCAAAGGTGATAGATGCAAAAGTGATATATATCAGGTGTATCCCTCAAGTCTCTAAAAACCCATAAAAATAAATATTATATATACCAAACACCTACTAGAGAACGGTGGAGGCAGTCCTAGAGGTAGTCATCTAGCACCTCCTAGCAGCTTGTCATAAGATCTGCAATTTGTTATCAAACAGTAACAAATTCCAGTGAGTAAAATCCAAAGGAGCCCACGATGTATCCATAAGAAATCAACAATAAAAACTTAAGTCCATAATATAAATAAATAAGAAATAAAAACAACAACTGTAGGGAAATAGGTTAAGACTAAAAATGAAGATGAATAATGAATGCTAGAATAGCAAAAAAGAATGGCCACTAAGTTTTTCTCTTTCGCAAGGCTGAGGGTCAGCGTGGTAGTATCCAGTCGGTAGCCGCCGATCGGTCCTATTTGCGGACCCCCCACTACTCACTAGGTGGATCCTTTGGACATTTTTGCTTCATTATGAGAGCTTCCGCACCTCACTTGGCCATCCTTAGGTCATTTCTAATTTGTAATGAGTAGGCAAGTTCCGCTCAGTGGGGTAGGTTTTCGCCATTTTGGACTCACCACCAAGGGGAACTCAACGGGCTTAGTCCCAGACATTCATTTACGGAATCGAACGTGCAGTATTGAATTTAAATTGAAAATAAAACATGAATTCAAGTATGGTTTCTTGCTGGTTTTACTTACACACAACTATGCTAACAGTCGATCAAATTCCTCCTCGAACTCCTCGAAAAGTGCACTCATTGTCGCTCGTGTCAAGTTTCGTTCCCCAAAGTCTTTCGACTAGTTCCCTTGACCCTATTTTACATTTCCAATTGTTTCATGAAATTCACGCGTAACTCGGTGCATAAAAATCTTGAAAAACAGCTGTGTAGAAATCCTAATAATTTTCTTGAATTTAGTCTTTATTTTCAAGTTTTCGAACAAATTAATTAAGTTTTTGATTATATATATGTACATATACAATTTACATATACATAATATGCAATGTGATATTATATATCATATATTATCATTTATATTATATAATATATGTTGGTCAATAGTTGACTTAAATAAGGGTGTGCATTGCGGTCCGACACGTGCGTATGTCAGGACTCAACATCGGCGAATGTCGCGAACCAATTGGGCGCACATCGCTGCCAAACATGCGAGTGCGTCGCACCACAAAGCCGCTTGCCACCTGCACGGCACACCTTAAATCATGTGCAAGGCACACCACGAAGTGCGTGCACGACGCGCACATAGGGGCTATTTCGTTACTGCCCAAAATTAGCAACAATGTGCTGCCAATCAAAGCATTCTTTTAGACAAAAATTAAAATCAAAAATTTATATATATATATATATATATATCAATTTAGAAAACTCAAAAGAAATTAGAAGAAAACATATTTAATCAAGAAGTTAAAAGTGTGGGTTTGGATTCACATATAAGGCTCTCTTGAAGCTAAAATCTTCCACCAATCTTTCTTCAAATTGCTTGATTTGAGCTCCCCACGTGTCGATCTATCAATCTATATTAAAAGCTAAAAGCCCGAAAGAATGCTCTCTAAATTTCACAATCTCGTCACTTTTTCTCTCCAACTTCTTTCGCTAACGTGGAACACTCAAATAAGAACAAGATGGAGACTCCTCTTTTATACTTGTATCCCAACCTTTCCTCGAGATTTGTAATGACTCATCTTATAGTTTATCAATAGGCTCTAATTTTCTCCATACACATACCCAAGGTCAACCTTAACATTTTTTGGGGCCTAGGGCGAGAAGAGAAATGAGGCCTTTTATATTATTGTGTTCGATAAAAATATTTGATTTTATCAAATTATTCTTCATATGCTTGTGCAACTATTAGATTTATATAATTCTATAAACTGCACATTTTCATTTTATGAAAAGAGTTTTTTTTTTTTAAAAAAAGGGAGTTTTTTCAAAATTAATATTAATAAAAAAAGTACTATATACATTTAAAGAGATTATCAATACAGATAATAGAAAAAGTTTGTTGTAACCAAAAAAAAGAAAAAAGAAAAAGTTAGCAAAAAGTTAATTATTTTTCTTACTTCAAAAAAAATTATGTTTTGACTTAAGTGGGAGTCGGACTCACGACATCCTCCAACCTTGCTTTTAGCAAGTGATGCCTCTATCATTGTATAATGCTATTCTTTTTTGGGTAATCGTTAAAGTTTTAATCAAAAATCAATTAATTTCTAAAAAAAGAAAATGTTAGCTTTGTTAATTTATTACGATTGCACAAATAATCATACTGCTAAGTTGATGTATATTACTAATTTTTTTAATCAATACAATAGTTGATTACTAAAAGAAAAAGTGTATTTTTTTAATTTATTGCATATAGTGAAAATAGTGGGGTGATGAGATTTAAGAGGAGAAATGATACTTCTTAAAGGGAGACAGAGAGAGAGAGACAGAAAGAGAGAGATTTTATAAGTGGGCCCCACATGATGCGCCGAATTACAGTAGCCACGTATGGCATACCAAGAGATAAACTTAAAAAAATACATATATACTAGTTTATGCATTAACAAATTTGGGGGCCTATTTTGGGGGTGAGGGCCTATCATAGGGGTGGGGGCCTAGGGCAGTCGCTCACCCCGCCCACCCCCAGAACCAGGCCTGCACACACCCACCTAACATACACAACGCACACATGTGTGTTACAAGTGTATGAGGCTAAATTAAGAAACTCTACATTAAGTTTAGAGCCAATTAAATTAAAGCAAATCATATATCTTAAGGCTTTTTAATTATATCTCATTAAGTTTAATTTAATTAGACACACTTACATAGCTTAGGATAAAATTGTTTAAAACTTATTTAATTCAACTATTGCCAACGTTTCTATTAACTTCGACTATCCAATCCATTTGCCATCGGTGCCTCGAGATGACACTCTAACTCATTAAAACTCTGGCAATTCCCTCGATATAAGTCTTGAAATATCAAGCAATATATATATTTAATATTTACATGAATATACATGCATCATGCCATAAATAACAAGTTACCTTGGCTTTTAAACTCGAGGTGTTGACCCAGCTCAACACGTCAGTCCAAATTACGTGTTGCCAATCCCTAATTATTGTGTAACCTCGAATTAATTAATTCATGTCGTTACAAGGAATAACTGAAAGACGGAGTGGACAAACCAAATGATGATTCGATAGACGGCTACTTGATGCTGTATCATCATATGGTACAAGACGACACAGGGCTGAGTCTCGATTGGAATCTTGAATAGGAACCGAATCCTGAATCTCAAAAGTTATTCAACATGATTGACGCAACGAATGAGCAGTAGTGTTTGGGGTGTGACAAGATGATGAGACTTGCAGCAAGGGTGCGTTCGTTAACAATCGTCATATCTCTGAGCAAGGATACGAAACAATCTCGCAACTTTACAAAGACATGTTGCTTGAAGACAACAGTTTGTTAGATAGTTTTACAACTCCAAACATTTAATACATGATTAGGGCCAACTGATAGAGCAAATTGATTGTTGTACCCGATTATGTATGTTTTACTATTGGCCCAACTCCAAGTTTATGACTTGTATGTTTTGGGGAGAACCTAGGTATCTTAATCAATGGCGAACGAATGATTATAGATTCGACGCAAGTACTAGCAAGATGCACCCACGCAAAATGATGATGTACTTTCCCCTGACGTCTCAATTACATTGTTGTTGGGTTTCAGGGATCAAGCACCGTGGAAGTTTTTTAAGCCATTTTGAATATCCCCTAACCAAGATTCTATCAATTCAATTAAATTGACGTACCAATAGAAGGAAAATCATACTTTAACAAGAACGACTCCATGTCTAACTTTTTTGGTGTTGAACGATTCATTTAAGATGTTGGCAGAGACGAACGTCCTTTATCTGAAATCCGCGCACGAATAGACGATCACGATCTGGAGTGCTAGCGCCAAAATTCTAAGGCAAAAGTTTTCACAAAAAACTTTCTGGAAAATTTCTACCACAACTGTGACCGTAATGTCTTATTTATAGTACAATAGGTTGAGTGGTGAAAGAAGTCCATCTCCTAGTCACAATCCAAATTGAGTCATAGATAAAGTCCGACTCTAAAAAGGATAGAGTAATAGATTATCTACAAATATTAATCCAACAAGAGTTGTAATTTTTTTAAAACTCAAATAAGAGTTAAAGTCATACTATAATTCCCATTAGAATCCTATTTAAAATAGGATTCACCGAGTGACAAAATTTCTAGTCACACTAAAAATGTAGGAGACCTTTGAATCGTAGTCAAACTATGGCACTTAATGAGAATCTTCAAAATGAATTTTGTCAAATAAAATTCATCAACCTAGAAAATATTAAAATCGCTCAAACTCGTTCTTTGTGTGCGACCCAATAGCTTCATACAACGTTAGTAGTGAACCAAAACCCTTTTTAGGACACAAATTATAAGCAGCCTCTAGCAAGACATTATGACTACCTAAGTTGCATAAAGATCAATAAATTGATTCAACCTAATAGACAATGTATAGCATATCCCTTTGTCATGCGATATCTTTTGATTGAACATAAAACATGGGATGTCACCCTTGTAGTTCAATCCACTAGTCTCAATCTCCGAGTAGACTAAAATTGTCAAGTGACATTGATCTAATCAATTTATTAGACATGGCCATTTATCAGTCTAACATATCGAGTGGCCCAATAGATATTTCTCTCTAAAAGAAAGGGGCAATCTCATCTCGATCGCACAACATCCACACATTAGTCTGATAATGACCAATCACAAATTTTATAATCATCAAGTTAAAGAGGACGTTTAATTGTGTCAAATAATTATGCTTTTAATGTTGGAGTCTTTGGCGATCTCAAGTCAAAAGACTAAATGATATAACTATCATGAGAAGCACTTATGACATTTACCATGTAGCATTCTCATTGCAGGTCTGTTCAGCATCTGTTCCCAATAGATACTCATGATCTTGATCCGTATCTGTATTTCCATCATCATTGCATGACTATCAATTAAGACTCATACTAGTCTTAATTTATTATTGTTCACACAATAATAACTGACTAGGAACGTTTAGAATAATATAATTATTATTCATGGATATTATTATAAAAGAAACATGCATCTACTTGTAATAGTTAAACAACGTTTACAAAATTGTCCTAGGGCACACTCCCCAACATGTTCGCATTGGAGGCTACAACAAAACACATGCGTTAACACGCAGAGCATGTCACAAAAGATGAAATTATGCAGCATCGCTTTGATTTTGTTGCATGGAAGCATTTCATTGAAGTGAACCTTAACTCAACTCCAAGATTCGTAACGTTCACCTTGGGTTATGTACGAAAGTGTTCCAGCCTTTCAGAATGTCCAACAGATCGTACTCATCATGACCAGTAATATTAACATCGTACAGTTGTTATGAATGAAGAAAAAGATGATGTTTTTAACAATGATAGTGCTTGGGTCAACGAATTCATTGCAAAGAATTGACTTGTTTCTCCGACCTTTGGTGAAAAAGTTACAAGATCTGTGGTAATCCAGAATACCTGTTATAACGGTCTGAATTTCTAACCCATATTTTATTCGTAACAAGCATCACCAACTCGTGACATGGGACCTACTAACGGATACGCAATCTAACTTTGGTGCATAGTTGATGTATATTTTACATTTGTTTGATGATTTCCTTGTGTGTGCTTGTGTATGTCTAGGTGTAGATAATTAAATCACTTTTATTTATTATTTATAGGCATCGTGACGTGAGGGGAGACATGCCTTGTGATGTTTGTGAAAGTGGGACCCGGGTAGAGAGGGATATGGTAAGCTTTCAAATTAATATATGTATACATTAATGTAACCAAATTGTGTTTTTCTTGGCCTATGGTATGAGATTAATCAAAGAATATGAACTAAGTTAAAACACTTTAAATTATGTGGAACAGGTTGGGGTTTCTAAGGGCTTTTGATGGACATTTAAATGGGTGTGATGAAACAAGATATGTGGCTATGATTTGAATAGGGCAACTAGTATAAATACTAGCCCTTAGTCATTTTCATGAACATGCATCAATAGATAGATGAGAATTTGAGGTTGGGCTTACTAAAATTCTATAAAATTTAAGGTTTTCAAGGAGTCTAATAGTTAACACTAGCATCTACGACAACAATTCTAGAAGTCTAAGGATCCTAGGTAAGAAATCTCATCTTTTATGATTCATTTTTGTGAGAATCGGGTCTAAGATCATATGGCTTTTGGATTTAAATGAAATTGGAGTTTTGTTGATGGTTTTTTTTAACAGTATGAAGCTCTGATTGAATTCCCACGTCCTAATTTTTTATTTTAAGGGTTTTAGCCAAAAACAATTGGGGTTTTCACTATAGTTTGATTTGCTTGAATTCTAATTGAAAATGAATTTGTTTTTGAAATCCAACTTCATAATCATGTTCCTTGTATTTTCTATTAATCCTAACACCAAGAATTTTGAAAATTAGGTTTGAAATCACTATGTTATGATCAATTGAAAAATTGTTAGTGTTCTTGATAAAAGCATGAGTTTTTGGCTTAATGCTTGTTCAATTTGGTATATTGATGCAATTTATGAAGTGTTGTTTGTGTATGATTTCTCAAAATATGTTACGAACCTCTGATGGTTGAGAATAGGGATCTGAGGCATTAGAAGGACCAATTCCGAGGGATATACCCAGAATTCTGAGTTCATAATTCTAGGTTCTAGCACGATTAGCAATGGTTCTTAACAGCAAAAAATTCTACAATTTTTCTAAGTGTCTAAAACTTAATAATTAAGTCTAAATCCACATTAAACTATTCAAACACTATATAAATGATACCTAAATACCTCAAGAACCTAGAGAGTCAACATCGAGGTGTGGAACGTGAGTTTGAAGTGGTCGGAAGTCGGTTTAGGCTAGGATTTGCATGTTTTCGAGCTAAGTAAACTTATCAAGCATTCCTTTCTATTTCATTATTTGTTCTTGTTATGATACACAGTCTTTTGGACTTTATTACCTATTTTTAACTTCTCAATACCAGGACCTTCTTTGGTATGATCTTGTGTGATGAAATGACTTGAATAAATTCATTGCACATATGCTTTATGTGTTGTGGTAAACCTCTTATCATGTTGAATTTTCTTAATAGCATGCTATATCATATTGTGAGTCTACTAATTGTACTTCTGAATGTTATGAACTTCTCATATACATAAATACTTTCACATAACACCCCATTACTTGGACTTCTCAATTTCAGCTATTTAAAGTTTCATAAAGAAATCTTTGAGTCTAGGTTCCATAATTACATAAGATTAGTGCAGCACACAGGGTTAGATTCCTTGAGGATGTTAGCACTCCACCTATTGGCTTATGTGACGTAGTTTATGATTATTTGCAGAGACTCCTATCGGCTGATGTAATGTAGCTCACGACCTGATTTGATTAATATATAAGCTGGTATGATAAAACTCATGGCTTACCGAACCAAAATTTATATGATTTACTTTGTCGAGTTTTTTCTAGTATACCGTGGTAATTGCCTGCATATGTATTTTTCAACTTTCCTTTTTTAGCTACTTATATGCTTCTAGTTGCCTTTCTTTCTATATTTGGAAATTAAATGAATGGTCGTAGGACTTACTCATTGGAATTGTTATCTTTGGTGACAATTGCAGATTTGTTGAGTAGCGGACTGTGAAGGAGAAGATCGGCAACTACCTTTGACCCTTCGGCAACTTCCTTCTACTTTTTTTCATAGGTTTTACTTATTTGTATTTACGATATATTTCTTTTATACATTTTAGGTTTTATATTGGGTAGAGAGACTAGACTCCCCGACTGATGAATGTTGTTATACTGTTTATCGTCATTTTATATATATATATATATATACTAGTCAAAGGGCACGCGCTTTATTGTGTCATGAAACATGTGTGAATGCTAATATTGATATATTTTCATGATATTATTAACCTTATTTTTTATATAAGAAATATACACTTTATTGACTTATATCTTATGGAGTAAAAAGTTCTCAAAATTGTATTTCAAAAAAAGTGATCAAAAGTTTTAGTTGGTCATTAAAGATCAATTTTTTAGTGAGATTAAAATAATATAGTGCGTATGATTTTAGTGCATCTCATGCCCCAATACATACAACCTAAAAAAAATTGAGATTAAGAACATAGCTATACTATAATATAAAAGTAATTTTCAACTATTCAATCCAACCAAATTGATTTTAAAAGTTATCAAAATTATCTTCCAAAAATAGTTATCAAAATGTTAGTTACTCATTAAACACCAATTTTTTTAGTGATATTCAAATAATATAGTGCATATGATTTTAGAGCATCTCATGCCTCAATACGTACAACCCATAATTTTATTTTTTATTCTGATCAAGAACCTAGCTATACAATAATATAAATGTAATTTTCAACAATTCAATCCAACGAGATTGATTAAAACATAATCCTCCATACATTATATCAACGTATATTTCAATAATACCCACGACGAATCATGTCCTTAGTGACTGAATTGGGATTGACAACTGGAGGAACGAAGAGGAGTTTTGCAACGAACTTTGTGGTGGGTGAAATTGCATTTTTTGTTAGATTGAAAGCTCGAGCATTAAATGGAGATGGGAACATCAAGTGTTTAATGAGTTGGCATGTTCCCTCCAACATGACCCTATTACACACATTTAATCTTTTTACTTGAGTGAGTTCACAAACATACAAAGCATACAAAAGTGAAAAGAAAAAAAAAAAGATAAACCCAATGTATGTGAATAAGAATTAGTGCTCTATTGAGTTGAGCCATACAAAAAGATTGCAACTCTATTTTTTTTTAGAGAATAGGTCACGTGATCCTGATATAAATATATATATATATATATATATATATATATTAAGTAAAATGAATGTATGTACATGCAAAAGAGTGCTTCTATCAAATTCGACCCACACATGGCCACTGTACAAAAGAATAGGTGCGACGAAATAAAGATACATCAATTACACGCTCCTACCTTACACATCATCGAAAGCCTAAGAGAATAGGTCGCAACTAAAATAGAGCCAAAGCTCACAACCACCTAACTTATCCCATCACAATAGCACCATTAATCATGGGTTATACTTAAAAAGATAAATAGATGAGCAAGGAAAGGCATATGCAGTACAAACTCCTACCAAGACATTGCCTCAAGTTAGTGACCATATCTTCTGTGTTACATTCAAAAGTGTAGAAGGCAAGACCTAACAAAACATAGAAATGAGGATAATGTCACCACTACCAATTGATAAACCTCAACAAATACAAACACCTTCAAAACCAAAGGAAAAAAATTTAGGTTTCACATATATGAGCACACACCAGTTGAACCTCATGAGCCCATAATAAAATGTGATCAGCCCAACTCAGTCCAACCACGACCCTAACCAACTAGTGACGTTTGAACTACATCATCAATCATTCTTTTCCAACTACAACATACGTCTCACATTCCTGCAAGAAGAACCAACAGTAAAATCACTAAAATGTAAAAACCTTGCCATACTTACTAAGGTAGTCAGCTCATCTCCACAGTTGAAAATGAAGTCGTCGTCTAAACACCAACTGCGAAGACTTTTGTCACATTCCATATACAACACATATATGAAAACGTTGTTGAAGCCAACGACACCTCACGAAAGAAAATCTTGGCAAATGTGGATATAATAGTAAACCAAAACATCAAAAAGAAGATGAAAGAAAAAAAAATAAAAATAATTATTTTTGAAATAACAAAAAAACTAACCTTATCATGTGCTATGTTAGGCCCATCAATTGTTTCCTCACAATATGTAGATTCTTTGCAACCATCGCTTGGTTTGCTTCTATATGAGCATCGGTGCTCCTCACATACATCACAGAAGTAGTTTTATAGTAGACATGTAGAATTTTAGAGAAAGTGGCAGTCAAGGAAAACTGATAAAAAACATAAACCATATCGTTTATTGGAGAGTTTTTGCGAAATATTAGGCCTTCCTTATTTTATATCTATTTTAAAAGTCTAATTTTCCATTTGTAATAAGAGGACAAGGGTGAAATTTGAAAAGTTCAAATTATTTTTAAGAGGGCACTTTTGTAATATATTGTCATGAAATTTTATTTTTCCCTCATTTGAACGAGCTTGGAATCGGCAATGGATGTTGCTTTACATGAACAGAGTTAAAAAAGATTTTCTATATGTAAATGAAAATTCTTAACATATAATTTAAAAAAAAAAAATATCCCAATGAAAAGGTTAAACGATTTGGTGTGAAGAAATAATGATTTGGTGTGAAGAAATAATGTATACAAAATAAGATAAACAATTGGTAAAAAAAATGTTAAGACAATAGGTAAAAAAAAGGTAAAATCAAATGTTTAAAAAACTCTTCAAAATATTTTAAAAACTTAAAAGTTGGGATATATTTGTTTATAAAGATTTAAGATATTTATGTCTACTACACATGCAATATCTACAAAATCAGACGGACAATTGAAAAAAAAAACATTTAGCTTTATATACAACAATATCACAGTTAAAAAAATGGAGATAATACATTTACATATAACAAATAGAATTGTAAACAATGATTGTATTACAAATATGGGGTAGCACATTTTACTTAGCTCTGTACAATTGTGGAGGACGTCACAATAAACTACAATTTTTTGTAAATGTACCTATTTTCTATCTAACTTTCCATTTTTAACTAAAATCTTAGTTTGACAAATAGACACACCTCAAGATAAAGCTACATCTAGCTGGACGCGACTAAAAACATGTTTAGGGAGATAAATTTCTATTTTTGGTATAGTTTGTTCTAGGGATTTATTAATTGTCAATGCGAAAGCTAGTTTTATAGGAAATTATTTTTGAATAAATTCAAAGGATATTTTTACATTATATGAAGTCTTTAGGGGGATTATAAACACTCTAGTTCCTTGAAAAGGTCCATTAGCTATTTCGGTATCTATAATATTTCTTTGAAAGACACGACAAATTAAACGTGTTCCGTTACATAAGCCTATTTGAGGATCCAAGTTTCTAAGTAAAATTATTGGATGTACTATTTTAAGAATCAATTTATGAAGTGGTAATCCTCCCGGAGAAATAGAACTTAAATATTATTGTTGATAAAGATGTAATGAATCATCTTCTACGCTATCGAATGAGTAATATATATATATATATAGTTCACCTAAAAACTTTTGGACAACTAAATTAATTATTTATTCAACTGATTCATTTTTCGGTATTAGTACAACCTATTGATTATACATTATTTGTTATTAAAGTTTTCGAATAACGATGAAAAGGTGAAATCTATTAGTTAATGTATTGATTGGTCTCCTCGCCAAAGAATATTTATTTCATTAGGTATTTTAATCATATCTTCTATAGTAGAAGTTTCCTCACCATTTCCTATTCGCAACAAAAAATCAGCAAATAAACTATCATTTCTAGCATGAATATTGTCAGTTAATTTTATTTTTATTACGTCTTTTCAAAATGGTGCTCTAATGAGAGATGCATAAGTAGTTTCAGCTTTTGAGACCTTTGGGACAATTGTCAATACTTATCGAAAGTCGACTCCTAATACAACGAATTTGCCACCAAAAAAATTATCAATATTTGTAACATCTCGTAGTATTCTATCTAAAGCCCCAAAAGCGTGTCTATGAGCTATAGTTGCTTCATCCCAAATAATAAGAGAAGCATATCTTAAAAGTTCTGCTAAGTTCAATCGTTTACTAATGAAACATGTTGAAGTGGAGTCTAAGAGAATAGGAATCTTAAATCGTGAATATGCAGTACGACCCCTGGGCAATGACATAGCAGCAATACCTGATGTAGTTGTAGCTAATGCAATGAATCTTTTACTACGTATGTTTGCTAAGATTGTTTTGTATAAGAATGTTTTTCATGTACCTCTATGTTCATCTATAAAAAAGATTGTATTTGAATGACTATCGATACTTTGGATGACACTATCAAATGGGTTTTTTTGTTATATGTTTAATTTCGTTATTGATTCTAAATCTTTTGTTGATATTTGTATGGATTGTTCTTCTATTATAAATTTGTTTATGTTGGTAATTGATTCAGAGGTTAATTGTGGTAAATCGTAATTAGTAATATTTTTTTGATGCTATGAGAGATAATTGGTTAAGTCTTTAAGGAAACAATTTATAAAAAAAGAGTCATCTAGCGATTAGCCATGTTTATATATATTTTTGAAATCCTCCATCATATATATTTTGAGTTCATCCCATAATTCATGTCCTCTTATTCGTTCGCAAAATACTAAAATAGTAGCAAATAATCTTCGTAAAGAACATGGTATATGTACATGTGATGCCTCTCGTAAACATTGAACTACATTATCATCATCTTTAAGTAAACATCTTTTTTCAATTGATTGTTTAAATATGGCATACGTTATTCCATCAACAGTGTGCAAATCTTCAAAAAATAAATGCCCCCTAACATGATTGAGTAATAATCTTAAATGGTAACGCTTACTGTCTAATGGTGAAACAATATATATTCTACCAACTACTTTATGTACATTTTGTCTGGTTGTCCACTCTTTAAGGTTTCTATTCCATCAATATTTTGGTGGAAACTTATAATATAAATATCATCTTGCATCGTTATCATTTGAATTTTTGTAAAGAACTCAATTAACATAGTTTTTTATCTATTATTATCATTTAAGATGTCTTCTATAAATCCATCACTATTAAATTGAACTTCTTGTTGATTGGGTAAATGCATTTGTAATCCAACTACCGAAAGTAAAATTTCACTCATTTGAAATTTGAAAATCCTCCACATAGCTTCTTGAGCACGTATCCACTTAGCATTAACAAATTGAGTTATCTCGTCATCTCTACTTGTATGTGTAGATACTCCAAAAGCAACGCAATTCGAACCTTTATAGACATATTTGTACAAATATTTGATAGACTTAATGCTTGAACAAATCTCTACATTTATATGACAATTACATTTTAATAGTAGGTAAAGGTTATATAGAACTACCCAACGATTGTCTAAAGTTCTATTACCTATTAGGACTTGTTTTCCATCGTCACATCGCGTATATATAGGATATGCATTATTACCTTGTGACATAAATGTAGCGAAAGGTCCCAGGTATAATTTTGTACATTTATTATTTTTCATACATATTGCGTTAGGATTTGAATTTCTACTAATGTTATGCATCATATGTTTTGTTACTATAGAATACAACCTAAACTCAGTTTCATGACACGGAATTTCAGCTCTAACTAAATAATCATAGTTATCAGGACAATATAACTTATCACCCTCTTCTAAAATTAGCAACACATATAAATGTGGCAATCCCCTCTTTGGAAATTCAATAACATGTACATGAGCCATAACTTTATCTAATACACCTCTAACAAATAAATCATGTTTCAATTCTTCTAGTTTTGATCGAAATACTTTATATTTTACGTCAGGTATATCTTGAGCATTTTGTCCAAGTAATAGTTCTTAAGTGATTGCACGCCAATTAGTGTTGCAAGTAATAGTAATAAAAGGGTTTGATTTTCCATACCTCCTAACAATTGTCATCGCATCTTGGTAGAGGTTATACATATCTCTTGGGCTGCTAGTATACGATGAGGGAAGAATCATTCTTCTACCAATATTACCTGCAAATAATGAAATAAAAAAATTAAAAGCTTAAATAACAAAAACAAATTTGTTTTTAATTAAATTTAATATTCAAAATTACAATCATACCAACTTGCAATTGTTTCTCCAATATTCGTTGCATCTTGTAAACCTTCATATAGTTCAAAACGAATGATATGTTGGTTCATCTTTAGATAAAGTTAATGCATTGTTTCTATTTTCACATACATGTCTACTGCATATTGTTGTAAAAGATGTCCACTATAAGAAGTAAAGATGTGTTTGATGGGCGAATATGTCATATAAAATTTAGTTCTTGTTAAAACAAATTAAACAGTTTGGGTGAAAATATTAACTTGTTTTTTATAAATAAAGTAATATTATATAGTAATAAATATTAATTGTACTTGAAGAACATATGAGTTGTATTGTCTGCAGCTGATTCTTCCATTATTTCAGTTATGCAATTCCAATCCCAACCATGTTGTCCCAAAGGCAATAGTAAAGGATATTGTAAGGGATCGTAGTATGCGGCCATATCAACAATGTTACTAAGGCTACCATTTTTTGTTTCTATTATGAAATCTTTTTCTCTTAAATCTTCGAAACAATCATTTCCAATCAGAATTGATGTAACTTGTGGTGTTGAAGGTAAAGCATGAATTTGTCGGTTAACCCTAAATTCTTGTATTAGTAATCTACAGTTCATCACATCCTCACGTCTACTTAACTAATGGAATACATGAACATAAGGATTGTGTGAATCTAATATTATTTTCAATTTATGTAATAAGTACGGATGTGTTACCTCCCAGTCTTGATGTCAGCGTTCAATTTCATTTTGAGTATAATATATATACATTTGTAAGTATCTTTGTCTTGATTCAACATTTGGTAATAAACTTTCTATTCTATGGTAAATAGACCCTCGCGCTTGTTAGAACGTATGTCTTCCCTAAAATGGATACCTTTCTCACTTTAATCTAGGAATATTTCTATTAATTCTTGCGGATTTTCAAGAGTTGGTAAATTTATTTTTTCATTAGAGCAACATAAATTTAAGGTCTCGTGAGGAAATAGTTTGGCTCCACAATATGAACAAATTCTAGGTTCCTCAAGTGTTATAGTTTGAGAATTTACATGTGTCGAAAAATTTCTACCACTGTTATGCCTATTAAGAAATGATCTCGCATTGGAAGAGCTCGAACATGTAACTTGACAATTATTAATCAATGTAAAATGTTGATTAGTACATGTAGTAGTCAAGTAACCTACATGAAAGGATAATTTGAATGATATTAACAATTTTAATAAAAATAACACGATTTAACATCTATACTATTATAATAGCAAAACTTAAATGGTTAGTTGTGAATTCTTTTTGGCTAAAACTTCCAACAATGCCCCTAAGTGCTTTCACACAAATAGTTCAAATTCGAGATAAAGTGGTAATTTAATGGATAACTCCAATTTATTAGGCGCTTTTGAATTAAAATGTGTTGTCCAAGATTCAATCAGTTTCAAAATTACCCCAATTAATAAGCGGTTACCTAAGAACATGGGATTTCAAGGATTTTGTTTCCTTTCTCTCTCCTCCACGTTTCTCTCTCTACCCTCCATTCATGTTTCCAAATTAATAGGCAGTTATTTTTATTCTAATATTCATATTTCCTCTCTTTAAATATGCGGATCAAAATTAATTAGTTTCCAAAAGTGATGATTTGGAGAATTTCATTTGCATCCCTCCTCTCTCTTCTCTTTTTTCTAAAAAATGCAATGTCTTCTATATCCCCATCTCTCCCTCACGTGTCCCACTCTTCTTCTCTCACCTATCTTCTCGCTAATTTCTCTATTCTATTAAGTTATGAAATCAAGATTTTTTCATTGATCATATTTACCTTCAAATGCTAAACCATACGTATCCATTTTCAGTCTACTATTTGGTTCAATATAAAAGATTTTGGATTGTTATTGGGTTCGGTGATCTCCGTGAAGTCATCCATTCATTTTTTTAATCTCTCTAATAAGGTATGTACCATAAAACTCAATTCTCAAAGTGACGCATAGTAGCGGGGTATGTGTTAAGGGCACCAATTATGCAAAATGTGATAATGAATTCTATCATAAACTACAAGAAGTGAAACAAGTAGAATATATCGGGTTCTTATGTACAGTGTTGTTTGAGTATAAATGGTTTGACCACATGCGTAATATCAGCACAAAGGTTCACTGCCCATTAAATATCATCGATGTTCATCTTTCCTATCGATTTAATAAGTACGAGCTATTCATATTAGCTATATAGTTGTGGCGGCCCCAAATCCTGAGGCAACCTTGGGCACGGCCACATCGCATCATACATCACCAAGCCCTACCACGTTATGGCATGCTTATCTGTGACGCCCCGTGAAGAAATTAGTTGCTAACACGTTTCCAACTAAAACTAGCTTAACCAATTATTCTCCATATAATTGCTAATGAATTTGTTTAGCTAATTAGTTAATCTATCAGGTTTCATTATTATTTTATAGCGGAAGTCTTTAAGTGTGAATAAATTATGCAAATTAACAATCCTAAATGGTGGAAAACCTAGTAAAAGAATACCATGTATATAACAAAGTCGAAACAAGTACGGCAAGAGATCCACATACATGTATTTAGTGTTTTACAGTCGCTAAAACCCAACAAAATGTAAATATATGCATATTATAGTCAAACATGAGCTAGCGTTAGTAACTCAGAGGTAGTTACCTAGTACCTCCTTGCCATTACCCGTCAAAGGGTCTGCACGTAGCCATCTAACAAACACAATAACGAATGCAGTGAGCAAAATCCCAATAGAAGTCCACATAATATTCATGAATAAACTAATAAACCATAAGACATGTAAGTAATACATTTGGCAACAAAAGGTTGTATTCACATGAATGTAGGAGGGATACGAAATGCAAAAACAGCAGTGAGAAATGTAATAGCACGTACAGATTTAAGAAGCTCATAAATAAAGCAAGTAATAAATAAACAAGCAAATAACGAAAGAAAACCCCAACCTAAACTAGCCGATACATTGATAAACAGGGCAGGAATCATGTATATACTTGCAGGCTTACAGTGACTAAACCCTAACTACGGTTAAAGGGTGAACCCTTTCCAAATGTTATTTCGAGTCAGGGGAATACATTAAGCCCTTTCCGACGACAGTAGATATATTCTACCACCGTCAACATGAGAGCTAAAACAAGCAACCCGTGCAAGTGATTTAGCCGCAACTAATATATACGCAACCAAAATTAGAATGAAAACCCATGTGTACCCACCAGTAGTCACACATGTAATTTGATATCGAAAAACATGCCATAAATTATATGAAGCTTTTCAATGGGTTTACGTACCTCAATACGTGCTCTGACCTCCCCGGACTTATGAATTCGATTTCGCCTAGCACCCAAATACCTGAGCTACGGTCCCCTTATGTCCAATTTTATGTATTTAGTATTTTTATGTGTTTAGGTATATACTAAGTCAAAAATACCAAAACAACCCTTAAATCGGGTTTTCATCTATTAATAACACGCTAGGTGTATGCAGCACGCTTGGTGTGTGCAACGCGCTAGAGAGGCACCTAGTGCGCTATTATTCTTTATTTTGAAAAATAGTGGCTCAACTAGACTGGATAGCGCGCTAGCTAATCTAGATAGTGTGCTATTCATGCTGGGTGAGAGAATTCTTAACTCGACAATTTTGTCCCCAACACCCCAATTGACCACCCAACATTCGACAACCCATTCTCAACTCATGGGGAATCTAAAAACACCATAAACAACAACCAAAACAACACTTTTAATCAATTTCCAAATAATTCATACATTCATCCAACTTCTCAATTTCCATGATTTTAACCAAAATTAGATATAAAGCACATATTGGTTGTTGTAATTGACTAAGAATCTATAGGAGACCACTTTGAAACGACAAGCTTGCATCAAAATTCATTTTTGTCTAAAAACCTCAATTTGAGCTCATTTTCAAGATTAGAGGATGAAGGAGATGATTAACTTATATTTGATCTCCTAAGTTGGGCTCCAAATGTCGAGATCCAGCTCTTCCCTCACTGAGTCCCTATTGTTTCTCTCCATATTTACATGTAATTTGTATTGGTTTTGAAACCAAAACCTAATAAGTCCCCATTTTATACTTGTTATTTAATTTTTTGCCCTTGATCTAAATGTCTACACCCATCTCTAGGAAGATCAAGGGATCTTTATTAGCTTAGTTACACACTCCAGTAACACACACATTTGTACACATTTGGCCAAGGAATCATCATTTATGATCATCTAGATGAAGATCAGGGTCTTATATTAATCCATCCAAATATAGGAATTTATTTATTTTTGATCAATTGAATTAACTTAGACATATTAATACATATGATTGGTGTTATTAGACACATTTATTGACAAATTAGTGGTCCCACCAATCATTGACTACCCGGCACTAGGTGCCCCACACCTCAACACATATCTCAAGGTGTGCCATATTTTACTTTATTTAATTAACTAACTTAGGCTATGGTTCAATTATCCACTATATATAATAATTAGCATAATCTAGCGTCCCCAGGTAACTCCTACCTGATACCCGCGTTAGCATGTTTCCTAATGTAACTACCCATCAAACCAACTTGCCTAATAGCAACGTACACACATGCAACGCAATAAGATAAATAATGATTTTCATACATCGCATATAAACAACCATCATCCATAAATAACATATTATGTCGATTATCTTGTCCGAGTCAACCGAGTTGTCCATGTAAGGCCCTAAGTACGACCGTTAATCTTTGAGATTATTGTTAATCCTAATTTAATTGATTTAGGTCGTTGCAATTCTTCCCTGCTAGGTGGAATTTCGTTCCCCAAATTCAGATCTTGAGGAGACTTTGGTTCAATACCATATCTTTGTGTGACCACGCCTTACACCCTGATAGTACCACTCTTCGGTCCATTGAACACCCCACTACTCTCATACCCATTACAAGGGACGTAGTGTTGCACTGAGACATAGGCACTTGCCACTAAGGTTATCATGATCCATCACGCTCCTCGACACCTCCGCAACCTACTCTCAGTTTGATATCGTGCCCAAGTTACCCTAACTCAGTTACCCATCACCAAATAGCCCTAAGCCTTTCCTATTATATATCATAACATAATAGACATAACAAACCATAACATTTCATGACATAATACGCCATTCCATGACCTACCATGCCCTACCATGCATGCATGAACTTTAACTGTAATTATTCAAAATTGTCAATTACATACCTTGAACCCGTTGTTAGGACGTCTCCCGGCCTAGCTTTGTCACAACGCATACTGGCTCTTAAGTCTGCACCGATATCACTACTGTTGGAGTCGCTGATCTCCGTGGATAGTCACTCCTGATATGACCTTCGTGTCTACATCGCCAACACGTGGTCCTCTATCTTGGTCATGCATGCTGACTCCCCGACCTCTGGTCATGACCCTGTGATCCCCGGTCTGGACTTCCGTGGTTTTGAGTTTGTCTCTACGGCGACGAAGGTAGTGCGGGTACAACATAAGCACTAGTTGTTAGATCATCATCCCTACGTCCTCAACTGTACTATATGTCATCTCTGTCGTCTTAATCTCTAAGTCTCTTCTATCTAGAACTTTATCCAGTCTACCTCTCAGACTCAGTGGAGGACCACCTGGCACCATTCTGCATCATATGTGTCTTATGTGTTAATGTTTTGTAATACATTTTCTATAGTGTCTAGGCTCCAGTGGAAATAATGGCTTTGGCGATGTCCTCAATCGACCTTCGGATGAAGTAATAAATTTGTAATCTCTTCATGCTTGCAACGTCCATGGAAAACTGTAATAAATATCAGGATCTGTCCATGTACTATAGCACTAACTGGCTGCCTTATCTCAGGGTCTCATACACCACTGCCTGCATTGATACAACTAGAATAGTCGGTGTGATTGTTGTCGGACCCACTATCGTTTAATTTTGGCTCTGTATCTAGATAGTGGTGAGTGATGCAATCGCCGCTATCTATTTGTGCATTATGTCCATTAATAGCTCAAAATGTCTATCATGCAATGTGAATCACGTGACTGCTACCGGATCCAAGCCCTTATCTTTAGTCTGATTGCTATTCTAACCAACGTAAATAATAGGTAGAGTCGATTGGGCAGCCATCGTGAACTGCATCAAAAGGCGTGTGCCAGATAAACTTCTGCATACGTGTATACAATATATACAACCAAAAACATAATACGTATATAAGCCCTATTGCTACCTGACTCAAGTTTGCTTCCCATCTTAGATTCTAAGTAAGGATCTTAGGGTTTCCAAATCTAATATTTGTATATTTATATTTTATTCTCTTTTCTTAGAACTATTCCTGAGCCTAGATCTAACTTAGCTCTGATACAAAAGTGTAGTAGCCCCAAATTATGAGGCAACTCTGGGCATCGCCACGTTGCATCACACATCACCAAGTTCTGCCATGTTATGGCATGCTTATCTATAGCGCCCCGCGTCTTAACTGGTTACTTACATGTTTCCAAGTAATAGTAGATTAGACAATTATTTTTCATATAATTGGTAATGAGTTTGTTCAGCTAGTTTGTTAATCTATCATGTTTCATTATTATTTTACAATGGAAGTCTTTAAATATGAATAAATTATGCAAATTAACAATCCTAAGTAGTGGGAAAACTGGCAAAAGGATACCATGTATATAACAAAGGCGACACAAGTACAACAAGAGATCCACATACATATATTTAGTGTTCTATATGTTGGGGCATGTGCCCTAGGTCAATCCATTAATTGTCTTTATGATCACTTTTAGTTAATAAAATAGAGGATTTCATTTGTTGTTTATTATAATTAATGTACATGTTTACATTATAATAAGATCCATGGGTATTTGCAGAAATATCCTAAATGTCCCTAGTCGATCATTATACTGGGAACTATAATGAATTAATACTAGTGTGAGTCTTGATTGATGATCATATGATGATTATACGTATACGGATACGAATCAAGATCACTAGTACTTATTAGGGAATAAAGTACTGGAATGACCCGCTATGAGAACATCACAAGGATTAAGTCATAGTTGTTTCTCATGATGGGTATATTTTTTAGTCCTTTGACTTGAGATTACCAGAGACTTTAACATTAGGAATACAGTGATTTGACATAATCAAACGTTGTCCTTAACCGGACGATTATAAAGGTTGTGATTGGTTATTGTGTGAGCAATGTGATGAAGTTATGTAATCGAGATAGAATTTGTCCCTCTCATATAAAGAGAGATATCCAGTGGATCCCTCGATGTGTTAGACTGTTAAAAGGCCTAGTCTAAGTGAATTGATATTGATCATTGTCACTTGGATGTTTTTAGTCTACCTAGAGATCGAGACTAGTACGATTGAACATGTTGGATGGCAATTCCATGCCTTATGTTTGATCAAAAGGATATCGTGTGACAAAAGGACGTTGTATACACTATTGATTAGGTTTTATCGATTTGATATTCGTACAACTTAGGTAGTCATAATGTCTTGCTAGAGGCCGCTTATGACTTGTATACAAAAATATGTTTTGGTACACTGCCAACGTTGTATGAGCCTATTGGGTCACACACTAAGAATGGTTTTGCGAGATTTTAAGATGGTTCAGAAAACGAATTTTATTTGATAAAATTCAGGACAGAAACATCATTGTCGTGTATTACACTTACACTTCTTTAAGTAGGGGTATATGTGTAATTTACTTAATCGTCTATATACATAAATAGACGCTTTAAGTTAGAACACACAGATGAAATTTTAAGGCCGAGACTCTATTTTCGTTTAGAAACGAATTAGGGTTTTCTGGTATGTTCTGGATCATTTTGGAGAGAAACAAAAAGGTTTGGTATTCTCTTGAAGCTAGCACTTCAAATCTCGACCGCCATTCGTGTGTGGACTTCTGGTAGAAGGCATTTGTCGTTGGCAGCGCCTTAGTGATCGATCAACCTTCAGAAAGGTATTTTGCGATCGAGGTATGATTAAGTTTTCTTGGTTTAAATGTTTTAATGGAATTAGATTCAGATCCTGTTGGGGTTTTTGTCAAAATTGTTTTGTAATCTCCACTGCATATGAACCCCAAAACCCAACAGTGGTATCAGAGCCTTCGAGTTCGGTTCCATTAAAAACATTGCATGTTTTCTTCTGATATATACATGATATATGATTGAAACCATGTTAATAGTTGATGTATGTGTGATATACATAAGTTTTCAGTGATATTTATCATCATGTTTTGCGTATATGATACATATATTCGTGACTTATTTGAAATCAGTTTCGTACATCCTAGTAACCATGTTAGGTTAATTTGAATAATGTTAATGAAATAAATTTCGTGTTCTATGATCCATGACACCATTAGGTATAATCTTTATTTTTCGTGTATTGATGCATGGATGAAATCTCTGTAATTCAGTTTGCATATTTAGGTTACATTGTTTTACGTTTCTTAAATTGTATAAGTCTGAATATTAATTCGAAACTAATATGATTAGGTTCGATTGGGATAGTAGTTCATGATTCAATGACACGTTTGTGATTATTTGGATGAGGGCCGAATTTGCAAATAATTAATCTTCGAAATTGTTTATTTATCTCTTTATATCTATTTTGTTATGAAATTTCTATTTGATAAGAGATAGATAACAAATTTGATTAATAGATATTAGCAAAATCGGTTTCGTTATCCCTATTGGATAGGAGATAAATATGGAGAATTTTGTTATTGGTGATATGCTAGGATTCAAATATCTTAAGTCCTAATTGGATTAGGATAAGATGATTAGTTAGATGTGGGCCCGGGTTAATTAAAAATGTTTTAATTGACTTAATTTTGGATAAATTAAGGGGTAAATTTAGGATAATAAAATCAGCGAAAAATATGATTTTCTATAGCGAATTTTAATTTTATGAATTGAAATTCATCTTCTAAAAAAAAAATGGGGGCGCTGCCTGTACCCCCGTCCACTGACCGGTTAGCGGAACCACCGCCCGCTGACCGGCCAGCGGGACCGCCGTCTAACTAATCCTAATGCACAAAAATTCTTTTATTAGTGAACAGTATAAAAAACTCTAAATTGTTTAGTGATTTAACAAACCAATAAAATATATGATATTTCATTGTTTACATAAAATCACTAAAACTGAATAAAATCCCTCTATTAAATTTTAAGTCTCATGCCATCCATTTTAAACACTTGTCAAGGCCTCGATCACACTAATACAGTTTCAGCCATAGTTGGGCGTATTGTGTTATCTTGGCGAGACAAGTTGGATAATAGTTACCTAAATGTTTAAAATGGTTTGACTTAATAAAGCTATCAAAATAGTTTTGAGCTTTAGGCACATGATGAGATAAAAACATGATAAGACATAAGATGTCCCGTATCTCATAAAAGTATCTAAAATTACATAAGATGTAATTGGTAAATGTTACCTACCTAAATAATCTAGTTATGTGCTTCATGCCATAGCTGTCATAGAATTAGGTGAAATATGGATTTTAGTCCCCTAAATAAATAGTGTGTTTTAGGAGGGTTGTTAATTTAGTGGGAGTCTATTCCTCTATACTAAAATAAACTTTGCATAATCTTTATTATAGATCAATGGCCTCTTCAAGTAACAATAATCCCCCATCGTCATCGCGATCCATCCTTGAGAAGGATAAGCTATCGGGACTAACTTTCTTGATCGGTTCGAAACTTGAGAATTGTTCTTAAGCATGAATGCAAGTTGTATGTCCGAGAATGCTCCAATCCCCGAGGACCCACCACCAATGCTACGAAAGCTGTGAAGGATGCGCATAATAAGCATGTCAACGATTCTACTGATATTGCATGTATTATGCTGGCAACTATGGTTCCTGAACTTCAGAATGACATGGAACTAATGGAAGCATACGACATGGCTATAACGCTGAAGGAAATGTTCCAACACCAAGCTAGGCCGGAAAGGTTCGAGACAGTCAAACACCTACATTTTTGCAAGATGACTGAGGGTGCGTCAGTTAGTCCTCATGTTCTGAAAATGAAGGGCTATGTTGACCAGCTTTATAGACTCCGATTTCCCATAAGCCAAGAGTTAGCTACGGATTTGATCCTGAATTCATTACCAGAAAGTTACTCACAATTTGTGATGAACTACAATATGAATAATATGGAGAAATTAATTTCAGAGTTGCATTTGATGCTCAAAAATGCTGAACAAAATATCAAGAAACCCTCTAGTAATGTGTTGATGGTCCAAAAGGGAAAGGGAATGAAGAAGAAAGGCAAAGGTAAGGCTAGAGTTGCCAAGGCTGTTGCTGCACCTGTCGCAAAGTCTGTGGAACAAGTCAAGCCCCACTGCTTCGCTTCAAAACACCCAAAAGAAAAAGAAGGAAATTGTCATTTCGTCATGCACTGGACATTGGTTCGAAATTGCAAACTCTATCTGGAAGATCTAAGGAAGAAAAAGGGTAGTGCGACTACCACTACAGTATTTATGTTATTGAAATTAATTTATCTACTAGTGATTCCTGGGTATTAGATACCGGATGTGGATCTCACATTTGTATAAATGTGCGGGGACTCACCGAAGTAGAAAGTTGAAGAAAAGAGAAGTCACCCTCCGCGTAGGGAATGGAGCAAGAGTGTCGCTTTATACTGTTTCGTTGGATCATATGACTTAGTTTTATCTAGTGGACTTATTTTAACTTTAAATAATTGTTATTTTGTGCCTGCCTTGAGCAGAAACATCATTTCTGTTTCATGTTTGGATATAGATGGTTTTGATTTTATTATTGCAAATAATAGATGTTCCATTTCTTGTAAAGGCATATTTTATGCAAATGCTGATTTGTATGATGGTCTTTATATTCTAAGCATGAAAAAGTCCACTAATACTCCAGTCTTTAACATAAATACAAAGAGATTCAAGTCAAATGATTTGAATCAAACCTATCTTTGCATTGTCGTCTCGGGCACATAAATGAGAAACGCATAATGAAGCTCCATAAAGATGGACTTCTAGATTCATTTGATTTAGAAACATATGAAACGTGCGTATCTTGTTTACTGGGCAAGATGACTAAAAGTCCCTTTACTGGACACAGTGAAAGGGCAAGTGATTTATTGGGTCTAATACATACCGATGTATGCGGTCCTATAAACACAATGGCTAGAGAAGGTTATCAAGATTTCATTACATTTATCGATGATTTCAAAGAGATATGGTTATGTATATCTTATGAAACATAAAGTGAATCATTTGAGATGTTTCGAACGTTTCAAAATGAAGTGCGAGAATCAACTTGGTAAAACTATCAAAACACTTCGATCAGATCGAGGTGGTGAGTATTTAAGCCAAGAATTTGATGATCATCTTAGAAATGTGGGTTTGTCTCCCAATTGACTCCACCAAAGCAACTCCACAATGGAATGGAGTTTCGAAAAGAGAAATCGAACCTTATTAGATCCGGTTCGATCTATGATGAGTCATGCGAGATCTTCCATTATCCTTTTGGGGTTATGCATTACAAACTGCAGCTTTTACTCTAAATCGAGTTCCTTCTAAAGCGGTTGATAAAACACCATATGAGATATGGTACGGGAAGAGACCTAGTTTGTCTTTTCTTAAGATTTGGGGTTGTGAGGCTTACGTAAAGCGACAAGTCTCAGAAAAACTAGCACCTAAATCTGACAAGTGTTTATTTGTGGGGTATCCTAAGGAAACAAAAGGGTATTACTTTTATAATCCCGCTGAGAACAAAGTGTTTGTTGCTCGGTATGGTGCCTTTATGAAAAAATAGTTTATTTCGAAAAACACTAGTGGGAGAGAAATAAATCTTGAAGAAGTTCAAGAATCACAGGTAAACACTGAACCGCTACTGGAAGTTCAACAACGTTCCGAACCAGTTGAACCTCCACAAGTGACACAAGGCCCACGTAAATCTAGTAGGGTAAGACATGAGCAGAGAGATTCGATTTCTCATTACCGATAGTCGTGATGTGTTGCTTATAGACCAAAATGAGCCCACCACTTATCGGGAGGTTATGTCCGGACCGGACTCGGATAAATGGCTAAGTGCCATGAACTCGAGATGCAATCCATGTATGATAACCAAGTTTGGAACTTGGTTGATTTACCTGAAGGTGGTAAGACCAGTGGATGTAAATGGGTTTTCAACAAGAAAACCGACATGGATGGCAAAGTGCATACTTTTAAAGCAAGACTTGTAGCAAAAGGTTTCGAGCAGACTCAAGGTGTTGATTATGATGAAACTTTTTCGCCAAGATAGCCATTCTTAAATCCATAAGAATTTTAATTGCCATTCTTTGCATATTATGACTATGAAATATGGCAAATGGATGTAAAAATAGCATTTCTTAATGGAAAGTCGCTTGAGGACGTGTATATGACACAACTGAAGGTTTTCTACATCCCGAGAATTCTAGGAAGGTATGCAAGCTTCAAAGATCCATTTATGGATTAAATCAAGCTTTCGGAGTTGGAATCTTCGTTTTGATGAAGCAATCAAGGATTTTGGTTTTATTAAGAAAGAAGATGAGCCTTGTGTATACAAGAAGGTCAAGTGGTGGGAGTGTAGTTATTTTTCGGTCTTGTATGTTGATGATATATTACTCATTGGAAATGACATCCCAACATTGCAGAATGTCAAGTCTTGGTTAGGGAAGTGTTTCTCAATGAAAGACTTAGGAGATGCAAACCTATATCCTAGGGATAAAGATTTATAGGGATAGATCTAAGAGGCTAATCGGTCTAAGTCGAGTGCTTACATAGACAAGGTCTTGAATAGGTTCGATTTACAAGACTCTAAAAGAGGATTGTTGCCAATGTCTCATGGCATAAGTCTCAAGCAAGACTCAATGTCCTAAGATAAATGATGAGCGAGACCGTATAAATAAGATTCCATATGCATCAGCTATTGGATCTATCATGTATGCCATGTTATGCAATCGACCGATGTATCATATGGTTTGAGCACAACAAGTAGATATCATCGAGATCCGGTGAGAGTCACTGGATAGCAAGTAAAGAACATCCTTAAGTACTTAAGAAGGACTAAGGAAGTGTTCTTGGTCTATGGAGGTTTTGAAAATGATCTAGTTGTAAATGGTTACACAGATGCAAGTTTTCAATCGATATAGGTGATTTTAGATCGATCGGGATATGTGTTTACTTTGAATGGGGGAGCAAGAAGCTGGAAAAGTTCGAAGCAAGAAGCGTGGCGAGATTGTACAACAAATGTAGTTTGAGTATATTGCAAAGATCCGATGCAAAGAAAGGAGGCGATTTGGATCAAAAAGTTCATTTCGAACTAGGTGTGGTTCCAAGTATTGCTAACCCCTGTTTGTTTGTATTGTGACAATAACGGGGCAATAGCACAGCCAAGGAACCTAGATCACACCACAGATCCAAACATATACTCAAAGGCGTTTTCATCTCATCGAGAGAAATTATTGAGAGGGAGACGTAAAGATTTGCAGAGTACTATCGAAGACAACGTTGCGGATCCATTGACAAAAGCTCTTCCACAAGCAAAACATGATGGTCATGTTAGATCATTAGGCATTAGATGCATGTATGATTGGGCCTAGTGCAAGTGGGAGACGATGGGGCATGTGCCCTAAGTCAATCCATTAACTGTCTTTATGAATACTTTTAGTTAATAAAATAGAGGATTTCATTTGCTGTTTATTATAATTAATTTGCATGTTTACATTATAATAAGATCCATGGGTATTTACATAAATATCCTAAATGTCCCTAGTCGATCATTATACTGGGAACTATAATGAATTAAGACTAGTGTGAGTCTTGATTGATGATTATATGATGATTATACGTATAGGGATACGAATCAAGATCACGAGTACTTGTTAGGGAACAAAGTAATCGGACCGACCCGCTATGAGAACATCACATGGATTAAGTCATAGTTGTTTCTCATGATAGGTATATTTTTCAGTCTCTGACTTGAGATTGCCAGAGACTTCAACATTAGGAACACAGTAATTTGACACAATCAAACGTTGTCTTTAACCAGACGATTATAAAGGTTGTGATTGGTTACTGCATGAGCAATGTGATGAAGTTGTGTAATCGAGATAGAATTTGTCCCTCTTATATAAAGAGAGATATCTAGTGGATCCCTCGATGTGTTAGACTGTTAAAAGGCCTAGTCTAAGTGAATTGATATTGATCATTGTCACTTGGATGTTTTCGGTCAACCTAGAGATCGAGACTAGTACGATTGAACATATTGGATGACAATTCCATGCCTTATGTTTGATCAAAAGGATATCGTGTGACAAAAGGATGTTATATACACTATTGATTAGGCTGTATCGATTTGATATTCGTACAACTTAGGTAGTCATAATGTCTTGCTAGAGACTGCTTATGACTTGTATACCAAAATGTGTTTTGGTACACTGCCAACGTTGTATGAGCGTATTGGGTCGCACACTAAGAATGGTTTTGCGAGATTTTAAGATGATTCAGAAAAACGAATTTTATGTGATAAAATTCATGACAGAAACGTCCTTGTGGTGTATTACACTTATACTTCTTTAAGTTAGGGTATATGTGTAATTTACTTAACCGTCTATATACAAGGGTTGTATAAATAGACGCTTTAAGTTCCAATACACACACGAAAGATCAAAAGGCCGAAACTCTATTTTCATTTTAGAAACGACTTAGGCTTTTTGGTATGCTCTGTATCATTTTGGAGAGAAACAAAAAGATTTGGTATTCTCTCGAAGCTAGCACTTCGAATCTCGGCCGCCGTTCGTGCGTGGACTACTAGTAGAGGGCGTTAGTCGTTGGCAGCGCCTTAGAGATCGATCAACCTTCAGAAAGGTATATCGCGACTAAGGTATGATTAAGTTTTTATGGTTTAAACATTTTTAATGGAATTAGATTCGGATCCTGGTGGGGTTTTTGTCAAAATTGCTTTGTAATTTCTGTTGCGTATGAACCCCAAAACCCAACAGAAAGTTGAAGAAAGGAGAAGTCATCCACCGCGTAGGGAATGGAGCAAGAGTTGCCGCCCTGGCTGTTGGATCATATGACTTAGTATTACCTAGTGGACTTATTTTAAATTTAAATAATTGTTATTTTGTGCCTGCCTTGAGCAGAAACATCATTTATGTTTCATGCTTGGATATGGATGGTTTTGATTTTATTATTGTGAATAATAGATTTTCCATTTCTCGTAAAGGTATATTTTATGCAAATGATGATTTGTATGATGGTCTTTATATTCTAAGCATGAAAAGTTCCACTGATACTCCAGTCTTTAACATAAATACAAAGAGATTCAAGTCAAATGATTTGAATCAAACCTATATTTGGCATTGTCGTATCGGGCACATAAACGAGAAACGCATAACGAAGCTCCATAAAGATGGACTTCTAGATTCATTTGATTTAGAAACATATGAAAAGTGTGTATCTTGTTTACTAGGTAAGATTACTAAAAGTCCCTTTACTAGACACAGTGAAAGGGCAAGTGATTTATTGGGTCTAATACATACTGATGTATGCGGTCCTATAAACACAATGGCTAGAGGAGGTTATCGGTGATTTCATTACATTTACCGATGATTTCAGCGAGATATGGTTATGTATATCTAATGAAACATAAAGCTGAATCATTTGAGATGTTTCGAACGTTTCAAAATGAAGTGCAGAATCAACTTGGTAAAACTATCAAAACACTTCGGTCAGATTGAGGCGGTGAATATTTGAGCCAAGAATTTGATGATCATCTTAAAAATTGTGGGATTGTCTCCCAATTGACTCCACAAACAACTCCAAAGTGGAATGGAGTTTCTGAAAGGAGAAGTTGAACCTTATTAGAAAGGGTTCAATCGATGATGAGTCGTGCAGATCTTCCATTATCCTTTTGGGGTTATGCATTACAAACTGCAGCTTTCACTCTAAATCGAGTTCCTTCTAAAGCGGTTGATAAAACACCATATGAGATATGGTACGGGAAGAGACCTAGTTTGTTTTTCCTTAAGATTTGGGGTTGTGAGGCTTATGTAAAACGACAAGTCTCAGAAAAACTAGCACCTAAATCTGACAAGTGTTTATTTGTGGGGTATCCTAAGGAAATAAAAGGATATTACTTTTATAATC
The DNA here is from genome assembly GCA_039657365.1 of Stephania yunnanensis. NCBI lineage: Eukaryota > Viridiplantae > Streptophyta > Magnoliopsida > Ranunculales > Menispermaceae > Stephania > Stephania yunnanensis. The sequence goes on along the minus strand of CM077589.1, from coordinate 19,211,471 downwards.
CCACTGAGAACAAAGTGTTTGTTGCTCGGTATGGTGCCTTTATGGAAAAGCAGTTTATTTCAAAAGACACTAGTGGGAGAGAAATAAATCTTGAAGAAGTTCAAGAATCACAGATAAACCCTGAACCGCTACTGGAAGTTCAACAACGTTCTGAACTAGTTAAACCTCCACAAGTGTCACAAGGCCCACGCAAATCTGGTAGGGTAAGACATGAGCTAGAGAGATTCAGATTTCTCATGATAGTCGTGATGTGTTGCTTATTGATCAAAATGAGCCCACCACTTATCAGGTGGCTATGTCTGGACCAGACTCAGATAAATGGCTAAGTGCCATTAACTCTGACATGCAATCCATGTATGATAACCAAGTTTGGAACTTGGTTTATTTACCTGAAGGTGGTAAGACCATAGGATGTAAATGGGTTTTCAAGAAGAAAACTGACATGGATGGCAAAGTGCATACTTTTAAAGCAAGACTTGTAGCAAAAGGTTTCAGGCAGACTAAAGGTGTTGATTATGATGAAACATTTTCGCTAGTAGCCATGCTTAAATCCATAAGAATTTTAATTGCCATTACTGCATATTATGACTATGAGATATGGCAAATGGATGTAAAAACAGCATTTCTTAACGAAAAGCTGCTTGAGGACGTGTATATGACACAACTCGAAGGTTTTCTACATCCTGAGAATTCTAGGAAGGTATGCAAGCTTCAAAGATCCATTTATGGATTAAATCAAGCTTCTCGGAGTTGGAATCTTCGTTTTGATGAAGCAATCAAGGATTTTGGTTTTATTAAGAAAGAAGATGAGCCTTGTGTATACAAGAAGGTCAGTGGTGGGAGTGTAGTTATTTTTCTGTTACTGTATGTTGATGATATATTACTTATTGGAAATGACATCCCAACATTGTAGAATGTCAAGTCTTGGTTAGGGAAGTGTTTCTCAATGAAAGACTTAGGAGATGTAGCCTATATACTAGGGATAAGGATCTATAGGGATAGATCTAAGAGGCTAATCGGTCTGAGTCAGAGTGCTTACATTGACAAGGTGCTAAATAGGTTCAGTTTGCAAGACTATAAAAGAGGGTTGTTGCCAATGTCTCATGGCATAAGTCTCAGCAAGATTCAATGTCCTAAGACAAATGATGAACGAGACTGTATGAATAAGATTCCATATGCATCAGCTATTGGATTTATCATGTATGTCATGTTATGCACTCGACCTGATGTGTCATATGCTTTGAGCACTACAAGCAGATATCAGTCGGATGCTTGTGAGAGTCACTGGATAGTAGTACAGAACATTCTTAAATACTTAAGAAGGACCAAGGAAGTGTTCTTAGTCTATAGAGGTTTTGAAAATGATCTAGTAGTAAATGGTTACACAGATGCAAGTTTTTAAACTGATATAGATGATTTTAGATCGCAGTCTGGATATGTGTTTACTTTGAATGAGGTGCGAAAAATTTGAAAAAGTTCGAAACAAGAGACTGTGGCAGATTCTACAACAGAAACTGAGTATATTGCAGCGTTCGATGCAGCAAAAGAGGCAGTTTGGATCAAAAAGTTCATTTTTGAACTAGGTGTGGTTCCAAGTATTGCTAACTATGTTTGTTTGTATTGTGATAATAACGAGGCAATAGAACAGGCCAAGGAACCTAGATCACACCACAGATCCAAACATATAATTTGGCATTTTCATCTCATCAGAGAAATTATTGAGAGGGGAGACATGAAGATTTGCAGAGTACCTATTGAAGACAACATTATGGATCCATTGACAAAAGCTCTTCCACAAGCAAAACATGATGGTCATGTTAGATCATTAGGTATTATATGCATGTCTGATTGGCCCTAGTGTAAGTGGGAGATGTTGGGGCATGTGCCCTAGGTTAATCCATTAAGTGTCTTTATGAATACTTTTAGTTAATAAAATAGATTATTTCATTTGATGTTTATTATAATTAATTTACATGTTTACATTATAATAAGATCCATCGGTATCTGCAGAAATATCATAAATGTCCATAGTCGATCATTTTACTAGGAACTATAATGAATTAAGACTAGTGTGAGTCTTGATTGATGATCATATGATGATTATATGTATAAGGATACGAATCAAGATCACGAGTACTTGTTAGGGAACAAAGTACTGGAATGACCCGCTATGAGAACATCACATGGATTAAGTAATAGTTGTTTCTCATGATAGGTATATTTTTCAGTCCTCTGATTTGAGCTTACCAGAGACTTCAACATTAGGAACACTATGATTTGACACAATCAAACGTTGTCTTTAACCGGACGATTATAAAGGTTGTGATTGGTTATTGTGTGAGCAATGTGATGAAGTTATGTAATCGAGATAGAATTTGTCCCTCTCATATAAATAGAGATATCCAGTGGATCCCTCGATGTGTTAGACTGTTAAAAGGCCTAGTCTAAGTGAATTGATATTGATCAATGTCACTTGGATGTTTTCAGTCTACCTAGAGATCGAGACTAGTACGATTGAACATGTTGGATGACAATTCCATGCATTATGTTTGATCAAAAGGATATCGTGTGACAAAAGGATGTTGTATACACTATTGATTAGGTTGTATTGATTTAATATTCGTACAACTTGGGTAGTCATAATGTCTTGCTAGAGGTCGCTTATGACTTGTATACCAAAATGTGTTTTGGTACACTGCCAACGTTGTATGAGCATATTGGGTCGCACACTAAGAATGGTTTTGCGATATTTTAAGATGGTTCAGAAAAACGAATTTAATATGATATGATTTATGACTGAAACATCCTTGTCGTGTATTATACTTATACTTCTTTAAGTATGGGTATAAATGTAATTTACTTAATCGTCTATATACATAAATAGACGCTTTAAGTTAGAACACACGGATGAGATTTTAAGGCCGAAACTCTATTTTCGTTTAGAAACGAATTAGGGTTTTCTGGTAGGCTCTAGATCGTTTTGGAGTGAAACAAAAAGGTTTGGTATTCTCTTGAAGCTAGCACTTCGAATCTCGGCCATCGTTCGTGTGTGGACTGCTGGTAGAGGGCATTTGTCATTGGCAGCGCCTTATAAATCGATCAACCTTCAGAAAGGTATTTTGCGATCGAGGTATGATTAAGTTTTCTTGGTTTAAACGTTTTAATGGAATTAGATTATGATCCGTTGGGGGTTTTTGTCAAAATTATTTTGTAATCTCCACTGCATATGAACCCCAAAACCCAACACTATAACCCTCAAACCCACCGAAATTAAATACATACATATTATAATCAAACACAAGCTGGCATCATTAACACATAGGTAGTTGCCCAGTACCTCATTGCCCTTGCTCGTCGAAGGATCTGCACTCAGCCATCCAACAAATATAATGATGAGTCTTGTGAGTCAAATCCTAAGAGAAGTCCACATAATATTCATGAATAAATTGATAAGCTACAATGCATACAAGTAATACATCTAGCAACAGGAAGTCATACTCACATGAATGTAGGGAACATATAGCATGCAAAAACAAGAAATGTAATAGTACATACAAATTTAACAGGTTCAAAAGTAAAGTAGGTAGTAAATAAACAATCGTATAACACAAGAAAACCCCACGTTAAACTAGCTAGTACATCAATAAACACAGCAGGAATCACGTATATACTCACAGGCTTATAGTGACTAAACCTCAACTACGATTAACGAGTGAACCCCTTCCAGACCTATTTCAAGTCAAGGGAACACCTTAAATCCCTCTCAACGGTTGTTGATATATTTTAACGTCGTCAACACGAGCGCTAAAACAAGCAACCCATGCAAGTGATTTAGCCACAACCAATACATATGCAACCGAAATTAGAGTGAAAACCCGTGTGTGCCCACTAGCAGTCACACAAGTAATTTGATATCAATAAAATATGCCATGAATTTTTTGAAGCTTTCCAAAGGGTTTACGTACCTCAATATGGGCTCCTACTTCACTGGACTCCCGAATCCAACTTCACCTAGCTCCCTGATACCCAAGCTAAGATGTCCCTAGTCCCCAAAAGTCCAATTTTATTTTTTTTAGTATGTTGATAATTGTTTGGGTATATACTAAGTTGAAAATACCAAAACAGCCCTTGAATTAGGTTTTCATATATTAATAGTGCGCTAGGGGCTAGCGCACTAAGGAGGCACCTAGCGCACTACTGTTCTTCATTTCGAATAACAGTGGCACACCCAAACTAGATAGCATGCTAGCCAGTCTGGATAGCGCGCTATTCATGTTGGGTAACAGAATTCTTGACTCCAAAATTTTGTCCTCAACACCTCAATTGACAACCCAATAGTCGTCAACCCATTCTCAACTAATGGGAAAACAAAAGCACCATTAACAACAACCAAAACAACAATTTTAATCAATTTCCAGAAAATTCATACATTTATCCAACTTTCAAATTTCCATAATTTTAACTAAAATAAATTTTGAAGCACAAATTGGTTGTTGTAATTGAATATGAATATATTCGAGACCACTTTAAAGCAACAAGCTAGCATTAAAATTCATTTTTATCTAAAAACTTCATTTTAAGCTTATTTTCAAGATTAGAGGATGTCGATATCCTAAGTTGAGCACCAAATGCCGAAATTCGACTTCTCCCTCTCTGACTCCCTATTTTTCTCTCCATATTTACAACTAATTTGTGTTGGTTTTGGAACCAAAACCCACTAAGTCCTCATTTTATATGTGTTATCTAATTTATGGCCCTTGGTCTAAATTTGTACACCCATCTCTAGGAAAATCAAGGTATCCTCATTAGCTAAATTACAAAATCTAGTGACACACATTTATACACATCAGGCCTAGGTTTCGTAATCTAAAATCATCTAGATGAATATCTAAGGTCCTAAAGTAATCCATCCGAACTATAGGACTTTATTTATCTTTGATCAATCGAATTAACTTAAGCATATTAATACATATTATTGGTGTACTTAGACACATTTATTGATAAATTAATGGTCCCACCAATCCCCGACTACCCAGCAATCGATCCTCCGTACCCCAATAAGCATCTCGAGGTGTGCCATATTTTACTTTATTCAATTAACTTAGACTATAGTTTAATCATTCATTATATACTATAGTTAGTCTAGTCTAGCATCCTCGGGTAACTCATATCCGATACCCGCATCGGCACGCTTCCCAATGTAACTACCCATCACACCAACTCGTCCGATAGCAATGTACATACATGCAATGCAATAAAATAATGGTTTTTAAACATCGCATATAAACAACCATCATCCATAAATAACTTATTCCATCGATTCTCGTGTCAGAGCCAACCAAGTTGTCCCGTAAGGCATGAATTATACTCGTTAATCCCCGAGATTAACGTTAATTCTAGTTTAATTAATTTGGGGCATTACATAGGCTACCCAAGTGTACTTTCTTTTGTACGCAAGTATAAGAAGTACGCGAAATAAATGTTTAGTTATTTTTAAGCTTCAATCGAGGTTTATTAATGACCAAAACTTAGTCGATAATGTTGACAGTGTGCCTGTACAGCAAAATGCCTTACAAGAAGAGCTACCTGATCAAGATAATGTTGTTAAGACTTGTGATAATGTTATAATTTCGCTAGCTTATCCTAGTGGCTCACATATGTCAAACGTTGATGAAGGAGATGAAGACAATGATGATTTCGAGTTTTCCATTGAATAGTGGGATCGGTGAGGGCGAATTAGGCTATTTGCAATGATGTTGTAACTTAACTCTGTAAAAAAAAAATGAAACTTTTATGACTTTGATATTTATTTTTTCGATTATTCTCATTTATGACTTTTTATATAAATGTTTCTAATATAATTGTCTCGAATCTTTTAGAAATTCATGACAGGTCAAGGATATAGACGAGATGATGGATCCGACCGAGGTACCGGTTATAGAGCAGATCGTCGATAACGCAGTTCAGATCATTCGTGAATACGGTCACATTCGGGCTTGCCTCCTACAATCAACACCCCTAGTAGGACATTTTCATCAACCAGACACATGTCCCATCTTACTTACCACCACTTGCTCCACCAACGAGCATGTCAGGACCCATTTCCCATATGAGTCCTGACCGACTTAGCTCAATCCATAACTCACCAACCAACTCGGCCACAGAGTTAACAACCAAACCAGTAAGCCTTCTTTCAAAACTATCTCATTCCCATTCATCAAAAATTGAAATTTAGAAAATGAATCATGATTCTAGCAGAATATTATTAAATAAAACTTAATCAAGTTTCGACATAAAGGCCAATAATGGCATTCAAAAGCTCAGTTTATTTAAATCCTAAACCCATGATAATATATAATAATAGGAAAACAAGCCTTGAAAAGTTCAGAAACTGTCACTATACCAATCAAAGATACGATAAGCTCCTCTAGATTGGTAGAACATTTCCTTTATCTACCTGAAATGAAGAACCTATGTGGGGAAAAATAGTTGGGTAAGAATAAAGAGGCAACGATGCTCAGTAAGTTTAGGTAAGTTTCTAGTAATATAATTATTCCATTAATATAAACTAAAATACTAATGCATGATTTGCACAAGTATTTAACATGACGAAAGAGATAATCAAAAAACATAATAACAAGATAAATAATTCATGCAAATCAAAATGTGCAAATGTTGGGCATGCATAAGTTACTGAAACTGAATTTCCCATCCAAAATTTAAGTACATGAAGGTTGACCCTACTATGGTCTTAGCGGTGCCAACACTCCATTCTCAACACTATTGAAGTTTCATTCCATAATCAAGTCTACATCTCGTCCAACTAGACATAACACCTACTACCAAGATTTATTGAGAATAGTGGATCTTATTCTTTTACTCAATTTGTTAGTCAAACCTGGGTAACTTCTTCGTTCGACAAGACTGGACAACTGCCCTGTTTTGTTCTTCCTAGCTCGTTCCCACTATCCCGAGCATTCTGATCAAACTAGTATTTTCTGGTGCAAGGATTCCTAGTGAGTTCCACTAAGTGAACAACATATCATGCCTTACAATGTTCCTCAATTTACGCAATGAACTAGCTATACATGATTTAGCTAACCCTATATAAACAAAAGGTAAACAATTATAGTACAAATAACTTAATCCCAGCTTACCTGGTACGCTAATTCCCAAATTTTTGATTGGCACTTATGAGCATACTCTAAACTTCAATCATCCTAAATAAATTAAATGTTGATTAACTATACAAATTAACTTGAATTTTATTAGTAAAACCAATTTCGAAAATCTTTCGAAACCTTTAGAAACACATATTTAAAACACTTTGAAGAATCTCCTGTACATTTATATTTGAGATATACTATTTTAATTTATTTTATTACTATTTTAATAATATTATTATTATATTTTACATATATGGTGGTTGGGTCGGTCCCGACCCAACTGCCTTGTTGGGCAGGAAGGTCTGGATTGACCGAGCTATCATGTTGGGCCTGGATCAATCCAGGCCCAGGTTTAGCGTCCCAAAGGTGGAGGGAAAGGAGCGCACGTGCATTCCTGTGTTTGCGTTCCTACCCTCCCTCCAAATGTTTTAGGGGTTGGGGCTTATCAGCCCAATCAAACTGGTTGGGCCAGATTAGCCCAACATAAGGGTCATGCTTAGGTTCAATCCCAGGCCTGAGTAGGGATAACACAACTTCTGTGTTCCCTTCCCCCTCATTTTTTTTGCAAACTAAGCAAATAATGTAGTTTTCCCCTTTGTATTTATTTAATTTTCTTCTTTTTTATTCGATCAAACATTAAATCTCTATAAGAACCTCTTCTAATCAACAAGGAAAACTTATTTACATAACTCAAATACGTTTAGATTGCACATAATACTTGTGTTTCAATTTAAATCTATACTTCGTTTTTGAAATAAACCATAGGACTTAAGTAAACCAATAGAAAACTTGATTAAGTCCTGAAATCAGTTTATCTAACAAATTAAACACAAAAGAAGGTTTCCTAATGTGAGGAACTTCAAAGATTTCCTTCCTCGTCCCTCTCTCGGTTTATGTTTTCTCCCTTTCCCAATCACTTGTACGTTTGGTTTGTGTACACTCTTTTTCTTTCCCACTTTGTTAAAACGTGATATAGATAGATCCAAAAATCATTCCTATTTTAAGTTAATCAAGGATTTTCAATTATCTTTCTTTCCTTAATTAACAAATCAAAATGGGCAACTAGTAACCCTAGCCGTCATCTCCTCTCTTAGGCATTTCTATTAAGTGTGTGCTCTCATATGGGCCCACATTAAGGTGAGTTAAACAAGGGTTTGAATCAAGCATAACACACATTTAGGCCAGAGGTTTAATTAAATGAGGATCGTCAGATCCTCACCAACTAAAGAAATTCCGTCAACAAAATTTAAAAGTAAATCATACCTCGATTTAGAACTAGTCGGGGAAGTACTCATGCATATAGCTCTCCTACTCCCATGTCATCTCCTTGTCATTGTGAAATTGCCATTTCACCTAGACCAACGATATTCCCCTCTTTTTGAGCTTTTGACCCTTTCTATCTAGAATATAGACTGATTGTTAGCTATGGGAGGCATCTTCCTATAGCTTGAACTGAGCCCAATCGATGACCTACGGTGCATTTGAGAATGACTTTCTCAACATTAAGACATGAAAAATAATATGTATTGGTGTAAGCCGCAGAGGGAGCTTAAGCTGTTTAGCTACTGGACCTTCTCGATAATCTTTAATTGCCTAATGAGTCTCGATGCAAGTTTTCCCTTGATCTCAAACCTCTGGTGCCATTTACGCAGAGAGGCCCTTATTAAGACCTATTTGTCCTTCTCAAATACAATGGTCCTATGTTTCTTATTCGTATAATGCTTATACCTATCTTGCGTTGCACTCATGCATTGTCAATCAGCTTAATCTTCTATCCTGTCATACATAAACTATGATCCTAATAAGACAGTTTCGTCGACCTCAGTCCTACAAACTGGCAAACGACGGGCCTACCATAAAGTGCCTCAAAGAGGGCCATCACAATTCTTGCTTGGTAGCTATTATTGTACGCAAACTCGCATAAAGGCATATATTTCACCTAGATGCCCTTTAAATCTAACACACAAGCCCTAAACATGTCTTTTAAGATTTGTATGGTACGTTCTGATTGACCGTTCGTTTAAGGATGAAATGTTGTGTTGAGGTGTAATCTGGAACCTAACTACTTCTGTAAACCTTGCCACGTCATCGATGCGAATCGGGGATCTAGATCCAAGATAATGGACACCAGTACTCCATGTAACCTCACAATCCAATTAATTTATAGTTTACTCAACTTCTCAAGTGTATATTGGGTAGCTATGAGTAGAAAATGAGCAAACTTGGTCAAGTAATCTACTATGACATTTCGTGATCTCCAAAAAAACAACTACAAAATCCATAGAGATGTGTTCCCACTTCCGTTCTGGAATGGGTAACGGCTGCAATAGACCACCTGGTCTCTAATGTTCTGCCTTTACCTGCTGGCATGTATCACATCTCCTAATGTACTCTGCAATATCGATCTTCATCTTCGGCCACCAAAGTGTCGGCTACATGTTACGATACACCTTATTACCTCTGGATGTATGGTGTACTTGGATTTGTATAAATCTCAAAGCAGTTCTTCTTTCAACTCTTTCTGAGTAGGAATCCATAATATGTCTCGATACCTCAAAGCCACATCTATTAATTCCCTCAAATCTGGATACTCTGTATTATCCGCCTAAGCCCTGTAATATCCATACTTTAAGTCTGTCTTCTAACACTTGATGATTTTAGTAATGGTCTCTGGCTCGGCCCTTAACTGAGCACACACCAAAGTCCCTAGCAAATCATTATGAATACTCAACATCAAAAAGTTCTCAAGTAACCGGTACTCTTGTGTCATAAATGAAGTAATTATTTCCCTCACATGTCTTTGTTTACCCAAGGTATCTGCCACCATATTCGTTTTCCCTAGGTGATACTCTAAGCTGAAATTGTAATCTTTTAAAACTCGAGCCATTTCCTCTATCTTATGTTCAGCTCACTCTGAGTGAAACGATACTTCAAGCTCATGTGATCTGAATAGATGGTGAATAAGATAGTGTCTTCAAATTCTCAAGGCAAAAAAATGGCTCCCAACTCAAGATCATACATTAGGTAATTCTTTTCGTAAATCTTGAGTTGTTGATATGCATAGGCAATCACTTTCCCATCCTGCATTAATACTCCACCAAGTCCAATTTTTGAAGCATCTGTGTAAACTGTCAATGCCTTTCCAGGTTCTGGTAGTGTCAACACTTGAGTGGTTGTCAATTTCTATTTCAATCCCATAAATGCCTTCTCACACTTTTCATTCCATTTGAATAGTCATTCTTTTGTGTCGGTTGTGTCAACGATGCAGCAATTCTGGAAAAACTCTTAAGAAATCTTCTCTAGTAACCTGCCAACCCCATGAAATTTCTTATCTTTATCACTGAACTCGGTCTTGGCCAATCAATCACTGCTTTCACCTTATCAGAGTCAACTATCACACCATCTTCGCTAATGGTATGTCCCAAGAACTTCACTTCTATAGCTCAAAACTCATACTTACTAAACTTAGTCTATAGTCGATGATCTTTCAACATCTGTAAGGTAACTCTGAGATGTGTCTCGTGTTCTTCCTAAGATTTATAGTAAATCATTATGTCATTAATAAGCACATTGACAAACTAGTCCAGGTAAGGTCTAAACACACAATGCATGAGGTCGTTGAACATCGCTAATGTATTAGTCAGTCTAAAGGGCATAATCGTAAACTTGAAATGACCATATCTTATATTGAGCGATGTCTTCGAAATATCCTCCTCCTTAGTTCTCTGATGATGATACCATAAGCTCAGGTCGATCTTCGAGAAAAGCTTAGCTCCCTTCAGTTGGTCGAATAAATAGTCGATCCTCGCCAATGGGTATTTGTTTCTCACAGTTGCTCGGTTTAGCTGACGGTAATCTACGCAGATTCTCATACTTGGAGTTATGAAACCTTGTTCTACCAACTCTTCTGATTGGGTCTTCAATTATTATAGTTCTTTAGGTGTCATACGATAAGGGGGTATGGATATAGGTTTTGTTTTGGGGATTAGTTCAATGATAAATTCAATCTCTGGAGGTAGAGGAATTCTAAGTTCATCGAATGGAAAGACTTCCTGAAACTCTTGCACTATCGATATTTTTTTAATCACATATTTTGTCCTTCTTTTTTCCTTAGTGATGACTCCCATCATTCTCAATTTCCTGAATTGTCGCCACTTTTCCTCTAGTGATGCTTCGATGAGGTTTTCCACCTCATAACAAGAATGGAGGTAGGTTTAGGACTCGAAACTCAACTGTCTTGTGGAAACAATCCACACTAGTATGGTATATGGATAACCAATCCATTCCCAATAATGCATTACAGTCAAGGAACTCTAAAACCCTAAGATTTATGGGTAAGTCTTGCTCGTCAATCTTGATAACACAGTCTCGATATATAAGGCTGGGATATATTTTCTCACTTACAGTGGTGCTTAAGATAAGTTTTCTACTATCCATGGTCGGTTTCAACCCTAACTCGTCTACCATGCTACCCGATATAAATGATATAGTGGATCCTGAGTCTATAAAAGTAAACATATCTCTACTACAAATATTAATAATACCTACAACAAGCAGACGAGTAAAATCTGGATTAGGCTCAGCTGCCGCCATCATCTATACCTTGACCTGCTGAGCTACACTACCTACAAATGTCGCTGGAGCACTAGGACATTGATTCCTATAGTGACCCTGCTTCTCACAACCAAAATAAGTAATATGTGCCTTAAAACCTGGTTGTCCCTACTGAGGCAACTACCATGTGCTCTCTGACCTCTGGCCTAATTGAGTCCTTCCTTATCCGCTAAATCTTTGCGGTGCATTGGAAAACTTCACAGGACCCCATCTAATATTGCTGGTGTTACAAAAGATGTTACTATAGTACCTGATGTTGTTGAATAAGGAGATGTTCTATCGGTTCCTGCGATACCCTAATAGTTATAAGTCTTATGCCTTTGTCTTATGGCCTCTTAAAGAAACCACCATTCGCACTGCTCTGACCATGATTATGCGTCTGTCATACCATATAAGTGACTTTGGTTTTTCCATCCTTAATCATAGCAACTTCATAGTGAAGTCCACTGGCTAATGCTCTATCGTAAGTGTGATGCATGATATATGCAACTATGCAACGAATCTTCAACCTAAATCCTCCCACAAAGCGTTTGATCATTTTCCTTTCTGACATCACCATCTCTATGGCATAATCTGATAGGTCGTTGAACTTCAACTCAAAATCTGAAACAAACATAGTTCCATGTTCAAAAGCTATAAATTATGTTTTTTTATCCCTGACCATCTAATGAAAATACTTTACATTAAATACCTCTTTAAAGCGTTCCCAAGTAGTAATCTAACCTTCAACTCTTAAGGTACTATTCCCCTACTTATAAGCTAATTCCTCAAGACGAAAAGAAGCAAAATTGACTTTCATTTCCTCATCAAATCCATTGCCATATGTCTCTTCTCCATGGCCATGATCCAGTTCTCAGTTCCTTTTGAGTCGTTCATCCCATAAAACTTTGGCGTACCATACTTCATATATTCACACCATAGTTTAGCTAGTAGGAGTGTTCTTTCCTCAATAATAGCAGTTGGTGGTATTGGGCCTATAGGGGCCACTGGGGCTAGAGCAATCGGTTCGACAAGTGTTACTAGACGTGTCATTGGTGTTGTTTCCTGTCAATTGATTGAGTAATCTTCCATCTCGGCTTAGACCGTTGGCACCACATAAACCTTGTCTTGGTTATATTGGGCTATGCATACCTGTAGTATTTGTAGTAGTTGGTTAACATTTTCTTCTTAACAATTCAACCTTGTTTCCAACACTCGCCTCATCTCTCTCTCATAGGCCGATTGATTAGCCAAGTCGTTGGGGTTTCCTCTATTTGACATCTCCAACTGTTATGAATAAAGAGAGTGAGAACTAGGAAACTTATATTTATCTGGTATAATCTTATACAATCAAAAAATAACTAAATAAGATTTTTAATTCCCTATTCCCCAAAATATTAGATTTTTTAACCGCTCTGATACCACGTTGTTAGGACCCATTTCTTAGATGAATCCCGACCAGTGTAGCTCGATCCATAACTCACCAACCAACTCGGTCATTGAGTTAGGAACCGAACCAGTGAGCCTTTTTTTCAAAACTATCTCATTATCATTCATCAAAAATGAAATTTAGAAAATGAATCATGATTGCAGCTGAATATTATTAAATAAAAATTAATCAAGTTTCAATATAAAGGCCAATAACGGCATTCAAAAGTAATCAACTAGAATAATATCTCTCTTGTTTAATTTATTTAAATCGCAAACTCATGATAATATATAATAATAGAAAAACAAGTCTTGACAAGTCCCGAACTTGTCATTATACCAATCAAAGATATGATAAGCTCATCGAGATCGTTGGAGCCTTCCCTTGTCTACTATAGACGAGGAACCTGTGTAGGGGAAAATAGTTGGGTGAGCATAAAAGGGCAATGGTAAGCAGTAAGTTTAGGTAAGTTAGCATTATTATAAATATTCCATTAATATAATGCAAACTAAAATACTAATGCATGATCTGCACAAGTACTTAACATCACAAAAAAGATAATCAAGAAACATAATAACAAGATAATTAATTCATGCAAATCAAAATGTGCAAATGTTAGGCATGCATGAGTTACTGTAACTGAATTTCCCAACCAAAACTGAAGTACGTGAAGGTTGACCTAACTATGGTCTTAGCAGTATTAACACTCCATTCACAACAATATGGAAGTGCTATTCTATCACCAAGTCCATATCTCGTCCAACTGAATATAACACCTACTAGAGTAATTTATCAAGAACAGTGGATCTTATTCTTATTCACAATTTGTTGGTCGAACACGGATAGAATCTTCGTTCGACAAGACTAAACAACTGCCCTATTTTGTTCTTTCTAGCTCGGTCCTACTATCCCGAGCATTCTGGTCGAACTAGTAGTTTCTAGTGCAAGGACTCATAGCGAGCTCCACTAAGTGAACAATATATATTGCCTTACAATGCACTCCAGTTTTCCCAATGACCTAGTTATACATGATTTACCTAACCATAAGAAAATAAAAGGTAAACAATTATAATACAAATAACTTAATCCCAACTTACCTGGTATGCTAATTCCTAAATTCTTGGTTAGCACTCACGAGCGGACTCTAAACTTCAATCAACCCAAATAGGTTAAATGTTGATTAACTATACAAATAAACTTGAATTTTGTTAATAAAACTAATTTCAAAAATCTTCTAAAGCCTTTAGAAATATATATTCGAAACACTTTGAAGAATCCCCTATACATTTATATTTGAAAATCTACTATTTAGTTTATTTTATTACTATTTTAATATATTTATTATATATAGGGCAGTTGGGTCGGTCCCAACCTAACTGCCTTGCTAGGCAACAAGGTTTGGATTAACCCAACTGCCATGTTAAGCCTGGATCAATCCAGGCCCAGGTTTGGCATCCCGGGGTGGGGGGAAAGGAATGCACGCATATTCTTGCACGTGCGTTCCTGCCCTCCCCCCAAATGTTTTAGGGGTTGGGCCCGATCGGCCCAACATAAAGGTCAGGCATGGGTTCAATCCCAGGCCCGACTAGGGAGCGCACAAATTTTATGCTCCCCGCCCTCTTTTCTTTCTGCGAACTGCATAAATAGTGCGGTTCGCCCCTTTTTATTTATTTTCTTTTCTTTTCTTTTATTCGATCAAACATCAAATCTCTAAAGGAACCTCTTTTGATCAACAAGGAAGATTTGTTTACATAACTCAAATACGTTTAGATTGCACATAATACTCATGTTCATATGACTCCCTCCCTCAGAGGCCCCAGCATATCACTCCCCCTTGAACTGCGGGTCTCAACGCAAGCTCATCAGTCTAAGGAGGCAGTGGGAGCGTCAGGAGGTGGTTCTAGTAACTAGAGGCGAATACACTTACAGATAATGAATAAACGTGACAATCCATCATATAATTACTCATACATTTGATTGATTTACCATATTTTATGATAATCTTACGTTTTTACTTTACAAAACATAGGATACACCCATCATATTAAGCCTCATGGGCAATAACTACTTCCTATAAGAATGCATTAGTCAATGAGGGGTTTGCGTGGGGATGAAGTTCTCGCTCGTCAGCTAGACATTTACTGGAATCGCTGGAAGGTAAGACATCTTTCAGCCAAAGTTAATATGCTCGTACATAGGTTATATAGAGTAAACCTTGCATTATTGAAGAGCTCGTTAATTTTTTATTGCAGCTTCAATTTCATTTGGATCTAGTGGAGGATTCTGAGATTAGGGCGGCGTATGAAAGAAAGATTTTTTTTAGATCGTGTGACTTCATTAGCCAACTTTGCATAAAGAAGAAATGTACTGACCACGTGTCGAATGAGGTTTCTAAGCAATTCAAGAAGATGTGTTTCACCTCACAATTTAAGAAGAAGTTCGAGCGAGCAAGTCAGAATAAGATAACTGAGAAAAAGGACTAGGTATGGGGATTTCTATGCATACGGGTGGATCAATATCTATCAAGCAGCACGCGGAGAGACTGATAAGTTATGCCATTAAATTATTTTTATGGTAAGGTGATTGTATATATATATATATATATTACTTTATATAATCCTTAATTTTATTCTAGTTTACACGTTTTTTAGGAGAGGATTTTAAGTCGACCTCCTAATGTTTTAGAGTCTTTCTTTCACATCGACACTATGAATCATGATCAACTTACTTTCGCATATTAGAGAGCAGAGATGGTGGTCATAAGTAACTAGATTTGTCAAAGTAAATGAGTAAAAATCTTTGTACCTATATGACTTGTGCATTGTAAATGTCTAAATTCTTGGTGCAAAAAGCAATCAACGACTGACGCATCGAGTTGCCGTAGAGGCAGGGTGTGGACAAAGCGATCAAGGAGATATAGCTCCACTTATATGTCATGGATGGCGATGATAAGGGGCAGGCATATGGACTTGGATGGGCACCAGCGAAGTATCGAGATTATAGGGATAGTTCTTTTTGACCTATGTCTACTCATGATGAGACCGTTGAGTAACTTAGCTCAGACTTAGAGCAGATCCAGATGCAATTGTTAGCGGTCATGAAACAAATAGATATGGATCAGAAGCAGTTGTAGGAGATGCGAGAACGATATGGGCGGATGGAGCAAGTATTGATGGAGAGACTTGGTCTAACTTTCGTAGATGATACATCCTACCAACCAAGGACTGCACATATGGCACCACTAGTCCCTCCATCAGTAGCTCGCACACATGATTATTTTGATGATGACTTGGGGACCGAGGACGATTTTATCGACTATGCGCATGACTACGATTCAGTCATCTGCCAACCTTCTAAATATTGCATTGTGTTTTTGTAACTTACAGACTTTTTCTTGTAATTAGAGACTTTTTGGGATTTGCTAACTTTTTGTTGGACTAGGTTTATATTATTGTACTGACTCTCTCTTGGTTTGTTAATTAATTTGTTACATATTTTTGTTTCATTTTAATTTGTTATTATTTTTACCAAAGTTTTAATTTGTTAGTTGTTAAATAAAATAAATTGTTTTAAATAAAATTTTAAATCGTTAGTATTTTTGTTTCATCTAAGGGAAAACTATTTTTTATTCAAGAAAATAAAATAAAATAAATTGTTTCTTTGAGAAATTTTTAAAAAAATTTAAAGTTTTTTAAAAACCAATTTGTCACTTTTAGCGACGATGTTCATCGCTAAACCAAAAATGACGTCAACAAATTAAAAATAAAAAATAGCAATGGATTTAGTGACGTCTGTCTTCGCTAATTAGCGACAGACTGTTGTTTCGCTGCTAATTCGCGATTATAGATTAAGAAATAGTGTACGATTTTGCGATGGATTGGTGACAGGACATGTTGCTAATTAACGACCGGTCACTAACTCTGTCGCTCATCTGAATTAGCGACGAGGATTTTAGTGACGTCACTAACCTAGATAGCGACGGAAAAGAAACTAAATAGCAACGGCTTTTTCGTCACTAATTTTGCATTTTGTTATAGTGGTGTGTGTATTCTGAATCGAGGTGTGATAGTGTATGTATCCCGAGTCGCGCACGGACGACTCTCAAGGACGCAGGGAATGCACGTCATATCACTAAATGTGACTTTGTGGTGTCATTGTAGCATTTTCCTATTAATTAACATCTAGTCATCCAAGACCATTATAAACTAATCAACCTCAGTACATTATCATTCAAGTACATAAAAATATTTTAAAATATTAATTAATCAAGCTTCACAAGGACAAAATTTTATTTCAAGCTCAAAATCAAACATACAATGGATTCGGTAGTTGTGATAATTGTTACAAATGTTTTTAGACAAAACTACTTACTGAATTCCCTTTCAAGATGGAATGTTGATTAATAATCTAATACTTCCTCCGTTTCTATTTAAGTATCGTTTTAAGTTTGTTCACAGTTTTTAAGAAAGTCATTTAATTACTTTGAATGAGGAGAAAGTGACAGTTAAATGACTAAATCACCATTTATCTCTCCTAACTCCACCACTTCTACATACACTAGTTATTAATGTGTAATTAATAATTTTTTTAAAATGAAAGATATAAAAGTCAATTAAGTAATTTATGTGTATTGAAACTATCAAATGATAGATATTATGAAATATTTTAAAAATGTTTAAAAAGTCACTTATAAAGAAATTGAGGGAGTAAGATGAACAAACACATTAATTGTGAACTGCTGTCAAACCTTCACAACCCCACTCACAGTCTTATGGCTCTTGAATAGTAGATTGTTGTTCATAACCAATTTGTTGTTTCTGCATGTCATTAAATTAGAAACATTAATTAAGGTTGATACTATGACAATCGTCTATTAGTTCAGCTGCAAGTCATTAAATACATACTTGTAAGCGAGTGCAGATCTCGATGATTTCTGCGTGGGGTGCCCAGTCACCAAAATTCCTCTCAATGAATTGATAAGCGACGCCGTTCTTTCCACTTCCAACTATGAACAACCCACCCTTAATTTCACCTTCCCCTTTGAAGTTCTGCTCAACTCCTATCGCTTTGGCGCGCTTATAATTCGCAATGGCTCGCGGATTGAGCAAGAATCCCGTAATGAACTTGTCCTTGTTAAGTTTTCCTCCACCTAGAGCTTTGAAGAAATCCATACTCCTATCATGGATCACCACTCCGCCCCAATAACGAGGCCAAAAGTCTCTGACCTACATAAATCATGAATGTGCAAATTACAAGTAATTAGCTACGGAATTTTGTACATTAGTAGAGGAGCATATATATTAGTTTTTTGGAAGCTACAGGTGTTTGTAAAATACCTCAGAGTCTATTTGTTCATGAAGAACTGCAATCAACTGAAATCCTAAAGCGTCGAAAATTGGTTTTCTTGAATAAACTTGGTGAGCTTCAGCTCTACACATGATGCACCTGTAAAGGTATTTACATCTACATGAGAAGAAATGCCAAATAAATAATAAATAAATTAAAATTGTGTTATCGCCATCCAACTCTAAGTATGTTGGTTTCTCCATATAATCAAGTTGGGATGCCAAATGACTCCAGTGGTCGTGGGAATAGTCCAACTCCAGTGGTCGTGGGAACAGTCCAACCTAAGTAAAAATTGTGTTGAGGGCAGGAGACTAAATATCTCTTAAAGGAGTATATAACAAGAAGTCTTAAAAGATACAAAAAGTTCTCTTGAATTACTCAAAAAAAAATCTTTTATTTTTTGAAAAAGAGTATTTGTAAAATGTCTTATAAAAATGATCCAAAGGAGAATATTTTTAATGCAAAACCATCTTTTGGTTCCTGAACTTTCAACCTCTTATGATTTTGGTCTCTAATTTTCAAAACTGCACATTTGGTCCACCACCTTTCCAACTAGTGCACATTATGTCATTTTGTAATTTGCACGGTCAAAATCGATGACGTGGTTAACTGGACCAATCAGTTGGTCGGTTCACCTCTGAATCGATAGTTCGCTTAAACCGAACTGGTTTTTTTTTAAACCAACTTTATAAAAAAACTCGAAATATAAAATCCTTAATCGAACAACCCTAATGAAGGATTTTTAATGGTAGAAAATCGGTTAAAAGAGAGAGAGTGAGGGAGGGAGATGGGTGTTCGTTATCTTGTGATGATTCTTGAGATGGGTTTGTAGATGATGGTTGGTGGGGCGTGGCAATGGTGTCGATTTTGAGGATTGTGACTATTAATGTTGATTGTTCATGGATGAGCTGATAAATGTTATCCAATTCAAAACGCTTCTTTCTTGTCTTATAGTAGTAGTGTAGTCAAGCAAGAAACTCCTTACTCAACTAGAAATAGAAAGGCTTTTTGATCTCTCATGTTGTTTTTGTTTATTCATTAGGGTTATTGGATTAGGGATTTTGTATTTCGGAGTTTTTTTTATAAAGTTGGTTTTAAAAGAAAACCAGTTCGGTTCAGGTGGCCGATCCAGCTAGCTACGTCATCAATTTTGACCATCCAATTAACAAAATGATCAAGTGTGCATTAGTTAGAAAGTTGAGGAAGAAAATGTGTAGTTTTAAAAGTTGATGGATTAAAAGCATAAAATGTTGAAAGTTGAACCAAAAGACAGGGTTTGCCTATTTTTAAACTAACATTGATGTATTCAATTGAGATTTTTTTAATGGACTTTTGGTTATTTTTAGTGACTAAAAAGTTTTAGGTGTATTCAATTAAAACTTTTAGAGAGATTGTAGAAGTAAGATGTATTCAATATGAACTTTTATAGACTTTTAGAGAGTTTATAAAAGTAGGGTGTATTTAATTATTTTGGTGACTTTATGGATTGGTTACAAATCTCGACTTTATAGACTTTTTGTATAAAAATACACATACAAAAATCTTCAACTTTTCATCACCTCAACCCAGAGACTTTTAGAGAATTCTAACTTTTGTTGGTTCCTTTCTTCAATAAGGACTTCATTGTTCGTAAGGTCTTTTCTTATCAAGTATTTTTATCAACTTCTTCAATCACTCCACAACTCATGGATTTCATTACTTGCCCATTATACTATGTCTATGTTGATGAAAATGAAATTGATGCAATTATTAACAAGATTTCATCCTTGCATCACTATACATTTTCAATAGGTTGCTTTCTTGACTAGAAGTTTCATTTATTAAGTTTATTAAGTGTATTATTATAATCTCAAAAGGTGTAGTATTATAAGAGAGTGCAAGAAGTGCATTTTTAAAAAATTTAAACTACATTCTTAAGGAAAAAAAACATAATTTTTTTACTTAAGTCAAAAAAATAAAGTACAAAATTTCTACACTAATATTTGTAATGATCTTACTTGGTTCTTTTCTGTCACTAAAAGATAGTTTATTTACCTACTTGTTATGTTAATATTTATTTACTTATTTGTTATGCTATTACCTTGAGAGTAATTCATTAATATGTCTATATGATTTTTTTATTAAAATACAAAAATACTTTTTAAAAAATTAGTAATAGTTCTTCAGAAAAAGAAATATAATTATTCATCTATTTTTATAATAAAGCGTAAAATATTTGTTTCATTATAAAAATCATAAAAATCTACTAGTATCAATCAAAATCATGTTTAAGAAGTTCACAAAAGTCATAGAAAATTTTAAATGTTAATAAGAATCATCAAAATGAAGTCTACATAAAAGTTTATCAGTCTTTAAAAGTACAAAAATCTACAAATTTCAAAAAGTCACCCACTTATAAAAGTAACCTAAAGTCTATTAAAATCTTGATTAAATACATCCATCTAAAATCCTCAATGTGAAATTTTATAGATAACCCTACCTTAAATTAAATCATAAACTCATTTCCTTTTCTCTTACTATTTTTATTACCCTCTTCAACTTTACTTTTCACTCTCTACACTTCTCCCCAAATTAAAATTGAGAGTAGCTAAATGGACCTCAGTTATTGCTTATAGTACCTCATTTTAATTTTTTTGAGTTCCAATTCTACTCATAGAGGAAATGACCAAGTTACCCTTCACATAAAATGGTTTTTTCTTCCTATTCCCCACCCTCTCTTCTCTTCACCAACTTGACTTAATTCAAAATCGACTCAACACTCTCATCTCCGAATGACAAAAAATGCGTGAATCCACACGAAATCGACTCGATAGGTCCCTTCTCTTTTTGTTTTCGCTCGTTTGATGGGGTTTTCGAGTTTTTTGGCTATCATTTTTACTGTTAATGATGTTGGTCATTTGGTTTCTAGGGCTTTTGATTTGCTAATGATTTCCATATTTTTTGTACGAAAAATGTCGAAGGAGTCATCAAAATGAAGCCACCTAGACAAGGACGAGCCATTTTTATGGTTTTTAGTGGGGTTTTCATCGAGGAAGTACCTTCATTTTTTGTTGATGTCCTCGTGTTATGCGGAGTAACATAGCCGAAACACAGAGTTACATATCGATTTTGTGTGACCGACATACTGTACATACCTCACGTAGTTGCTACTTGGACACCCGATTGGATATTTGAGTTTTTTATCTTAAGTGTTGGGTACGGTTGTTCGCGATATTACCAACATTATCGTCTACTACAAACCGTAAGGCCTGTAAAGATTTCAGTTAGTATACACTGTAATCGTACCTATACCCCTACCAATTTACTCCGCAGACCCCACCTAATTGTATATTGAGATTTTAAGTACATGTCGAAGTTACAAGTCTGCGATATTACTAGCGATATAAGTTAACAAACACTGTTACACCAGTAGAGGTTTTGATTTTTATAGATTGCATTCTTACTTATACCCCCACCAAATTACTACATAAACCCCACTAGACTGTATCTTCGAATTTTACTAAACAGACAACATATCCGTTCGGGTTCGACTAAAATAGACCCTCCCACGATCTCATTGATCGTGAAAGACGAAAAAGATTGAATTTTTAGGTTTTGTTTAAGTTTTGATTCGGGGTATGAATGTTAGAAACGGGTTAGGGGTGATTTTTTATTTGTTAAAGACGAGGGTATTCTCGGATTTAAAAAAAAAAAAACTGATATCGTTTCATAAAAAAAATTAAAAAAGGGGTACGTTGAAGTAATGGGGTCCTCTAACAAAAAATTGGGATCTGTTTGGCCGTTTAACCCATCCTCTCTAACTCGTTACCCCCTCTTAAATTAAATTCTTATTTTTCTTCTCTTCTACTTTTCATTATATATACTCCACCTCAAATTAAACTCTAAATCTGTAACATTTTCCTCTCTACACCATTTTCCATCTCTTTGTCCCTACTATATTCAACAATTCACTACAAAATGCGATAATTAAATTGATGCATTTGGTAGAGATTTGATTCACTCTCGAACTGTTAAGAGTTAGTGCATTTATTTATGTTGGATTTTAGTTTTTAAGGATCAATTAATTGATCTTGAAATGCAACGTTGAGCAAATTAATGTAAGGGTATTGGAACAAATAGTTTCGGATAGAAAATACATGATGAGAATGGAAGAACCAAACAAAGACTTGAAGCATGTAATCGCTCTCTTTTAGACAAGATTTCTCCCTATCGGTTGAAACCGTGTATACACAATGAGAAAATCGAAACTTATCTTTATGATATAATCAAGTCTCTAATGGTTGTTGGATGATGTGTGTATAACACAACTCCAACCAAAAATACTCTTTAAAGAACTTTTGAGAGACTGATGCTATGACCCAAGAATACACTTTGATTCGAGAAAAATTTGTGTTTCAATGTATTTCTCAATGTATCTCAATGTGTTAAGTACGTATTAGATCACTTTGATTTATAAAAAAAAATCAAGAGATTTGGTGTCTATCCACAAAGAGGTGAGTTTTGGTGCGAATAGGTGCTAAAAAACATACCAAATAACACCTAAAACTCACACATATTTGTTCAAAGCCCAAAACAATGAGTTTTATGTGGCTAGAGTTGAAGCTGGCGCCATAGTGCCAGACATAGAATTTTCACTCTTTTTTTAAAATCCTGCAATTTCCCCCCATTTTCAAATTATATGGATATATAAATTGAGAAGTATAACACTTATGAAATAACATGACCAAAAAACATGTAGCATCATTCTGAAATCGATACATAAATGAGAAGTGTCTTTTGGACTGGAACTTTTCACTTAGTGCAAACACTTTAAAGTTCCATTAGGTACTATGGTGAACGGATCTTGAACCAAGAACCATTGTGACAAAATCAAAAATATCGTATACCGATTTCATGTAAGTAAGAGTGTTCTGTTCATTGCACATTATGGCCTTGTACAAATCTTAGCTTTTTAGAGTGTTATAGAGTTAATCAGGCTCATAAGAAACGGTCACACTTCTACACTCATATAGGTAAGTCTACTTAAGTGAATCTGTGAGTCACTCTATTCGAATTATTAAGACCTAATTGTCAACCACCGTCATGCAGAACCAACACTGTAACCAGGAAGGGACCTTTATAATATAAGTTTTCTAGTTTTCCGTAATCTTCACTTGACTTGTTAGTACCATATTGAACCTATTCTATATTTTCAAGAATTAAGTTGGGTTCCCATCAAGTGATGATCGAATTAGGCAAACCTAAGTCACATTCCTTTTGATGTTTGAGACACCATAACTCTAACAAAACCCTTTGTTAATGGATCTACTAAATTCATGTTAAATTCTACGTAATTAATTGTGACAACCCCGTTTTTGAGTAATTGTCTCAAAAGATTATGTCTTAGACATATGTGTATAGATTTTCCATTATAAGTCTTGCTTGCGACCTTATAAAGAGTTGTCTTGTTATCAAAATTGATTAATATAGCTAAACAGGGCTTGTTCCATAATGGTGTCTCCATTCACAAGTTCCTAAGCCATTCCGCTTCCTTACTTGCATCTACTAAGACAATTATTTCTAATGTCATTGTTGAATCATAAATACATGTTTGTTTCGTTGAACTCCCAGAAACAGTTGCTCTTCCTAGCATAAAAGTTCTTCCACTAGTTGACTTGGAATTTGACTCCACATTATTCCAACTAGCATCACTGTAACCTTCCAAAACTGATGGATATTCATTAAAATGTAAACCATAATTCAAAATCCCCTTCAGGTATTTAAAGATCTTGGTAACTGCATCCCAATGTTGTTTGCTTGGATTACTAGTGAATCGACATAGCATACAAACTGCTAAACTATATCTGATCGTGTACAATGCATAGCATACATGAGACTTCCTATCACACTAAAAACTCTAGTTGTGATAAACACCTATCGATGTTTTTTACTAGTTTTAAATGAGGCTCGATAGGAGTACAAACTGACTTTTGATCAAAATGACCAAATTTCCAATATAATGAGATTGAGATAGTGTAAGACCATTATCTTTTCGTAAGATTTGGATTCCCAAAATCACGTCAGCTTCTCCTAAGTCCTTCATGTCAAAGCTAGTAGACAAGATCGCTTAATTTCTTCAACTAAGGCTAGTGAAGTCCCAAATATTAGCATGTCATCCACATATAAACATATGATGACACCAACATCATTGTCGAATTTTTTATAAATACATTTATCAGCATCATTGACTTTGAATCCAAATGTTTGCATAACCATGTCAAACTTCTCAGACCACTGCATAATAGCTTGCTTCAAGCCATAAAGAGATTTTACCAATTTGCAAACTTTCATCTCCTGACCTGGCATAACAAAGACTTCCAGTTGTACCAAATATTTTTCTCCTCTAGATCACCATTTAGAAAAGCCCTTTTTACATCCATTTGATGGATAACTAAATGATGAATAGAAGTAAGAGATATTAACACCCTAATGGATGTTATTCTTGTAATCAATGCGTATCAAAATAATCAATGTCATGCTTTTGTCTATAGCCCTTAGCTACTAGATGTGCTTTGAACTTGTTTATTGTTCCATCGGCAATTAATTTTCTTTTGAATACATTTATAAGCTTTATTTCCCAATTTATGCCTCTTTGGATCTGGTTTCCTTACATAAGCTAAATAACCTCAAACTTTAAGTCTCCTGAAATTGGGTTGTCACTTGAACCATAACTCATATGGGTGACATTAGTGTTCTTTAATAGAACCCTATTCATGATAAATCAAGCTGAACCAATGGCTTCCCACATAAGTTCAAAGGCAAGTTAGAACTTAGTAGCATGGAATCAACCATCTTTACTGAAGTTCTATTCTTCCTTTCCGCTACAACATTTTGTTGTAGTGTATAAGGTGCCGCGACTTGATGCATAATCCTATTAATCTCATAAAACTTCGTAAACTCTTGGGAACAATATTCACCACCTCTATCGGATCTTAGAGCCTTAATTTTTTTTAAGTTGATTTTAAAATTTCGATTTATAAGCTAGAAAATCTTCATAAAACTCATCTTTGCTTTTCAAAAGATAAACATATGAATATTTTGAAAAATCATCAATAAAAGTGAGAAAATATTTGTTTCCACAGAAAGCAACATGACTTTTCAAATCACATATGTTGTTATGTATCAAATTAAAAATTTTGGAAGATCTTTGAACTGATTTGTGTGATTGTCTTATGATCTTTGTTTATGCACATATCTCACATGTACTTTGTATCATGATCAATTTTAAAATCAATAATTAGGCCTAAGATATGCATATTTCTAATGCAACGAAAATTAACATGGCCTAATATACCATGTCATAATGAACATGAATCAACAATATAAGAACATGAGTCAACAATATAAGAAGAATAGTTCATTGTTATTCTATTCAACTTAATCATACAATTACATGAATACCCTTTGCTAATAGGAATACCTCCCTTGGACAAGATAAACATATCCGACTGATAGACAAGACGAAAAAATTTCTCTTATTAAGGAGGTCATTGGATACAAGATTCTTACATATTTCGGGTACATAATAAACATTGATTAAATATAAAACTTTTCCCGAAGTAAGCTTGATATCCACCGTTCCTTTGTCAACCACCTTAGTGCAATTGTTGTTTGCCATATGCACTTCTTCACTAGTGGCAAGATCTTCGTAAGTCTTGAAAAGACTACGGTCCTTGCAAATGTGTATAGTTGCGCTGGTATCCAGCACCACCCCACTTCATTTGCAACTGAATTGGCTTGACAAACCATTGCTATAAGTTCCATGTCCATGTGCTACACATTGTGACTTTCCTAAACCACTTCCTTATTCTTCAAGAATTTTTTCTTGGAACGACACTTTCGTGCATAGTGTCCCGGTTTGTAACAATAGTAACACTTCCTTTTCTTGCTTGAGGTATTTTCATTGGCAAATCCCTTGAATTTTGAATCATTCTTAGCCTTAAATTTCTTGGAATGGTAAGATTCCACTAAATATGCCATTGAACCGAATTCAAAATTTAAATCATCTCAAACCCTTTCTCTCTTTCAAGAGTCTTCCTCAATTCGAAGATGGTGTTGGAGGGATTCAAGAGTATATGTAACGACCCAAATTAATTAAACTAGGATTAGCATTAATCTCGAAGATTAACGATCGTAATTTGGGCATTACGTGGATACTCAGTTGACTCAGACACGAGAACCAAGGGAATATATTATTTTTGAATGATAGTTGTATATATGTGGTGTTTAAAATTATTATTACTGTATTTGCACCGCATGTGTGTATATTGCTATCGGGCGAATTAGTGTGACGGGCGTTTGCCTCGAAAGGCATGTCAACGCGGGTATCGGGTAGGCGAACTACGGGTACACTAGGAAACTCAACTAATTCCTGTTAAGATGACTAGTTAATCAATTAAAATGGGTAATGTAACCATAGACTAAGTTTGATTCAACTAAAACAATGGGCTATGATGTACCTCAAAATGCGTGCCGAGACACGGGGCACCAAGCTTCGGGTAGTCAAGGGCTTAGTAGAACCATTAATATGTCTATAGGAGGTTCTAAATACACTAACAACATGTATTATAATGGGTCTAAGATAAGTTGATTAGAATAAATAAATCAAGGCCTATAGTTGGTTATTTAAATTGAAACTATAGGATTTTCCTAGAGATATGTATTGACACATGTAGGAACCATGTGAGTAGCTCATTAGTGTCACTTGAATTGAGATAGTGGGATTTAGCGGGATACATGTCAAGGTGTGGATCATTAGAAGAGCTTCGAGATACGTAAATACTTGGAGATCAATGGCTATGAATCAATATTACCTTAATACATAAGATCAACACATACAAGTAAACCATTTTCATTTTCAACTTATGAATCAAGAGAACTTGTTGGAGAAGAAGGAGGTTGATGGAGAGAAGGAATCCATGGAAGATTGATGAGAGTTTCTCAATCTTGGGTTGTACATCAACTAGGTACACATCTCTCTAGTTCAAATTGAAACAAGTTCTGATTTTTGGCTAATTTCATAAGGTAGATGATTAAGTATTTGAAATTGGTTTATATATTTGGGTTCCTCATTTCAGATTGATAATCCAACTATATTGAAGTTCTTAAATTGGTTTTGAAATCAAATAGATATAAATTTTTGAAATTGTAAGACCAAAACTAGAATTATGTATTGTATTGGGAATTAGCCTATGTAATTTGGTCATAACGCGCTCATTTTAGATCCAAATCAACCCATACTGGTGGTGTTTGAGGTTTTATTCAAAGGGGAACAACTTTGTTCAACTTGAGATCTTGTAATTCCAATGTTTTCATGTCCAAAAGTGTTGCACAAATAGATAATTGAATGTAGTAAGAAATTTTTGAAATTAAAACTGTTAAAGGTCTAACTCCCTAACTACTTATCTAAATGAGCTGATTTTGTTAGTATGTTATTATTGGATATGTTAGTTGCCTCATGACCAAAAATCACATTTTTAGAACTATAGATTGGGAGAAATAAATTTTCAAAATTCGTTGGTCAGATTAGGTTTCAATTAGGGCTATGTTTAGTAGAATTATGACATCTCTTTCATTTTAAATCAAAATTTTGCAAACTGATTGGAAAGCTAAGATAGAGACCAAAAATATTTTTATTGGTGCAAGATTTTGAGATTTAGACCATTTCATGTCTAAAATGCTTTGTAACATAAGATTGAAATTGAGCCTTAATTTAGTCTTTAGGGACTGATTTGAAAAGATTGATTTAAAACCTATTCAACAAGTTTGAATACACAATAAACACACTTAAATGACTTCAAGGACTTACGGGGCCATAACTTAGTGTCGGGAAGCTAGTCGGGTCAGATACGGGAGTTCGGAGAAGTTGGAGCACGAATTGAGGTGTGTAAACCCATTGGAATGCCTCATAGAATTTATGATTCTATTTTATCAATATCGGATTACATGTATGAATGCTAATGGGTACACGTTGGTTTTCACTTCTATTTCAATTTGCGTATATACTGGTTGTGGCTAAATCGCTTACGCGAGTTACTTATGATAGTGCTTGTGTCGATGGTAGTAGAATATACTTGCGACTGTCAAAAGGGATTAAGGTGGTCCTGATGTGTAACAACGTCGGGAAGGGATCACACTGTTTACCGAAGTTTGGATTTAGTCACTGGAAGTCTTTAAGTATATACGTGGTTCTTATTCGATTTTATCGATTATTGGCTGGTGTAGGTCAGGGTTTTCTCGTGACTATATGATTGTTTACTGATTAATGTGTTATTTCTGAGCATGTTTAGTTAGTGTATATTGTTTATTTATTTCACGCTACTATTGTTTCTTGTCGTATGTAGCCTACATTCATGAGAATATGACGTACTGTTACCAGGTGTTATATTCACATGTCTCGTAGTTTATCAGTTTTATTTCATGAATATTGTGCGGACTTCTCTTGAGATTTTACTCACTGGACTTGTCAATGTATTTATTGGGTGGTTGAGTGTAGATCATTCGACGAGCAAGGATAAGGGCAATGAGGTATTAGGCGAATACCTCTAAGATTGGGACGCAAGCTCGTGTTTAATATTAATATGTATATATTTACTTTTCGTTGGGTTTTGGGGACTGTAGAGCACTGAATACATGTATATGGATCTTTTGCTATTTATTTCGCCATTGATATATACATGGTATATTTTTGTTGGGTTTTCTACTACTTAGGATTATTAAATATTGCATAACTCACTCAATTAAAGACTTCCGCTGTAAAATTGTAATATAACTTGATAAATTGATTAACTAGCTAATAAAATAATTAATATTTATATGGAGATTAATTAGCTAAGTTAGGGTTAAATGGAAAAGTGTAAGCAACTGGTTAGGTCATGAGCCGTCAAGGATAAACGGGCCATGACAAGGCGGCCTGGAATTTGGGGCTGTAACAGTATAACTCTTCTTCTCATGAATGAGTTTCTTCTTGTAATTATTCTAATTTGTAGGCAACTTGAAAATAATTACACCCACTTGAAATTCTTCTTCAAGAGAAATTCCATCTATTTTAAGATCACCAACGATCTTTTGTAAGTCATGTACTTGCGTAAGTAGAGACTTGTCGTTGGTCTTCTTAAAATCTATGTAATTTGAAATTAAAAACTTACGATTGCGAGACTCCTCAATTCGGTATTTGGTGTCCAGCATAGTCCACAACTCCTTCGCTGACTCAATGGTTCGATGCGTCGCATAAACATTGTCGGAGAGTGCATTGAGGATGTAGTTCTGGCAAAGATAGGCATTCACTTTCCTTGCGACACGTCGATCCACCACTTCGTTTGAGTCATCCGGAGCTGGTTTAGGGAGGGTCTCAAGCGTATCATCAAGGATGTACGCCAACTTGAGACATGTGAGAAAGAACATCACTTTCTCTTGCCATCGAGTGAAATTGTCGTCGTCGAACCTTTCAAGACGGGTCAAATCACGGTTCATGATTTGTATGGAGTGAGGAACAAGCACGCCATTAAAATTGAGTTTGGAGGACCATGCAGAGCCACGATTCTCATTCGTTTGCGCAATTCCGCACGAAGTCGAAGAAGCCATTAATGAAAAAGTCCTTATCCAAAAATCGTTGGAACAAATAGCTTTGAACAGAAAATGCAAGATGAGAATGGAAGAATCAAACAAAGACTTAGGGTGTGTAATCACTTTCTTTTAGACAAAATTTCTCCATACCAGTCAAAACTGTGTATGTGCAATGGGAAAATTGAAACTTGTCTTCAAGATGCAATCAAGTCTCTAATGGTTGTTGGATGATGTGTGTGTAACCCAACTCCAACCAAGAACACTCTTTGAATAAGTTTTAAGATAATGATGTTATGACTCAAGAACACGCTTTGACTCAAAAAACTTTTGTGTTTCAATGTGTTTAGTACGTACTAGATCACTTTGATTTATAAAAAATCAAAAAATTTGATGTATATCCACAAAGAGGTAAGTTTTGCTGCGAATAGGTACCAAAAATCGACAAAAAATGCCAAATTGTTGTGGAATATGGATGACCATACATGTACACCAACATATTGTGTAGTCATGTAACTTGTATTTCTCACTTAATAGTACTCCACTTGTCTATGTATTTTCATGTTACTTGTAACCATTTCCAATGTACACCAACTCTTCCATGTATTGTCAAATTACTTGTAATGTGTTGTATGACATGGGGTGTATGTGTTACTTGTACACATTGTATAAAGTACATTTATCATCATCACCAAATGGCCTATATAAAGGGTGTCAACCTCATTGTAAAAACACACCAAGTTGAATGAAAACTTCTCATTCCAACTATCTCATTTCTTCTTTTCTCCTTTGTAGTAGTAGTTTGTAGTAGTAGAAGTTTTTAGTCTTCTATTTTCCTTATCTAGTAGTTCTAACTCAATTTACAACACGTTATCAGCACGAGCTTGCTCTAGCATTAAGGAGATCTTGAAGTTCAAGAAGGCTTATTAAGGAGACAAAACTAGGAAGATATAACTTTTGTTATTTAAATAAGTTCAATTTATTTCTATATTGTCATGGTTGCTTCCTTTCATTACATGCATCACTTCTATATGCATACTTTATTCATATACTATGCATTATAACGTCACCGATTGCGAAAGTATGCTCTGTAGTTGTGTCTTGTACGATCTTCTACATCAGAAATCAAAAAGTCAATATGTGACATAACTAGTTTTCTCACTATACTACAAACGATTAATTATGCTCTATTCTTGGTTTTTTATATTGCAAATAGTGTTATGAGTTTGGGTTGATAGTGGGTAAGCCTTGTTCCCGGTAAAGCTAAACATTGAAAGGGAGACGGGTTATCCCATTTGAGGAGGCATGGCTTTAAAGTAGACTTCGTCTTGCCACCTAACCTGGAGGTTGTCCCACCAACTCATACAAGTAGTACATTTTGTATATTAATAATCAAGTTGTGAACATATATTTAATCGTATATTATTTATTTTATATAAAAGAGAAAAACTATTTACTCAATTTCATGACATATTTTCAAACTATGGCAAACCTTCAAAAACTTGAATTTGTTGCTCTTGATATCACTGGAAATAATTATTTGTCATGACAACTAGATGCCGAGATACATCTCCAAGCTAAAGACTTAGGAGAAACTATTATAGAAGGAAATGAAACATCAATGTAAGACCATGCGAAAGCACTGATATTCCTTCGCCATCATCTCCATGAAGGTCTGAAAAGTGAGTATCTCACTATAAAAGACCCTCTCACCTTGTGGTTAAGCTTGAAAGAGAAAAATGGTGATATTTCCAAAAACTCAAAACGACTGGCTGAATCTTAGGCTACAAGATTTCAAAACAGTCAGTGAGTATAACTCTACCATGTTTAATATTACCTATCGTTTGAGGTTGTGTGGAGAAAATATATCTGATGAGGCAATGATGGAAAAAACATTCAGTAATTTTCATGCCTCGAATCTGTTGTTGCAACAGCAGTATCGAGCGCGTCAATTTAAAAAGTACTCATAATTAATTTCTTGTCTCACGGTGGCTGAACAAAATAATGAGCTTCTATTGAAGAACCATAACTCTCGTCCAACTGGTTTCGCTTCAATTAATGAAGCAAATGCAGCATCCTATAATGACCATAAAAAGGGTCATGGAAAGAAAAACTACGAACATGGAGAAAGGATCAATCAGCAAATATCGTGGCAAGCCCTATTCTAAATTTCGTGGCAATAAGTTCCAAAATAAATGGAATAAAAATGACGCCGTTCAGAATAAAGGAAAAAATAAAGCTGAAAATTGGCATGCTTGTAATCGTGACTAACCATGTCACGGGTGTGGTCTAAAAGGCCACTGGGCTCATGTATGCCGCATACCTAAACATTTCATTGATCTTTATCAAGCCTCCTTAAATTAAAGGAGAAAGGCAAAACAGTTGAGATGAACTTCACTATCAAAGATGGCTCGTCGGACATCAATCATATGGATGTCCCGAATTTTCATGATGATCCAAACACTAATCTCGATATTTTTGATGATCATATGTAATGATTCTCAATAATTCTATGTACTAGTTTTTGTTATGCTTCTTAGTTATATGTACTAGTTCCTTATTATGAATGAAATATGACTCTTTTTCAAATTTGCCTAAATGGATCAACAAATCATGTGTTCAAATCATGAATTAAATAAGAGCGATATATGTCTTGCTGATTGTGCTACAATGCACACAATCCTTAAAAATAGAGAATATTTCTCCAATTTGAACTTAGCTTAGGCTAATGTTCAAACAATATCTGGCATCTCCAATTTGATTAATGGCTCTGAAAGAGCAAACATTATGTTGCCTGGGGGAACAACAATCCATGTTGACAAAGCCTTATACTCTAAAAAAATCCAGAAGAAATTTACTCAGCTTTAAAGATATTCGACAAAATGGATATCACATTGAAACCATGAACGAAAATAATAGAGAATCTCTCTATGTCATATTGGTTTCGAATGGAAAAAAAGAAGTGTTAGAAAGATTATCAGCTTTATCCTCTGGATTATATTTTACTCATATAAGGCATGTCGAAACGAATGTCGTCTTAAATAAGAAAATTAATGATCCAAAGATATTCATTTTATGGCATGACCGGCTTGGTCATCTAGGACCATCAATGATGCGATGAATAATTAATAATTCGCATCCTTTAAAGAGTTACAAAATATTTTCAGCTGGTGATTATAATTGTGCTAGTTGTTATCAAGGTAAATTGATAGTTAAACCATCCCCAAGTAAAATTGTTGTGTAATCCCCAGTTTTCTTAGAACGCATTCAGGGAAACATATGTGTTCCTATTCATCCTCACTGTGGACCATTTAGATATTTCATGGTTTTGATGGATGCATCAACTAGGTGGTCACTTGTTTGTTTGCTTTCGACCCGCAATGTTGCATTTGCTAGACTTTTAGCATAAATCATTAAGTTAAGAGCACAATCCCCTGACAACCCAATCAAGACCATTTGTCTTGATAATGCCGGGGAATTTCAATCTCAAGCATTTAAAAATTATTGCATGTCTATAGGAATTACCATTAAACATTATGTTCCACACGTGCATACCCAGAATGGTTTGGCAGAATCTCTGATCAAACGCATTTAATTAATTGCTAGACCTTTAATCATGAGAACTAAGTTATCAACTTCATTTCGGGGACATGTAGCATCTATCATTCGTTATAGGCCTACTGCATACCATGAACATTCTCCCATGCAACTCATTTTAGGTCAACAACCAAATATTTCACACTTGAGAATTTTTGGTTGTGCAGTGTATGTTCCAATACCACCTCCCAATAGAACTAAGATGGGTCCACAACGAAAACTTGGGATTTATGTTGGATTTAACTCATCGTCCATTATAAGATACATTTAGCCCTTAACAGGGGATTTATTTATTGCACGTTTTGCTGATTGTCACTTTAATGAAGCAATTTTACCACCATTAGGGGAGATTGGAAACAAATTCAAAAGGAATGGCACGAAATTGCTTGGAATGCATCAACTTTATCACATTATGATTTATGCACAAATCAGTGTGAACTTGAAGTTAAAAGATCATTCATTTGCAACAAATAGCAAATCAATTACCTGATCCATTTAATGATACAAAACAAGTGAAAAAATCACATATTTTCAGCTGCAAATGCTCTTACAAGAATTGATGTCTCTGTGCAACAAAATGCACAAGAACCAACAAAACGCTTAAAGCTTGGAAGACCGGTTGGTTCAAATGATACAATTTCTCGAAAGAGGAAAACGGGAGTAAAAATAAATACAAATCAAAATACTCTTGAGAAAGCATAAGAATCCTTTGATAAGGGTTTTTCATAACAAGTTGATTCTGACGAGGAACAACTTCCTCTAAAAAAAGGAAAAAGATGAAAATAATGAGATCTCAATAAATTATTTAAACTTTGGTAAGATTTGAGATCGAAACAAAATCGTTCCTGATGATATATTTACTTTTGATGTGTCGTTTGAAAAATGTGAATATGATGATGATCCAGAACCACGATCAGTGGACGAATGTCGAATAAGACCTGATTGGCAAAAATGGCAAAAGGCTATCCAAACAGAGCTAAACTCGTTAAGGAAACGAGAGGTTTTTGAACTGATTGTCCAAACGTCAGATGACGTAAAACCTGTTGGATATAAATGGGTATTTGTACGAAAGAGAAATGAAAAAAATGAAATTACAAGGTACAAAGCAAGACTTGTAGCTCAAGGTTTCTCACAAAGACTTGACATCGATTATGAGGAAACATATTCTCTTGTTATAGATGCAATCACATTTCGGTTCTTGATAAGCCTTGCAGTTTTTGAAGGGCTTGATATGCATTTAATGGATGTCGTTACAACATATCTGTACGGATCCCCAAACAGTGAGATATATATGAAAATCCCTGAAGGATTTGTAATATCCGATGAAATAAAATCAAAACCTTATAACATGCATTCTATAAAATTACAAAGGTCTTTGCACGGATTGAAACAATCCGGACGAATGTGGTACAAACGTCTTAGTGATTATTTACTGAAAGAAGGATATGTAAATAATCCGCTTTGCCCATGTGTCTTCATTAAAAGATCATCAATAGGATTTCTGATTATTGTTGTATATGTTGATGATTTAAATGTAGTGGGAAACCACGACATCGTTAGAACATCCGAATACTTGAAAAAAGAGTTCGAGATGAAAGAACTTGGAAAAACAAGACTTTGTCTTGGTTTGCAAATTGAACATTTTTCAAGTGGAGTACTTGTCCATAAATCAAATTATATTGAAAAAATATTAAAAAGATTTTATATGGACAAGGCACATCCATTGAGTTCTCCAATGGTTGTCAGATCACTTGAAGTGGATAAGGATTCATTTCGACCTCACGAAAGTGATGAAGAGCTAATTGGTTTGGAGGTACCATATTTAAGTGCAATTGGTGCACTTATGTATTTTGCAAATTGTATAAGACTTAACATTGCTTTTGCTGTCAGCCTACTTGCAAGATACAACTCTTCGCCAACTCGAAGACATTGGAATGATGTTAAACATATTTTCCGATATCTTCGAGGAACAAGTGACATGGATTTATTTTACTCAAAAGGGGTAAAATTGACTCTCCAAGGTTATGCTAATGCTGGATTTTTATCTGATCCCCACAAGGCCCGTTCTCAAATGGGATATGTATTCACCTGTGGTAATACTGTTGCATCTTGGAAGTCAATAAAGCAAACTATGGTTGCTACTTCTTCCGATCATTCTAAAGTACTTGCAATTCATGAAGCAAATCGTGAATGTGTATGGTTGAGAAACATGATTTAACAATATTATACCCATCTTAATATTTATGAGAATAGTGTACTCCTTTTCTTTTACTATATTTTTTTCCCACAGGGTTTTTCTCAGTAAAAGTTTTAACGAGGCACAATCTCTAAGCAAGTGTCATCCAAGGGGGAGTGTTGTGGAATATGGATGACCATACATGTACACCAACATATTGTGTAATCATGTAACTTGTATTTCTCACTTAATAGTACTCTACTTGTCTAAGTATTGTCATGTTACTTGTAATCATTTCCAATGTAAACCAACTCTTTCATGTATTGTCAAATTACCTATAATGTGTTGTATGACATGGAATGTATGTGTTACTTGTATACATTATATAAAATACATTTATCATCATCACCAAATAGCATATATAAAGGGTGCCAACTTCATTGTAAAAACACACCAAGTTGAATGAAAACTTCTCATTCCAACTATCTCATTTCTTATCTTCTCCTTTGTACTAATAGTTTGTAATAGTAGAAGTTTTTAGTCTTCTATTTTCTTTCTATAGTTCTCAGCAAGTTTTAACTCAATTTACAACACAAACAACACCAAAACTCATATATTAGTTATCGGCGCTGAGGTGCCGACCCAGAGCATCAAGGCTCTGAGTTTTCCATGGTAGAACCGGAGGGAGAGAGAGAGAGAGAGAGAGAGAGTGAGATTATACCCGGGGCGTCGAATGCAAAGAAGCACGGCTGGTTTGTCCCGCCACAGCTCGGAAGCCTTCATAGGAGGAGTCTTGGTCTTCACCAGCCTCTCCATCCCAACCTTATACTCCGGAGTCAGCTTCTGCACCGAGATGCTCTCTATAGCCGAGTAGGGAGCGACGCTGTCTACAATTGGCGGAGGCTGCACGCATCCACACACTCTACTCTCCGCAGGCTGCGCCGCAACGATGCCCTTGAACACATATTGCCCTTCCTTCACCTTGATGGACTGCTCTAGAGACCCATCAGAGACGTTGTTCGTTCTATTTGGCGATCTGGGTATCATCTTCTTGGAGCTCAGTGATTGTAGCTCCGTGAGAGAGCGAGCCGTGGATCGGAGAGTGTGTGATGGCGGCATTACGATGGGGCCGCCGCAAGCTGGCGTTCGGTCTGTGAAGCGCGCAATGTGGCCTCTTCTCATGCCGAATTGAGAGGCCAGAGCTGCAGTGCTTAGGGCCAGAAGCTCAAGGAGTGATTTCTCCGAGAACTCTAGCTTGTTTCCATATTGCGTCAGTGCTCTGTCGTGCAGGTATGCCCTTATTTGCAGTGCTTCCTATTTAAAAACAAGAGATTCATTGCAAATGTCTTCACTACTGCGTCAACATGGATAAATTTTTACTATATAAGGGGAACAGACTGATTTTTGTATTCAACGAGAAAAAACAGTTGACACTGCAAGAAATTCAAGGGAGCCCTTTGATTTTAACTCCCAAATTGAGAAGCTATGCGCTCGTTACTGGGTAAACATTGATAAACCTTTTCGATGAAAGGGGAACAGATTGAATATGCATTGAAGAGAAAAACAGTTGAAATATAAACACTTGGAATAAATTCAAGGAAGCCCCTTTGATTTTAACTCCCAAATTGAGAAGTTGTTTTGTGTTTTCTGGGAGAGAAACATAGAGTGAAATAGCTTTAAGTGATTGTTTTCTTAAATTAGGTCTAGTTTTCAGACTATTTGTATCTCCTGTAGATTGAAGTAGAAAAAAACTTAATTTGTAAAAATTGGAAATCATGAAACTTGCAACTGAACCTTTTGTTGCATAGTCATTTTCAGTGCTTCCATGTCCTCTGTGTTCATCATCTTCAACGTTGGTACATCGTCCCAACCTTCTTCCAACAGTTTTGGAACCAGTTCTTTCAGGGCCCCATTCCCAACGAACTCCTCCATCAAAAAGGAACCCATCTTCAAGCTAACTGCAGTCTGATTCAGTTTTCAAGGTCTTATCTTAAAATGATAGAAAGCTTTACATAAATATATGTTGTTAGCAGATTGCACCGAGGATAAACAAATAAGCTGGATTGTTTTGGACTACCTACCTGCAAAGACGGCCTACAAATGCCCCAACTAGAAAACTTGACTCAATAGAAACTGTAGAAATTCGACGAGGTAGGGGTAGACCAAAGTTAACATGGGATGCATTAATTAAGAGAGATTTGAATGGTTTGGAAAGCTCACCATCAATTGCACTGAATCGAGCACAATGGAAAAGTTTGATCCATGTAGCCGACCCCAGTTAATTTGGGACTGAGGCTATGTTGTTGTTGTTGTTGTTGTTTTGGACTACCTACAAATGGGGACCCAATTACTAAAAATATTGCAATCGGGCAGCGGTGTTTATATTATTTCGACATTGTCAATGATGTGTTTGTGGTTGCAGTCCCACCTCATCTTGAATGGTTCAATCCTTGTTCCTAAAGTTGCAATATAAATAATTTCATTCATCATTGATCCCTCCCTCCAAAGTGGGAAATTGGGACTCATGCAACGAAAACTCATTTATCTCTGTGTAAAACCTTGTTAGATTTCTGTATTTGACTTAATTAAATGTAAATAATTAAATATAAATATTAGTTGCATAATTTATATTAGCACTTTTAAAATCAGAAACTTGTCTCTGATACTCACCGCATTAAAGAAATAAAACCAAAGAAAGAGGACAATAAAATAGAACATTGATTAGACTTAAAGAAAGAGAGAGCAATGACAAAAGAAACAATCAGAAGCTAGAGAAGACAAAGTCTGCTCATTGAAACGTGAAGGGTTGATTTCAAGAGAAAGGAGTAGTTGGCATTACATATTTCTTTTTTTGGAATATTGGCCGGCATTATTAGAATTATTGGATAAACTACAAAGTTGCCGCTCTAAACTGTTTAAAAAGTATCATCTACAAAGCTTGTGTATTTAATTGCAAATTTTCCAATAGCATCAGGAACTGTAGTCCCTTTCTTCTAAAAAAGAGAACTTCAGTCACTTAGTCGTTAAGTAATCGTATTCCTAACCCACTACTGCTATTCATTGATTTCCTATTATTTTCAGCATAATATATGTTCTAGACAACCAACACGTGTCATTCTAAAATTAAGTGGGATCAGCAACATGGATCAAACACTTGCACTCAGCTCGATTAAATATGCAAATTGATGCGTCAATTACTGCACGACGTCTTGGAGCAGTGGGCCGCGCGAATCCCAAGGCGAGTGCCAGTGACCTCCTTAGAGCGCACATAGCAAAACAGACTCGGAGTGAGGGCTTTCGGGGAGAAAACTTCGATGCCTAAGTTTGATCAGGGCTGTTGAGAAAGAAGGAGTTAGGATTAGAATGGAGTGCGTACCTATTCCTCCGATCTCTCTATGTATTTATAGCCTTAGGGTTTAACCCCGTTGGTTCCAACTCGGGATATTGCCAAATCTGACTTTCCTATTTTGGTCAAATTTGGCAAATCCCGAATTTCATTTTTTGGTGAGTCACATATCACAAATCTGGGCATATCTTAAAGCCTTCTCGAGATGCTTGTGCAAATCTCGAGGTAGGGTCACAATATGTATACACCACAAATAAATATGATATCTGTTCAAGAAACACTAATTTTTGGTGGGTGTGTATCTTGGATCTATTGTTAGGTATCTTACGAACTTTCATTCTTTAAAAATAGATTTCAAATTTCATCGTATGTAACTGTGATCCTGTAAACTACCATGTTTCCATGATGCTAATTGTAATGCAATTGACACTCGACTGAAAGTAAGTTCTCAAAAATTTGACGTATGTCACTGCGGAGTACATGTTCTTAACTATATTGAATTGCTACTTGGCATTTGGATGCAAAGAAGGCTACATAAGTGGTAGATAGTGGCTGCTACTTGCCAGCCCCAAAAGCTTTTAAGGAAAGAAAATTCATCCGGTATATGGATATTTTGTATTTTTTTCACCCAGTGCCTACTAAGTGCTTGCACTTTCAGTACAAGTAAATTATGAGTATTCGTAAATTATGAATGTGATATACACTATTTTGCTAAATGTGGCCCTAGAATTTTGGGAAACAAGAAGAAAATGAGATAATATAGAAAAGGTGTACTGTATATACTCACAAGTTTTTCTGAACTGTAATAGAGATTTTCTGAACTGTAATAGAGATTGCTGTATGTTTTTGGGGAGCTAGTATCCTGGCCTTTTCCTTGTCTCCAATCTTTTTTTTTTTTCATGCTTTTTAACTGTTACTGTTCTATGAGGTGTATATTATTCTAGGAATGTGAATTAAATGTGCTGTTCCTTAAAGGGACTGCAAAAAATTCAGTCATGTCTTTTACTGTTCTTCTAGTTATGGGAGCATAATCAACTCTCTGAAAAAACACATTTAATTTCATTTTACTGTAACGGAAATCATTATTTCCTTTATATTCAACAGCCCTTTTCTGGGTCCACCACACAGGACAGGAGGGTCCACAACACGGCCCTTTTCATTACAATAATAGACATAAAACCGAACACCTACGAATTCTCTTGCACACTAACTCTTAGGGAGACCACTACATTGATAAATTGGTGGAGAAGTTGGGCATTCTATTAAGATGCGTCAAGATCTTCTCAGCCATCTTCCTTGTGTTCCCTTCTCCTTGATGAAAAGCAGACACCAACACTGAAGGCAATAACCTGTTCTGGGATATGTCAGAAGTAGAACTATCGTTACCTTTGCTCAAAAACTTCTCAATCACCCAGAAGGATTTCTGCAACACCGATTCTTCTCTATGTTCTTTCAGCATATGCAGAATATTTTGCATGGTTTTCGCTTCACTTAAAATTTTGATGCTTTTTTCAACATCAACCTTGTCATCTAATAATGTACAAAGGGCTGATAATGCAGCCTCAACAACTTCAGGGTTGCCACTCTCTAAACAAGCCAAAAGCCTTTCTACAGCCCTTGCATCCAGTAAACAAAATGTCAATTGGGCTGAACAAGTTCCTTTATGAATTGGGCAAACCTGTGTTTTCTTCTTGGATGACCCAAAAGATAGGGACCTTGGTACATGGAACAACTTCAGAAGCTTGGTTCTCTTAATTGTTGGTGGCTTAGACAAATTTATTGATTCGGCTGACAGATTTTGCAATCCAGTTGCTGATAATCTCTGTATTTCGTCACTTGTTGTTCTCATGAGCAGTTCTGTGAATACAGCTGTCAAATTTTGGTGTCTTGCTGAGAATAGTATTTCAGGTTCATGAAGTGTAGCTGTAAATCTGACAAGAATACCCACTAAGCCTTCTAGATAAGAATTTATGAATCTGCTTGCTCTTGTCCCGCTTCTTTGGATTTCATTCACTGTTTGTATGATTGTTGGAAGAGTTCCCTTGTGTAAAAGAGCAAGATTAATTGCTACGCTTTGCCGGGGAAGTTTTGCTAAGAAATTTGCTGCAATGGCATGCCTTTCTGTGATCCGATAAACCTCAGTTGGTTTCTTAATTAGGTTCTCTGGTTGGTCTCTTGTCTTGCATAGTCTGTCTGATATCATATGGCCTATGTAAGGTATGAGGATAATCAGTAGTTTTAACGCTGCAGTTCCAAGTTCTTCATTTGTGGAATTGATGAGTTCAATCAGTTTGTAGGTAGCTTCTGTTTCTTTGACAACTGCAACAATTGTGCCTCGTGATTTGTGAGATTTTGTAAGGCACAATATGACCTTGATAAAGTGGATATTGGTTTCATCTGAGTTTGAGTTCCTTAGCATATGGATAAGGTTATAGACAACATAGTCTGATGCCATTGTGTGACCTTGTGAGTTCACTTTGAGGTTCTCAAACTCAATCCCTGAATCAAGTATGTTTGCTAGGATAGCAGCAGATGATTCCTTGGAGTCCTTCGGTCCATTGTGATTTCTCTGCGTGAACATCTCTTCGATCAATATTGGTAGGATGCCGGCCTCTGCAAGAATATTGCTGTTTAAATGGTAAGATGATATTTGCAGAAGCGCTTTTAATGCTGCTTTTCTTTGTAAAGTGTTTCTTTTTAGCACCATATTAAGCAGAGTGGGTGAAGCTTTTTCAGCAACAAAAGTTCTAGTTTCATGCCCCAGAACAATTTCCCCTAGATAATCTGCCATCTCAACTTGCCTCTGCTCAGAACCTGTTTCAAGCGATGTTAGATTTTAAGCAGGAAAACATATGGTGGTGTGAATTGCGATATTAATCGAAATGAAAGTGGTGTGGTATCTAGATTCTACATTAAAAAAGAAAAGCACGGATATGCAATAGCCTTAATATGTGTTCTTCATTGTGCAAAAAAAAATAATAATGTCCTCTTCAAAGGTCAAGTGTAGTATAGCAAATAAAATTATAGTAGGAATCTAGGAAAGTAAGAAGGCACTAGATTAATACTAGAATTATCTCCTTAGATCCCAGCGAAATATTTTTTATTTTATTTTATATTTTTTGAAATGCCGTGCTTAGAGAAGAATTTTGCTTTTGTCTGACTACATAATCAGTTGTAAGTTCCATCTTAAGAAATGTTTTGTCAAAATACTATAAGAAGTTGTTGGTGATAGATCACCGCTTCCTAACAGGTTTAGTTAATAGGTTGAGGGCCAACAATGAATGTCTAGTATTTCAAATCCAATATCCTCCCACACATACAAGCTCATCCTGTATGTGGAGAGTCAAAAGAGAGACGATTCAATCTCTTAGATGGGGAAGAAACTGACGTAAATGCTGATAAAGAGACTTGAACACATGGCTTCTCATAAACCATTACCGACACCATGAAAGATATCCTCACCTGCCCTAAATGTTAAAGCTAATAAGTAGAGGTTCATGAATGAACATCAAAATATTCCTATCATAATTATACTTCTAATAAAATATAAGAAGCCAGCTAGCATTAAAGTCAATGTTTGTGATATAGTAAAATTGTAGCTCTATTTAATTAGTAGAGTGTAAAGCAATATGATTCTGACGTCTAATGAATATATCACTTGCCTTCATTAAGATGGTTTAGGAGAGGCTCTAAGAAGCCATTTTCGGCCATAGACTTGATATTCTTTGATGATCTCTCCAACTTTTTAAGAATCTTACTAGCTTTTTCTGCAGAAAAATAATCCAAGGACCTGTTGTACTTCATCGTGATGAGCTTCAGAATTAATCCTGTGGCTGATCCAATCTTCTCACACAACAGCTCAGATGTCGACAGCTCCAGTAAGAATGTCAAGGATGCATGCTTCTCTACAAGATGATTGCCTGACAACATCTTGATTGTTGACGTAACAGCTTTTGTCTCAGCGATTATCTCCTGGTGTGGATTCCAAAAATACATGACCGTTAGTTAACCAATTTTCCCATCTAGGACCTATATCATAAGCATAGACATCTCTACTCTACTATTCAGAAATGGTATTCCAACTTCTAAGCATGTACTCTACTATGAAAAAAAATCCAAGAACTGGAATTCAGAAGTTTAGAGCCACCTTTCCATCATCATCGTCCATCACTATTGACTGCAGCGCTTTCAATGTTGCACATCTCACCTCTAAATCCTTGTGCTCAAGGAACTGAACTACTAATGGCATCACTCCACTACTGCGAACCTGTACCTTGTATTTTTTCCTTTGAGATATAATCTGCAAGTCTTTAAGTGCTTCAAGAACCATATCGTCTGAGCTTGCCAATGACAATGCAGCCCGGGCAACTTTGATTCTTGTTCCTTCATTCCTTTCCTTCCACATTTCTATTGTAGACTTTAAAGACAAATTGGCACTGAAACCTCTATTTACAAGTTTATTGCCTGTGACAGGACAGAAAGCTTCCTCTTGGTTGTTTTCAAATTTTTTTAACCACCATGATATTGCCCTCCTCTCATAGGTCATACCACTTTCTATAGTGACTGGATCATCCATAATTGTCTTAGTTAAAGGACAAAAGAATGTCTTATACAATGGCTCCATGTACTTGGCCACTTGTGGTCGTGACTTTACCGAAATGCTGTTACTACTTAATTGATCTTTCTGCCCCATGTAGTTTATTCCGTCAGGTAAGCTGACATGTTGTGGCATATCTAGGAACTGGAATTTTTCAATTGAAACGTCTATATCAATCGAGTAAAGATCAGTTTCTGCTGGTCCATTTTCTGTTTTCTCCTCTGCAGGAACGGTAATTGAGTTTGACCCATTGGATTTTTGCTCTGCAGGTTGGCCAATCTCTAAGTGAGCTTGTTGCATCTCCTTTGAAAGAGAATGTACTGCTACTTCCGCATACTCTTGATCCCCGAAAGTTGATGGTGGTATAGAGCTCAGGCATTCCCCCATATCTCTGACAACACACATCAGCTGCTCAATGACGTTTCTCACTTCATCATCTGAAATTAAATTTGCACGAGAATGGCATTTCCGCACAAGATATTTGGCAAAATTTATACTCTTGGATAGAGATTGCAGAATTTCTGTTGCATTGCGGGAAGTATTTTCGGACGATATCAACTCCATTATTGCTGGTGAGGTGCGTTGAAAGTAGCATCCAATTTCTATTAAGTT
Organism: Stephania yunnanensis; assembly: GCA_039657365.1. Classification (NCBI taxonomy): domain Eukaryota; kingdom Viridiplantae; phylum Streptophyta; class Magnoliopsida; order Ranunculales; family Menispermaceae; genus Stephania; species Stephania yunnanensis. Next base: position 19,167,008 of record CM077589.1, on the reverse strand, counting down.
TTCTTGTTCTATCTCTATGGATTCAACTGACTCTGTGATCTCCGTAATTGATGCCAATAAAGGCTGTGCAAGAGAAATTATTTTACTTTGGTCTTCTCCCAGCTGAAGAAGATAAAGAATCAAATATCTCAGCAATGGAACAAGGAGGTAATATTTGTCATGCTATTTCTTTTGTCAGAATTGATTTGTATAAAACTTCTCATAGGTACCTGTTCCGTTTCTTGGCCTGGTTGCTTTGGAGATCCAACCATCTTTAAGTATGGATAAAACAGAAGAAATGAAGGGTGAGATGAAGTTCCTTTACAAATATCTAATTTATTTATTTGTGTTCTAGTTAGGTTAGGAGTCCTTGCAATAACCTTGTTTTCGTGCTCTAGCGTCTGAAAGTTTGATCCAAGTCAAACAAAGGAAATGATAAAGGAAAGAATTTTTTCGGATAATGGGATTGAATTTATGCAAATTCTATTAGCTAACTAGATTCATATATATATTTCAGAACTGTTTAGTCTTAGGATTATCTCTAAGAAAGTCTTGAGTAATTCTTATTCTAAGTTCATTAACTTCATCTTATCTAGGAGACTTGATTCAATCACCATGATCAAAGAAAACAAAAGAGAGAACCCTTACCGACATCCGATTAGAGCTTGTTGCCTGACCCAGTAGTATTGGGTTTAGGAAAACCTGAGGTTTTTTTCCTCATCTTGAAAACAAATACATCGAGTAGATATACATCACAGGAAGATGTCAAGAGCATCATATTGAATCAGTCAGCTAGGTAGACAGTACTGTTTTATGCATTTATTGTATTCCAACTGACATTAAGTGTTGCTCTCCATCAACAGTTTCAAGTCAGCCTCTTCATTTCTTCAATATAAACCCACATGTATCGCCAAGCAGAGCAAGTAGACAAGGCTTACATGGATCTTGTCTGATATTTTCACAGAATGCAACTCTTGGTATTAACGATATGATCATGACTGAAATACTATACATTCTAGTATCAATAAAGACAACTAAGATTTGAACTATGATCTGTCTAATTTGCTGAACTTTCTGGTAGGTTTACCTGCATTATCTTTGTTTGGAATTTTGTTTATAGACATTTTTTATTTTTACTATGAAGCTGGTTGGATTTCATGATCATCATTAAATTCCCTTTAGAAACCATAGCGCTGCGTATGGTTTAGAATCCAAGAAGAATGAAAATGGTTTTCTTTGAAATTTCTGTTCTAATTTTGTTTTAGGGTTGACCTTAATTTGAGATTTTTTTTCATAGAGTTTTGGATATCAAATTAGACTGAACTGTTTTTGAGTTTCAAGTCAAACACAAGTAATTAAATATTTTCAATTAAGTTTTTGTTTTTGAGTTTAAAAACACTAGACATCGAGATGATGAAGTGATAAAATTAGGAGAAGTAGAAGTTCCTAAGGTGAACCACTTTAGATACTTAGGATCAGTCATACAAAATGATGGTAATATTGAGAATGATGCCATACATAGAATTCAAGCTGGATGGAAAAATGGCGGATTACAACATGAGTGATTTGTGATCAAATGTTCCTACTAAGTTAAAAGAAAAATTTTATAAGACCGCAATTAGGCAAGTTATGCTCTATAGAAGTGAATGTTAGGCAGTGAAGCAACAATAATTACATAAAATGAACGTAGCAGAAATGAAGATGCTTAGGTGGATGTGTGGTAAAACTCATAAAAATAAAATAAGAAATATAAAAATTCAAAGACAAGTAAGAGTAATACCAATTGATACAAAGATTAGAGAATGACAATTGCGGTGGTTTCGTCACATGCAAAAATAACCTTACAAATGCCCTCACTAGAAAACTTGACTCAATAGTAACTGTAGAAATTCGACAAGATAAGGGTAGACCAAAATTAACATGGGACGCATTAATTAAGAGGGATTTGAATGATCCGGAAAGCTCACCATCGATTGCACTTAATCGAGCACAATGGAAAAGTTTGATCTACGTAGTCGATCTCAATTAAGTTGGGACTTAGGCTATGTTGTTGTTCTTCTTGTTGTATCCGAAATAAGAAAGTAAAGCATAGGCTGAACTAGAAAATGACTGACGAAATTATTGCACATACATGATACATTTGCTATGAATAAGTTGTTGGAAAGACTCTAATGAAAGCATACATATTATATTTTATATATATATATATATAAGTGGTTTGGTTGTTGTTTGGTAGTTGTTTTGACTTTTGGTGCATAATCTGAAAGAAAACACACGAAAGAGCCGGCTGCCAGGTCCATTAGTTTTTAAGATCTTGTCCTGATCTCACCTGCTTGGTTTTTATGGAGAGTTGAATTCTTGTCTTCCATCTTGGGCTTTATTGTAAACCAACTAGAACTTGTTGTACACTAACTAGAACGTCACAACTAAGTATCCAGAAACTTACAAGAACTTAGCTAGGGAAACAAAGAATTAGAGCTAATGGAAGGCAAATAGATCTAGAGAACTACAAAAAAGAGAGGAAAGAAAGCTAATGGAAGGCAAATAGATCTAGAGAACTACAAAAAAGAGAGGAAAGAAATGAAAGATAGTTAGAATGAGAAGTTTATTATTTAACTTGGTATGTTTTTTACAAGTGAAAACTCCCCTTTATATAGGTCCTTGTTTATGATGAGAATGAGTACTTGCATAATTTGTACCAGTTACATCAAAGTCACATGTCATATATAATTACAAGTTACATCGACAATAAATAAACAAGTGAGTGTACAATATGGATAAGGATTAGATAAAGTTAAGTTTTAAATTTTAATTTTGAATAAATGTTTGGCTCTATAAATGGAGCACTCTAATTAATGAAAAGTCTGCTCCTCTTTCACATCCTTCCTCTCAACATCAACAAAATGATAATAGAGTTACTTTTCTTAACGGGTGTGTGAGAGATGTAAAATATCATAACCCATAAACTTAGATTTACATCCTTGAGTTACAACCAAGAATTACAACCTCAAACTACAACTAAGAATTTTAATCAGAATTACTATTTGTTTTAGCAATGGATTCAAAAGTTTTCTCCACTTAACTTGCACCTTCTATTTTTGACGAAACAAGCCATTAGGGTGGACTGTTAAGATGGAAATGTACCATGATGGAAACATCTTGTGGGAGGTTGTTGAACAAGAATATGAAGTTTCTCAACTTTTGAATAATCCATCAGTTGCTAAAATGAAACTTCATAAGGAGAGGAAACAAATAAAATTGAATGTCAAACGCAAGCTTGTTTGCTGGTTGTCACATCCCCCATTTTCATCCGAATCATAATGATGAAAATAAAACATGAAATCTGAATTTTCTTGAAAGGTAAATATGAAGGAGATGAAAGAATCAAAGCCATACATATGATAAACTTGATTCAAGAATTCGAATTTCAAGAAACGAAGGAATCAGAAACGATCAAGGATTACATTGATGGACTTCTTGCCATAGTTAATCAATTAAGACTCTTTGGTATCGATTTTTTCAATTATAGAATTGTCCAAAAAATTATAGTTGCAGTTCCCGATAAATTTGAAGTAATTATTTCCTCTCATATCTAAATTCATCACATTGTAAAAAGATAAATCATCCACAAAAAAATGGTGGAGGTTTGATATTAAGTGCAGGAAATGTGAACAGATGGAGCATATGGAGAAGATTTGCAAATCACAAAAAAGAATAATTGCAACAATCGAAAATCAAGAAGAAGAATTATTTTGATGCATGCACATATTTTGAATCGAGTTTTTCTGATTAAAAAATAATTGCAACATCAAAGTCAAGGGGAAGTGTTAGAAAATGTTTTTGATGTTCTAGATTGTATGATGACTTTTTAAAAAAAAAATTCAAATAAGATCCTCAAAGCTAAGAGCAAGATTAGGTTAGATTAGGTCATTACAAAAATTTACCTAATTAGCGACATAAACCCCCATCGTAATTGGATACTTTTCTGTCGCGAAATGGGTTAGCGACGGGTCAACTCCTTGTGGCTAATCCGGTTAAGTGATGAGTGCGCGACCCGATATCACCAAAATTAGTGACGGAAAAACTCATCACTAATTTCAGTAAAACTTATTTTTTAAAAAAGTTATATTTTTTAGATAAAACAGTTTTATTTAATTTAAAAGACATTTTTAATATTTAAAAAATTATCTAAATTTAAAAAACAGTTTAAAATTTTTAAAAACAGTTTTAATTTTAAAAAAGAAAAATTATTAAATCCGTTTTCATTAAAATATAAAGGAAAATAAATTAAAACTCTTTCTAAATAAAAGAAAAAACTGTTTTATCAAAAAAAATTGTTTATCGCATATTTAAAATAAATCCAAAAAACAATTTCTTAATAAAAAATTGTTTTATCACTAAAAATAATTTTTAACCTAAAAAGAAAGTAAAAACTGTTTATTACATACTAGTCAATGGGCAAGAGCGCATTTGGCATAAACAATAATTATTGTGTCATGAAACATACGTGAATGCTAGTATTAATATATTTTCATCATGTTATTTACCTTATTTTTTTGGGGCAAGCTATGTGCACCCCACAAAAGTATAAGGGCAAGCCACAAAAAATGAAGAAAAATAACAATATTTAAAACATATGAAAGTTTCCAACTTACCCCTTCACAAATCCAAAATCTCTCCCCTGTTTTCTCTCCTCTTTCACGTATGTTGTGCACCCCCCATACCGGATCAACTCTTTCCGACTATTGGGACCCCATATTGGTTCTTCTGCATCAAGGAACTATCCCAATTCGTGTAAGTATCATATCCTTCATGTTAGATGCACGAAAATAGGATTTGAAGTGGTTTTGAATGAATGGTGCTGAAGTACTTTGTTTGATTGTGTAGGGCTTCATGATTCGACATAATAGTTTGGTTGATTTTGATTGAAAATGGAGGCTGAGCATGTAGGAAATAATGATGTGCAACATGGAGAGGTGATGTTTGAACTTGATGATTTATTTGCAAATTTAAGGTTTCGATGTCTGATTCGGCCATCCAGGGCCGAACCTTAGTTGTATGTTCGATTAGACGAAATCGAACATACTTCAAATGTTTTTATGGGGGTAACCGAAAAATATTTATTTGTTTGGTTGTTGAAGCCTGGACATATCTTCAATGTTCGATTGATAGTAACCGATCATACCTACTATGGACATAATCGAACCTCGATTTTTTGCGAGTATGATTTTATCTTATTGAATTTGACACATGATACTTCGGTATTTCATTATTTGCAGGAAAGGATTGATTCTAGCGTCTATCACGACTACACTATTGAATTCATCCCCGAAACATCATTTGCAAGTAAGCATGAGGCGGTTAGTTGGGTGCAAACACAAGGACCCAATAGATTGTTTGTTATAGTCACGAAAAATTTTGATACGAGGGGATGGTCGTCGTCGGGGAAGAGTGAACATGGTTTGTGAGAGGGCTGGATCTTATAGAGGTGCGGTCCAAAGAGTTGAGAAAATGAAAGTAAGGTTCTTAGCATAGTGAACTCAAAAGACAAGATTGAAGAGAAGGGTGAGAAGGGGCAATTGAGGAGTAAAACCAGGATGAAAAAATGTGATTGCTCGTTTTTTATTAATGTTAAGGAACGTGAAGACCATTTATGGCATGTGACAGTGGTTTGCAGGCGGCATAGCTATGACATTAGGTATTATATGGAGAGTCACTCATACGCCAGACGGTTAAATCTGGGAGAGCATGTTGTTGTGATTCAAATGACGAAAGGCAACATCAAGCCTCGAGAGATTTTGGACACTTTAAAGAAGAGGGATGTATCGAATGCATCAACATTGCGTACAATCTACAATGCGATGCAAAAGCATAGGTAGAGGAAGCCGGGGGGATCACAAATGCAACAATTTATGCATTTATACATATGGGTATCTATCTTGGCATATGAAAGATGACAAAACTGACGAGGTCACAAACTTTTTTTGGGCTCATCCAGACTTTATCAAGTTATTTTGGTGCTTCCATTTGGTTTTGTTGATGGATTGTACGTACAAGATCAATCGCTATCGTATGCCATTGCTTGAGATAATTGGTATTACGTTAACTGAGGTCACGTTCTCTGTAGGCTTTGCATTTATATCAAGAGAGATGGAAGAGAACTATATTTGGGTGTTGGAGAATCTAAAGAACCTCATGAATGGATGATTTGACCCACAAGTGATTCTTACAGACATGGAGTTGTGGTTGATTAAGGCCATCGAGTTTGTTTTTTCCTCCTCATCTCACCTTCTATGCACATGGCACATCAATAAAGGTGTGGCAGTGAACACGAAATTTTTTTTTCACGGAACGGAGATTTCAACATCTTCTTGAGAAAGTGGAATGCTGTGATGGTTGCTACTTCCAAAGGTGTCTTCAATTCTAGGATGACGAACTTGGTTGTTGAATACGCTTGTATTGATGGATTGCTAGATTATTTAATGGGCACATGGGTAAGGGATTACAAGGAACGATTTGTGTGAGCATGGACTGATAGAATTTTACATCTTGGACATTACACGACTGATAAAGTTGAAAGCGCACACAATACCTTGAAGACGCATATTGGAGATTCTCAAGGAAACTTTGTGACTATATGGCCATACATTAACAGCATGATTGAGGGCCGACAAAATCAGATCAAAGTGTCTTTCGATAAGAGTTTAAATGTCGTACAACACGGCTTTGGCGATACCTTGTTTTTTTTTTGCGAGGATTCACAAATTACATTAGAAAAAATTTCAACAAGAGTTGTATCTCGTGACAAATGTTGGGATCGATTCCGTTCGGTGAGCTTGTATATTGTGCATGAACCATGGTCTTGCTTGCGCCCATGAACTTGCAACTTATCAATTAGCAGTTTCACTCACACCACTTGACGATATACATAGACACTGGCAAAAGTTGAGCATGAATCATGAGCATGCCGTTAATCAAACAAAGTACAATTTCACAGATGAGATTTAAAAGGTAATTGAAAGATTTTAAAGTATTAGTAGTGAGGATTAGCGCATGAGGATAGTCTAACAACTTCGAGAGATTAGTTGTCCTTCCTCACTGTCTCTTGTCGTCCTAAAGGAGAAACTTAAAACAAGGGGAAGAAAGCGATCGGAATTGGGAAAAGGAAAGGTGTCACAAGTTGGGAAGAAAATGAAGACCCCTAAGGAAGATGAATGTGACGTATCTACGAAGAGAAACCCAAGCCACTTCGTGTATGTTCTTGAACCAGATAAAATACCAGAGCAAGTTACCAAATAAGTCAAAAAACAGGTTCATAGAACGCGAACATGTTTGGATCGTCTGTCTAGTGTTGGTTATAGGGGTCTAGTCCCAATGGAATGGCTTGATCATATTAAAAGAGTTGATGATGTATGGGGAGATGGGAATTGATGATATCGGGTTGTTGCAGCCGGTCTCGGCTATAAAGAAGACGATGCGTGGAAACAAATACGCAATGGCATGTATTGGGACCTCCACGGGAACGAAATTTTGGCGCACAATCTTTGGTAAGGATCACTACGATCGCATTATACAGTCCGTGCAGTACTACGGAGATGAGTGCGCTCCACCGGAAAAGTGGATGAGTATGTCTGACATGGGACTTGTCATTGCTACATGTTATTAGGCCATGGTAGTGATTTTATCACCGAGTTGTAGTATGACATTCCCTTCACTTATGGGCAAACTACCGATTTCAATTACCGAGAGAGTCATAATAGGGATAACACACGTTAATGACAACCACTTTATGAGGGTAAAAATTACAATTTTAATAAACGTATTCCTATTGAGAGAGCTTATTACATGTTCACTCTGTCATTGCTACATTTTTTATAAGGTTTTTTTCATGTTTCATGTACAAATTTTATTCATTGCAGATTCCCCCTTTCCTCTTTTATTTCCCGGGTGGTGAAGAAATATAGAACCAGAGGCGATAGGATGGGGTGAGAACTTGATCGCGAAGAACCTACCTGAAGTTGTTCATTCTCAAAGCAGGACTCTGATTACCGTAGACTTAGGCACCCCTTCAAGTTGTTGTGAAAATCTTTTTTTTTTTTTTTTGTATAATCCACTTGAAGTTTTAGTCTTTTTTTGGCACTTACGACTTCAAGTACTATACATTTTGTTGAACTTACCTTATGTACATAAAATACTTTGTATGGATTTTGCAAGCACTTGTGTACATAAACTACTTATAGGGAACATGTGGACAAATACTTATACTTCAATTTGACAAACACTTATACTTCAATTTGGCAAGCACTTATGTACATAAAATACTTATAGGCAACATGTGGACCGAAACTTGTTCGGGCAAGTAGGGTCGAATATTGTATAAAATGTTCGGTGAGTGAATGCCGAACGTATTAAGTTAATTTGGTCACACCCAGCCGAATGTATCAAATCGTCCACTGAATGAAGCGTTCAGCTGGTACCAACCGAATTGGTTTTGAATTGTTCAGTTGGGCTAAACCAAATATATTTAATAGTTTTGGTTGTAGGTAATTGAACATAATCGTTAAAGTGTCATATCATGATGTTTGGTTAATCTCAACTGAACGTTAGCAAATCGTACAATCATACAGGACCGAAACTTGTTAGAGGTTTCGATCGTTTTAGACCGAACAAATTAAAGTACCATAATGTTAAACCAGTCGGTCGTAAGTGACCGAATGTTGTAGTAACACGGGCAATCTTGACCGTACCTTCAATATATGTTCGGGCTTGCCTGGCCGAACCTCTGTGAGGAACCAAAAAAATCAGTCATGCAATGACCCGAATTCAATGAAAACCAACAATGACTAACAACTATTAATAGAACAATAGTCATACAAAAATGAATAGTATAACACCCTTCCACTGAAAGTGTCACAAATCCAAGGATAAAAACAAAGGACCAAAAATAATCATTTCTTCCCCTTTGTACGCTTCATCGGGGGTCGATCTGTGCTGGAGTGCTTATGCTTAGATGGTCCGGAAGCATATCCAACTGTGTGTGATCCTGATTGAATCATTTCTTTAAAAGCACTTGATATTGATTATCCTTTTCCTATCACGTGCCTAAGCACATCGTCTGCTATTTTCTCTACCGAGGTAATGGTAGACTCATTGGCCGACAATGCTTTCCACTTTTGCACAACGTCCATGGCTCGTCTGACGCGGTGCATACGATTAACAAAAAATTATATCAAAAGGTTTGACAATGGAATTGAAAATAGGGGAGATAGTTGAAAAATCCATATAAGAATAACTTATCAAGCAAGTCATCATCATCATCATCAATGGGATCGCCAGTGTTGCCCTCCGGATTCTCAGCTGATGGGTGAAAAATCTTGTTGAACCATAGGAGGTAGTTCGGAGTAGCTTCCCAAGCATACGAGGCTCTCGCGCCTCAAGTTCTGGCGGACAAGCCATGATCTTACCACTTCTCTCATATCTCTGCTTGGAAGTTTTGCTTCACGAGATAACTTGCAGCAGATTTGCCTCTATTCACTCTAGTAGGCTTGTAGGGAGCCAAAAGGATGTGTTGTACGTGGCCCATCTAGCGCAAAAACCTATCTAGGTGGTATGGCTCCACTATCGATAAGAGATTTAAGGTTCCCGTGTAGAATGCAATCTCCGTAATGTCATCGTCATCATCCAACCAAATATTCGCATATGGTTCCCAATTGACCTGAAGCAAAACAACGAGTAGAAAGTTAATAAGAAGTTACAGATTCACAATCCAATCCAAATTTTCAAGCAACGTGAAATAACCCACAATCTGGCAAGCTTCCACACGACTTGCACTGCCGAGTTGCCGATACAAGTATGCGAGTGCTGCAGCACCCCACGCATACGTGCTAATCTCGTCCAAATTCTCTAGCAACTATAGCAGTTGGACAGGTACTTGCGTGGAAGTCTTGTCGACAAATAGAGTGCACCCGAGCATATACCAGAGGTATGTTCGTGTCGTACACTCAATCCGGGGAGTCAGCATATGCTTGTCTTTGTCATTCTTCATCCTTTTTTGTTTAGTCCCGCATTTCGACTTTAACCAACTTTTATTGACATTCATGCCCCTCTGCGGACCGATCGCCATCTCGGCCTCTTTCTTAGACACCTCAAGGCATCGCGACACCAACTCGATAGCCTCGGACTTGGAAAGTGGCTCAACTGCAACTGGCTTTCCAACAACTGGAATCTTCAGCAACCTACCGACATCTTTCAATGTGATTGACATTTCACCAAATGGGAAGTGAAATGTGTTGGTCTCTGGCAGTCAGCGCTCCACAAAAGTCGATATGAGGGTCTTGTGTCCTTGTACATATGAGCACTCGGTAAGTGTGCTCAACCCAAACAGTTCGATAATCCTTTGAAGGCCGACAGTGTTAGTGTGACAAGTCTGCAAATACCATGTCGCCAATTGAGCCCTATGGTTAATGCATTTAATAAGGGGTCTTTCCTTAAAGTACACAAAGTTAGACACATAATCAAATACATAAACAAAAGCATATTAAATAATTATTAAATAAAACACAAGTGCAAAAGCATTTTACAATTATTGGAGAGTTACCTCATTCTTCCATATAGCAGTCAATGGTTGTTGAAACTGCCCAAAATGGAACAGTCAATGGGGCCACCCGGAATAGGTCTCGAAGGGTCATCTGAGGCCTCTTCCACTACCCTACTACTTGATGAAGCCCGCTTCTCACGTGCCTTGTCACGTTTCCTTTCTTCTTCATCTTCATCGGCTACCTCAGATGACTCACCCTTTCCCTCCTCTTCTCCTTTTCCATTCCCCTCTTTTTCTCCCCCAAAAGATTCCTCTGAATCTTCCTCCCGCGACCCCTCTTCAGAACCCTCAGATTCTCTCTCTCCAAGCCCCTCTTCTTCTCCTTTATCAAACTCCTCTGATTATCCCTCTCCTGAAGTCTCTTCTTCTCCCTCTCCAGCTCCCCCTTTATCACCAATTGAACCCTCTTCTGATAAAGATTTTTCTCCCTCCTCATTCACGCCTATCTCACTATCTCCACTCCCCATAAGTCCTCCTTCTAATTCCCCCTCACCGGTCCCCTCTTCTGGTTCCTCGTCGGATTCCTCTTCAGATGAGGATCATAACTCTTCTACTACCTGCCCCTTGTTCTCCTTTCCTTCCACAACATTGCCTTGTTCGATGTGTAGCCGTTGTTCTTCAATTGAGTCGGAAGAAGATCCTGAGGACAGTGTTGAGGAGGTCGCACCATCAACAGGATCTGTAACGCGTTCCAATTGCTTGGACTTTCTATATGAAGTTGTTTGCGGTTTCCGCCGTCCACCACGGGTGCCTGTCGTCGGCATGGCACCGGCCTCCTCCTATGTCACCAACCTCTTCGGACGACCCATCCCTGTAGTGAAAAGTATAAGTTATAATATATAGATTTGCAAACTTTAAATATAGCGAAATCAATAAGGTTCTCTTAAGCATAACCGAAACTTGATTGTAAGTTCGGTCATGTAAAATTGAACTTCAATCATAGTTTCGGTCACATTCATCCGAAATTTAGTCAAACATTCAGATGCATGTGACCAAACCTAAACATAAGGTTCGGTTGTACATGACTGAAACTCGATAAAAGGTTCGGGCATTAACAACCGAACCTTGTTTTAGAGTTTTGGCCCTGGACAACCGAACCACCTGAAAACCACATCAAATAATTCGACAACATTACCTATCAACCAAAACAACAACACCAACAAATTGTACAACAAAATTAACACAAACGACAAAAACTCCAATCAAATGCTCACTTCCATTCAACGAACCCTTGAGCCCGAAAGTCAATCACTCCCAACGCCTCCACCTTCGTTCCAGCAGCACGGTGATGACACAAACACTCACCAACCAATCTATTAGGTTCAAATCGCCAAGAACAACTCGTCAATCACTAAGAAACTTGAAGATTCGAGGGTTTGTTGGGAGACGGGAACGAATTCGTTCCAAATTCTCATGGGGTGCCCTCCTCAACAGGGGTATTTTAGGGATTAAACGAATTTTTAGGATGCCCTAATCACTATGTGGATTGCACTAATCAAGTGGCTTTCCCTTACACTTATGTGGGGTGCACATAAAACTGCCCTGTTTTTTCATATGAAAGATATACACTTTATTGACTTATATATTGAAAGAGTAAAAAGTTCTCAAAATTGTACTTCAAAAAAAGCGATATAAAGTTTTAGTTGGTAATTAAAGATCGATTTTTAGTGAGATTAAAATAATATAGTGTATATGATTTTAGAGCATCTCATACTCTAATATGTACAACCCAAAAAAAAAATTTCGAATCAAGAACATAGCTATAAGATAATATAAATGTAATTTTCAACAATTCAATCCAACGAAATTGATTTTAAAAGTTATCAAAAATTATCTTTCAAAAATAGTGATCAAAATATTAGTTACTCATTAAACATCAATTTTTTGTAGTGATATTTAAATAATATATTGCATATGATTTTAGAGCATCTCATGCCTCATTACGTACAACCCATAATTTTATTTTTTTATTCAAATCAAGAACCTAGCTATACAATAATACAAATGTAATTTTCAATAATTCAATCCAACGAAATTGATTAAAACATAATCCTTCATTCATTATATAAACATATATTTCAATAATACCCACGATGAATCAAGTCCTCAATGACTGAATTGGGATTAACAACAGGAAGAACGAAGATTAATTTTTCTACGAACTTTGTGGTGGGTGAGATTGCATTTTTGGTTGGATTGAAAGCTCGAGCATTAAACGAATATGGGTACATCAGGTGTTTAATGAATTGGCATGTTCCCTCCAACACGACCCTATTACACACATTCAATCTTTTTAATTGAGTGAGTTCACAAACATACAAAGCATACAAATGTGGAAAAAAAAAAGATAAACCCAACGTATGCGAATAGGAATGAGTGCTCTATTGAATTGAGCCATACAAAAAAAATTGCAACTTTTTTTTTTTTTTGAGAGAATAGGTCAAGTGATCCTGATATATATATAAAGTAAAACGAATGTATGTACATGCAAAAGAGTGCTTCTATCAAATTCGAGCCACACGGGGCCATTGTACAAAGAATAGGTGCAACAAAATAAATATACATCAATTACACGCTCCCACCTTACACATCATCGAAAGCGCAAGAGAATAGATCGCAACCAAAATAGAGCCAAAGCTCACAACCACTTAATTCATCCCACCACAATAGCACCATCAATCATGCGATAAAGATAAATGGATGAGCAAAGAAAGGCATATGGAGTACAAACTCCTGTCGAGACATTGCCTCGAGTTAGTGACCATATCATCTGCATTATATTCAAAAGTGTAGAAGGCAAGACCAAACAAACATAGAAATGAGGATGATGTCACCACCACCCACTCACAAACCATAACAAACACAAACACCTTCAAAACCAAAGGAAAAATTTTAGGTTTTCTCATAAATGAGCACACACCAGCTGAACCTCATGACCCCATACCAAAATATGATATGCTCAACTCAACCCGACCACGACCCCAACCAATTAGCGGCATTAGAACTACATCATCAATCAATTTTTTTTCAACTACTGCGTACGCCTCATATTCTCGCAAGAAGAACCAACAGTAAAACCACTAAAAACTACAAACCTTGGCATACTTACCAAGGTAGTCAGTTCATCTCTGTAGTTAAAAATGAAGTCATCATCTAAATACCAACTACTAAGACTTTCGCCACATCCCATATACAACACGTATGTGAAAACGTTGCTGAGGCCGACGCCACTTTGCAAAAGAAAATCTTAACAAACATGGATATAATAGTTAACCAAAACACGAAAAAGAAGAAAGAAAATTAAAAAAAAAAACAAAAACAAAAAAAAGTAATTATTTTTTAAACAACAAAAAAACTAACCTTATCATGTGCTATATTAGGCCCATCAATTGTTTCCTTACAATATGTAGATTCTTCACAACCATCGCTTGGTTTGCTTCTATATGGGCAACGATGCTCCTCACATACACCATTGAAGCAGTTTTGTAGTAGACATGTCGAGTTTTAGAGAAAGTGGCAGTTAAGGAAAACTGATAAAAAAACATAAACCATGTTTTTTTTTTTTGGAGAGTTTTCACAAAATATTAGACATTCCTTATTTTAAACCTATTTTAAAATTTTAATTTGCCATTTGTAATAACATGACGAAGGGTGAAATTTGAAAAGTTCAAATTATTTTTAAGAGGGCACTTTTGTAATATATTGTCATGGAATTTAACTTTCTCCCTCATTTAAACAAGCTTGGAACCGGCAATGGATGTTGCTTTATATGGACAGAGTTAAAAAAAAATTGTATATGTAAATGAAGATTCTTAACATATAATATTTTTAAATAAATTATCCCAATGAAAAGGTTAAATTATTTGGTGTTAAGAACTAATATATACACTTAATTAGGAGATGAAAAAATTGAATGCATGACAATATGTAATATGTACAAAATTAGATAAACAATAAGTTAAAAAATGTTAAGACAATAGCTAAAGAAAATGGTAAAATTAAATGTTTAAAAAAACTTTTAAAAATCTTTGAAAAACTTAAAAGTTGGGATATATTTGTTTTAAAAAGATTAAGACTTCTCTGCCTACTTCATATGCAATATCTACAAAATCAGACGGACAATTGAAAAAAAAACATTTAACTATATATAACACAATATCATGGTTAAAAAAATGGAGATGTAATACATTTACATATAACAAATAGAATTGTAAACAATGATTATATTACAAATACGGGGTAGCACATTTTACTTAGTATGTACAATTATGAAAGATGTCACAATAAACTACATTGTTTTGTAAATGTACCTATTTTTCTATCTAATTTTCTGTTTTTAACTAAAATCTTGGTTTGACTAATACACTCACCTCTAGATAAAGATACAAATAGCTTGCCGTGACTAAAAACATGTTCAGGAAGATAAATTTCTATGCTTGGTATAGTGTCCTTGAGATTTATTAATTATCAATGCGAATGCAAGTTTTATAGGAATAAGTTTGAAAGCCATTTTTACATTATCCGAATGTTTTAGGGGGATTCGTGGTATAAACACTCTAGTTCCTTAAAAAGGCCCATTAGCTATTTCAGCATCTATAATATTTCTTTGAAAGACACAACAAATTAAACGTGTTTAATTACACAAGCCTATTAGAGGATCCAAGTAGGATTAAGCGAGAGCATCAAACACAAGTTTTGGGATGATATGGATGGATTTATGCAGAGTATACCATTAGATGAAAAGGTTTTTATTGGAGGAGATTTAAATGGGCATGTCGGGGTAAGTAATGATGGGTTTGAGAGAGTTCATGGAGGTTTTGGTTACGGTAATAGAAATGAAGAAGGAGAATCAATTTTAGAATTTGCTTCAGCATATGATCTTGTCTTAGCAAATACTAGTTTTAGGAAGAGGGAGTCGCATATAATTACTTTTAGTAGTGGTCATAACAAGAGTCAAATAGATTTTCTTTTAACAAGAAAAATAGATAGAAAACTATGTAGAGACCGCAAAGTAATACTGGTGAAGCACTTACTACCCAACATAAGTTAGTAGTACTTGATATTAAGCTAACAAAACGGAAAAATATGAATAAAAGAGTTAGCGACCCTAGAATAAAGTGGTGGAACCTAAAACATAGTAAACAAGTAGAGTTTAGAGAAAAACTACTAAAGGAAAATGTTTGGAATCTTGACTTAGATGCTAATACAATGTGGCTAGAAATGAGTAGTTGCATAAGGAGGGTGGGATCAAACATATTAGGTATATCTAAGGGCTTGGGACCTACAAAGAAGGAAACATGGTGGTGGAACGAGGATGTCCAACGAGCAATTAAGACTAAAAGAGATATGTATAGCAAAATACCTAAGTGTCAAGATGAAGATGCGTACAATCAATATAGAGAAGCTAGAAAACAAGCTAAAAAAGTAGTTAGTCAAGCTAAAACAAATTTCATGGAAGATTTATATACAAAGTTAGGTAATAGAGATGGCGAAAAATATATATATAGGCTAGCCAAATTAAGAGATAAAAAGAAACAAGACCTAAGTCATGTGAGATGTATTAAGGACGAAAGTCAAAATGTTTTAACGCGCGAGGAGGATATTAAGGAGAGATGGAGAAGTTACTTCGATAGTTTATTTAATGATGGCCAAGTTGATGCTATAATAGATGAAAACCCACACCAAGAAAGAAATGTAAACTATACACGCAATATTAGAATTGTAGAAGTTAAAGAGGCATTGAAAAGAATGAAAATAGGGAAAGCATGTGGCCCAGATGAAATACCCATAGAGGTTTGGAAATGCTTAGGAGAAATCGGATTGACTTGGTTGACAAAACTTTTCAATAAAATTTTAAAATCAAAACGGATGCCAATGGATTGGAGAAGAAGCACGCTTGTGCCAATCTTCAAAAACAAAGGAGACATTCAAAGTTGCTCAAACTACCGGGGAATTAAACTCATGAGTCACACTATGAAACTGTGGGAGAGGATAATTGACAATAGGCTAAGGAGAGAAACAACAATATCAGAGAACCAATTTGGTTTCATGCCTGGGAGGTCAACTATGGAAGCGATTTTCCTTGTAAGACGATTGTTAGAAAAATATAGAGAAAAGAAAAAAAATCTTCATATGGTATTCGTAGATTTAGAAAAAGCATATGATAGGGTCCCTAGAGATGTTCTTTGGTGGGTTCTAGAAAGAAAAAGAGTGCACGCTAGATACATAGACACTATTAAAGATAAGTACGATGGAGTAGTAACGAGTGTAAAGACATTTGGAGGAGCTACAAAAGAATTTCCCATTACGATAGGACTACATCAAGGATCGGCTTTAAGCCCATATCTATTTACTTTAGTTATGGATGAATTAACTAGACATATTCAAGAGGATATACCATGGTGTATGCTATTTGCGAGATGATATTGTCTTAGTGGATGAAACTAAAGATGGAGTGAATAGGAAACTAGAACTCGGAGAAATACATTAGAATCTAAAGGCTTTAAGTTGAGTAGGACGAAAACCGAATACATGCACTTGTGAGTTTGGAAACACTAGACATCGAGATGACGGAGTGGTAAAATTAGGGAAGTAGAAGTGCCTAGGGTAAACCACTTTAGATACCTAGGTTCAATCATACAAAATGATGGTAACATTGAAAATGATGTCACACATAGAATCCAAGTGGATGGAAGAAATGGCGGAGTGCAACGGGGTGATTTGTGATCGACATGTTCCCACTAAGTTAAAAGGAAAATTTTATAGGACCGCAATTAGGCCAGCTATGCTCTATGGAAGTGAATGTTGGGCAAGAAAGCAACAACAATTACATAAAGTGAATGTAGTAGAAATGAGGATGCTTAGGTGGATGTGTGGTAAAACCCGTAAAGATAGAATAAGAAATATAGAAATTCAAAGACAAGTAGGAGTAGCACCAATTGATACAAAGATTAGGGAAGGGCGGTTGCGATGGTTTGGTCACTGCAAAAGACGGCTTACAAATGCCCCAACTAGAAAACTTGACTCAATAGAAAGCGTAGAAATTCGACGAGGTAGGGGTAGACCAAAGTTAACATGGGATGCATTAATTAAGAGAGATTTGAATGGTTTGCAAAGCTCACCATCAATTGCACTGAATCGAGCACAATGGAAAAGTTTGATCCATGTAGCCGACCCCAGTTAATTTGGGACTAAGGCTATGTTGTTTTTGTTGTTGTTGTATTAGAGGATCCAAGTTTCTAAGACAAATTATTGGACAACCTATTTTTAGAATCAATTTATGAGGTGGTAATTGTCACGGGGCTATTAAGTGAGGGGGTTTACCCTAAAGGATTTTTTCCCGCTTAACCCTACCTGTGGTGCCTAAGGATCGTCTTAGTTCAATACACCAACAAAAATGTGATTGAACAGCAACAATGGCACAAAAGAAGTTTATTACTTAGTTCAATGATATTACAACTCTAGCATCTCATGCCTCTCATGCATGAACTCGTGCCTCTCTCAAGCTTACATGCCTTTGCTTTATAGCAAACCAGTCAAGTTAGTTACATAACTGTCAAGGACACATGTCCCATGTACATTACACGAGACTAAGTAAACCACCACCCTCATGTAGTGCTCAAAACAGCCACCTAACTGTTTCCTTCCTTTGCTCGCACCTGGTTCCATAACCATCTTGACCCCCTAGTCAATAGGAACATGCTAAAAGTGCCTAGAAGTTGCTGGGACGTGCCTTGGTCATGCTGGGAGCCAAGACCAATGTAATTACATAACCTCCTTATAATATATGTTAAGTCATTCACCGAACTCCAATAGGAAACATCAAGAAATGAGATCAATCATACTTTGACTTGGTCAACACCCAAGTCGAGCTTTGTCGACCCTTACCAAGATGTGCCAAAGCGCGGCCTCGCCCGTGCCAAGGCGCAGCCTCGCTCGTGCCAAAGGAACCTTCCAAGGTATGCCTTGCTCGTGCCAAGGCACGACCTTGCTCGTGCCAAAGCACCGGCCAAGGTGTTGCCTTGCTCGTGCTAAGGCGCGACCTTGCTCGTGCCAATGAACCCGCCAAGGTGTTGCCTTGCTTATGCCAAGGCGCAACCTTACTCGTGCCAAGGAACCCACCTGTGCTCATGCTAAGGATCACAAGTGTGCCCGTGCCAAGGTGCCACTGTGCTCCTGTCAAGGAACGTGCCAAGGCCCGTGCCAAGGCACCACTGTGCTCCCGCCAAGGAACATGCCAAGGTCTAACCGTGCTCGTGCCAAGGCCCATGCCTAGGCGCCACTGTGCTCCCGCCAAGGAATGTGCCAAGGAACGTGCCAAGGCTCAACCTTGTCCGAGCCTAGTCACACAATCTTGTCCACCCCCGTACACGCTGCATCATCCATGCCGCATACAATTTACCCATGCGCATGCGCGAGCCTCTGCGCTATGTTGCGAACCATCTGTGGGTGCACCATCCCGCAACTAACTCCCATAAAACCTTTCGAATCCACCAAAACCCAGATATTGCTAGGTTTTTCAGCTGCCTAATCAGCTTGCTCGGGTCACGCTATTGAGGAGCTAACAAACATCCCCCTGCCGAAATGTTTGATGCCCTCATCGAATACCCCAACTATTTCTGTCCACCGGACTGCTGCCCATCAAAGCAACATTTCTCCATCTGATCCAGTACTTATAATACCATCAACCTTTGTGTACCGCCTTTGCTCCTGCCTCGCATTACTGGATTAAAGGACGACCCATTTCATCCAATATCAGCAAGCCATAAAGTGATAGAATCACAGCGACTTTCCCAGCCATCAAGAAATCATTTCCTGCAATGATCTCAAAATCATCCAACAGAGCAGCAATCAAATTTACCTTACCCTCCCAAGTGTCAATTCGAATGCCCACGTCCAAAGTTATGCCCATAGCCTTTTTTGGTTCTGAATTAACTGCCTTCACCATGTTTGCACTCTTTACAAGCTGCAAACCAAGCCTCCAATCTAGGTTCTCTGCAACAAATGAATGCGCGGTTCCTGAGTCAATCAGCACCTTCATTGTTTGGTTATTGATCTGAGCGTCTACAAACATCAGCCCCACTAATCCCATGGCCTTTTGCACCTGCACCATGTTAAGCAATTGCAATGTATTCATCCGTACCTCCGATTCATCCGCAACAATTGCATTCAGTTTCTATTTATTTAGGCAATCCCTTGCTCGATGAGGACCGTCACATATGAAACAACCCCTTTTCGACATTGATGCTTTGGCACTAGCATCAATTTTTTAAAAAGACACTTTGAATCCACCAGCACGATCCTTCTCCTTGTACTTCTTGTCTTTTGATTCAAAAGAAGCACCACTGGTCTTGTAATCTACAAGGTTATCCGCCACCGGAATTGCACTCGACAAGTCCTTTGCACCTTACCTTCGCAGCTCCGACTGTACCCATCCTTGCAATCCTACAGTGAAATTGAACATATCCTCCTCGGACATATTTTTAATGTCAAGCAGTAAAGAAGAAAATTATTTCACATATTCTCTAACCGTCCCTTTTTGTTTCGATTGGCACAAGGCTTCCCGCGCTTTCCATGCCGCATTTATGGGTAAGAATTGATCCTTCGATTCCCGTTTTAGCACCTCCCACTCTATAATCCTTGGTCGTCCAGCAACTGCATCATTATCAACTCTGGTTCGTCACCAAAGTTTCGCATCACCTTCCAAATACATGGAAGTCAGGATGACCTTTTGGTCCTCTTCCATCTCGACATTAGCAAAGTATTGCTCCATGTCCCAAAGAAAGTTTTCAAGCTCTTTCGCGCTTTGCTTGCCTGAAAATTTCTTTGGCTCCAGCATCTTAGGGCTCACTTTCGCCGCACCAGAAACCTCTGAGGTTCTTCCCACGACTCTTAAGCAGACTCACCTCCTCAGCCATCTTCTCTACTGTCTCGGTGGTGAGTCCACCCATTGCACGAACATCAACAACCAACTCATTGAATCTGGATTTCTACATGGATACCAAAGCTTCTTGTGACTGTCTTAGCCACCAAAGAAGCCATCGGAATCTCCAGCCCTTCAATGCGCTGCACCGTCATTGAAGACTCCGCTGCCTCCATCGAAACACTCATCGTTGACATCATGTGTTCTAAATGAGCTACCCTCTCACTCAGATCACTTGTTGATCGGGTCGCCATCGTCTCCAAAATGAGGCTCTGATACCAGTTGTCACGGGGCTATTAAGTGAGGGGTTTACCCTAAGAATTTTTTCTCACTTAACCTAACTCGTGGTGCCTAAGGACTACCTTAGTTTAGCACACCAACGAAAACATGATTGAACAACAACAATGGCACAAAAGAAGTTTATTACTTAGTTCAATGAGATTATAACTCTAGCATTTCATGCATCTCATGCCTCTCATGCATGAACTCGTGCCTCTCTCAAGCCTACATGCCTTGGCTTTTGTAGCAAAACAGCCAAGTTAGTTACATAACTGTCGATGACACGTCTTATGCACATTACACGAGACTAAGTAAACAACCACACCAATATAGTGCTCAAAACAACCACCTAACTGCTTCCTTCTTTTGCTGCCACCTGGTTCCATAACCGTATTGATCCCCTGGTCAATAGGCACATGCTCAAAGTGTTCGGAAGTTGCTGGGATGTGCCTTGGTCATGCTGGGAGCCATGACCAAGGTAGTTGCATAACCGCCTATAACTGCACTTGACTTGGTCCGTCCAAGCCTATAGTTTGCCTTGCTCGAGGGACGGTTTGATTGGTGGTGCCTACCTGCGTGCCTAGGCACCTTTGGGTGCTAGTCGGGGCTCGCTCTGATCCGAGTCCCATCGGCTCGGGGTGGCCGGCACCATGGTCCGTCCATGGGTTTTCCTTGGCATGCCTGCCCAATGCATGCTCTAAGGTCTTCCTTGCTCCCTTGCCCATGCCACCTCTAGGAGAGTTACCCTAATTATAGTAGATATTAATTTGTTCCCCAAACTCCAATAGGAAACATCAAGAAATGAGACCAATCGCACTTTGACTTGGTCAACGCCCAAGTCAAGCTTTGTCAACTCTTGCCAAGTTGTGCCAAGGCGCGGCCTCGCTCGTGCTAAATGAAGCTGCCAAGGTATGCCTTGCTCGTGCCGAGAGGAACTCGCCAAGATGGTGCCTCGCTCGTGCCAAGGCGCGACCTTACTCGTGCTAAGGAACCCACCCCTGCTCATGCCAAGGATCGCAACTGTGCCCGTGCCACCGTCAAGGAACCTGTCAAGGAACGTGCCAACATCCATCCGTGCTAATTTCAAGGCCCGTGCTAAGGCGCCACTGTGCTCCCACCATGCCAAGGTCCAACCGTTTTCGTGTCAAGGCGCTGTGCTCCCTCCAAGGAACGTGCCAAGGTCCAACCATGCTCGTGTCAAGGCGCTGTGCTTTCGCCAAGGAACGTGCCAAGGTCCAACTGTGCTCGTGCCTAGGCGCCACTGTGCTCCCGCCAAGGAATGCGCCATGGAATGTACCAAGTCCCGACCTTGTCCGCGCCTAGGCGCAACCTTGTCCGCGCCCATACATGCTGCCTCATCCATGCCGCATACAATCTACCCCTGCACATGCGCGAGCGCGCTATGTTGCGAACCATCTGTGGGTGCATCATCCCGTAAGTAACTCCCATGAAACCTTCCGAGTCCACCAAAACCTGGATATTGCTAGGTTTTCTCGCTGCCTAGCCAGCATACTCGGGTCACGCTATTGAGGGGCTAACAGTTATCCTCCCAAAGAAATAGAATTTAAATAGTCTTGGTGATAAAGATATAACGAATCATCTTTTACGCTATCAAATGAGTAATGTATATATACATATATTTATTTGTTCGATTGATTCATTTGTCTGTGTTAGTATAGCCCTATTGATCATGTATTCTTTGTTATTAAGATTTTCGGACAACGATGAAAATGTGAAATTTATTAGTTCAAGTATTGATTGGTCTCCTCGCCAAAGAATATTTAATTAATTAGGTTATTTAATCATTATTTTCTGTAGTAGAAGTTTCCTCACAATTTCCTATTAGCAACAAAAACTCAGCAAATAAACTATCATTTCTAGCACGCATATTGTCAATTAATTTTATTTTTATTACGTTTTTTCCAAAATTGTGCTCTAATGAGTGGTGCATCTGTAGTTTCAGCTCTTGAACCCTTTGGGACAACCGATAGTACTTGTCGAAAGTCGCCTCCTAATACTACGATTTTTCCACCAAAAAAATTATCAATATTTGTAATATCTCATAGTGTTATATATAAAGCCTCAAAAGCATATCTATGAGCCATAGTTGCTTCATTTCAAATAATAAGAGAATCATGTCTTAAAAGTTCTGCTAATTCCGATTGATTACTAATGAAACATGTTGAAGTGGAATCTAAGAGAATAAGAATCTTAAATCGTGAATGTGCAGTACAGCCCTCAGGCAATGACATAGCAGCAATACGATGTAGCAGTAGCTAATGCAATTAATCCTTTACGTCTGTTTGCTAAGATTGTTTTGTATAAGAATGTTTTTCCTATACCGTCCGTCTATAAAAAAGATTGTATTTGAATGATTATTAATACTACGGACGACACTATTAAATGTGTTTTTTTTATGTTTAATTTCATTATTGATTCTAAATCTTCTGTTGATATTTGTATGAATTGTTCTTCTACTATAAATTTGTTTATGTTGGTCATTGATTCAGAGGTTAGTTGTGGTAAATCGTAATCAGTAATATGTTTTTGATGTTGTGAGAGATAATTGGTTAAGTCTTTAAGGCAACAATTTACAAAAAAAAGAGTCATCTAACGATGTTAATATGCATTTTTGAAATCCTCCATCATATATGTTTTGAATTCATCCCATAATTCATGTACTCTAATTGGTTTGCAAAATACTAAAATAGTAGCAAATAATCTTCGTAAAGAATGTGGCATATGTACATGTTATGCCTCTTTTAAACATTGAATTACACTATCATCTTCAAGTAAACATCTTTTTAGCTAATTTTTTAAATGTGGCAAACGTAAATCCACTATGCGTAAATCTTTTTAGCTAATTGTTTAAATAGTAACGCTCACTGTCTAATGGTGAAACATTATATATTCTACTAACTACTTTACGTATATTTTGTCTCCGGGTCCACTCTTTAAGGTTTTTATTCCACCAATATTGTTGCGAAAACTCATAATACAAATATAGTCTTGCATCATTGTCATTTGAATTTTTTGTAAAGAACTCTGTTAACATAGTTTTTTATCCAATATTATCACTCAAGATGTCTTCTATAGATTCATCAATATTAAATCGGTCTTCTTGTTGATTGAGTAAATGTATTTGTAGTCCAACTACTGAAGGTGAAATTTCATTCATTTGATATTTGAATATTCTCTACATAGCTTCTTAAGCACATATCCACCTAGCATTAACACACTAAGTTATCTCGTCATCTCTACTTGCATGTGTAAATACTCCAAAAGCAACGCGATCTGTACCTTTATAGACATATTTGTACAAATATTTGACAAACTTAATGTTTGAACAAACCTCTACATTTATAAGACAATTGTATTTTAATAGTAGGAAAGGGTTATATGGAACTACCCAAAGATTATTTAAAGTTCTATTACCTATTAGGACTTGTTTTTCATCGCCACGTTGCCAATATATATGATATGCATTATTACCTTGCGACGTAAATAAAGCAATTTTATTATTTTTCATACATATTGCGTTAGGATTTAATGGTCCACATGAGTTATGTATCATATGTTTTATTACTATAGAATACAACCTAAACTCAATTTCATGACACGAAATTTCGGCTTTATCAAAAGAATCATAATTATTAGGGCAATTTAACTTAAAAATCTCTTCTAAAATTAGCAACACATGTGAATGTGGCAATCCCCTCTTTTGAGATTCAATAGCATGTACATGAGCTATAACTTTACCTAAAACACCTCTAACAAATAAATTATGTTTCAATTCTTCTAATTTTGATCGAAATACTCTAGATGTTACGTCAGGTCTATCTTAAGCCTTTTGTCCAGGTAATAGTTCTCGTGTGATTTCAGGCCAATTAGTGTTGCAAGTAATAGTAATAAAAAAGTAACCTCCTAACGATTGTCATCGCATCTTGGTAGCAGTTATACATATCTTTTGGACTGCCAGTATATAATGAGAGAATCGTTCTTCTACCAATATCACGTGCAAATAACGAAATAAAAAACAAATTAAAAGCTTAAATAATGAAAATGAACTTGTTGTTAACTAAATTTTAATATTCAAAATTATAATCATACCAACCTCCGATTGTTTCTCCAGTATTCATTGCATCTTGTAAACCTTGATATAGTTCAAAACGAATTATATGTCGGTTCATCTTTAGATAACGTAACCACATTGTTTCTATTTTCACATACAAGTCTACTAATATCGTTGTAAAAGACGTCCACCAAAAAGAAGTAAAGATATGTTTGATGGGCGAATCCGACATATAAAGTTAGTTCTTGTTAAAAACAAATTAAATACTTTGGGTGAAAGTATTAACCTATTTTTTATAAATAAAATAATATTACATAGTAATAAATATTAATTGTACCCGTCCATTATTTGACTTACGCAATTCCAAATGCCAACCATGTTGTCTCAAAGGCAATAGTAAAGGATATTGTAAGGGATCGTAGTATGCGGCTGTATCAGCAATGTCACTAAGGCTACCACTTTTTGTTTCTATTATGAAATCTCTTTCTCTTAAATCTTCTAAACACTCATTTCCAATCAGAATTGTCGTAACTTGTGGTGTTGAAGGTAAAGCATGAATTTGTCGGTTAACCCTAACTTCTTGTATTAGTAGTCTACAATTCATCACATCCTCACGTCTACCTAACTGACGGAATACTTGAATATGAAGATCGTATCTAATATTATTTTTAAATTATGCAATAAGTATGGGTGTGTTACCTCTCGCTCTTGATGTCGGTGTTCAATTTCATTTTGAGTATCATATATACACATTTGTAAGTATCTTGGTCTTGATTCAACATTTGGTAATAAACTTCCTATTATATGGTTTGCGCACGATAAGTAAAGACTCCTCGTCTAGCACTTGCCAAGTTTTCATCTATATTAACACATATAGACGTGAAACAAAAAACATGATTATAAGAACGTATGTTTTCCCTAAAATGGATACCTTCCTCACTTTGATCTAGGAATATATCTATTAATTATTACGAATTTTCAAGAGTTGATAAATTTATTTTTCCATCAGAGCAACAAAAATTTAAAGTCTCATGAGGAAATAATTTGGCTCCATAATATGAACAAATTCTTAGCTCCTCAAGTGTTATAGTTTGAAACTTTACGTGTCGAAAAATTTCTACCACTGTTATGCCTATTAGAAAATAGTCTCGCATTGGAAGAGCTCTAACATGTAACTTGACAATTATTGATCAATGTAAAATGTTGATTAGTTTGAGTAGTAGTCATGTAACCTACATGAAAGGATAATTTGAATGATATTAAAAATTTTAATAAAAATAACACGATTTAACATATATTTAATGTCAATAAAACTTATTTATCATCTCTTTGGTTGGAATGTAATCTTGCTTGTTGACGAATATATGTCAATCTAAATGTTCTTGAATTGTGTACATTGTTACTGGTAGATGTACCTATAAACACCATAATTTAAGTTAGTTTATGGCAATATTAATTCGAAGTAAATTATTTTTGTGAATTTAGACATTGATTTATTAATTAAGTCATATAATATTATTTTTCAAAAGGAAAGAAATTTATTGATATAGGTACCTTCACTGTCAGAAGACCGTAATATAGCTTTTTGGCGAATATGTGTCAACCTTGAAGCTGTGTTATTATGTATTACAACATTACTTGTACACAAACCTATAAAAGATATAATAATTATCATAGCTTATCATCTTAGTATGTGTATATAACTTAAATAATATATAAGTTAAAAAATGTAACTATATGTACATTTGATGGAATGGTAGCGTTGTAAGTATCTTTGATGTCGAATATTTCTTTGTTCAATAGTCTTAGGAGACTCTCGATTTCGTCGAGTTGCAAGTAGGTCCTCCCTAACTGAAGTTGACATATTTTGGCGTCGTTCCCTTTGAGACAAAGGACGACGATTTCGTTGTTCGTTCATGATAGCAGTTCCACCGTAAATTTGTTTATCCATATATATAGTCTAATGGTCTACAATTGATCAATGTATTCATTCAACCGGTCTTATAAAATGTTTTAACTGGCCGATATAAAAAAAAAAATATTTGTTGTTTCTTAATCTTATGGGTTGTGATATGTATTGATAGTTTTTTTTTTTTTGTTACACTATTGATACTTAATAGTATAGATGGAGTTGTGTACTTATATATACTACTAACATCATAAATGCAATTAATAGTCAATTCCATTTGACCCTCTAATGTTATATATGATAGGAATAAGGAATTATATAAGCAAAACTATGATATAACTTGGATTAGTTGGTCACACAAAAGTATAGTTATATAACTACTCCTTAGAAAAAGAAGTAATTATCTATCAAGATGAATTTTGAAATATAAGATCTATAATAATCACTCTTATACTTCAAAGCAAATTCGACCAATTTTTTTTTCTTTATTTTTTAAGACCAT
Organism: Stephania yunnanensis; assembly: GCA_039657365.1. Taxonomy (NCBI): domain Eukaryota; kingdom Viridiplantae; phylum Streptophyta; class Magnoliopsida; order Ranunculales; family Menispermaceae; genus Stephania; species Stephania yunnanensis. The sequence goes on along the minus strand of CM077589.1, from coordinate 19,139,748 downwards.
GCATGCATTTTTCTTACAATTTTTGTCAATTATATGGAAAAAACATATACCTAACTTTTTAAGAAAAATTACACGACTACAAATGTAACGAAAATAATTAAAGCAACCACTTATAAATTTCCAAACTATAACTGTGGTAGAATTATTGAAAGAACAACTTAATCGATATCAAAATAGTATAACATTATGCACTGCAGATCGTTATGCATGACTTTGGGAAGGGAAGCATCTCAAGAATGTAGATTGGTAGGCATATCTTTGTGATAATCCCATCACTAAGTTATTTTCTTTGTCAAATAAAAGATACCAGTTTGGGTTCAAATTCCATATCCAACGTCAATTAAATTGTAAGATATTTTTCTTTTGTGAGGATTTGTTATTCCATATATAGAATTCCATATTGCAGTCGTTAAAATTTTTAAAAAAAACTATTGTAATGTATGATTATCAATGACTAATTCTTCTCAAGACATTGAAGGCGTAATACCTACCTATACTTGAATACATATATGTCTACATATATACTATTAACTATCAAGACACTTAGGGCATACTTAGTTTTTCTTTTTCTTTTTTTAAGTTAACAATAAATTATTGTAAGATATTGTTTCATTTTTTAAGAATCTTGAAAAATGTAATTGTTGGGTTGAAAAAATAGTACCGATGAAACTCATAAATTAGTGGACCATTAGTAGATGATTATTGTAATTAGTGGACAATTTTAATGTAATAGTATTTTGACTTAAAAAAAGAAGAAGGCATAATTGAACCCCTTAAGGGGAAGAAGTAGACTTGTTTACTATAATATAAATAAAGGCCTTAATAAATCTACATTTGAGAACTACCTTAATTTAGTGAAAGAGAGAAGTGCTAACAGGAGTTTTTAAATAAATAATAGGTAGCCTGCAGGTTCAATAGGAAATGGAGCAAGGAACTTGATGGTTTGAGAAAATATTGAAAAATCGGTATGCATAGGAAAAAAAGAGCAGGGACTATACAATAAAAAAACCATATAAAAGGAGAAAGTAAGAATCTCTAGATGAATAAATGGCAAAAGTTCATAAAAAGAAACTCATATGAAGAAATAAAGATTTAGCTCAAGTGCTTGTAGCTAGGTTAAGTAAGTTTTTCCAATGCCATGAACCAAATAATAGCCTACCTTTTAAATAAGCTATATGGACTCTTAAAGGTGTGAAAATATGCAAATAAACGAAAAGTGGTGATAAAGTATGTTTCACAGAATTCATTTAATACGGAGATCAATTTGGATCTACTACTTTGTTGAAGAAACCCTAAAAACCTATGAGTACGTTGAAGATTATGGTTTTTAAATGTTTCGAGTCTTGAAAAAGTGTTGTCTTGAAAGGTGACCATGTTCGACCAACCTTCAGAAATCTCAAGACTCTTGTTAAACAGATTGACCAAGATTCCATTGTAAGGACTCCATTGTTTTGCAAAGTAGGTATAAAGTCTTTAGGAAAGCATCACTTTATTTTTTCACAATGTGCTTAGCAGTTGTAGTCAAATAACCTTTTGCTTAGGACGTGCAAAGTTCTAAGTTTGGAGGTATTTAATGAGTCATTATTTATGCACTTATATATAAGTGTTTTGCTACGTGAATCATGTCCGAAGTCATGTTTTATGGTTCTATAAGTTTACTTTGGAGATTTACATGGTATTTGAGTATTTATGCATGAATTGGACAAATCTAGGAAAGAAGTCAATTATCGGTCAAAGTACAACTGATTTGACGCCCCTATGTACATGGACACCGCCAACAGAGAAGACACAGTGCCATACAAGGCGTCAGGCTAGAAAACTAGACGGCGCTAGAAATGAACCAACGGCATTAGACTTTACAAAGGAAGGCGCCATGACCAGAAATAGTAGTTTCAGACTGACTTACTAATAAGGACTTACTATATATTTCCATGCCATGACTTGGCGCCATTCCCACATAATAGCAGCGCCACTAACGGCGCCAAAGTCATAAAATATAAGTTTTATATTTTTTTTTAAAGGTTCTTATTTCTTGGGTTTTCCTTTTTTTACCAAGGCTAACCTATATAAAGGAGATCCCTCTATGGATGAAAACACATTGTAATTCAGAGTGATTTAGGAGAAGAGCAAGGTGGAGTAACCATGTCCGACTAGGTTCATTAATACATAGGTCAGATATGAAGCTCTCTAGCCAGTAGTAGGTTTGTTTTCATGTTTTGTTAAGGCTTTCCCTTATAATATATAGTGTTTTGTTTCAGTTCTCTATCTTTATGTTATGGTTTTTAACGATGTCTCAATAGTAGTTTAGAGTTTGTAAGTTCATTGCAAATCTCTAAGCGTAAACCCATTGACATGCTATCAATCAGGTTGAGTGTGTAATAACAATCGGGTTGAGAAGTGGCAATCGCATAGAACAAGAAACCTGACACAGTTGTTGTTCTAGGTGAATAAAATCGAGAACTAGGTTAAATCTTGAGAGTGGTTGCCCAAAGTTATCTAGGGTAGGTGTTCCCACATAGCTATTAATGTTGCTCACGTGCTAAATCTTTTGAGTTGTTCCCTAAGGTTGTACGATGGAGTAAGGGAAGTATTTAGAGAGTGGTTACCTTATCTCGAGAATAGGGGAACTAGGGTGTTGGTGACCCCAACACCTATAGCCTATCTAAAGAAAATGTTTTAAAACTCATCTTTCAAAATTGACGATGCAAGACATGAAAACAATATAAGGCTAGATTGTTGATTCCTGACTTAGGTATGTTTTACTATTTTTGAGTTTCAATTATTTACTTTCTTGTTAAGTATACCTTGAGGATTGAACTCTTTCAAAAAAAACCCACAGATTTATTTTTTGTTTGTTGAACTCGGTTTGGCTGAATCCAGTGGATCCGACCTTGTGCTTGCCTCTACTACATTTCAGTATGATTAGTGGTATTTTGGAGAAAAGTCTAGGCTATCCAAATATATGTTTTTTTTATTTTATTTGGGGTGCCCTTGAAAATTAGGTTCCCATTATGTACAGTCGGGGTGTCTTTAGCACAACTTTTACAATAATTACTTAAAATGACAAAATGTGATATTTTTAGTTATTGCAAGACTAAAAACTAAAAAAAATAAGAAGCAATCTTGTCCTTGTCATATATGTATGTCGCTCACAAGTTAGAGCCGCCACTCTCATACCCTAATTTCCTCCTTTTAATTTTCTAGTAATTCTTGATATTGAACCACCGTTGATCTTCTCTTTAGATCCGCAGTGGTTCCAAATACTTTTTTTTGGTTTAAAACTACTTTGTATTCGAACTATCCGATTACTTCGAGTTCGCTTCAAGTCGCGCACTATATAAGTGGGGGAGCTCCCAACGTTGATTTTTTCATTCTCATAATTTAAACTCGAGTCGCTAGTTGATAAACAACAACCCACTTCCAACTATGTCAACCAACCGTTGGTCCAAATACATCTTTTCCTTTTGATTTATTCAATAAACTACATGTCTGCTCAAACCCGTGAAAACTGGTTTGATTATTGTTGCGGTTCATGCCTCTCAATGATCATTTGTAGATGTGTGCGACTGCTGGGTTGGTCTTTTCTTTAATTTTTTCATTTGGTAATTAGTTTTTCTTCCCTTGTTGGAAGTCTAGAGTTTTCTTCCTTGTTGGAAGTTTTATTTTTCATTATATAGTTTTATTGGTGTTTATATATTGTCATGTGTTCTAAACGTTTATTGAGAGCAGTCTTCAATTATCATACTATATCAATTTTAAAGTCGCTTTCATGGCTAAATGGGTGGTTCTAAAATTTTGACTACCACCCGAACTCTGAATTTAATTTTTGGTGCATATTCATCCATGATAACCTTGGTGTTTCTAGTACTTTAGCTCAATTAATAAACTAATTGCTTTATAATTAATTACTTTTATCCTAACCAATCAACCTTATGGTTAATAAAGTATTTATACATTGTTAAAGCGTCGCATCCATATGACACATTAGCCACTACTTCTAAATTTGTCATCGCACATCTATCTCAATGAGGACCACGTCTTATTAAATGGGAACAAATAAATATTTTTTTTGGTCGAAAAATAAGTATGGCTTGATGAATCTGTATCAAGCATGTTATTAGTTAGCTAGGTCGCAAGGATCGATAATGACAAATTGCGTAGATCCGAACCTGACACGCTTTTCGAGCCAGATAGAATTCCATAAAATCTTCAATTTAGCTCCAAAGGCTTCCAAACATCCTCGAAACCTACCAAAACACAAAACACAAAACAATAAATCTACTTAGTCTCATGAGTTAAGAATCATAAAAAGGTTTTGAATTTTTTTTATAAATATTTAAAGAGTATCAAAAGAATTCTACAAGTAATTGTATTTGCTTCATTAATTGCTTGAGGGTGACTTTGAAATAAATAAATAAAAATTAAGTTCAGACTCATGAGTCCAATAGCACTAATCAACACAAAAATAAAAAAGTTCAGAGATAAAATGCTAACAAATAATACTAAAATATACATAGCAAATCTTGCGTTAATTGACTTATTTTTTAGTTATAACTTGGCCAGCGCTGAGCGTTCAAGAACCACAGTGCCACCACTTCACCTGCCATAAAGAAACCCTTGTTGTAGACCTCCACTGTTGAGCCAATGTTACACGCAATACATATACAAAAGGGTAAGTAACATAATACATCCTAACATTTTTTAGTGAATAAAAAGGCCTAACGGCCCAATATAGAAATATAATATTAATCGGCAGTTAAATTAAGTTGCAATAACAAGATAACTCCATACAGCTCAATACATCTTAACATTTTAAAATTATGTAAATTTTATAATATGAATAAATTCGGGTTGTTTTGGGATCGCTTTTAACCATGTTATTGTAAATGGAAAGAATTTCTCTCAATTGATTATGTTATGGCATTTATGTGCTATAATTTATAAAGTAGAAATGGAGAGATTTAGGATAACTTTGTGAAAAAATCAAAATATTAGGATGTGTTTGTAAAAATTGAGACGTTAGGATAAATTTATAAAAAATATACAACATGTAGGTGTATTTGTCAAAAATTCAACTTTAAGATAAATTTGTAAGAAAACCTCAAACGTTAGGTTGTATTATGTTGTTTGTCCTGTACAAAATTTTAGTGCACAACGTCATACATCCGCACTGAGTCGGTGCCATGCATACAAATCCCATGGCGCTTAGTCAGCCCCACAATCGAGAATTTTGTGACCGACTTGCAAGATTTGTTCTTGTTTCATGATTTTTTTATAGTTAGGCCATTTTTAGGTCAGCCTTTAAATAAGACTTTGTTAAGGTCGAGGTACCATCTCTTCTTAAACGTATGATTGCTTTTAATCGATTTCTTAATTAATTTTTTTTATTTTACTTTATTTGAGATTTGATGTTTACAATTCAAGATTATGTTATTTTCATGGTTGTGCGCGGCTAAACTTCTTTTCTCGATCAAGGAATGGTTTGAAGGTTATAAGTTGTTTATGAGATCTTGGTCTTGTTAATTTCTAGGAGATAATTTTTTTTGTGTTTCTTTCTTAAGTACAAACCACCTATTTATAAAGATAACGGTTATAACCACGATATCTTTTGGTTAGAACTAAATAATCTCAAATCTTAACATCGAATCTTAACATATATTAGCACTATTCCTGAAACTCAAGATGGGTTTGTCAAAACCAACTTGACTTTGCTAAACAAATCAGTGGAGTGCGCAGGCGGCAATACAAGAACAAATTCATGTGACCAAATGACAAAAAACATTTAGGGTTCATTGAAGAGAAAATTAATCAACGATAACCTATAGAGCATAAACATCTATATGTTTTAACACACGACATGCAGGCAGAGGATCGACTGATGAGCAAAGTTGAAGTGCGCATGCACGTGGGCAGAGCAGTTCGCAAACGATCACAGATTGAACAAATGAATACATGGTTTCGAGATGACCACAAAAGCAAAAGCAATACAAGTCACACAGGCATTTGACATACGTGAACACGAGTTAATTAGAGATCCCTCTCCACAAAGAGAGATTGAGCGGGCAGAGAAGACATGGCTACATGGTAGGAACTGATGCATTGATGATCGAGTCCTGATGTAAAGCCCATGAACAAAGGTGAGCATAGCATAATTTAGGTGAAACGAAGGTGGAGAAATAATAACGGAATTGAAATTGACGGACTCTGGAAAGAAAATCAACATAAGGTGACCAGGGCATGATTTTCAACTCAAATTTTCCTATGACAGTCCACAAAGACGTAGTGGAGGAAGTCGACTAAAACAAAAGAAAAATAAGAGACTACCCATAACCTTACTCTGATACCAAATTAATTTCTAAAATAGATAATCTTTTTGTGTTTCGTTCTTGAGTACAAACCACCTATTTATACAGATAACGGTTACAACCACAATATCTTTTTGGTTACAATTGAAGGATCCCAAATTTTAACATTAAATCTTAAAATATTGTAATAGGTCTTAATGAATGTAATTTCTTTATCCAACGCTCTTATTTTCATTAGAGACATGTTATGGGCACCACATGTTTTTAATGAAGGCAAACCATTATTGAGGGCACCAAGTAGTTTACCAAGGTCACCCAAAAATTTGAACTGAAATCCTAAAATTGCCCCTAAGTCAGCACCCCACCACCAATTCGATAAAATGAAGAACAAAAAGAAAACTTGGTATTTTTTGGAACCCCAGACTCTCTCTCGGTCCATTGTAAGGATAAAACTCAATTTCTCTTCGTTTCTCCTCTGCTTTAGGTTCGTTAAAGTTGTGGTGTGCTTCGAGTTTGAAGGTTGTCTGAGTTGCTAAAGTTTGTCTCCATTTTAGGGCTTGATTTTAGGGTTCCAATCTTGCCGGAGCAGTTGATTCAGCAGATTATAGGTATGTTTAAAGTCGATTTTGCAAGCTTTTAGTTTGGTATTTATTTGTTTCGTGTAGTTTGTTTTCAAGAGTTGGCCATACAGGACAGAGAATATGTGTATATTCTCGGCTAACCATAGCCGAGATATAGATTTAAGTATCTTAGCACAGAGTCTCAGTTATATCCTACCGAGACTTATATGGTTGTCTCGGTAGGCACCAACCGAATGTTATAATGAATTTGTAATTAATCATCTCGATTATCCAAAATCGAAATTGTGCTTAAGTTGTAGTTGTTGGGTTTTTAGGGTTCATAAGCAGCGAAAAATTCTAAACAATTTTTGAAAAACCCCAACAGGATCGAAAATAAGTTCCATTAAACTAAATTTGTAAAAGTAAATCATACCTTAATTTGTGATTTCCTTCTCATATTTTTTTATTTCCAAGACATTCAAGTGCGCATCTTCTATTAGAAATCCATACATAAACCTTCACCATAATCTGGAGTGTTAGCCCTAAAAGAGATCAAAAATAATTTTTCCCCTAAGACGAAAGTGAGGCTCACGCATTGGAGTCTACTAGTAGTCCTGAGAACGAGCAAAAACCACTAGTGGGCATCGCAATATGGGTGGGAGTATGAGTGGTGGAGGTAGCTGTAAATAAGAGGAGGCATAAAAGCAACAGTGTGCTCCTTTCCATGGTGGTCCATCAATGGATCTTTATTGAAGAGTTTTAAAGATCATGTCGCCTTAATGATTTGGAACAATGAGGTACTTAATGTTGCATTAAACATAATACTTAAACAAATTATTTTTCATGTAACTAATGAAATGTTTTTATTGTTATATGATTGTCCGTTACTCAAATGTATAAATTACGGGGCTCGAATCCAAGAATGGGATTTGCAATCATTTCACCCTAACACCGAGGACCTCAGAGGATCATCCAGCGGTCCAGGTTAACTCTGCTAATAGACTGCTCATACTATAAGGTAAACAAGGAGTTCATTTCTACCTTTGCGGAGTGGTGGCAACTGGAGATGAACACATTTCACTTACCAATTGGTGAAATGTCGATCTCTTTGGAGGATGTGAGCATTTTCCTTAAGATTTGTGATGGGTAAAGTTGTTGCAGTTGATAACTTCGAAAGGTACATTAAGGAATCTCGCACAATGTGATAAAGCTAGTGTATAAACTATTTGGGGATAGCATTGAAGATGATGAGGAAGAGCCGAACATCAATAAGGCTTTCACTATGCGAAAGTGTTGGTTGAAGACTCGATGGTACCCCAAAAGTACTTCAAAGGACACTACTTACCTGCCCATAGAAGGCACTGCACAAGCGTACTTGTTGTACCTGCTCTCCTGCACTCTTTTCGCCGACAAGAGTGGATTGCGAGTCTCTATCACCTTGTTGAAGCTTCTTAAAGATTTGGATGATGAGGGCAAGTATGCATAGGGTGCAGCTGCATTGGCGTATTTCTATCATCACTTACAGTTTGCCACCAAACTAGAAGTATCCCACAGTGTTGGCTACCTCATATTACTTGAGGTAATAGTTCTTACTTGATGTACATTGTTATATTAGGGTTTTTAATTAGTTTTTGAGTTTTTCCAACAACTAACCTTGTATGTATCGTCAGGGATGGGTGTACGAGCACTTCAAACTCGGGCTCGCCACATCCAATGCAAAGTACATGGACCATTGGCAACCATGTGTCTTTATATGGATATAAAAACACGAGACTGTGATGAACGTTGACAAGTTAGGGTCTATTAGGAGGACAATGGACACTACAAAAAAATAGCAAATCAGAAACGGAAATTTTCGTCTCTGATTTGCATAAATTCCGTCTCTAATTGAAATCTGAAACGGAACAAAGACGGAATTTATTCCGTCTCTAAAATCGTCGTCGCTGATTCAATCAGAAACGGAAATTTGATTCCGTTTCTGATTAGAGACGGGTTAGAGACGGAATAATTCCGTTTCTGATTAGAGACGGATTTACAGACGGAAATTAGCAACGGAACAGAGACGGAACAGAAATGGATTTTTTTTCAAAATGATACATTTGCAATTGCATTCCGTCTCTGATTCCGTTTCTAATCAGAAACGGAATCAGAGACGGAAATAATAAATTCATGAATTTCGTCTCTGATTCCGCTTCTGATTCCGTTTCTGATTAGCAACGGAATCAGAGATGGAAATAATGATTTCCATCTCTTATTCCGTTGCTGATTCATGCATATATTCCTGAAAAATTAGAGACGGAATAGCAACGGAATGTCTAAATTCCGTTGCTAATCCGTCTCTAATTTTCTTTTTCGTTTAATTTTCAAACATAAATATAATCCAATTGGTTCTCCAACCTATAACTTGAAATTACAACCATAGGACCTACTCCATCGCCTGCACCCCCTCCAACAACTCCTTGGGGGTGCTAACATCCTCCAAAAAAGCGAAATTTGACATTCATACATCGACAATATATATCAACAAATATTCAAATGAGAGAAAAAGATGTAAAATTCAAAATTTGAAAAAGATTTATATATCCACGAAAAATTGTCTAATATAACAAATGCTCCAAATTTCTAAGTATTCACAAAAACCACCAATCCTATTGTTCAACAACCACCCAAAAAAAACTTACAATCCTCTAAATAAGCACAAAAAGAATTATCAATCTAAAAGTCATGTAAACAACTATAAAAGTTACATGATATGCTTTAAATTCCTCATCTCTCACTTGGAAACTAGATTATGGCAGGTATTGTCACAGGGATATGGGCAATCAATGGCACTAACTCCCACTCGATCGAAGAACCAGTCACCTACCGATAGGGCCACGCTCTGCAAATATTGCAAAATAGATCAAACTCATGATAAAAATACGAAACTGCAAAAAAACTATCTCCATTTAGAGTGCAAAAGAAAACAACATATTTTACTATAATTAAACACACCATTCTATTATACAAATAAGTCTAATAACACCATATCCAAGAAGAACATAATTTAACAAACAGAACACATGAAATCCAATAAGTACTCTTTACCATGAAATGACTTCTTCAAAAGTGACAGATGACATCATGACCAAACTCGCAAACATAAGAGAAGGAATGAAAACTACGAAGACTATTTGCATTAATTTTCAAATTCTCATGATCAGATTAGGCCTTTTAGAATACATAATTAAGAGACAACGATCAAGAATAACTACATGTATACATAAATACTATTGTATGATGAATAAATAACTACTACTATTTCAATAAATTGGTTCTTAGTTATTGACTGAATGACAAAAAGAAAAAAAATCCGCAACACAATTTCCTACATGGGGTAAAATAATTTCTAATGCCAAAGAAACACATACAAATAATTCCTAATGCCAAAGCAACCACATTACAGCTTTCTACCTTCCCATGGTCTCTGGAATTAAATCTTCCAGAAATATCAAAGACCAAATCCTAATGTTGTGATGCAATCAAATGTGTTTCACCCATTTTCAAAAAAAAAAAAAAAAAAAAAAAAAAAAAGTGTTTCATCCTACTCCTACCATAGTCTTTCCCATATCTATAAACTATTCACACAGTCACGACGAATGAATTTTAAGCGTCTAATATCTAACAATAAATAAACAAAAAAATAGGGTCATAGGATATCTCATTACCTCGCCATTGCTGCAGGACCACCACTTTCAATCTCATCTACAATAGGCTTAAATGTTGGATCTTCCATAATGCGCATCATTTGCTCTTCACACTCTTCCTTATGCAGTGTATTAGCAAAACTTTCCAGTAAAGGAATTTGATATTACAAATATAAATATAAATACCTGCATCAAAGCATTTCCAAGGCACTAAGCCATAGTCTTAAATTGAGCATTTTGCATAACCTTCAGCATGGTAGACAAACACTGTTCTCTTCTCTATCAAATTGAGGAATTCCATCTTCACCGGCAACCTACAAAAAACAACAATCAATCAAGGATCAAAATATCAAAGAAAAGAGCAGAACTGAATTATAATACAAGAGTTTTCGTGTAGCCTGATGATGATCTCAATGAACAGCAGGATATATTATTGTACCTCATGAGGCTTGATATACCATCCCTGCAACTTGGCTTGGCTGCTAAGGTCACCAAATTTTCAATTTCAAATCAACGACTACGAAAGTAATACACGAAGTAGAAAGTAATACTTCCTTGACAGCTAAATCAAACGAAGTAGAAGAACGGCCTAGCTATATGAGGGTTCCAATCGATTAAGTTAAATTGGAGTAGAAGATCGAAGAATAAAAGCTATTCATTGTTTACTCTTACCATCAAAATCAAGCAGCCAGTCTATTGTTAACATAAGGGACAATAAGGTTCTCTTATACAATCAGAAAACCATAACTTGGATCAAATATCACAAAGGGAAAATAATTTGATGTCAAAACAGTAACTGCACAAAAAAAAAAAAAAAAATGTTGTCCTGTTGTGGAGTGGATGGCAAAAATCAAATGCAAGGCGCGAGGAGGGAATAGCTATTCTCTTTGCTTACGACTACAAGTACCTATCCAGCATATAAAGCATAACCAATAGGCTGTACTGGTATCAAACAAACCCAAACTCTAACTAAACCATTTACTTTACATCTACAGTCAGACTTAATGTTAGAAGAAAGTAAACTAATAGCTTTTGTCAGTAGCAATCAACTACGAATTGTAAGCAAAAACAGTAGCAGCTTTGCCTTGAACTACCTCTCATACTGGATCAACAGGAAAGAGACAACTGTAGCCGAACCAAGAGATAATTAGCGCGAATCTGAATTATAAACATTCTTCCTTATTTAAATATAATTAGCGCGAATCTGAATTATAAACATTCTTCCTTATTAGGCTACACAATACAAAAAAATTAAAAATTAATATCGCTCAATTATTTCTACTATTTCAAAACCATATATTATCATCTGCAAGTCTTTCTTCATATCTTCTTCTTTAATAAAGATTCTCTTAATTTCAAACTCCACCTTAAATCTTCTTTAATAACAAAATTAAGAAAAATTTCAATGAAGACTAAAGTAATATATAATTTTCCATAAAGTACAAACTACAAAGTTAGGCAAAGACACGGATGGATTATTATTTATATCCCCATGCCTACATATATGTATAAGATTTTCAAATACGTGTTTACTGTTTAGATATGTATTTTATTTAAGTACATGTACATACACCTGTATATATGTGTAGTTCATTATTGTGACAGAAGTTCAAAAAAATAAAAATAAAAATGAAACAAATATTTAAGTACTAAAGAGAGAGATAAAGAATCAAATTAAATTACCTGCAAAATAGGAGTCCATATGCTCCCCCTTGGTGGATTATTTCTATAAAAGACAGTGCCTGCAATAAGAGAGATCAAACCAAGTGCCATTGCTGCAGCAGAGATCCCAAATCCAATATCCATCCCAGAATGAGTTTGAATCCACACAATCACAGTGAGAGCTATAAGTTCTCCAATAGTGAATGCAAAGTGGATCACCAGAATAAATTTAACAAAGAGATTGATAAAATAGCAATAATCATGATCTTAGGATCATTGCCCTATTCAGCTCTATTTAACAAGTGGATCACCAGAATAAATTTTTTCACCCATAACTTCTATCTCTATTTACCAATCAATTACATATATCTAATGAATTGCTGCTAGAACATGTAAATAGATTGCTTTAAAAATTCATAAAACACTGAACTACTTGTGCAAGGCTTAGCACTCACATATTTGGCAATGGAAGCAAGTCTCCTGGATGTTGCAACTGAAACAGGTTCAAACCACACAGGAATTCCAAATTCTGCCGCAACTACGGGAAAAGTAAACAAAAAGGACATGAAGAAGAAAAACAAGATACTTTAAGACAATTCATGAAACATTGTCTCTTACTCCACACATACAGTAGTATAGGAAAATTGCAAACTGAGTTCAGCTAATAAATACTAAACATGAAAACCTGAATTCAGCATGCTAAATAAAACAGGAAAGTGTAAGCATGACCTCCTGACATGAAAACAAAACAAAAACTAAATCGTTAAAACCTTTAACAAGGCGTTATTCAGCCGTTCTACCCTTCTATTAATATCATATTAAGTGTGGGAACTATAGCAAATAAGAAGGATGGTACAGAAATAAGAAGGTCAATCTAGGTGTGATATAAGCAAAAATTTGATTGGCAGTTCGCACGGGTCTCTTTCTTATTACAAACTTTACATTTACAATATATCCTTAAACCACATTGTAATTTATAGAGATTTTGAGCAATATATAAGAATACTTGGTCTTTTTAGTTTATTGTCTCAAATTTGCCTCTTCTTGAACCTAGATCGCAGACAAGCTTAATACTTAACAATAATTGATTTTGGAGAAACACAATATTTGAAGATCTGCAGCATTACAAAGTTTCCCAGTTTTACTTTATCTTTTCTACCTTCTTTCTTTTTCTCCAAAGTCATTATTATTCTCATTACTGGATATCAAAACCCGAAAATGACGGTTTATTGAAACAAAGACTTGACCAACGATGGGACTATATGTGTAGTTCTTATATTTTGAATATTTGATAGATAGACTATGTGACTTAAGATATGTATGCAATTACAAGTTACAACATAGCTTAATTGTTTGACAATAAGTCTTTTTGCATTTATCGTACTAAGTTCCATATCATATTGATACTAGGGAGTTTATTTGATGATGGCGTTGCAGTCAATAAGCAAAGTAGAAAGATATGATTATGTACTCAGTTTCAAATATAAATTAAAATTGGCATGACATGTTCACCTCAGGAGTAGTTAGGATAATGTCAACATCTTGTATATTGCTTCTGTTATAAAATTCACTATCACCAGTCAATTCCAAGCAGCAGGGAGTAACTCAAATACAATTTTTATGTGAAAACTGAGATATGAAGTTTGACTTTTAAGAACTACACATATAGTCCCTAGCAAGTGTATGAATATGAAATCACTAACAACTATAACATCAAACGACCAAGTAATTACCTTGATACATGATTCTAATGTATTATAATGTTGATCATGACATGCTTTACCGATAAAATAAACATGAAATACCTACCAAATACAAATCAATAGAAATCTTGAATTGCTCAAGTAAAATGTTGAAATGAGATATTAAATATTAATAAACCTAAAAATAAATGTGAAAGCAAAATTTGAGACTCTTACTTGATTGATCAGGTTATGTCTATGTGTTGGTTTCCATACCCTTCCTTGGAGCATAAATTAGAAGTATTTGCAAATTTTTTTCTCCTAATGCACAACATTTAAAAGGAATGTTCATGTCCTACGTCATATCTTTTCGGTCACTAGGAAAAAAGGCTTTGACAAATGGACTACTCATTTCACAGTTAGATCCTACATATCTTTAGGGTCACTTACATTTCATACGAATTATTTTTTTTTTTCCATCAAAGGGAGTCAGAGCAAGAATATCATTTATATGATTTAACAATTGATTTCATACACTGCGGGAATCTAAGAAAACTAAAGTACAATGACAAATTCTACCAATTTGATTTGAGCTTCAAAAGGCATTGCAAAAGAAGGAAAACTACCAAATTATGTTGCTATGGAACAAAGATACTTTGAAACTAAATTGGCAAAGGCAAACGATGATCACCCTTCTCATGACATCTTTGAGGGCCTTAAAGTCATAAAAGAAATGTATGAAGCATTGAGATCTAGTCCACAATGGAATGAGTTTTGTTCTTGATTATGGAACAAAACCCCATATCATCCAATTTTTTTTTTTAGGTGAGTATTGAAGCGGTACTTATTTATTATATAAATATAATAAAGTAATAATTTAAGAAAATTGTGGGCTATACAACAATAAGACTTTTATATCGGGCCAAAAACAAGGCACCCATCAGCAATCCCACCATAGCTAACGAAGCACCCATAAAAAATCCCACCATAGATCTTTATGAGCTGTGAAAATAACAGTAGCAAAAGCCAAGAGATAGCGAACCCAACTAAAACAAGCAGCATGTCAAGCATAAAAATAACCCATATCATCCAAAACATGGCAAAATGAACATAACTACAAAACCCAGATCACAACAGAGAAATGCAGTTCACATTTCATTGTTACAAGATAGAACAAGTATAACCACAAAACACTAAGCATGCAAGAGAAGAGCAGAACAAAAACTTCTAAACCAAACAAAATACGCAGCATTAACTTAATAGATCAAGTGAAGAACACCGACAAGTGCACATGAAAGCCAAACAGGAGGAAAATGTGAGCAGATACAACTTCAAGAGAATTCGGGTGTTAAAAATTTTTTTTTTGATTGTTACCTTGACGAGCAGAGAGCGGAGCGGTAAGCACAGAGCGACCAGAGAGCAGAGAGCAATGAAAGAGACGGAGATTAAGATCAAAATTCAAAAAGATTCAGGACGTTGTGCACTCATTCACTACACAATCAACCACGTAACAAATCAAATCACTCAAGAACAATTCAAATAAAACATGCATATACGCACAAGTGAATCAAATATAGTGGGCTAAACATGAAAAAAATGTGGCCAAAAACAAGGCACCCATCAACAATCCCACCATAGCTAACGAAGCACCCATAAAAAATCCCACCATAGATCTTTATGAGCTGCGAAAATAACAGCAGCAAAAGCCAAGAGATAGCGAACCCAACCAAAATAATCAGCATGTCAAGCATAAAAATAACCCATATCATCCAAATTTTAAATTACCCATTGAAGAAAATTAACACTGAAATCCGAATGGAACAGAGAAACTCAAACAGCAAACAATAATTGGCCAGAATTATTACATTTCTTAAAACTATAAAACTTGAATCGAAACCCTAAATTTTCGCCGCCAAGAACCCAAATTTCCCAAACCGTTTTCTCTCGCATTGAAGATGATTTTATCTACAACCAGAATTTCGAAAATTTCTCATACACTCAACCTTTCTTCCCTCTGCGCTCAAAATCAATTCTCACAGTATATCAAAAATCCCCAATTTTCACCGCCAAGAACCCAAATTTCACAAATCGCTTCGTCTCGCATCGAATATTGTTCTATTTCAAATCAGAACTCATACAATCAATCATTTTGTTGAACCGAAAAACTAATCAAACAATCAAACAACGAATTCCAGAAAAGAAACCCTAGCGCGCGAAATCGAACGCAACGAACACATGAAAAGGAGAGGAGGAATTGGCGACGAACCCTGATCAAAAGCGTGAGGGGGGCGCCACAGTCGTAACACTTGCCGCAATTCTCTGCCATTTTCCTCCCGCACGTGGTGCAGAGCGTCATGTGGTTGCAGTTACTCCCGTAGAGCTCATTAGGGGATCCGCAGCCGCTGCAGGACGAGACGAGAGTAGAGAGGAGAGACCGAGATGAGACTCGACGAACTTGTGGGATCGGAGAGACGAGAGTAGAGAGGAGAGACCAGAAGAGACGTTGTGGGGTATTTGGGGATTTTGGTTGGGCACTCATCAAATCTCGAGATTTGATGAACGGTTATAAGAAAACAAAGTTTTGGTGGGAATGTTGGCGCCGTTTTTAGAGACAGAATTAATTCCGTCTCTATTTCCGTCTCTGATTCGTCTCAATTCCGTCTCTGAATTAGTCCGTCTCAATTCCGTCTCTAACTACTTTTTTTTAGCAACGGAACTTAATTCCGCTGCTAATTTCGTTTCTAAATTTTATTTTTCTTGTAGTGGGACATGTTGCGGCCAAACGAGGTGAGTTAGTTACTCAATCGTATTGGTAAACCTTCAAGTTAGCTTATGTTTACTTATTACGTTTATTTATGTCTCATTAGGTCGCTTGGGATGTAACGGCCAAATTTTAATTATTTCGTTAATATGACATATTTTAAGATGTGGACGCTAGGTCGGAATCTCGTAGACCTCGCCGCTAGGACCTGATACGCCTAAGATAGGTAAATAGTTAGTTTTGTGTATTGTTTGCCTAATTCGTGATGTTTATGCTTAGTTATATTGAATTGCATCACCATGTGTGTATTTATATTGTTATTGTTCACGTGAGATAATGTAACGAGTATTTGCCTTGATTAGCGTGTAGACCTTGTACCGAGTAGGGAATGACTGTACACTAGGTTGGGAAATAATGCACACATGATAAATAATAAAATGCATTAAATAATTAATACAAAATGTTGTTTAGACGTTTAATAGTGTGAGTGTACGCGAACGATACACGTCGTGATGCGAAGCCTGGTACTGAACGCCCGAGGGTTTAGTGTATGGGATTGAAGGAGGATAAGGTCAAGTGACAAAGTCAAAAATCTAAGTCACCTTAAATGGACTTTTTGACCTTATCTCAACCATCCAAGTGGACTTGGGATCTACATACACACCAGATGACAAAAAACTATAAAAGTCCAAAAAATATCTCATTTCACCACCTTTTCTCTCTACTCTCTCATTTTGGACGAAAATTTGGGAGATTTTGGTGAATTTCAAGTGAAGATTTGGAGGTCCATACGACGAACAATCGACGATCCAAGGTGAGATTCACGTTCACCTCGTTGTTCTTTACGTTTCAAGTATGAATTTTCTGGTTTTGATTTGGGTTTTGGATAAGTGAGTTAGCTCGCTGGTTTGGGGGTTTTTACTATGATTTTTGAGTTGGATGGGAGAAATTATCATGGTATTAGATGTTGTGGATGGTGGTATTAAAGTTATGGAGTTTTATCGAGGTTTCGCCCAGTTTTATCTTGGTTTTGGTTTGAATTCAGGATGCGTTTTAACGTGGTTTGATTGTACCCTATTGTAGTTTTGGTGAACCATAAGGGATTAGATCGAGTTCGAGACGCGAAGTTGGAGCTGGGGTTTTGAAAAAACCCCAGGGAGCAACCTGTAGGAAGGGCGCCGACCACGGTGCGGATGGGCAGGGCTCACTGCCTATCCAGAACCACCTGCGGCGTCATTTCGCCTGGAATAAAAAACCTTTTTCAAATTTCGCTTTCGATTCGGCCAATTGGGGGCCTATCCCAGGGATCGATACCGAGTATAATATGAATTAATATGATGAATTTGATACTCCAATGTGAATTTGGGAAATTCCAAAGTTTGGGAAATTGATAAATTAACGAATATTAGGTAATTGGATTTGATCGAAGGGTGTTGGGGCACGGATTTGGAGGCGTGGAGATCGCTTTTGTATTAGTAGAGCACGGATTAAGGTGTGTAGTAACCCAATTGAAATTCTCTCGAGTATTTATTTATGTATTTCCTTATTCGTTTTCCATTCAGTTATTTCATTATTCCTTTCTGGTATGGTTTATATTGAAAGTTTGGTTGAGTGCGCTCCCACCAGGTCATTCTGTGTGCATGTCCACTAGACCATAGCACGTGTCACCCAGGGTCTCGGTGAATAGTTCGACCCAAAGATCTTTTCGGTGCACGTGTCGGTGCGCCGTGGGACCACGCCGGCCATCAAGAGGACCCGAAGGCTAGACATGCTGGAGTGTCACTCGTTGGCAGTGCTCACGGGAAAGTCCGGAGTATGGTGCTAGTCCGACTTAGGTTGTTGACATACATTTTGAGCTTGCCTATTATGTATTCATGCGATGAGCACATTTACCTATTTTAATTTTTCGCATGTTTATTTAATAGCTTTATTTAAATTCATGTATTGTAATTTTATAAATGCTTATTGAATTTCCTTGGGATTACACGCTCTGGACTCGCCATCTGTTTTGTTGTGATGGCTTGAGTGCAGACCCCGGTACGAGTCTAGGCAAGGGGAAGCTTAAGGACTACCTACGACAAACTACAGCCTCTCTCTTACATTTGTATATATTTACATTTGCTTTTGGGATACAGTATACATTGTGAGCTACCCATGACTTATATATTGGCTTATTTTGAGGATTTTGGCCATCTTTCTGATTGTGATGTTTATATTTTGGGTTTTCCACATTAGGTTGATGCTCCTAAGACTTGAATTTGTTTTTTTACTGCTTAATCAAGTCTAATAAGTCTTCCGCTATAATTTGATTGTTAAAAATGATCTTAATAGTTGAATTGAATCCAAATGAATAACTTGTAACTTTTCATGATGTAAGTTGGTCAAGTATTGGGTTTTGAATGAAGTTGTATAAGTTAATGGCACGTTGGACACAACTAGGCCTAACGTTGTAGGGCGGTGATCTTGCATTGGCACCCGTGGCAGCCTCGGGATTTGGGGCCTCTACATTTTGGTGTCATAGCCTAGGTTTATAGAACCTAGGGATTTAATAAGAGCATAAAACTTAATGAATAATACCTAAGATGTGGAAACTCGAAGTAATTACCCTAAAACCTTAATTGGGAAGTGATCTTTAAGGCGGGTAGTGATTAGGATTATATAAGCGGTATGTTTGTGTTTGTATATATATTACATACGACTCGCGTATATATATGTAGAGTTGATTCGACGTATGTTCTTCGATGCAAATTTCGATGGACAGGCAGCCTCCGATTCCTACTTAGCCTGAGGTCGGAGATACCAATGACTCGACCAAGGAGACCTTCATGTTACAGTCACTAGCACGAAATATGGACGACAGATTCTCGCAGATTTTGGAAATGATGCAAGCTCAGGCGGCAGCGATGCTAGCTCCTACGACCACACTAGTGGCACCGATTTCATAGGCAGCCGTAACCCCTGCTACACCATATACGCTGGTTCAGGCGGCAGTTTCTGAGACATCAACAAAAAAAGTTGGGCCAGTGGTGGTACCAGCTGAGACCACAGCTATCACATTGGCAATGACAGAGCAACCACTCGTGACATCGACATTAGACAGCATGATGTTAGCTGAGGCCAAGAGGGTGAAGGATCTCATCAGATTTCGTCCTGGTTACTTCTACAAAATAAGAGACCCGGAGATAACCGGGAAATGGTTATTGTCAAATGAGCGGCTGCATAAGCTTCTCTTGGTCGAGGAGAGGGGCCAACCTTATCTGTTGAGTTTTTTTTTTAGAGGTGACACCGCGGTATGGTGGACTATATATGTGGCCACAGATCCAGAGCCGACTACCCGGGCCGAGTTTCGTGATCTGTTCATGGACGAGTATATTTCGATGGAGGTTCGGGTCAAATTGAGGGAGCATTTTATAGCCCTGGTTCAGGGTAACATGTATATGCTGCAATATATGGAGCGATACAAATATCGAATGCAGTACGCCATGGATGTGGCTGGGACAGAGTGGCTTCAGGTCTATTATTTTGTCAGGGGACTAGATGAGAGGATTAAAAGTTTTATTGTATCCAGCGAAGCCTGTACACTGATGGAGATCTATGACAAGGCCCTAGCACACGAGACTTATCTGATACAGAGGGGCAATCGACCTGCATCCACATCTTATTAAAGTCAGTCTTCGTAGAGTTCTCAGTCAGAGCAGAAACCGAAGAGACAGCGAGATCATTAGGGCAAACAAAAATAAGGGCAGAGATCTCGTCGAGATGATTGACGGTCAAATCAGGGCCATCGGGGTGATGGAAATCGATAGGATGATCCAAAGAGTTATGATGATCGCCGAACTGTGTATGCTACTTCTTCTGAACCTACTGAGCAGCCTAGGAAATATAGGAATCAGAGTGGACAAGGACGGATCCAGAGTCATCGTAAAAGTCAGGGGAGTGTCGCTAGACCATCTGGGAGATAGGAGTCTCGTTGATGCCATAGATATGGTCTTGTTGGGCATCTGCAGGCCGACTGTACTAAACTGACACCGCCACATCCATAGTCAAACCAGGTCAGAGATAAGGCTCATGTCGTTGCTCTTGCGGTCGCGCGGTCGGACAGGGAAACAATTAGACTATTTGTCGAGTGTACGTTTTCCATTTATAGCACTCTCATGCATGTCATGCTTGATTCTGGTAGTACTTTGCATTTTATTGATGGACGTATGGTAGGACAGTTAGAGTTATAGGCACAGACTTTAGACACACATCTGGTCCTCAGTACGGCTGCGCTAACCGGATATGCCTGGATTGTATTGTTGAGATAAGGGACATTAGTTACCGGCTGATTTACAAGTTTTAGAGTATCTAGAGTTCGATGCGATGTTGGGCATGGATTGGTTGTCAACATATTGTACATATAGATTGCTTCAGCTTCACCGATCACTAGAGGCTGTTTAGTGACGACTCAGGAGATAGAGGCGTTTGCTGTGACTGTTAAGCTAGAGCCGAGGGCAGTGATTAGGGTTGAGGTTGTCTCAATAGTTTATGAGTTTTAAAATGTATTTACAGATGATTTTCCAGAACTACCACTGACCCGAATGGTTGAGTTCATTATTAAGTTTATACCGGTGACACGGCTTATTTACAGCCGACCTTACAAGATGTCTGCTTCCAAGTAGAAGGAGTTGAGGACCCAGTTAGGAGAGTTGCTACATAAGGCTTTCATTTACTTTAGTATGTCTCATTGGGGAGTTTCAGTCTTTTTTGAAAAGAAGAAGGACAGTAACATGAGGATGTGTGTTGATTACACGAAGTTGAATCAGGTGACGATCAGGAACAGTTACCCGCTTCCCAGGATCGATGACTTATTTGACCAGTTGGCAGGTGCCAAGTTCTTCTTGAAGATTGATTTTCAATCAAGATACCATCAGTTGAGGATTCAAGAAGTTGATGTTGAGAATACCGCTTTCAGCACGAGATACGGCTTGTTCGAGTTCACAGTTACGCCATTTGGACTAACTAATGCACCAGCAATCTTCATGACTTGATACACAAGGTTTCGAGACCATTTTTGGATCAATATGTCATTGTGCTCATAGACAGCATCTTGATACACAACAAGACTCGTAAGGAGCATGAGAGGTTTCTCATAGATGTTTTGACGACACTAAGAGAGCGTAGGATGTATACTGAGTTCAGCAAGTGTGCATTTTGGCTGAGTGAGGTGAAGTTCCTCGAATATGTCATCAGTGATCAGGGAATATTAGCAGATTGTGACAAGATTCGAGCGATTATTGACTGGAGGATGCTTGAGTCTATTTCCGACATTCAGAGTTTCTTGTGTTTTGTAGGATATTACCGGCGGTTCGTGCAAGGTTTTTCATTGATTGCAGCACCAGTGACTAGATTGACCAAGAAAGATGTCAAGTCTGATTGGTCCGAGGAATATGAGGAAGCAATTTTGGAGCTGAAGAGGAAGTTGACTTCTACGCTAGTATTAGCATTGTCAGTGGCAAGTAGAGGCTTCTCAGTTTTTTCCGATGCTTCAAGCATTGGGTTGGGTTGTGTCTTGATGCAGAATGGACACCCAGTGGCTTACTTATCTTGACAGTTGAGACCCCACGAGGGTAATTATCCAATGCATGACTTGGAGCTTGCAGCAATCATGTTTGCACTAAAGACCTGGAGGCATTATCTCTGAGGAGAGAGGTTCATGTTATTCACTGATTATCATAGCTTCAGAAATTTGTTCACTCAGAGGGAGTTGAATAAGCAACAGAGGAGATGGCTCGAGTTACTGAAATATTATGACTTCGCCATAGAGTACCATCCGGGGAAGGCGAATGTAGTAGCTGATGCGTTGAGCTGGAAAGGCATTGAGATTCAGACAGTCTTGCGGCCTATCACACATAAGTACACACTTCTTAAGGCAGCGTCGATAATGTGTTTGATAGAAGCTATTTACGAGCTACAGATTTGTTATCGGATGAGAGTTCCTACAGTGTCTTTGGAGCGGGTTATTAAGTGCTAGAGAGTTGACAGGCTATATGAGCGGTTCAGCAAACTAGCTCAGGATTCGAGTTGCACATATTGGTCTGAGACGTCAGACGGGTGTTTGAGACATAGGGGTAGATTGTGGATACTTGCGGTATCGGAGCTTCGGGACAGCATACTGGAGGACGCACAACAGTCAGGATATATTGTTCATCCTAGTCGGACCAACATGTATCATGAATACCATAGACTATGAGGAGTCATGATACAATTTGGGAAATGATTGATAGGTTGACGAAGTCAGCGCATTTCATTCCGATTTCCATGAGATATTCCTTCGCACAGCTGAGCGTTATCTTTGTGAGAGATATCATTAGACATCACGGTGTACCGATCTCCATTGTTTCTTATAGGGATCTCAGGCTGACATCTAAGCTTTGGGAGAGTAAGCAAGAGCAGGTTGGCACCAAATCACAATTTAGTACGACGTATCATCCTTAGACCGACAGTCAATCAGAGCGATTGATTCAGATATTGGTAGATATGCTCGGGCTTGTATTTTGCAGTTTGGTGGTTTGTGGGAGAATTATCTGCGTATGTGTGAGTTTGCATACAACAACAGCTATCAGGCGAGTATCGCGATGCCACCGTTCGAGGCACTATATGGTAGGCCCTGCAGGTCACTAGCAAGTTGGGCAATACTAAGGATACAGAGGCTATGGGACTTGAGGTTGTAGTGGATCATACTGAGAAGATTAGGTAGATTCTACAAAGGCTTCAAGCAACCCAGGATAGACAGAAGAAGTATGCGAACAGGTTTCATGAGGATCTAAGCTACGAGGAGGGTGACAGTGACGGCCCCAAATTCCGAGTCAAACCGGGCACCGCCACGTCGCCAAACACGTAACCAACATGCCACGCCACCTGCACACCTGTCTTTGACGGCTCGCGAACTTACCATTTAATACTTCAACTTAATAAATTTTGATATTTAAATGATTATTTTAGCAAAATATACTAAGTTATAAGGTTTTATAACTTAATTCATTTGTTTTGATTTATTTAAGTTATTTTAGTAGCGGAAGTCTTAATAACATGCATATAATTAATGTAAACAAGTTATGCAATATTTAACAACCTATGGGGTGGAAACCCAACAAAAAGGATACCATGTATATCAGTTAAGGCGACAAAAATGTATAATAGGCCTCAATATACATGTATCGGGTGAAAGGTCTCTCGAAATGATCCCAAAAATATGTATACGTAAATACAATCACCTACGAGTAAGCTAGTGGAGGCGCTCCAAATCAGAGGTAGTCGCCAATCACCGCCTTCCCCCGGCTCGTCGCAATATCTGCAACTTTCCACCAACAACAATGACAAGTTCCAGGTGAGTAAATCCCAGAGAAATTCAATTAGTATTCACAAAAAATCCAAGAAAATGGCTACAACTCATGCATATAAAGTAAATGAACAGGAATGTAAAGCATGAATATAAGTCGTGAGATAATCAAGAATGTGGAACGCGAGTGTAGTGTATAGCTGTCGAGCCCTGGGACAAAATACTAAACCGAGAAGGCCCTGGATGTGAGGAAATCAACACCCCTTCTTCACGGTCGAAATGAGGAACTCTGTTGGTCGAAAGGTAGACTTCCGCCCAACGCCTCAAAAGAGAGGAAATATGTGACGGAGGTGGGCCTCACGTCAACTCGTTCTCGAGATCATCGACTCAGTGAGAAAAATCTCACACGTAGTCTAAGGTATGACCAACACCGTAGTAACAATCGGATCATCATCAACGAGAGAGCCGGAAAGGGGTCACACCGTCCCTTCGACCATACACAGACACACGCGGGAATAGAGTAAAAAGAATGTTGAACTGGCGAAAAGTAATGTGAAATAAATAATTTACAAGGAAAATAAGTAAATTCTAAACTGACTTTCTCGTGGGTTTAGTTACCTCAAATGAATCGCAAAATGCCTTCGAAATATCCCGCACTCGCCTCGAGATACGTATCCGACACCCGACTATTGTCTCCTAAATTCCTGATGTCTAATTAAAACATTGTTAATATTTTTCCTGATTTTTCTGGGTTTTCCCCTAATTTTTCACCTATTTTTCTTATTTTTCTGTAATTTATTTAATTTAAAACTATTTTTAAATTAAAAATTAATATTATATTATTGTAATATAGGGGTGGGCCCCTGGACCGGGTTTGACCCGCCTAACCGGTCGGGCCCGATCTCGGCCCACCTCGGTCGGGCCGACCCGATCCAGCCCACCGGGTCGAGCCTCTCCCACCGGCCGGCCCTTGAGACAACGTCTAACGTTTAATTTGTTTTTATTTAATTTGTTCGGTCCAATTAGGTTTAACTCGGTTCGGTTCGGCTCGGTTCGGTTCGGTTCGGGCCACGCGTACCGCCGCGTCACTAATTCATAGCAGTTATTTGGCCAATTTGTTTTTATTTAATTTGTGTGTTTTAGTTTCCCCTACCTAGTGTACCCACAGTTCGCTCTTCAGTACCCGTCTTGACACGTTTTTCGATGCGAACACCCGTTACACTATCTCGCTCGATTCAATGATATAAATACACACATGCGATGCTAGATAAATAACTTGATATACGTACTCGCAATAGGCAAACAATTACACAAAAATCACTATTTACCTAGTCGGTGTGCCCTAACCTATCTGTGGCGTCTACGTGGGTCTGAGCTTAGGGTCTTAACCTGTAATTTGTCAGTTAATTGTGATTAATTAGAGTGGGCCGTTACAATCTTCCCAACTAAAAGGAATTTCGTCACGAAACGAAATTCAAATTTAATGAAATCTTTACCTTGGAACAAATGGGGGTATCGCTCTCGCACGGTAGACTCTCTTTCCCAAGTGAGGCTCTCGTTTTTTTGATACTGTCATCGAACGAGTACAAGTGGTATTTCTTTCCTTTTGAGAGTCTGTACCTTGCGATCAACTATCTCAATGGGGTGCTCCTCGTATGTCACATCCGGTCTGACCTCGATCCTTGTCATATCCATCATCGATCTCGGTCCTGATCTGGCTAGTCTTAACATAGAAATGTGAAAAACATCATGCACCCCTGCCAATTGGCTCGGCAATTTCAACTGATAAGCAACCTCCCCAACTCGTCGGACTATCTAAAATGGCCCAATGAATCTCGGTTCAAGTTTTCCCTTAATCTCAAATCTCTTGTGACCCTTCAAGGGAGAAACCTTTAGGTAGACCCAATCATTAACTTCATAACTCAGCCCATCGCAGTACTTGTTCGCGTACTTCTTTTGTCTATCCTTAGCAACCTGTAGCCTTTGACGAATCAGTTTAATTTTCTCTGTGTGATCTACAACAATCTCAGGCTCAACGACAGCTACATCATCGGGCTCTGCCCAGCAAGCTGGTGATCTGCATGGTCTCCCGTATAGCGCCTCAAATTGTGGCATCCCAATACTAGCCTGATAGCTATTGTTGTAGGCAAATTCACAAAGTGGCAAAAACTCCTCCCATGACCCTCCAAACTGTAGCACTCAGGCTCTGAGCATGTCTTCAAGAATTTGAATAAGTCTCTAAGACTGCCCGTCAGTCTGCGGATGAAAAGCCATGTTGAACCGCAATCTAGTACCATATTGCTCCTGCATGGCCTGTCAAAGCTGCGAAGTAAGTCGACTGTCTCTGTCTGACACTGTAGATACTGGCACTCCGTGCAGTCTAATAATTTCTCGTTCGAAAAGCGTGCTCAGCTGTGGGAAGCTATATTTCATGAAGATTGGGATAAAATGCGCTGATTTCGTCAGTCGATCCACGAATACCCAGATGGCATCGTGTTTGCGCAAAGTCGTCGGCAACCCATTGACGAAGTCCATAGTGATGTGTTCTCATTTCCACTGTGGGATAGGTAGTGGCTGCAATAGTCCTCCAGCCTTCCTGTGCTCAGCCTTAACCTGCTGACATACCTCACAACTCCTCACATACTGGCTGACATTTGCCTTCATCCCTGACCACCAAAATAACCGCCGCATATTATGGTACATTTTGGTCCTGCCGGGATGCACTGTGTACCTGGATCCGTGAGCCCCCTGAAGAATACCATCGCGTAAGTCTACCACTGCCGGAATCCACAATCTACTTCGGTGTCTCAAACACTCATCAACGAACTCGCGCCAATCTGGGTAATCTGGACTTTGTGCCATGTCCCTAAACCTCTGATACATCATATTAGCTCTCTGACACTCCAAGATGCGCGGAATAGATATTGTTGGTACTCTAATCTGTCCGCAAATATGTGCCCCTGAGTATCTGGAACCTCTGACAAACTCATAGCTGTTGCCGCCTCGAGTAAACCAAACTAATGAGTTATCTTGCAAACTACTGTCTCGTTGTCTGATCCTCTCCTACTAAGGGCATCTGCTACGACATTCACCTTCCCAGGCTAATACTCGATGGCGAAGTCGTAGTCTTTCAGCAATTCCAACCACCTTCGTTATCTCATATTCAGGTCCTTTGGGTGAAAAGATACTTTAAACTCTTATGATATGTATACAATGTGAACTTCTCGCCATAAAGGTAGTGTCTCCACACCTTCAGTGCAAATACAATCGCTGCAAGCTCAAGGTCGTGCACTGGATAGTTCCTCTCATGGGTCCTTAACTGACGCGATAAATAAGCTATCACTATGTCTCCTTGCATCAGGACGCAACCCAATCCAGTTCCACAAGCATCCATATGAACAATTAATTCTTTGCCCAGCTCGGGCAACACTAATAACGGTGCGGAAGTCAACTTCTTCTTCAACTCTGTGAAGGCCACCTCGTATTCACTGGACCAATGGAAGGTCACATTCTTCTTGGTCAATTTAGTCATCAGCGAAGCAATTTTGGAGAAGTCTTGTACAAAGCGTCGATAATATCATGCCAATCCTAAAAAGCTCATGATATCTGTCACGCACTCTGGTGTAGGCCAGTCGATGATAGCGTGAATCTTACTCGGGTCCACTGAAATACCTCTGTCGCTAATCACGTGTCCCAAGAATCTCACTTCAGAAAGCCAGAACTCGCAATTACTGAACTTGGCGTACAATTTGTGCTCCCTCAAAGTCTTCAACGTTTATCTAAGATGTCTCTTGTGGTCCTCATGGGTCCTGGAGTAAATCAAGATGTCATCGATGAAGACTATCACGAATCGATCTAAAAACGGCCTTAAGACTCGATGCATTAAATCCATAAACACAGTTGGCACATTTGACAACCCAAACGACATGACAGTGAACTCGAATAACCCGTAACGTGTGCTGAACGTCGTCTTAGGTACATCATCTTCTCTGATCCGCACCTGATGATATCCAGATCTCATATCAATCTTAGAGAAGAACTGTGCTCCGGCCAATTAGTCGAATAGGTCATCGATCCTGGGCAATGGATACCTATTTCTGACTGTCACCTGATTTAATTTTCGGTAGTGTATACACATCCTCATACTACCGTCTTTCTTTCTCACAAATAAGATCGGTGCTCCCCAAGGTGACATACTCGGGTGTATGAAACCCTTCTTCGATAGATCCTCTAGCTGGGCTCTCAATTCCTCGTGCTCTGGCTGTGACATACGGTAAGGTCTGCTCGATATGGGTCGCGTGCCTGGCACTAACTCAATTATAAACTCTACATATATGGACGGAGGTAATCCAGGTAGATCTTCAGGAAAAACATATGGGAACTCGCGTTCTACTGGGACATCTTCAAGTCTGGTCACTCGCCCCTCATCGGACTCAACTATCCTTCGAGTATCTCCATTTCCTGAGTGGTAGCTAACCTACCTCTCGTGATCGGAAGTGACGTCGCGACTCCGGTAAAGGTGAAATCAGGAATCTCTGGTATTTGGAAAATGACGATTTTCCTAAAACAGCCTAAATGCGCGTGGTATGCCGCCAACCAATCCATGTCTAAGAGTATATCAAACTCTAGGTACTCTAATACTCGGAGATCTATGGGTAATTGATGACCACCAACCTCGACTGGACAATCTTTATAAATCCGATTAGGATATATCTTATCCAGGCGGTCGTGCCGAGGATAAGGTGGGTGCTAACGCTCTCAAGTGTCAAACCCAACTCTCCTACCATCCGTCCCGAAATAAATGATAACGTACTACCAGAATCTATCAATGTATGCATAAGGCGACCAAAAATAATCAATGTACCATTGACGAGCTGCCAAGACGCATCACGATCTGGTGCGACAACTGCGCGCACCTGCTCCCTCGCCTGCACTGGCTGAGCTGCTAGTCGTGGTGCTGGCTCCCTGGTACATTCACTCTTGTAGTACCCCTTCTGCCTACATCTAAAGCGCGTGACATTCTGCCTATGTTCGGAGCCCTGACCCTGTTGTCTGCTAGCCCTATGGCCCTGTCCCTACCACTGCTGACTCCCGTCTCTGCCTCTCTGGACTTGACTGTCCCGTCTCGATGGCGCTTTGGACTACCATAACTGTTGTGCGTGTCTTGCATAACCGCATGTGCACTGATCGTCTGGCCATCATCATATCTACGCTTATGTCCCTTCTTATCTCTTTGATCGCGATTCCTCTTGCCTTTCCTGTCTGACCTCCCCTGGCCTCTATGGTTGTCGTGACGCATTAGAGCGGGGACGGCGTTGTTCCACATCAAAAATGTCTCGTGGGCCAACGCCCTCTCGTAAACTTCTTGTACAATCCTGGCTCCTGTCGACACAATCGCGCCCCCAATCTCTGGTCGGAGTCCTCAAATAAAATAGTGGACCTGAAGTCACTCGGTCCCAGCTACATCCATCACAAAAGTAAGCAGGTATGTGAATCTCTTAATGTATTGCGACACCGTCCGGTCACCCTGCCTCAGGGTCAAGAACTCCTCCCTCAGTCTCAGCTGAATCTCGATCAGGATATACTGATCATAAAAGAATTTCTTGAACTCTGCCCAAGTACTCGGCTCTCCGTGAGCGGCTGTGTGAGAGGTCCACCATACTGCAGCATCTCTCCTGAGCATAAATCCGAAAATCCTAGCCTGTATGTTGTAGTGAATCCTCAAAAGTTTGTGATGTTTCTCGTGTGAAATGATCCACTTCCCAACTACCTCTAGGGTCACTGCCTCCATAATAGTAGCCTGGCTGAAAACGAACGAACTCCTTAATCAACTTCGCCTCAACAGATAAGGATGTCTCGAATGTGATCTCTTGTGATGGAATCAGTGTCGGTGCCACGTCCGGCGTAGTCAATGGTGTAGTGACTGTTGGCAGTATCTTGGTGGTAGTGGTCGTGAGCGGGGTCACCGGAATAGTCGGGGCGACAACTGTCTGCTCTACAGTAGTGGCGGCGGCAGGGGCCGGTGTGGCTGGTGCCTGCGCTCGAAGTAATCGAAGAATCTCCTCGAGCTGTTGACTATGAAGTGCGACCATGTAGCGCAAGGTCTGATCCGAGTCGGCAGGTGTCGAGCCGCTCATCTGGCCTCCATCATCCGAATAAAGAACTGGGCGTCCATCCATGTCGAATCTACAAATCGCGAACGTGCCGCAAATCAGCGTCGTAATACGTATACATAAGTATTACAATCAATATATACACAAATAAGTCCTAGTACTACCCGCTCACTTTGCTTCCCAACTAAAGTTCTAAGTTAGAATCCTTGGGTTTCCACATCTAATGTTTGTTGTTAAGTGTTATGCGGTCGTATTAAACTTTTCCCCTAGGTTCGCCTGAACCTAGGCTTTGATACCAACTATGACATTGGTATCACAATGTCTTAAGCCATAAGATTTTCAAAACTTTCCCCTAGGTTCGCCTGAACCTAAGCTTTGATACCAATTGTAACGGCCCCAAATTTCGAGTCAAACCAGGCACCACCACGTCCTCAAACATGTCACCGACA
The DNA here is from genome assembly GCA_039657365.1 of Stephania yunnanensis. NCBI lineage: Eukaryota > Viridiplantae > Streptophyta > Magnoliopsida > Ranunculales > Menispermaceae > Stephania > Stephania yunnanensis. Next base: position 19,109,209 of record CM077589.1, on the reverse strand, counting down.
TGCCGCGTCACCTGCACACCTGTCTGTGATGGCCCGCAAACTTACCATCTAATACTCCAACTTAATAAATTTTGATATTTAAATGATTATTTTAGCAAAATATACTAAGTTATGAGGTTTTATAACTTAATTCATTTGTTTTGATTTATTTAAGTTATTTTAGTAGCGGAAGTCTTAATAACATGCATATAATTAATGTAAACAAGTTATGCAATATTTAACAACCTATGGGGTGGAAACCCAGCAAAAAGGATACCATGTAAATCAGTTAAAGCGATAAAAATGTATAATAGGCCTCAATATACATGTATCAGGTGAAAGGTCTCCCGAAATGATCCCAAAAATATGTATACGTAAATACAATCACCTACGAGTAAGCTAGTGGAGGCGCTCCAAATCAGAGGTAGTCGCCAATCACCGCCTTCCCCCGGCTCGTCGCAATATCTGCAACTTTCCACCAACAACAATGACGAGTTCCGGGTGAGTAAATCCCAGAGAAATTCAGTTAGTATTCACAAAAAAATCCAAGAAAATGGCTACAACTCATGCATATAAAGTAAATGAACAGGAATGTAAAGCATGAATATAAGTCGTGAGATAATCAAGAATGTGGAACGCGAGTGTGGTGTATAGCTGTCGAGCCCTGGGACAAAATACTAAATCGAGAAGGCCCTGGATGCGAGGAAATCCACACCCCTTCTTCACGGTCGAAATAAGGAACTCTGTTGGTCGAAAGGTAGACTTCCGTCCAACGCCTCAAAATAGAGGAAATATGTGACGGAGGTGGGCCTCAAGTCAACTCGTTCTCGAGATCATCGACTCGCTGAGAAAAATCTCACACGTAGTCAAAGGTATGACCAACACCGTAGCAACAATCGGATCGTCATCAACGAGAGAGCCGGAAAGGGGTCACGCCGTCCCTTCGACCATACACAGACACACGCGGGAATAGAGTAAAAAGAATGCTGAACTGGCGAAAAGTAATGTGAAATAAATAATTTACAAGGAAAATAAGTAAATTCTAAACTGATTTTCTCGTGGGTTTACTTACCTCAAATGAATCGCAAAACGCCTTCGAAATGTCCCACACTCGCCTCGAGATACGTACCCGACACCCGACTACGGTCTCGTAAATTCCTGATGTCTAATTAAAACATTGTTAATATTTTTTCCTGATTTTTCTGAGTTTTCCCATAATTTTCCACCTATTTTTCTTATTTTTCTGTAATTTATTTAATTTAAAACTGTTTTTAAATTAAAAATTAATATTATATTATTTTAATATAGGGATGGGCCCCCTGGACCGGGTTTGACCCCGTCCAACCGGGTCGGGCCGACCTGGTCCAACCGTGTCGGGCAGAGGGGAGACACCCATGCCATCTCCACCCCCGACCTCGGTTCGGCCACTTTGGCCGAACTCCCTTCTCGGCCACCATGGCCGACGCACCAACAACAACCAAAAGCAACGACTCACCTCGACCGTGACGTCTTCACCTCTTGTTCTCCTTCCCGCCCCTCTTCTCCTCCTCCTCTTCTCTGTTTTTTCTTCTCCCTTTCAGCCTCCCAAACTGTGTGACGGTATGTGTGTGTGGGTGTGAGAGGGTGATGTGTAGGTGAGGGAGAGTGACGTGAGGGAGAGGAGAAAATGATGATGGAGTTTTGTGGAATGTAAATGGGGGTAAGCTAGTTGACTTGGTGTCCTTAACTCTAAAGTGTGACACTGCTGGAACTCTCGCCTGTGTTTGCGGCCGTTTCGACGCCCAAATTTCGCGTCCAAATCGCGATATACGCGTACCGCCGCATCACTAATTCATAGTAGTTATTTGGCCAATTTATTTTTATTTAATTTGTGTGTTTTAGTTTCCCCGACCTAGTGTACCCACAGTTCGCTCTTCAGTACCCGTCTTGACACGTTTTTCGATGCGAACACCCGTTACACTATCTCGCTCGATTCAATGATATAAATACACACATGCGATGTTAGGTAAATAACTTGATATACAACATCGCAAATAGGCAAACAATCACACAAAAATTACTATTAACCTAGTCGGTGTGCCCTGACCTATCTGCAGCGTCCACGTGGGTCTGAGCTTAGGGTCTTAACCTGTAATTTGTCAGTTAATTGTGATTAATTAGAGCAGGTCGTTAGAATGACTTAGTGTACTTGAAGGTTTCGCCCTGGAAGAGTCATCAGAGGTTTGGCATCAAGGGGAAACTAGCACCAAGGTTCATTGGACCGTTCAGGCACGTGTCGGTAAAGCGACGTACAGGTTGGAGGTACCGCCACAGTTAGCTGGGGTTCATTCGATTTTTCACATATTTATGTGAGGTTGGCTAAGTCAGGACCGATACCGATGGTGGACGTCGGACAGTTAGAGGTTCGGCCTGACGGGACCTACGAGGAGAAGCCAGTTGAGATCATGGATCGTAGGATACAGACTCTACGAAACAGGGAGATCTCAAAGGTTTTTGTTCGTTGGCAGTATCAAGGAACCGAGGGACTCACCGGGGAGCTCGAGTCTACTATGCGGGCACGTTACCTTCAGCTATTTGACTGTAAAAGTTTATTTAAGTGTTTTAAGTTTCGGGATGAGATTTCTCCTAGTTGGGAAGAACAGTAACGGCTCAGTTTTACTTACGTCGTTAATATGACGTGTTTTCATATGTGGACGCTAGCTCAGCATCTCATGGACCCCGCCGCTAGGACCGAGCACGCCTAAGATAGGTAAATAGCTATTTTGTATGTTGTTTGCCTAATTTGCAATGTTTACGCTTAATTATGTTGAGTTGCATCGCAATGTGTGTATTTATATTGTTAATGTTCGTGGGAGATAGTGTAACGGTTATTCGCCTTGATTAGCATGTAGACGCGGGTGCTGGGTAGGCGAATGACAGTACACTAGGTTGGGAAATAATGCAGACATGATAAATGAATGAAATGCATTAAATAATTAATATAAAACATCATTTAGACATTTAATGGCATGAATGTACGCGAATGATACATCGCAGTGTGAAACCAGGTATCGAACGCTCGGGAGTTTAGTGTATGGGATTGAAGGAGGATAAGATCAAGTGACAAAGTCACCAATCTAAGTCACTTTAAATGGACTTTTTGACCTTATCTCAACCATCCAAGTGGTCATTGGGATCTACACACACACTAGATGACGAAAAGACTATAAAAGTCCAAAAAATCTCATTTCACCACCTTTTCTCTCTCCTTTCTCAATTTGGACGAAGATTTAGGGGATTTTAGTGAATTTCAAGTAAATATTGGAGTTTCATACGACGAGCAATTGACAATCCAAGGTGAGATTCACATTCTCCTAGTCATTCTTTACGTTTCGAATATGGGTTTTCGGGTTTTGACGTAGATTTTGGGTATGCAAGTTAGCTCGCTGGTTTGGGGGGTTTTGCCTTGATTTTTTAGTGGATAGGAGCAATTATCATGGTATTAGATGTTATGGATGGTGGTGTTAAAGTTGTGGAGTTTTATTGGGGTTTCGCCAAGTTTTGTCGGGGATTTGGTTTAAATTTAGGATGAGTTTTAACGTGGTTTGAACGTACCCTATTGTAGTTTTGGTGAACCATAAGGGATTGGATCGAGTTTGGGTCACGAAGTTGGAGCCAGGGTTTCGAAAAAAAACCCCAATGAGCACCCTGTATGAAGGGCACCGCGAGCGGCGCCAAACCCTGCCCATCCATGCCGTGGTAGTGTCATGACTCTCACGGCACCACCTGTAGCACCATTTCACTTCGAATAAAAAAAAAGGAAAAAACTTTTTCAAATTTGGGTTTCGATTCGGCCAATTAGGGACCTATCTCGAGGATCGATCTCGAGTATAATATGAATTAATATGATGGATTTGATACTTTAATGTGAATTTGGAAAATCCCAAAGTTTGGAAAATTAATAAATTAACAAATATTAGGTAGTTGGATTTGATCGACTAGTGTTGGGGTACGCATTTGGAGGCGTAGAGATTGCTTTTGTATTAGTCGAGAGTGCTTCAAGGTGTGTAGTAGCCCAATTAAAATTCTCTCGAGTATTTATTTATATATTTCTGTATTTGCTTTCCATTCAGTTATTCTCTCGAGTATTTGATCGATCATGTTTATGTAGACAATTTGGTTGAGTGTGTTCCCACCGTGCCATTCTGTCTGTATGTCCACTAGACTATAACGCATGTCACCCGGGGTCTCGGTGAATAGTTCAGCCCGAGGATCTTTTCGATGCACGTGTCGGTGCGCCGTAGGACCACGCCGGCCATCGAGAGGACCCAAAGGCTAGCCATGCTGGAGTGTGACTCGTTGGCAGTGCTTGCGGGAGAGTCCGAAGTATGGTGCTAGTCTGACTTAGGTTGTAGACGCACATTTTTAGCTTACATATTATGTATTCATGCAATGAGCACAATTGTCTGTTTTAATTTTCCACATGTTTATTTAATAGCTTTATTCAAATTCATGTATCTTATTTTTATAAATGCTTATTGAGTTTCTTTGGGATTACTCACTCTGGACTCGCCATCTATTTTGTTGTGATGGCTTGAGTGCAGACCTTCATACGAGTTGAGGCAATGGGAAGCCTGAGGACTACCTGTGATAGACTATAGCCTCTTTCGTACGTTTGTATATATTTATATTTGCTTTAGGGATATGGGATACATTGTAAGCTACCTATGACTTGTATATTGGCTTATTTTGAGGATTTTGGCCATCTTTCTGATTGTGATATTTATATTATGGGTTTTTCACATTAGGTTGATGCTCATAATACTTGAATTTATTTGTTTACTGCTTGATCAAGTCTAATAAGTCTTCCACTATAATTTGATTGTTAAAAATGATCTTAATATGTCAATTGAGTGCAAATGAATAACTTGTAACTTCTCAAGATGTAAGTTGGTCAAGTATTGGGTTTGGAATGAAATTGTGTAGGTTAATGGCATGTGGGACACAATTAGGCCTGACATGGTAGGGCAGTGTGCCCGCGTTGGCACCCGTGGTGGCCTCAGAATTTGGGGCCGCTACATGAGACCCTTACGTTGATGTAAGGTCCAATGGAGTTGTGCACCCAATGGTGTTCTTTAGTGGCACTTTGAAGTACATAGACGTAGTGGAGCCCTACCATCTAGAGAGCATCCTGAGACAACTTGGCCACGTGCAATTTATACCTGACCCTCCGTACTGCCCATTAGAAGCAATATAAGGCCCATCTGCACTTAAATACTCTATCAAGTATAGGTTATAATAAGACAATTAAGAGCGTTAGCTTGACCATTTGTTGGCCATCGAAGTTAGAGGCGAGAAGGCGCAGTTTGAGTTCTTGGCTACACCGAGCTATCTTCCTTGATTTTTGTAAGTGTCACACCCAATCGACAACCCGAGCTTTGAAGATGATGTCGCTATCGCCAGTACTATCACTGAGAATGAGCTATTAAAGGTATGTTTACTTTTTAGGTTGTCTGTTGATGTATGCAACATGAATAATGTTCTGATTGTGTTCATTTGCTTTTTGGTCTTCAACAGCGGAAGAAACGTGAGTTAGATGTCGCGTTATGGTGGATGGACTCACTGGCGGAGTTGAGTACTTTAGAGTCAGTGAAGAAAATGGAGAGTAATTTGATCAATTTCTTGTTAGGGAGGAGTCTTACTGCAACCACCACCACCGTCACTACCACCACCACCGCCACCACTGCCACCATCACAACAGCCCCTATGGCGGTAACCCCTAAGTACTCCCAGCACGATAGCACTTACACACAATCAAAGTCCACCTCGGTTAATGTTCCACCGGTCGATGCTCACCCCACAAAGAAAATGTGCGGTAATGAATATTCTCGAAAAAATTTGAAGAAGCCAAAGCATTAAGTGAATGTGAGAGGTTCTTATGTTGTTGTATTCTTAAACTTGGAAAGTTTGGTAATAGTTGAACTTGTATTGTTATGATGTTATGAATGACTTACTTTAATTGTTGATGCATTGATTGTTTAAGTCATTGCTGTGAATGTTTAAATTAAGCCCCTATGTTGTTGTCATTGTTTAAATTATATGCATGTGTTGTTGTAAAATTGTTGACATTGAATGGGGTGATCAGTTGTGAATTCGGTGTTCAAAACGATTAAATAAGTGGTCAAAAGTAAATATTGGTCCCCACAGGTCCAAAAAATAGTACAGAAGTCGGTCATTTAGGGCCACAATTTGTAAGGTCATCACAGACCTAGGGTACCGAGATCTGCATTGAACATAATATTAAACCTACCAGAGGAGGGTCTCGATCGTATAAATCCGAGAAAGTAAGAAAATGATTAATTATCAATAGAAAATAATGTACCTTAAGTCTCTGTTACATCCTACCGAGTTTAATGTTTAATAGAGAGTTTCGTTTTGTCTCGATTAGTTATCTATGAAACAACACATACGGTCTCGGTCATGGAATTCCAAAAATCTACCTTGAGTCTCGATTGCATCCTACCTAGTTTAATATTTAATAGACAATTTCATTTTGTCTCGGTTGGTTGTCTATGAAACAACACATATGGTCTTTGTCATGGAATTCCAAAAAAGTACCTTAAGTCTTTGTCACATCCTACGGAGTTTAATGTTTAATAGAAAGTTTTGTTTGTCTATGGAACAACACATATGGTCTCAGTTATGGCATTCCGAAATTATAGAATAATTGACGAAATCGTATAGAGTTCTTTAGATTACTCTCGGTTAGTAGTTATAAATAACCTATAAATAGTCTCGGTTGTTGCATGGCGACATTAAAGGAACATTGTCGGACCTGAGCTGCCAAAACTGTGTTATGATACAATTTTACATGGAAAGTGGTACAAAAAATACCCATTCACGAACAATCGTAAATTATCAACAAATAAAACATGTTTAAACAATAATAGCGTCGCAATTTTTTTACTAATGACACATATCCATAGTGTAAAGTAACCCAAAACATTATTTTTAAATATTCTTAGTTAACGCGAAGCTAAGTCTACTACGGAAGGTGTACCTTGTTGAGAAGTTACAACCGGCACAAGTTCTCGAATTATGAATCCCTCACACCAACCTTTAGCGCATTCCTCAGCATACCTTTCCCGTGATGGATATAATGATGAAAGCGGTGCATTCACTTTTAACTTCACCCTTCAAATACAAAGTAGAATAAGAAGTCATTATCATATACTTCAAAGCTAATCTCGTGGCATGTGAAAAATAATGTACAAGATTACTATAACCCAATGGATGTTCCTATCATTTATCATGTCAATGATAAGCCGACTATCGAAAGATGGTGGTGGGAGATTACTTAGAGGAAGAAATGTCAAGCAACTATCATGTGAGAGTTTGACTAGAATGACATTAAAGGCTATTGCTATTAAGTTCCCCATGTCCAGAAGTGTCAACCATTCGTCAAAAAATGCCCTAACACAATCATCTGGACAATGCACGACATTCTTCACCTTCTCGTAGCTCATTCCAAGCACTTCCTGCCAAAGAGTTTCTTACCTCGTTATCTCATCAAACATTCTTCTATGTACTAACCTCTAACAATCAACATTAGGGAATTCGAGCCAGGAGGAAATGCAACGATATCCACAATTACCATCACTCATCATATTAATAGTGCTCTCAAAGTATGGCAACCAATTCGGTTGTATGCAATAGGTGTAACCAACCTTAAATACACCTTGGGTCACCCGACTCGTCCAACATATTTTAGGCCCCACTATTTTTTTTTTTTACTCGAACCTAGCACATACTTAAACCTGCTTGGATTTCTTGTTGTTGAAGTGTCATCTTCATCGAGTTTCATCTTCGATGCTTTTTTATTTCTTTTTTCATCAAACTTCCAATAGTAGAACTGGGTGTCCTTCCCTTTGTCTTTATTTTTGTAGGTGGGACAACCCCCGGTGTTAATGAAGGATGACTAATCTCTCTAAGCTGCTGAATAATCCTGATGAGATCATCTTCGTCAGTGCAAGCATGAAACTTTTTCAACACTCTTTGAATCTCATCGTTCAAATTATATCCAACCTGATCCACAATATTCTCTGATACCATACTCAACTTTCGTCGGTATACATGAATGTCCTCGAGTGGGATGGGTGAACTAATCATATTATGGAAGTTTATCTCGTATGCACAAGAAAGACCATGTGTGGTATATATGTGACAACCACAAAAACTAGAGTCATGTCCAACACTCTCTCCATGTTCCATTTCATCTCTAATCAACTTTAGCACTATTTGAGAGACGTATCAATGCAACCAGTAATACAAACCATCAACATTCATGTTGCACCACATTTAAGTTGAGCTCAAATGAAGTCTTGATATTGTTATGTTGGATCCTAAGAATACCATCTACCACACCCTCTCAAAGTCTCAGATTTGTCTGACTTTTGCAAGATGTAGCTTCAAAGTAGAATGCGCATATTCAACCCTCTGTGCGTGGTTTCCCTAAAATGCATAATTCGATCTGCCCATGCCGGTACAAGTTTTTCCTTGTAGTACTTCACCCATGTTATCCAAGTAATCAATAAGACCCTTCACAGTTCCGAACTTAGATCGTAAGTCATTCATCCTAAGTTAAAATAATGCATCCAACTTAGCATACAACACACCCATCCACCTATCCATGAAACATGCAAAACCTTCGTTATCCCTAAACATCTTCTTAGTCTTGATCAAGACTACTTTGTTGATGTGCCAAGAACAAAGAAGATGAGATGATGTTGGAAATACTTCTTCGGTTGCACTAATAAGGCTTAGCTTTCGATCTGTAACAATCATGTCAGGTTTACGCCACCTGTCTAATATAGACCTTGAGTTCTCAAGTGCCCAAACATAATTGGCATTAGTCTCTAATGATATGAAAGCAAACCCAACTGAGAACGTCGAATGAGTCGAAATGATACCAATTGTCTCCAACAACGACATCCAATACCTATTAGTTTTATACGTGCAATCCATTAGAAGAACCGACGGGAAACATCGTAGTAACTTGATTGAATCAGGATGTTCCCAAAATAAGTCAGTCACGACATTCGTCTCATGATGCTTCCTGTGTCATGACATCCGCTTATTCTTCTCAATATGTGCAATAGTTGTTGCATTTGAGTCCTCCCACCCACATCATCAATTCGATGTTTTTCTCATGCATTGTATATTTTCTGCATAGTCGAAACATTATTTACATCCTTTTGCTTCAACATGTTGAGGATATCTCGTAGATTCACATTCCCTTTAGTCATCTGCACCACAGCCATCTGTTCACCCGAATCAAATCTGGTCATCTAAATTGCTGACGGGGTTGTGATTGGGTCTCCTACATACAACATTAACGTATTACAAAGAATCTGCATTTTCCTTGATATTAATAAGGAAATGGCACCCACATTTCTTAGTACCAATTTGAGTCCTTGTGCTTTCTTCTTCCTCTTCGATTCTTGGTTTAAAGCAAGTTTTGCGGCTTTGGCTTTCCCTAGTCTTTGTGACATTCCCCTAAATGTATCGAACCTCTCACATGCAAGTTTAACCCTTCCCTTTGTGCTTAATCCCTCAAGCATGGCATCATAGTGCTTTGTAATTAACACAAACTTGCCTGCACGACCGATCATTTGAAGCCATGAAATAGTCGCTTCTCTATATGGGAATGGCCTACAAGGAGTGAAAGCATCCTTATAGTCTGGAAAGAACGTGGAAACTGGCATTACCTACAACATAAACATTGAATCATACGGACTCATCACCATGACATTGCAGATTCGCCAAAAAATGCAAAACATACAGTCTCAGTAGTACAAGTTCAAGACTTAAGAAGTTGTGTCGGTACAGCACAACCGACACTGTTTGAAGAGTCTCGGTACCCTATGATCAAGACTCTTAAATTAAGTTCAGCCACCATATACCAAGACTTATTGATAAGTCTCGGTCCTGCATGGACAACGCAATCGTGTACGCGCACAGAATTGTAAAAAATAAAAAAATAGAATAAAAATAAGCAAATACCTTTTCTTGTACTTCCTCCTGCACCGTTGTGTTGTCTTCATCCATTTCACGCTTAAAAACTTCGGAATAGCCGCATTTACCAAACCTTACAATGAAAACCAAATCATTAATATCACTATTTGCCACACAAACACATCTTTTTCGAACCTTAATATGGTTGGAACTGATTGTTACCTCGCCAGATCATGTGAAGGCGAAAGAATCAATAAACGTCCGTTGAGATGAGAGATAACACAAATTTGGTTCAATTGTGGCTTTAGAAAGTGTGGGTTATTTATATGAAAGGGTAATTGTGTCATTTACATCAAGGTACAATTTAGAGGAAAAAATCCAAAAAGGGTGCCTTCAGTAATAGGTAGGGTGCCCATATCGTGCCTCTTATTATTAGTTAGGGTTCCTAAATTAATTTGAATAACATAGTGACTAATGCGGTCGATCTTTGATTGAACCTAAGACTAGTTAGATATTTCTTTCCCATGTCATTATTTATGACCTCTAACATAAATAGTAACTTGATTCAATTGTAGTGATACTTTTGAGAAGACTAGGTAATTGCAAGACTTAGGTTAAATGAAGCAAGCTTGTGAGATTATTGCTTAGAGTAGGTGTTTTTACAAGTTTACTATCGTGGGTTCGTAATTCGTTTTCTTAAAGAAACGAGACTTTATTCATTGTAGCCCAATATGTACAACTAATTGTAATATTTACATAGGCGAGAAACAATGTGTTTCCCATAAATAAAGTCAAAAAAACCCTTACCAATATAATAGGAGAAAAACACGTTGTTTCTAATATGAATAGGACGTCCCCCACTTCAAAACGAGTCATTGATGAAACTCATCCCTTGGTTGTGCCAGAATCTCACCGAATTAATTAGGTTGAACCAGTGATCTTATGGACCAGAAATAAAAATGTGAGATTAAAAATCACAACATAATATTCCCTAACTACATCAATCTCGGCTTCTTAGTCTTCCCTTGCCTTGCAAATCGCCCTTTCGGTTTATAGTCGACTTCAGAGGATTTGAGACCATTAACCATTCAAATTGAACCATGTACAACTACTAAATTCCTTGACCTTCAACAATGCTGAAACTATGGCTCGTTTGATAGCATCCCACGCTGATGTTCAATTTCAATCTCGACCCTCAAAGAGCCTTCGATTCCTTTTTGCCCAAATCCACCATAGAACTTCCTTGGCTCCTGGTTGCCACACTTTTCACCTTTTTCCAGCTATGTTACCATGTGCGGAGCCGGTTCGTAAATCTTAATTAAGAGCATGAAGGCTGTGAGTCGACTAAGAAAGTACATAGTTGAATAGCATATTTTGACTACCGATACTTTGAGAACAAGGTCCTCAGTGTTGGGAGCTACAACTTACTTATTGGATAGGTACAAGCACATTTTACTGGATATATAGATATAAGGCGATAACATGCTCTGGGCCTAGGTTTCATTTGAATTGATTTACATCTTCGCTTTCACTTGTTTGGTTTAGTTATTATTTTGATTTCAGTGTTTTTCCAAAAAAAACCACATATTTAGCCTAAGATTGAATCCAATTTACGTGGATTCGACCCTAAATTAGGGGTGCACACGGATTTGATCCAGTCCAATTAGGATCAATCCACAATCCAATTCAACTATTGCGGATTGAAAAATTACAATCCAATTCGGTCCAAATAATTCATCAATCCAACTCAATCCGATTTGCATAATGCGGACCAGACTGGATCAAGTCCCACGGATTGATATTTTTCTATCAAAAGGTTCATGAAATTAAACTTAAATCAAATGAACCACAAAAATTTGTACCACACATACTTTCATGAATGACGAGTTTATAAAATGCATCCCACAAATCTATACCAAATCTCCTTCAAGCTTTTCATTACAATAACCTTCAAAATGCAAGTTCCTACATAAATAAATATGACATCCACAAAATTGAAACATACACCCTTACAAAAGCACAAAAAATGTGCATCTTGCAGCATACAACCCACAAAAAAGGTCTAAAGCAAATAAAATAGTTAAGAATAAGCATAACTGGTCCTTTTAGTTCTTATGAAAACCTAAATGCAATACACAAGTGAAGTGATAACAAGTAAGAAGACTTTCATCATTGCTAATCTCCGTTTTCTTCAAGTCTTCTCATATCTTAGTCATTTTCTCCACCTGAGTTTTTCAAAAAAAAAAAAAACACACACACACACACACACACAAAAGAAAAGAATATCATGAGTCGTGATCAAGTAGGGTAATTTCATATCAATAAGATATATATTACTAGGATAAAACTACTATGCCTTGTAAAATAAAACATAACCAAAGATAGAGAATTCCCCACATTTGACAAAAATGGAGGATTACCCATTACAACACTTCAACTGTGTTGTTTGATCAACCAAAAAATTAAAAATAAATAAAAATGAAGAGATTACCCAACAAATATCAAAACTAAGACCAATTTTAAATTCTCAACGAAAATCAAAACCCAACAAAATCAATTCAAATTACAAAATTCAAAAAGTGAACAACAATAGTGATAAAAATGAGAGAAGAAATTATACACAAGTATCAATGCATATATGAAAGATTGATTCATAACTACAAAAAATCTCATTTTTTCATGCAATTGCGGTCGTTGATTGCGATTGTTGAATGGATTTAGAGAAAAATCGGAGCATTGGAAAGTGGGCTAAGATGAGAAAGAAAGGTTGTTGGAGCTCTTGAACGAAAAAGAATGAGAACAGTTCACAAACTTTCAAACAAGATGGGGGAGCAGTGTCGCAGACGAGATGGAGGGAGTGTTGCGCGAACGAGATAGGGGAGGGGGACTGTCGACTATTAGGGTTAACTTTGTCAGGGTATTAATTTAGAGTTGATAGTTATGGTTGATGCTATTCAAGATATTGAGTACATATAATCATATATGTATATGTGTTATGTGATAAATGGATTGGATCGGCATAGATCCACAATTTTTTATTGTAGGATCTGTAATCCTGTCCAATCTTTGCGGATTAGTGATTTTTCAATCCAATCCGATCCAAGGGATAAAAAATTGATGATAATTGATTCAAGTTGGATTGGATCCGCGAATCATTGCAATCTGTGTGCACACGTACCCTAAATTACCACTACTACATACAAGCCATAGTAGTTCGGAGCATTCCACGTGCATCATTGAAACATTATGTTAGTTCCTGCGCTGGCAAATTCTCGTGCATTGTCATATGCCATTAATTAACTTCTTTACAATAATATGATAAATGAATTCCCAAAATTTTAAAGAGTTTGTTGCTTGTGAATCATTCGAAAACCCAAAATGTAATCCATCGAGATTCCATAGCGCTATAGCTTTAGCTCAGCGTGGCTGTCCTACAACCCGCACACGAGAATATCTCGTGTTGCACCAATACTCTTGAATGTCTTGCATGGCTTCAAAATAAAAGTGAGCTGTCGTCACAGGTCACCATCGTATGCTCTAACCCTTACGACTAACAGGATCACGATTAATTGAATCTCTTGTGTGGTTTTTTAAGAAATAAAATAAAATAAATAAAACCTCTAGTGTGGCACGTGTTTCCTTGCAATTTGTTCTTTCTTCTTACGTTTCTTCTTCTCTTTGTTTTAGTTTAATCTAATCAGCGTCCTTGTCCTTATTGGTAAGAGTTTTTCAAATACAAAAAATCTGTTTGGACTCAAAGAGTCCAGACTCAAATAGTTTTTACTAGTAATTTATGATTCCTACTTAAATAAAAAGACTCAATTACCCTTACCCCACCATCAATACAACGACCGCCACTTCTCGTCCACCACCACTTCGTCCACCACCACTTCTCCTCCACTACTTCATAGCCGCCGCCGACCGCCAGATCTGGCCATCCTCTGGGAGAGGAAATCGCGAGATATAGGGCAATGTATTCTCAGAAAAATACTAGTATGGAACCGGAAAGGGCTGATTTTGGTTCCGAAAGTGGGGGTGTTTATTTAGATAAAGATAGGATTTTGAAGGTGTCTTGGAGTGGGAAGTAGATAGGAGTACAGTGTTGAGAGGTTGAAGAAGATATTTGTGGCTTTCGGCGAAGTCGAAGACGTTGTCGTTCAATCCAAGAAGAAGAAGAAGAGAACCATTAATGCTCTTATTGTTATGGCGTCGAAAGACGGCACTGTGAGTGATACAAGTTTAAATTTTTATTCTTTACATCAGATTGATTGATTGAATGAATGAATTACTTCAAATTGTTGTTTGTTTAGTGTTAATTTGATTGATTTTTTATTCTTTCAGGTTGCAGCCACGGGGAGTGTATGCGGAGACATATTGAATCCTCTCATTATTTTGCCTAAGAGAGCGCGCACGGATGAAGTTCCTAAAGTGGGGGTGCGAACGCCAAAACGCCAGCAGCAACATGGACAATGGCTCGTGGACGACGCGGAGGTCGCGGACGAGGTGGCGCGGCTGTGGCGAAGACGACGAGCAACGGCGCGGTCCACCAGGACGCGTGACGACGACTCGTCGGTGGCCGGTGGTCAAGGCAGCGGCAGTGGTCACAACAGCTAAGGTGGTAAGGGGTGGATTGATGAAGAAGGGTAGTTAAGTCTTTCTGCTAGTTTGAATCTGGACTCATTGAGTCCACCTAGCATTACCCTTTCAAATAATAAGGTTACATTAGTTTTTTATTCATCGAATAATGATGGTTTTTTTAAAATTACAAAAGTAAGGTATGTCTCCTTTTCAAAAGGAATCATTGATGATGATGTGGATGGATACGTTGTGTCTTTGATGAGGTGGAACGATGTGGATGCAAACGACATATGCATATCGAGATGGACACGTCGCGTACATATCTCGAGATGGACAACCCGAGTCGCACACGTATCTCGAGGTAGAGAAGTCATGTAAACGTCACGCTCGTTTGTCGAGGTGGCCGACCCATACAACCTCGTGCAACTCATGCAAACGTCACACATGTATCGCAAGGTATGCAACTTATGCAACTTCGTGCAATCCATGCAAACGTCGCGCACGTATCTCGATGTGGACAACTCATACAACCTCGTCCAATCAATGCAAACCATGCAAAGGTCATGCACGTGTTTTGAGGTGGGGAACCCATGTAATCTCATGCAATCGAAGTAAATCATGCAAACGTCATGCACGTGTCTTGAGGTGGACAATCCATGCAAACGACACGCACTTATCTCGAGGTGGACAATCTATGCAAACGTCACTCACATATCTCAATGAGGCAACCCATGCAACACATGCTAACGTCACACACGTATCTCGAGGTGGGCAACCCGTGCAACCCATACTAACTGTGCAACCTATTCTTTAAAGTTTTGTCTTATTTCTATCTCGTGATCATAAGAAAAGATATGTAGATGAAAAAAAATTTAGGCCAAAATCACATTATTTCTGTCTAGAATTTAAAACTAAAGCAATAAAGAAGTGTTCATAAAACATAACACGAATGGTGCATTCTTCGAATGTGTCATTCATGTTTTGCAACAGGCCACGTGGACTATGAGAAAATTTGAAATTAACATGAATGGCGCATTCAGAGAATGTGCCATTCATGTTTTCTGAAAGCTCCACGTGGTCGCCATGTGGACAACACGTGGTCGCCAAGTGGACAACACGTGGAGAGTTCTATAACACGAATGACGCATTCTCCGAATGCGTCATTCATGTTAAGGAGGACAGTCCTAGAAACATAATATCGCATTTTAAGAATGCGCTATTATGTGTATCTGCAACTAGACAGTCCACGTGGACTGTTGATTGGAATAACATGAATGACGCATTTTCAAAATGCGTCATTCATGTGACCACGTGGTGATAAAATTGTTCTCCCATTGATGACGCATTTTCAAAATACGATTTACTTTAGTTAATGAATAAAAAGAAAGTCCAACTTATTTTACTTATTTAAATCACTTTTCACTGTACGTTTGTAATTTCTTCTCATTGGTAGGTGGGCTTAACTTATTTTACTCATTTAAATCACTTTTTCAATGTACTTTTGTAATAAACATCGTACAATAACTCACACTTCTTGTCTGGCGTTCACTGTGCCTCAAGATACATCTTAATCTTCATCTTCATCCAACGAACCAATTTAGGTATGTACTAATGTCTGTCACAAGTATGTTGACCACTCGTCCCATTTTGTGATTGGAGACCTGCGGACGTCAGCACTTACGACACTGTAAATGATCGGCCACCGCGTTGTCTCCGCATTCCTGAGTAAACAAAACAAAATCAGTTAAAGGTTTTGATTTCATCATCTCTGTGAATTAAGGCCTTCTAGGATAGTGTTGAATGACATTCAATCATTAATAAACGACGAACCCGAGACCTTTTCGATGCTCTAAGAGGCGTTTTTATATATTGGTGGCCTGCGAATAGGATTTTTCGTTTTGATTAGATTGGTTGATCAGACAAGGCTGTGCTTTCTGCTTTGTGGTTCTAGGGTTTCTTTGTTGTGTTGTAAAATCAAATTTTTTCAGGATTCGAAAAGTGCTCATTGTTGGACTCAGATTCTAGGGTTTTTGGTCTAAAATCTCTAAGACTTTGTGTAATTCTAGGGTTTTCTGTACATAAAAGTCTCTGCAATTCAATTCATTGCTGTGATTTGTACCATTAAGGATGACTATCCAAAGCAGTGTGACGACGGTGAAGGGAAAAAGATCAAGGAAGAACAAGCAGATTGTAGACGAGAAATCGCCTTTGTTGCCCAGAAAAGGTGAAGATGTTGGGTTTGATGAGTTTAATGGTGCGTCTTTTACTGGAGCTGTGTTTAATCTGTCGACGACGATCGTTGGCGCGGGGATCATGGCTTTGCCGGCGACGATGAAGGTTCTGGGTTTGGTCCCTGGGATTTTTATGATAGTTGTGATGGCAATCTTGACGGAAGCCTCTATTGAGATGCTTCTGAGGTTCAGTCGAGCTGGGAAAACAGTTTCTTATGGTGGAGTGATGGGAGATGCTTTTGGAAGGATTGGGAGGATGTTATTGCAGATGTGTGTTATCATCAACAACGTTGGTGTACTCATCGTTTACATGATTATAATTGGTATTGATTCAATCCTGAATTCCTTGTTGTTTGAATTCTTTCACTTAATTACAGAATTTTCTTTTGATAAGACTCTTGATTAAAGAATTAACTCTGTATATCTTGTTCTGTTTTGCGGTATGCAGTTGCGATTCAACTTCGATCCTAGCTATTTGTATATATTTTCCCTTCTTTCACTTGATCATATCTTGCTTGCTTTATTTGGATGTTTTTCCTTTTTCCCTTGTCCTTCGATAAAATTGTGACCCTTACACATCTGTATTGTTTTTGTTTTTCCACTTCGTTATATCGTCAACTCTGCATAAATCTTGCTGTATATCATTGGTGTTTTTTTTTTCCCTCTCTGCCTTGATCGTAGAGTCACCATCTAATACTTCTTATTTGTTACATTTGTGAAGGTGATGTGCTTTCTGGAACATCGTCCAGCGGAGTTCATCATGCTGGGGTCTTAGAGGGATGGTTTGGCGTGCATTGGTGGAATAGCCGATTCTTTGTGGTGCTTGTGACAACCCTTGCTATATTTGCTCCACTGGCATCATTTAAACGTGTTGGTAGGTCCAGAAATTATTTTCCTAAGCCTGTAGAAGTCAAATTTGCACTAAATCGAGCACAATGGAAGAGTTTGATCCATGTATCCGACCCCAACTTATTTGGTACTGAGGCTATGTTGTTGTTGTTGTAGAAGTCAAATCGGAAGAGTTTCCTTGCAATGAAATATGGATAATCTTTTTTCCCATGATAGTGACTTTTTTGTCATAAAGTTTAGTTGACAACTGGTACTCGCTTTTCATGAACTTATAATTTTCTTTTAATTAAATTTTTTGGCTTTCTAGTTCTGCGGTAGTGTGGATGTGTTTTCTTGTCATCATCCATGTTTTAGCTATGCTTTCAGGCTGCCAACTTGATCAGCTATTTAGCTGAAGAATCGCCTTTCTTTTGTTATTTTCCATTCTTGATCATAACATATTTATCCAATTATTTAATGTTAGTCTAATGCAAAAACTTATTTTCCTTTTTCTCTCTCGTTGCAGACTCCTTGAGATACACTTCTGCTTTGTCAGTTGCGCTGGCAGTTGTATTTGTTGTTATTACTGCAGGCATCACAATTATGAAGCTGATAAATGGAAGCATTGCATTGCCTAGATTTTTTCCTCACACTACAGATATATCATCAGTTTTGAATCTTTTCACAGCTGTTCCTGTTCTTGTCACAGCGTACATTTGCCACTATAATGGTAAGTTAAATGAAACGTTAGAGGCCTCTTAGTTTCTAACTTTTTTTTTTTTTTTTTTTTTTTTTCAGTCTATGAATTAGCAATTAGGCATTTCAATCCGATGTTTCTTTCTCTTTTTCCAAAAATCTTAAGATAAAAAAGAGGAAATCCTCTTAAATTAAAAGCAAGAATTTCTGACCTAAAAAAAGCAAGAATTTCTTGCTCTTTTCAAATAAGTGATAAACCTCTCAAGCAGGTGGAGGTTGGAGTCGGTGAAAACAGGCGTAAAACTTCCATAAATACCAAAGCTACCTCTAATATGTGCCCTCGCTCACGCAATCTCGCTTTGTCTTCTTTTCCGAGACCTCTCTCAAGAACTAGAAGGTGCTTCTTGGTGCCATATTATCTTCTTCTTCACAATCGAGGCTTTGTCAATTTTTCTCTCTATTCTACCATCCAACCTTATTAAAAAAGCAATTGAACTTAATTGCTTAAAAATGGCCCATGCCCATTTTCAGACTTGAAGGCTTGCATCTCTGCTTCCACCTCTTCTTATGTTCAATTTAGGTGCCGATTGATTTAGAAATATTAGGTGTTCGACTGGTGTTGTTTATTTTGTTCTCTTGCTCAGTTTGGCTAAACAATCTACCACTGGTGGTTAATTATACTGCTTTCTTGTCATTGTGTGCAATCCTTGGGCATTGCTCAGTTTCTTTCGACAAGATGCTCAACCTGTAAGAAGTAATAGGTGCATGTATTCGTGGTTATGCAATTTGAATTGGATTCTCTTAAAATCCAAACCTAGAGATTACGATCTTATTTCACCAAATGATTGAGAATAAGAGATGTCAATATTGACTTTGTGGAACAAATTACCTATTATTTGAACCAAATACTGGAATAAATATATTACATAATGAAGTTGATGAGATGTGCAGACATCATCACATAATTAAGGAGATACTAGCCTTGCTGGGGAGTGACACGAAATCCCTTTTCTATGAGTGAGAAATAAGAAAAGTTATCAAATTTGATTACGAAACGCTCAACTTTCAAATAAGTCACTTGAATTATTGAGGCCTAATGACCAAATATATGCTAAGCTTTGCTAGTATCATTTATATCCTAACCTTATAAAATCATCAATTATATTTTAACCTTTCAGTTTCAGTTTCAATCTTATCCTCAAACATTTTTAGTGTGTTGCTTTCCAAAGAGCCAAAATATGACTCACTTATCTCACTACCTCTCTCCCACATTAGTTAACAACATTAGGATGAGCTATTTTTCTTCATTGTGGGTATGCCACCTTGAAAGGGCCTAGTGTTGTAAAGGAGATTTGCATCAGCCTCGTACTTGGATTGTTGGCTTGTGGGATGTGGACCATTGAAATGAGCAGATAAAGGTCGGGGCCTTCTATGACTTGCTGGAGATGGGTGAAATCAGTGTTTTTTCTGAGGAGTAATTTCATTTATATCCCATTTCCACCGTTTTTTCCTTCTTCTTTTTTTCTAAAAGCAAATATGCAAATTGCATTACAGTTGCCTGGTATTGGTGACCTGACAAAAAATTCTTGACTTTGGAACTTTGAGAAAAAAAATGTATTTCGTGCGTCTCCGCACACATCTATCGAGTTCTCACACTCGTCATTGAATTATTGGTGTACAGTATCAACTATTTGTTCTTTGAGTCTGATATTTTTTTTTTAAATGTATACACTTTGCATTTGAATTTGGTGTGTACCAATAAACAATCAAGAGCTATAAAACCTCAAATTGAAAAGTATACAATGCATGTGAGCTGTAAGATGACAATAAATGCATCAATTTTACCTCAACTTGGACAAGTGAAAGCCCAAATGATTGCTATGAAAGAGGAGCAATGATTGTGGAGCGCTATAAAATGAGAAGAAACTTCATGAAAGAAAATGCCATACCTTGAATGAAGAAGAAGAGCTCCAAGGATCCCTAATGTCGCTTACCCTAACATGAGAGAGAGGTAGCGATACAAGCAGTGTTATCAAAGGCAAAAGGCGCATTTGAGGCGATGACCACCTAAAAGGCCTGAGGCGCAAGGCGCGCGCCTGAGTGAAGCCCAATATATACATATTTCTACATATATACATACATATACAAACCTATATGGATGTAACATGTACGTATGTATGTATGAAAATTATTTATGCGTTACATGTGACATTGTTTGACCTTGTATAGGTTACAATCTAGAACGGAACAACTAAAAATGAAATGTATTAGCCGCGAGAAAACATAAAATTTTTTTAAAATTTTTAATGGAGAGGCACACGTCTCTATGAGCATTAAAGCAGTGCAAAGGCGTGGAGTGGCGTGTCTGGGCTCATTTGAGGCGCATAGTGGGCACCTTGACTCATGGTGCACCTGAGGTGCACAAAGGCGCATGCCTCAATAACACTGGATACAAGTGATTCATTTGTTGGCTCTTTGAAAAGTGACATACCTTGAGAAATATGTACGAGGATAAGATTGAAACCAAAATTGAAACGCTATGAAATAATCGATAATTTTATATTTTTATAAGGTCAGGATATAATTGATACAACTAGCAAAGGTTAGGATGTATTTGATCATTAGGCCAATTATTAAATACCAAACACTCCATAAAATATTAGATCTTATCCAATAAGCTCTTTTGTTAAAAGACTTAACTAACAAGTGCTAAAAGTTTAAGCGGTAGAGTTAGAAAACACCACCTAAATCATTTCATCTACTTGAAAATTATGGTATGTTATGTATACTAATATTGAGGCACATTGCATGTGATAGGATGAAACAAAAAGTAAATTTTTCTATGGAACAACCAAGAATTTGTAAAGAAAGTAAAATGAAAGAACATTTATTGAAAGAAAGAAAGAAAAAAAATGATAAGTGGAAGGTCAAAATCATAATTGAGGTTTTATTAAGGTTGTTGATCATTAGAGATACTCATAGCCGACCCCAAAGTTGGCATGTTATTGTTGTTTTTGTTGCCCAAAGTGTAGCGACCCTTAGACGCGACTAATTGTGGGTGTGAATTTTAAGCGATAAAGAAATAATACTCATACAACGAGCATAGCGGAGATGAGGGTTCTTAGGTATATATATACCGTAAAACATGTAAAGATAGAATATGTATAGAGATTCAAAGAAAAGTTGGAGTAATACCAATAGGGGTGAAAATTAGAGAATGGAAGTTGAGGTGTTTCGACACAAACCTAAAGAAGGCCTACAAATGTTCTTATTAGAAAATTCAATATGAAAGAAACTAAAGGAATTTGACATTAGTTTAGACCTAGGATAACTTGGGATTCATTAATTATAAAGGATTTAAAAAATTATCGGCACATACCATCTTTAACTTGCATATATACACACACATATATATATATATAAATACTAGTTTTGTAACGTGCTACGCACGAATGAGCCTGCCTGCTACGATCGCGAAACTACGCTCGCGAGACTTTAGTTCTAAGAACTTGTTTTTTGTATTTGAAAATTGCATATTTAACCAAAAAAAAATGCATTTATGAATTATATAATATTGTCTCCATAGTAATTTGATTTTGAAATATTTTTATATAAATAATTTATAAACACAATACATTAATAATTGTAAAATATTGATATTCTAACTATCTATTATAAAAAATAAAATAAAAACGGAAACAAAACCCTATCTCATTTTTGTAGATATCATCTTCCTGTGCTCGTGGGAGTTCATCTTCAATATATCATCAACATAGAATGGGAAGAAACCCTGACGCCTGAAGCAATGAAGAGATACAATAATAAATTGACGAGTGCTTAGATTAGTCTTTTAGGGGTACGACTGTTTTCCATTATTCACTGGAAAAGAAAGTTAAAATTTTAAATTGCAAGAATAATGAATAAGTAATACTGGAATGATGGTAGTGATGAAATAAATTAAAATAATATTGAAATAAGCTTTTTTTTTTAAAAAAAAAGTATTTTCTTTTTAAGAAAAATGAAATTGAATTATTCCTCAAATAACTAACAACAATATTGTGGGTAAAATAAAACAGTAAGAATAACATAAATCGCCTCTCGTCTCTCTTTACATAAAGCCAAGACCTCAACAACAAATTGCTCATTAATATACACATGTATAATCTTCTTTTTCTGCCACATTGAAAAGTCCTTCCGCAACTCCCTAGCAATATTTCATCCATCCTTGCATGTTGTGTATGTGATACGTGCTCATACAAACAAACATATAATCATATTTGCAGCAATAGGTGTGCCTCATTAGATCCAAATATAGTCTACAAGGAGAGTAGCTTCTACAGTCCAAGATTACTTGTTATAGATCAAAACTGTGACAATTGAAATGGAAGAACGGTCCGTTCCTTCACTCTTACACTCCATTTAAAGCATTGAGGATCACAAATCTCTACTTACCCAAATATTACAAGTGAGCAAGTTGTTTCATGAATCAATCTAGTTGTTCTCTACGAATGGTGCTAACCAGTAAACAATGCTCCCACCATTGCATGATCAAAAAACATGGCAGATAGACTGGCTTTGATGGTTCTAAATTGAAGCATGACTCAAGGTTCAACTGTATTTAACAAGGCCAAGACCCACCTTTCAATTATTCATTCTTTATATGCAAACTTATCATTGGTCGGCTTAGTAAGCACGTCATTGAATTGTGTCGTAAAATGATATTACCTGCAGCTGCGAGAATCCGATATTGTTCATAATTAACAAGGACAACACTCAATCCATAAAAGGAGTCGGGTAAAATCATGATGGCAAGACACTCAAAGGGATTTTTTAATAGAACTGCACCCTTGAAAACATGCGTACCTCTGAAACAAACCTAAAGGATCGTAGTTAGCATTACCATACCCAATGCTAAGAGAAATATTAATCACATGAAATGAAATTCTTACAGTTAAAATTACATCTTTGAGAATACGAGTGAACATATTATTTTTCGACAATTACTTTCCAATTGAAATAAGCTGAATTTCATATTATCATTCCAGCGCAAAGAAAATTTGTGATACAATCCTCACTTGATGAATGCTTTCTATCTTCAGTCTCTACTCAGCCAATGCAACCCCATCATTACCAAAAACTTCTACTACCTAGTATCTTGATAATAATCATATAAAAACATTGATACAAAAATGGAAAAGAGAAGATTAGGAAAGGAAAAACAGTTAGAACCTAATGAAGCCAGCCACCAAAACTTATCATTTAATACACCATATGGTCATCAGCTGATCTACTCATTAGTATCATTGCAAGGAAAAATATAAGAAAGAAAAAAGAACAATGGGAATGAATAAACAAATCCAGAAAATGTAAGATGGATGATTTCAATCAGGCTTTATCAAATCAAATATTAGAAGCTTCAAAGTAAAGAACTTCAATCTAGAGAATAATCTACAATGTCATTTATTTACTATACAACTTCAACCTAAGCAAAACTATCCCATCCTACCCAACCTGAAGGTTGCTTTTTGCCTATTATATCATAAACTCATCAAAATGACTAGCAAATTTTGTCTGTTCACTTACATCACTGGAGAGTGGAAATAAAATAAAAAAAACTTGCCACTTGCCACAATATGAGTAAAATTTTACTGAAGCATTATGCTTCAAAACACGAAGTTCCCTACCACCAAAAAAACACCTATGACAAACGTACCATTCCAATAGAAGATAAATAAGATATCCAAAGCAGCTCAAAAGACATGAACTAATTCTTCCAGTAACTTAATTTCCAGCTAAAATTACTCAAGAAAGTGTTGTTAGGTGTTCAAACAATGCAATATTAATGCAACTAATTTTCATGTAAGCTCACTACCAAGTGTAGCTTAGATTATTTGGTAATGCTGCTAGATGGTAGCCTCTATCATGAATATTATACATTTAATCCCCTCAATGGAAATATCTAGGTAATTAATACGTTTCAGTCACACTCTCAAGTAGTATAATTGTAATCCTACAAGCTGGAAATCAGAAATTCAATCAAGAACCTATAAATAATGTGATAATCATAGCAAACACACTATAACAAACCTTCAACTGGACAACTACAACACACAACACATTTTCTTTCTTTTTCTACTTTCTTTTATTTTGATGAAATCACACACCTACTTTCTGATTACACAAGTATATATATATATATATTAGGCTCAAACGATCACCCAAGTATAAGTTTTTGATCCTCCGAAACTAGGCATGCCTCCTGAACAATGGTGAGTTTAGACGAAAGCCTATAGAAGGTGTGGATCACTTATCATCAATAAACTTCTTGAGTACTTTCATAATGAGCAATATTGACATCTCAATGGATCAATCAATGTAGTAAAGTAATACGGTCATCCAAATCCAAGATTCTCAGCTTCAAAACAATTCGAACAAACATAATGAAGTCTTGGTGCTTGGCCTTTTATATTAACATTCATCAAGCCCCCCTATATCAAATTCTAAATTATAAGATAAAAAAGGCCATGACAACCAAGATAAAGCGAGATTTATCTTGCATATATGATAATTGGAATTTAACATCTCGAATGAACCTTGATATCAAATTATTATTGCGACACAAAAAACTAACAATAAGGTTATGAAAAATCAATTTTCAAGCAAAGAAAGGTAAAAAGATGAAACAATTAAAGAAGAGAACGAAACACAAACCCTAATTTTTTCTTTTGAATTAGGGCTTCGAGCTAAGTGAACAAAGTTTAAATACCCATCTTTGAGCATATTAAATTACATGAACCAAGCCCAACATGAGCACCTCATACAAGTAGACTGCAACACAAACATGCATAACACAAGAAAAGCTTTGAGGGAATTGAGTTTAAGTTTGGAATTCTAAAGCTAAGAAAGATGACAGTCAATAATTAATGCCAAAAAGTCATGAGAAGTGCACAAAAAATCATAAATTAGTGATAGGATGAATCAAAACCGTAAATACCCAACCCCGAAATTATAAACCTCATTACCACAAAAAAATAAAATAAATCGGGTTGATTATACAAATTCTCAGTTCGTGGGAACCTCACTGTTATAAAAGTTGATTGAAAATAGAGGGTATATTAAGAGAATGGATCGATGCTTACCAATTGGTGGAGTTGGTGGCTCTTTGAAGAAGTTCAGCACTAGGCAAGGAGACGAGAAGCTGCGTGAAAGAGAGAAATCGAGACACACAACAAAGGGAGAGAATGGCGAGCGACCATAGGAGAGATCTGCAGAGACGAGGAGAGGGATAAGAATTGAGTTCGTGGAGACAATGCCGAGAGAGGGAAAAATCAAAATTGGAGATGACAATTCGAGATAGAAAACCTAATTAGCAAGAGAGGCAAGAGATTAACGAGAGAGATAAACATAAAAGAACAGTGATATATTAAGGGCAAAATAGAAATTTCAAGTCACAGTTGAAAAAAGTGATTGTTCTTGCTTATTCAGTATACTAGTTTCTGGAGCGTGCTACACGCTTGAACCTGCTCACTATGCTCTCGGAAATTTAACTAATTTAATAATCTATTTTTATATTCCAAAAAGTTTGATACATTTTCACTCTGACTTTTTTGACAACCAATTATAACTATTTGGATTTAATGGCGGAAAGACCCTTGATTAAGGATAGAATAGTAAATTTAAGTGAAGGTTGAAAGATTTAATCAAGGGTAAAATAGTAAATTCAAGTAATAGTTGAAAGATTGATTATGCCCTTAATTAAGTGTAGGATAGTAAATTTAAGTGAAGTTGAAAGACAATCATGGGTAAAATAGTAAATTCAATTAACGGTTGAACGATTGATGATGCCCTTAATTAAGGATAGAATAGTAAACTTAAGTGATGGTTGAAAGACTTAATTAAGGGTAGAATAATAATTTCAAATTTTCAAGTGACGGTTGAAAGATTGATTATTCATGCTTATTAAGTATAGTAGATATATATACTCCCTCCATCCATAAATAAAGATCATTTTGGCCCAAATTCAGTTTCCAAATATATAAGTCGTTTAGCTATTTTATCACCCTAAATACCTATTTTACCCCTAAATACCCATTAAATATTTAATGCCCAATTAAACCGGCCTAACAATTCCCCAAAACAAAAATCAGCCAAAACATAAGTGGGATTCACCATTTTCCAAGAAGAATGTGAAAAGTTTTTCTCTTCCCTTTATAATACTTGAATATGAATGATTTTTGCTGCAATTGTTTGGAATCATGGAAGATTTGGGGGAGCAGAAAGTGAAACTGGATGAAGAAATCGAAGCTTTAGCAGAAAATGAGTCTGATCTCGTGGTTAATTTAGCAATCGAAAAAGTGCCATTAGATTTTGACTTGAATGAGCCCGCCGACTGTGGATTCGACTTGAACAAGTATCCTGAAGGAGGAGAAATGTTTGAAGATAATGTTGAAGATCCTCCTTAGATTCCTTCAAATTTTGGGTTTTTTTAGGACAGCTAATTAAAACGTTGGGTTAATTAATAAGAGAATGGGTAATAAATTGTAATTAAAGCAGTTTCTTATTTGTGTGGAAGGGTAAAAGTGGAAATTAATTCCTATATTTATATCACCTTAATTTGTGTGTCCAAGGCTAAAACGATCTGTATTTGTGGAAGGAGGGAGTATATATTAAGAAGAAACCAACTTACCAACTTATCACGCCTAAAACTTGCCCCGAGGAGACACGAACCCTCAACCTCTTGCCTAAGTAACCACATACCAAACTGTTGAGCTACCCCTTAGGTTGGTTTTCTCATTGTAATAGAGTATATGTCCTTTGATGATGATTTCTTGATTAGCAAATGTTGACTCATTTTTCTTTGCTGGAGTCCTTGCTTTTGCTATAGCACAAGATTCCATCTGTTTGGTACTTGCAGCAAGACACTGCATCAACCTCCATCCCAAAACATGGCAGGTGAATATTGAATCAACAAAGAGGAATTTCACTGAATGATTAGTATCTTGTTACTTGTCCATACATTTGTTTTAGAAGTGATGACAACAAAGCATTGCCTCTTCTGAGACATCTAACAGTTGTAGTCATTCCATTTATTCATTTGTATTTTTTTGATGCTGGAAAATATGAAAGATGATGGTTGCCTTATTTGAGAGTTTCCTGAAACATTTTGCAGTGCACACTATAGACAATGAACTTGTAGATTCTTCACAAATACATTCAATTGTACGAGCCTCACTTGGACTCTGCTCAACTGTGTATATTGCCACTAGCTTATTTGGATTTCTCCTGTTTGGCGAGTCAACTCTAGATGATGTTCTCGCCAATTTTGACATCAACCTTGGAATTCCATACAGTTCATTGCTTAATGATGCAGTTCGTGTTAGCTATGCTGTTCATTTAATGCTCGTTTTCCCTATAATCTTCTTTGCACTGCGTTTGAATTTGGATGGCCTCCTCTTTCCATCTGCTGGTCCGTTAACATTGAGCAATCGGAGGTTTGCATTGATTAGTGCGGGTCTAATTCTCATTGTCTTCCTGGGTGCAAATTTCATACCAAGCATCTGGGATGCTTTCCAGTTTACCGGAGCAACTGCTGCTGTGTGCATTGGGTTCATTTTCCCTGCTTCTATAACCCTCAGGTGAGTTCTTTTTACTTTATTGACAGTTTGAACTGCAACTTCTTAAATTCGTGCTTTATGATTTTCTACACTAAAAATCATGTAAACAGTTGCTCCCATAATTTCACAGAGTAACCTTAAATTAGAGAAACTTTTAGAGCTGCCATACATGTAAAAAAGTGGAGTTTATGTGCCAGGTTATATTTTTTTCCAGGGGATATATTATCCATCTGGATCAAATGAGAGAGTTCTCATTAACATCTTGTTTTCCTGGTGTACTTACTTTGGTTGTTACAGGACTTATTTGAATGTTTGAGTGACGAAACTATAATTAGTAAAATTTGTTGATGTCGGTTGCCTTTCTTTATGGCCAAGGTTTTTGAGAAATTGTGTTATGCATTCGGATAAGAATGCATTTTATTTGGAGGCCTTAAATATTGCAAAGCTATAAAGAAAGGAAAACCTGAAAATCATGTTTTCAGGCTATCGTCTTCAATAGATATTTCAATTATTTTATTTTATTTATTTATTTATTTTTATTTATTTTTGGATAACAAAGAAACTTAATAGATGATGCTATATATTAAGCTTAGCTATTTGATGATTTTAATGATGTCTGCTGTCTTTAATAGATATTATGTATTAAGGTTAGCTATTTGACGATTTTAGTGATGTCTGATGTTTTTATTTTTTATTTTTTGTCACAATGATGTTTTTATTGATTAATTTTCAGTTTTTTTATATTATACGTCAGTTTAATGTGAATGTGGTTTAAATGTTGTTTCTGGTGGTTTGAGTTCAATCTTGCATATCATTCTCTTGTTAATCCATTTGACTTGCAAGGTTTCCCTGCAGAGAAACATTCTGGCCTCTATGTATTTAGCTAGGATGTCTTTATAATTTATATATTTTAAAAGGTGCGGATACCCATAGTTATCAAAAATAAAATAATTTACATATTTTAAAAATATTTGGTTGGTGGTCTCAGGGATACTCATGGTATCGCAACAAAGAAAGACAAGATCTTATCTGTTCTTATGATTGTCCTTGCCGTGTTCTCCAATGTGGTAGCTGTGTATTGTGATGCCTATAAACTGTTCAAGAAGAACGGCCCCCCAGCTCCGCGTGCGTAGTTATTTAGCTGTTAATCAGTTGCAGAATTAAATGGAAGTTTAGCACAACAAAATGTTAAAGAATGAGGTCTGTATGGAAAGGCTTTTTCTACAGAAACTCTTTGTTTCCTAGCTTGGTTTGCGTAATTCAATAAGGATAGCACTCAATTCAATGCACAAGTTGAGTTACTTTGTAAATTGTAAAAGCTGTAAAAAGATACTAGAAATATTATGTGCCTCTTATTTCTTAGGAGAGTTCTGCATTGCTTTTTTATGTGCAAGTATTGTATGGGCTTGGATTTGCAATTACAATATTTTTAATCTTACATTGAAAAACTTTTAGCTTTATGAATGCATATGTATACTTTCTTCTGATTATGTATCATATATAGGGTAAACTAGGTATTAAAATTTTTGGACTTGATGTGGAGTTTCCATTAAAAAATTGGAGGTTGTTAGGTTGACCCACTTTGGGCATCGAGTTAGACGCACCTATCGGGTGAGGACAAGCACGATAAACCTCGAGATGTGATAAGTCACGCTCACGTCGAACCTCAATGGGCCCATATCGCTTGGCCTAGATCGCCCCGATATCCTTGGATATCAGCCCGACTCTAATGGAAATTTAGTAAGCCCTAACTTGCGACATACAAGATTGTCTACTAACAAATCTAAGGCAATAAGTGTGGAATATAAAAGCCTTCTAATTGTCTAACAAGTGCGGGATGATAAGGCAAACAGTCTTACAAACCACGCTACTCATATAAACCCCCATTTTAATACAAACTATGTCCAAAATACATAATAGAATATATCATCAAACTCACAAAAAAGGGAAAAGAGTTCCTAGCCTGGAATCTTTTTCTTCCATTTCGCTAAAGCAAGTGCAGAGGTACCTAAAGGGAGAAATGGGGTGAGCAATAAAATCAACCAGCTCAGTAAAGTGATAGTTTGCTCTACCATCAATAATCCAAGTAATACTTAATGCATTTATAACTACCATGCAACAATTGAGATTCATAAGACCTATCATCATTCCGAGCATTTAAAGATATCATACTCAAGTGTACCATACAATGCAAGACAGAAAACAACTTTGCCCAATCATGATAATTTCAACAAGAGTAAACAATGAATGGGAATGCCTTTAGAGTAAATAAGTGACATTGAATATGCCAACCTAGATAGTAAGCTTTATTACTTAAGCTTGTACCTCTCTCAACACTGCAGATCAAGCATGTGATGACCCCAATTCCATAATCAAGGTCGTATGACCCGAACCATTGCCAAACCTCTCGAGATAGCCCAACGAGTCGGGTGATAATTTAGTTGCCTTAACCTGCGGAATACCACCAACAACTATCTAAAAGAACAATTCTAAAAGTTAAGTAGAAGTGTGGAATGAAAACTTTTCTAAGTTATATATCAATGCGGAATAATAGGTAGATAGCCATTACAACTTAAACAACTAACATAAGTTCTGTAGGCTCAAAAGTCTACCCATTAAAATCCTTGTTTCATTACATTTTCTGACAAAAACATAAACAATTAATACATCCAATTCACAAAAGAAAGGAGATATGTTATGCTAGGACTTTCCTCTTTCCTTTCTTTAACGTGGCTAGTGAGGTACATGGAGGGAGAAGTGGGATGAGCAAAAACATAGTGAAAGAAGCCAAATAGCTTTTGAAAGCCAATTCAATATTAAACTTAGATCTCAATCTACCTATGACATCTAAAAGATAAAAGACCTCTTAAAACAATCATAGTTACTACTTTAAATTAGATATTGAATTCAAATATCAAAATACACATTCTAGATTATGCATGCAATACAAAGCTTCATGATTATAATTCGCAAATAATAATTGATTAAATCAATGAATTGAAGAATATGATTGATTTAAAACATTAAGTACAAAATCATATCATTATGACCACATCACAAAATGGATCAAGTTCATGTTCGGACTTTGTTTAGATTAATAAACTACTCACTCATATTCATAATAAACATCACGAAAAGTTAATAAAAGACATAGATAAATACCTCTGAATAAATACTTTGAATCTTCAAATCGTCTCCCAAAGCAATATACAATAAATCTAAAGTAAATAAATATGAAAGCAATAAACTATGACTCCAAGAGTAATGAAATATTGATCTAGGTACTTAAGGGCGATTGATTTCGAAACCCTAAGTTTATATATATAATATTCTAGGTAGTACATGTGACATCCCCTATCCCGATTAGGGCAATATCCGGCCTAAAACCCTAATTTTACCCCGGTACACCATCCAGACTTAACTAGAGCCAGCAGCTTCTCATTCCATACATGATAAACACAAAATGTATATCGATATCGAATTATAAATCAAAATAATACGCAGCGGAAAATTAAAACTTTTTCGATAATACATTCGATATACATAAATACAAAGTTTATCAAGATTAAAACATAATTGTAAATCTCCCGACCCTGTTATATTACAAAAATGTAACTTAAACAATATATATATATATATATATATATATATATATATATATATATATATATATATATATATATATATTTAAAGAAGGTTCATTACATCATCGAGAAGATAATAAAACTCTTAAATCTTCTCTTTGCCCTTAGCTAAAGCGCTTGCGTGTGAACCTGAAATATTAAGGGGAGTAAGCGCTCCAACATGCTCGTAAACACATCAATTATCAACTAATATCAATATGTCAATGAATAGTAATATGAATCTAAAACATACATATTCAAGCAATGAAATTAGTATAAACAATAAATAATTAAATGCAAATCCATTCAATAATATGCACCTGTAGTCGTGATTCATAATTTGCATTTGCTTATGAAGTCGTTCTTTAGTCACTCGAGAATTCAACCACAAAACCCACATGTTAGCCGACAAGGGATTCTGTTGGTTTATTCCAGCTTGACTGAGCCACCAATTCTAACTGAACAATGACGAGTAAGGTAAAACTCCAACTAATTGAGGATAAATGAGTGAAATACATTTATGCGCAAACCTTTCTATTCCTTAGGACAAAGGGCGAAATTCATTTCCCATCATACCTTTTCAATCCTCAGTCCCGGCCCGCCTTATCTACCATTTTCAGGATTTTTCACATATAAAAATAGTTAAGTCACAGTACGTTGCCCCAGTCTAAGTCCATAATGTTATACGAACTAAATATACTAATTTATGATGCATAAATAATAAGAATACGAGTCTCGCTTACCTTAATTAGGTTTCGTCTCAATTTCCTAGCTTTTTTTTGGGTCACTTGACCTTTCCCGGTGTTTCAAAACCTATCACAAACCATTTGTGGTTAATAAGTCTAATACCCTATAGTAAGAACCCCTAAGTCAGTCCCTAAGTCCTCAAGAAATTATACTCAAAATACAGTACAGTTTCTATTTTTTGAGGTGGGAGCGCGCTCCGCCAATAGGGTTCCTGACCATTTATGAAGGGAGCACACTTCTTTGATAAATGGGAGCGCGCTCCACTTTTCACTGACAGTGAACATGGTAGAATCCATTGTTCTATTCACTTAACGGAGCAACATCATTAATACACTCCCCCACAACATCAGGACGGACCTCTAATGAGGTTTAAACCCATTTCCAACCATCCATAACAACAATTCACAGATAGATCATCACCTACCTATGAATTGAACTTTAAAAACCAAAACTTAACTTACCACAGTGATGATATCTGGATTTGCAGTGACTTGATCACTTCGAATCACCTAAAATCAAACTCTTTTGATCCACCCCTCAAGATCAAACCTTCAGCTGCTTGATCTCTCTTTTGATCGAACAGTGAAGATAAATTTGAAACTTTTGATTTGTATATATGAATTTTCCTCGAGATACGCATCGCTCTATCTCAAGGCTGATCAAGTAAGCATTATGCTAAAGTAACACAACATATCATGACACACATCTTAACACAATCCTACTTATACTCATCTCGAGGCGATCCAACTATCCATATTATTCAAATCAAACCTATAGTTTTAATTATATATATTTGTATATCAATTATATATAAATATATATCTCATGTATTTTCTTGCCAATAAATTCACTGGACATACCTACGAGCATTCTCAGGTGTGCACATTCATTTCACAACCCTCTCGTCCCATTTACTGTACGGAAGATTTATTAAATAATTGTTTATTTTATAATTATAGGTTTGTCTTGATTTCTTATTAATCCCACAACCTATAAAACCCATCAAACATACCATACAAACACGAATCATCCCACAAACCCACGCACACGCTAATCGAGTTATGCCGAACTTAACCACTAGCCTAACTCGGATTAATTAAGATTTCGGTTAACACTAATCACCAGCTTGAGGTAAGAGGTCGTTACAGTACATATCCCAAACTAACTCAAAATGTTCGTAGTTATATAATATTATCAAAATCGTACCCATCGATTCCTGAATGATTTCACTAATAACTCAAATTGTTGGCCAAATCGTTGGAAATGTGTCCCGAGACTGCACCGATTTGTCTAGCGATTTATGTGTAAACTTTGAATCATTGTCAAATTGCCAACAGTGATTTATGGTTGATTTTTATTCGTTGGTGATTCATTGTGCATTTCATAAATAAGAAAATCTTTTTCATCTGTTTTTTCACAAATTCTAATTATAACCCGAAATAACAAAAATATGAGAAAAGTGTAATATAGCCTTTTACATTAAAAAATACTATAAAATATACTATAAAACACTGTCTAATTATTGACTTATCAACTACAAATTTATAGTAGTCGTTATCGGTGTGTTCGACTGCGCATCAATATTGTTATATTAATTAAGTTATAAATGATCATACTTATTAAAAAGGTTCCCATAGCATATAAACTTCATTTGTTTTTTTAAAGCGATAATGATTTCATTTCATAAATAAATAAGAAGATATGAATTATCATACTTATTAAAAAGGTTCCCATAGCATGTAAACTTCATTTGTTTTTTTAGAGCAATAATGATTTCATTTCATAAATCAGAAGGAAGATACATCCCTTACATTAAGCTCAAAAATATTTCGTGAAAATTCACACCACACTTTGATATTACCATGACGACGAGCCAAAATTTTCATAGCATGAGCTACTTCATTACCTTCCTTTTTTGCAAAAGTAACCTTCCAATCACTTCTTTCTCTTGAAAGATTAAAGCAATCATGAAGTATTTTATCAAAGTAACTTCATTTGGTAACCATTGAATTAATATCCAATGGGTTTGATGTTGTGCATTAAATGAGTAATCGATGCATTTAAATTTTGAATTAAAATGGTGGTTCCATCCTTTGGGAACTTTTTTAAGTTTTGGTTGTACTGCTACCCATATATATTAGGATTAGCTTGATAGTAAAAGTTATGTTTTATGGTTGCAAGTTTTGAGCTCTTTTTCATACAATTACATAAGAATTTAGTAAAAAATAACATAAGTTTTTAATAAAATATAATAAATGGGGGATTTTATGCAGGGAGCGAGGTGAGAGGCGAGGAATCATCGCGGGGATTTTCGTAAGGCACGAGACGACGAATCTTCGTAGGTCGAGAGTAATCCATGTCCCGACCTTGCACCAAGTAGCGGGGAAAAACTTCGTCCCACTGGGGAAAAAAGTGAAGAATTCTTGCCCCATCACGGGCGACTCCCGCGGGAAACGAAGATTCTCCGCCAACTTGCATCCTTTGAATCTTTGACAAAATAAATAAATAAATAATAACGAAGCGGCTAAACAAACCCCAACATGATCCGAATCTAATTCCATTAAAAACGTTTAAACCAAGAAAACTTAATCATACCTCGATCGCAAAATACCTTTTCGAAGGTTGATCGATCTCTAAGGCGCTGGCAACGACGAACGCCCTCTACCAGCAGTCCACACACGAACAACGGCCGAGATTCGAAGTGCTAGCTTCAAGAGAATACCAAACCTTTTGTTTCTCTCAAAAACGATCCAGAGCGTACCAGAAAACCCTAAGTCGTTTCTAAAACGAAAATAGAGTTTCGTTCCTTAAATCTTTCGTACGTGTGTTCTAACTTAAAGCGTTTATTTATACAACCCTTGTATATAGACGGTTAAGTAAATTACACATATACCCCTACTTAAATAAGTATAAGCGTAATACACCACAAGGATGTTTCTGTCATGAATTTTATCATACAAAATTCATTTTTCTGAACCATCTTAAAATCTCGCAAAACCATTCTTAGTGTGCTACCCAATAGGCTCATACAACATTGGCAGTGAACTAAAACACATTTTGGTATACAAGTCATAGGCGGCCTCTAGCAAGACATTATGACTACCCAAGTCGTACGAATATCAAATCGATACAAGCTAATCAATAATGTATATAACATCATTTTCTCACACGATATCCTTTTGATCAAACATAAGGCATGGAATTGTCATCCAACATGTTCAATCGTACTAGTCTCGATCTCTAGGTAGACTGAAAACATCCAAGTGACATTGATCAATATCAATTCACTTAGACTAGGCCTTTTAACAGTCTAACACATCGAGGGATCCACTGGATATCTCTCTTTATATGACAGGGACAAATTCTATCTTGATTACACAACTTCATAGCATTGCTCACACAGTAACCAATCACAACCTTTATAATCATCTGGTTAAAGACGATGTTTGATAGTGTCAAATCACTATGTTCCTAATGTTGAAGTCTCTGGTAATCTCAAGTCAGAGGACTGAAAAATATACCAATCGTAAGAAACAACTATGACTTAATCCATGTGATGTTCTCATAGCGAGTCGGTCCAGTACTTTGTTCCCTAACAAGTACTCGTGATCTTGATTCGTATCCCTATACGTATAATAATCGTATGATCATCAATCAAGACTCACACTAGTCTTAATTCATCGTAGTTCCCAGTATAATGTTCGACTAGGGACATTTAGGATATTTCTATAAATACCCATGGATCTTATTATAATGTAAACATGCAAATTAATTATAATAAACAGCAAATGAAATCCTCTATTTTATTAACTAAAAGTATTCATAAAGACAGTTAATGGATTGACCTAGGGCACATGCCCCCAACATCTCCCACTTGCACTATGGCCAATCATACATGCATCTAATGCCTAATGAACTAACATGACCATCATGTTTTGCTTGTGGAAGAGCTTTTGTCAATGGATCCGCAACGTTGTCTTCAATAGGTACTCTGCAAATCTTTACGTCTCCCCTCTCAATAATTTCTCCGATGAGATGAAAACGCGTGAGTATATGTTTGGATTTGTGGTGTGATCTAGGTTCCTTGGCCTGTGATATTGCCCCGTTATTGTCACAATACAAACAAATAGGGTTAGTAATACTTGGAACCACACCTAGTTCAGAAATGAACTTTTTGATCCAAACTGCCTCCTTTTCTTTGCATCGGACGCACGCAATATACTCAACTTCGTTGTAGAATCTCGCCATAGTCTTTTGCTTCGAACTTTTCCACTTATCGCACCCACATTCAAAGTAAACACATATCCAGATTGCGATCTAAAATCATCTATATCAGTTTGAAAACTTGCATCTGTGTAACCATTTACAATTAGATCATTTGCAAAACCTCCATAGACCAAGAATATTTCCTTAGTCCTTCTTAAGTATTTAAGGATGTTCTTTCTCGCTATCCAAAGTGACTCTCACCAGGATCGATCGATATCGCTTGTAGTGCTCAAAGCATATGATACATCAGGTCGAGTGCATAGCATGGCATACGTGATAGATCCAATAGCCGATGCATATGGAATCTTAATCATACGGTCTCGCTCATCATTTGTCCTAAGACATTGATTCTTGCTGAGACTTATGCCATGAGACATTGGCAACAATCCTCTTTTAGAGTCTTGCAAACTGAACCTATTCAGCACCTTTTCTATGTAAGCACTCTGACTTAGACCGATTAGCCTCTTAGATTTATCCCTATAGATTCTTATCCCTAGGATATAGGCTGCATCTCCTAAGTCTTTCGTAGAGAAACACTTCCCTAACAAAGACTTGACATTCTACAATGTTGGGATGTCATTTCCAATGAGTAATATATTATCAACATACAGTACCAGAAAAACAACTACACTCCCACTGACCTTCTTGTATACACAAGGCTCATCTTCGTTCTTAATAAAACCAAAATCCTTGATTGTTTCATTAAAACGAAGATTCCAACTCCGAAAAGCTTGCTTTAATCCATAAATGGATCTTTGAAGCTTGCATACCTTCCTAGAATTCTCAGGATGTACAAAACCTTCAGGTTGTGTCATATACACGTCCTCAAGTAGCTTTCCATTAAGAAATGTTGTTTTTTCATCCATTTGCCATATCTCATAGTCATAATATGCATCAATGGCAATTAAAATTCTTATGGATTTAAGCATGGCTACTGGCGAAAATGTTTCATCATAATCAACACCTTGAGTCTGCTTGAAACCTTTTGCTACAAGTCTTGCTTTAAAAGTATGCACATTGCCATCCATGTCAGTTTTCTTCTTGAAAACCCATTTACATCCAATGGTCTTACCATCTTCAGGTAAATCAACTAAGTTCCAAAATTGGTTATCATACATGGATTGCATCTCAGAGTTCATGGCACCTAGCCATTTATCTGAGTCTGGTCCAGACATAGCCTCCTGATAAGTGGTGTACTCATTTTGATCCATAAGCAACACATCACGAATATCAGTAATGAGAAATCCGAATCTCTCTGGCTCATGTCTTACCTTACCAGATTTACGTGGGCCTTTTGTCACTTGCGGAGGTTCAACTGGTTCAGAACGTTGTTCAACTTCCAGTAGCAGTTCAAGGTTTTTCTGTGATTCTTGAACTTCTTCAAGATTTATTTATCTCCCACTAGTGTCTTTTGAAATAAACTCTTTTTTCATAAAGACACCATACCGAGCAACAAACACTTTGTTCTCAGCTGGATTATAAAAGTAATATCCTTTTGTTTCCTTAGGATACCCCACAAATAAACACTTGTCAGATTTAGGTGCTAGTTTTTCTAAGACTTGTCGGTTTACGTAAGCCTCACAACCCCAAATCTTAAGGAAAGACAAACCAGGTCTCTTCCCGTACCATATCTCATATAGTGTTTTATCAACTGCTTTAGAAGGAACTCAATTTAGAGTGAAAGCTGCAGTTTGTAAAGCATAACCCCAAAAGGATAATGGAAGATCTGCATGACTCATCATAGGTCGAACCATATATAATAAGTTTCGATTTTTCCTTTCAGAAACTCCATTCCACTGTGGAGTTGTTGGTGGAGTCAATTGGGAGACAATCCCACTATTTCTAAGATGATCATCAAATTCTTGGCTCAAATATTCACCACCTCAATCTGACCGAAGTGTTTTGATAGTTTTACCAAGTTGATTCTGAACTTCATTTTGAAACGTTTGAAACATCTCAAATAATTTAGCTTTATTTTTCATTACATATAAATAACCATATATGCTGAAATCATAAGTAAATGTAATGAAGTACTGATAATCTCCTCTAGCCATTGTGTTTATAGGACCGCATACATCAGTATGTATTAGACCCAATAAATCACTTGCCCATTCACTGTGTCCAGTAAAGGGACTTTTAGTCATCTTGCCTAGTAAACAGGATACGCACGTTTCATATGTTTCTAAATCAAATGAATCTAGAAGCCCACCTTTATGGAGCTTCGTTATGCGTTTCTCGTTTATGTGCCCGAGACGACAATGTCAAAGATAGGTTTGATTCAAATCATTTGACTTGAATCTCTTTGTATTTATGTTAAAGACTGGATTATCAGTGGACCTTTTCATGCTTAGAATATAAAGACCATCACACAAATCAGCATTTGCATAAAATATATCTTTACGATAAATGGAACATCTATTATTCGCAATAATAAAATCAAAACCATCCATATCCAAACATTAAACAGAAATGATGTTTATGCTCAAGGCATGCACAAAATAACAATTATTTAAAGTTAAAATAAGTCCACTAGGTAATACTAAGTCATATGATCCAACGGCTAGGGCAGCAATTCTTGCTCAATTCCCTACGCGGAGGATGACTTCTCCTTTCTTCAACTTTCTACTTCTGGTGAGTCCCTGCACATTTATACAAATGCGAGATCCACATCCGGTATCTAATACCCAGGAATCACTAGTAGATAAATTAATTTCAATAACATAAATACCTGTAGTGGTAGTCGCACTACCCTTTTTCTTCTTTAGATCTTCCAGATAGAGTTTGCAATTTCTGAACCAATGTCCAGGTGCATGACAGAAATGACAATTTCCTTCCTTTTCTTTTAGGTGTTTTGAAGAAGAAACAGGCTGGGGCTTGACTAGTTCCGCAGGCTTTGCGACAGGTGCAACAACAACCTTGCCAACTCTAGCCTTGCCTTTGCCTTTCTTCTTCATTCCCTTTCCCTTTTGGACCATCAACACATTACTAGAGGGTTTCTTGATATTTTGTTCAGCAGTTTTGAGCATTAAATGCAACTCTGAAATTGATTTCTCCATATTATTCATATTGTAGTTCATCACAAATTGTGAGTAACTCTCTGGTAATGAATTCATGATCAAATCTGTAGCCAACTCTTGGCTTATGGGAAATTCGAGTCTATCAAGCAGGTCAACATAGCCCTTCATCTTCAGAACATGAGGACTAACTGACGCACCCTCAATCATCTTGCAAGAATGTTGGTTATTGACTGCCTCGAACCTTTCTTGCCTAGCTTGTTGTTGGAACATTTCCTTCAGCATTATAGCCATGTCATAGGCATCCATTAGTTACATGTCCTTCCAAAGTTTAGGAACCATAGTTGCCAGCATAATACATGCAACATCGGTAGAATCGTTGACATGCTTATTATGTGCATCCTTCACAACTTTCGTAGCATTAGCAGTGGGTCCTCAGTGATTGGAGCATCCAGGACATACAACTTGCGTTCATGCTTAAGAACAATTCTCAAGTTTCTGAACCAGTCAAGAAAGTTAGTCCCTGATAGCTTATCCTTCTCAAGGATGGATCGCAGTGACAGGGGATTATTGTTACTTGAAGAGGCCATTGATCTACAATAAAGAGTATGCAAAGTTTATTTTAGTATACAGGAATAGACTCCCACTAAATTAACAACCCTCCTAAAACATACTATTTATTTAGGGGACTAAAATCCATATTTCACCTAATTGTATGACAGCTATGGCATGAAACACAGAACTAGATTATTTAGGTAGGTAACAGTTACCAATTGCATCTTATGTAATTTTAGATACTTTTATGTGATACGGGACATCTTATGTCTTATCAGGTTTTTTATCTCATCATGTGTCTAAAGCTTAAAACTATTTTGATAACTTTATTAAATCGGGCCATTTTAAACATTTAGGTAACTGTTACCCAACTTATCTCACCAAGATAACACAATACACCCAGCTATGGCTGAAACTATATTAGTGTGATCGAGGCCTTTGACAAGTGTTTAAAATGGATGGCATGAGACTTAAAATTTAATAGAGAGATTTTATTCAGTTTTAGTGATTTTATGTAAACAACGAAATATCATATATTCTATTGATTTGTTCAATCACTAAAAAATTTGAAAATTTTTATAGTGTTCACTAATAAAAGAATTTTCGTGCGCTAGGATTAGTTAAACGGCGGTCCATTGGCCGGTCAATGGTCAATGGCGGTGGATTCATTGACCGATCAAGCGGATGGGGGACACAGGGCGCGCCCTCGTTTTTTTTTTTTTAGAAGACGAATTTTAATTCCGAAAATTAAAATTCGCTATAGGAAATCATATTTTTCGCTGATTTTATTATCCTAAATTTATCCCTTAATTTATCCGAAATTAAGTCAATTAAAACATTTTTAATTATCCCGGGCCCACATCTAACTAAACAACTTATCCTAGCATATCACCAATAACAAAATTCTCCATATTTATCTCCTATCCAATAGGGATAACGAAAATGATTTTGCTTATATCTCCTAATATAATTTGTTATTTATCTTTATCAAATAGAAACTTCATAACAGAATAGATATAACAAGATAAATAAATAATTTCAAAAATTAATTATTTGCAATTTTGGTCCTCATCTTAATAATCACAAACATGTAATTGAATCATGAACTACTATCCCAATCGAACCTAATGGTGTCATGGATCACAGAACACGAAACTCAATTCATTAAAATTATTCGAATTAACCTAACATGGTTAGTAGCATGTACGAAACTAATTTCAATTAAATCACGAATATATGTATCATATACACAAAACATGATAATAAATCACACAGAAAACTTATGTATATCACATTTACGTCAACTATTAACATGCTTTCAATCATATATCATGTATATATTAGAAGAAAACATGCAATGAATTTAATGGAATCGAACTTGAAGGCTCTGATACCACTGTTGGGTTATGGGGTTCATACGCATCGTAGATTACAAAACAATTTTGACAAAAACCCCAACAGGATCCGAATCTAATTCCATTAAAAACGTTTAAACCAAGAAAACTTAATCATACCTCGATCGCAAAATATCTTTCTGAAGGTTTATTGATCTCTAAGGCACTGCCAACGACGAACGCCCTCTACCAGCAGTCCACACGAGAACAACTGCCGAGATTCGAAGTTCTAGCTTCAAGAGAATACCAAACCTCTTGTTTCTCTCCAAAACGATACGGAGCATACCAGAAAACCCTAAGTCGTTTCTAAAACGAAAATAGAGTTTCGTTCCTTAATCTTTCGTACGTGTGTTCTAACTTAAAGTGTTTATTTATACAACCCTTGTATATAGACGGTTAAGTAAATTACACATATACCCCTACTTAAAGAAGTATAAGTGTAATACACCACAAGAACATTTCTGTCATGAATTTTATCATATAAAATTTATTTTTCTAAACAATCTTAAAATCTCGCAAAACCATTCTTAGTGTGCGACCCAATAGGCTCATACAACATTGGCAGTGAACCAAAACACATTTTAGTATACAAGTCATAAGCGACCTCTAGCAAGACATTATGACTACCCAAGTCGTACGAATATCAAATCGATACAACCTAATCAATAGTGTATATAACATCTTTTTGTCACACGATATCCTTTTGATCAAACATAAGGCATGGAATTGTCATCCAACATGTTCAATCGTACTAGTCTTGATCTCTAGGTAGACTGAAAACATCCAAGTGACATTGATCAATATCAATTCACTTAGACTAGGCCTTTTAACGGTCTAACACATCGAGGGATCCACTGGAGATCTCTCTTTATATGAGAGGGACAAATTCTATCTTGATTACACTACTTCATCGCATTGCTCAAACAGTAACCAATCACAACCTTTATAATCATCCGGTTAAAGACAACGTTTGATAGTGTCAAATCACTATGTTCATAATGTTGAAGTCTCTGGTAATCTCAAGTCAGAGGAGTGAAAAATATACCAATCGTGAGAAACAACTATGACTTAATCCATGTGATGTTCTCATATCGGGTCGGTCCAGTACTTTGTTCCCTAACAAGTACTCGTGATCTTGATTCGTATCCCTATATGTATAATCATCGTATGATCATCAATCAAGACTCACACTAGTCTTAATTCATCATAGTTCCCAGTATAATGATCGACTAGGGACATTTATGATATTTCTGCAAATACCCATGGATCTTATTATAATGTAAACATGTAAATTAATTATAATAAACAGCAAATGAAATCCTCTATTTTATTAACTAAAAGTATTCATAAAGATAATTAATGGATTGACCTAGGGCACATGCCCCAACAGTTTTTGTATAGCGGATCTCATTTTTTAATTTTTACTTCGTCGTACCCCATTTTTTACTTAGTTTACCATACTTTTTTTTCAAAATTCCAAAAATACCGTTTATTACCCTCACTCTCACTCTCACCCTCACCCCAACACCCCTTAATCTTCTCTATTTTTCAGTTTTAGTCATTGTAGAACACTTGTACTAGGTCACCAAGTGTCGTAGGAGTGTTTTTTCGTTGAACAAGGTCAGATGTGATCGTGTCGTGTCCCAAAAGTGAAGAATTGTCGTTCGCTGTGTTCGGACAAATAGGGCCAATACCTCTAAAGAGGTATCGACTGCAATGACTCATTCTCAAACTAGGGCAACCCCGGCCTAATCTCGTCACTAAGCCTTAACCTCCACAACGTAGGACTTAACAACGTATTAGTCGGCCTTTCTAATACTCTCTCCTCATTAGCTACTTTTCAAATAAGAATTAGACAATTCACATTATTATTATTATTATTATTATTATTATTATTTCACACTTCATAGTTAATTATAATAATCTTTTTCAATAGAAGTGTTAATAAATTAACAGAAGCAATTAATATACATCATAAGTATGTGTGGAAAATCTGGAAACAACAATCACACGTCAATATATATAACAAAACGATGGTATTAATATAAACATGAGTTTGATCAGGAAACTATCTCACAATCTATAATATACAGCCCAAAAGTATAAAGACATATATAATTCATAAACAAATCCAAAACCTACAAAATCAGAGGTGGCAACATTCCACTGGCTCAGAGGTAATCACTAATCCTCTCCTTGCTCAGTCTGCTACTCGGTGGATCAACACCCGCTGTCATAAAAAGGACGGTGAGTACAGGAAAGTTGAAAGTAACACTGAGAGATATTTATCCACATTTCCAAATATACAAGAAGTATATGAAAGCATAACAATAATAACTATGCTGAAAAAGAATCATGTTTGAGATACTTCAGTTAAACAATATGAAAATGACACTCGGCTAAGCAGTAATGACCTAGAGTCGATCGGCCATGAGTTACATCATGTTAGCCTTATTCCACTATATAGGACATAAACAATCTCATAAATGCCTTCATATCCTCACAAATGCTCATCACATAAATTAATACTCACAAAGTGCCCCTCACATGTGATGTATACTTGTTAAACATGTGTTGCACAAGCTAGTGGTGAGATTCTGACAACCTCGAAAATCTAGTGACCCCGTGTGTCACGCTCATCTCTATCATATCATGGTCCTAGATACAA
The DNA here is from genome assembly GCA_039657365.1 of Stephania yunnanensis. Lineage (NCBI taxonomy): Eukaryota > Viridiplantae > Streptophyta > Magnoliopsida > Ranunculales > Menispermaceae > Stephania > Stephania yunnanensis. Next base: position 19,065,023 of record CM077589.1, on the reverse strand, counting down.
GAACTACTTTAATAACCCAAGAAATGACACGGTTTAGGAACCCAACAATGCAATTGCATAATTAATGCACAAAGGAAAATAGATTTACGATACCATAAAATCACTTACCTAATAACGCATTATTTCATTTGACTAAATTCATCAACAATCAAGAATGACATAACACATGATTTAAATACAATGAAACCAATTAATCAATAAATAATGTCATGATAACAAACTCATGAAAAGAGATGAAACAACAAAGTAATCACATCTAGAGTACAATGGGTAAATCAGTCCAAATGATTGTAAATGAAAAGCATAATAGGAAAGAAATGGAAATAAATATCTTAATCAGTTTACTTACAACCCATGCAAAGTTCCTAGCTAACCTGGCCTCCCGACACCTTAAAATGTGTACCCGAACAACCAAGACTCTTCCCTAGGTTTACACATGTTTTATAATGTGTTTAGACATTTTGCTAGGGGTGTTAAATTTGTTTAAGTTGTTTAAGTTTGAATTAAGGAATTGCAGAAATTACGTGAAATTATGTTGTCCAGAACACCTAGCCCACTGGGTAATATGTTTAGCATGCTAGAGACCCTGTTAGCGCGTTACACACCGTCAGCGTTCTAGCTAGCACGCCTAGTGCGTTATATGCGGGAAATCTCAAAAATTCTGCACTTCAAATTTTTGGGTTTCTTCCTCCAAATGGCCATCACCAAAGCCTTGTATCTTTATTACCTTCCACTAAAGACCCAAACATATCATCCATAACAACTACAAATCTCACAGTTCATTTATAATCATCAATTCACCAATTTGTACAAAACTAAAGGTGTAGATCACTTACCAAGTTATGCACACCTCTAGCTTGATCCAACTTCTTCAAATTTACCAACTTTCATTCACCTTTATTGATCTCTCTATGATCTTCTTCTCCATCAGCTTTTCCTTCCTTCCTAAGTTATGAAATAAAACTTATTTACGTGCTTATCTCATCCATGTTATATATATACATATATATATATATATATATATATATACTAGTCGACGAGCACGCGCGCTGCACATGGTTGAAGGAGATAATTCAAAAGTAAGGAATCTTTTCTTCATTAATATATATCATCTATTAAGAGAAATGCAATAATATCTAGCGATTTCGAAAACTCCACTTCAATTGGTGGCTTTGCATAGTCTTTCTGATTATCCTTCCATTCTTACTCTTGATTGATCAATTGAGATTGAATCAAAATAAGAATTACTGGAAAATGTTTAAAAACTGAAAGGAGATAAACAAAATTCACAACGCACAACTAATACAAAACAAAAAATATAAATATAAATATAAGATATTAATTATATATTAATCCTAGTACTCGGTATCTATAATATATTTATGGATTTATTGTAAAAGTAATTAATATATATATATGTAAGCATTAAAAAAAATCTCAACATGTACAATGCTATAGCGTAAAGATAGTAATACATTGGTAGTAAAACACTGATGACTATAATAAGATGCAGTATATTGAACATACAAAGGAAGGGAAAGAAATTAAGTGAATTGTGAATACTTCTAAATAATAAACCGCAATGACCAAAATCCATAAGTTTTTTTCGTGAATAGCAACAACTCCCAATTTTTCTTTCGCGATATTTAAGATGGTGGAACCTCCATGGATGCTCACAATCAAGGTAAAGTAAGGATGCCTTGCTAGCAAAGTCAAGCATATCAAACCAAGAGGGTTGTGGTGGGATGACATGGTTACTCATTCCTTAACCAGATGTCTCGAGTTTGAGTTATGGAAATGAAAAAATTTTAAAACTCTTGGATAGAGACATAGCTCTTGTGGTTTTATTTACGTTCCTCCGGTGCGAGATTAACCAGGGCTTTGCCTCGAACTCCCTGACAATAATAAAAAATGACTAAGTCAACCCTAAGTATATATATGCACTGCAAATGAAAGAGAGGCGCGTCAAATTATGTAGATTAAAGCACTAAACAAATTAAATTGAGTGATCCTTATAGTTACATAATATAGTAATAAAAACTAATAATGAAGATCAAAGTAGCATCATGAGTTGAACGTACATAAAGCAATGAGAAGAGACGATCATTTTCCATCATTAATTGGCTGTGGAACTTCAAAGACAATCAAGAAAGTTTTTTCCACTTTTCACCCTAATAAGATGAAAAAGAAATTGATTTGCAAATAATCTAACTTATGGAAGTTAAAAATGGAAGTTAAAGAGAGATTGAAGACAACATGAATGGAGGGGAGAGAGAAATGAGGCAGTGAGGGGAGAGGGCAAATAAAATCAATAAATTCTAATCAATTTCTATTTAGGTAGTTATCAAATATGAAAGTGGAGAAAATTAAGGAAAATTTCATTTGAATATAATCTTTTTTATCCAAAATACCCCTATTGCTTAGTTGCCATTATTTTTAAAACCAATAAAAAAACAAATTGTAACTACCCAAATTAATTAAACTATGATTAACATTAATCTCGAAGATTAACGGTTGTAATTCGGGCATTACGTGGATAACTCGGTTGACTCGAACACGAGAACTGAGGGTATATATTATTTGTGAATGGTGATTGTGTATATGTTGTGTTTAAAATCATTAGTAGTATATTGCACCGCATATGTGTACGTTACTATGGGGCGAGTTGGTGTAACGGGTGTTTACCTCGAAAGACATGTCAACGCGGGTATCGGGTAGGCGAACTATGGGTTGGCATGTCAACGTGGGTATCGCCTAGAAAACTCGACTGATTCACGTTTCGATGACTAGTTAATCAATTAAAAAGGGTAATGTAAACATAGACTAAGTTGATTAAATTAAAATAATAGGCTATGATGTACTTCAAAATGCATGCCGAGACGCGGGGCATCAAGTGTCGGGTAGTCGAGGTTTAGTAAGATTACAAAATTTGTCAATTTGGCGAATAAAACACTAACCATATGTATTATAATGGGCCTAAGCTAATGTAATTAAATAAGATAAATCAAGCCTATAGTTTGGTTAATAAATTGGAATCATAGGATTTTCCTGGAGATATCTATTGACACATCTAAGAACCATGTAAGTAGCCAATTAGAGTCACTTGGATTGAGTTAGTGGGAGTTAGTGAGATAAGTGGCAATGTGATGACCCCAGTTCCACAACCCAAACTGGGCCCCGCCCTGCCTGCACCTACATGGTCTCCGAGTCAATCCTCGCGACGTCAATGCAAGCCTAGTCATCCTTCGTAACCATTTTCCATTACAAGGCAGTGAAATTTAACATTTATAGCTAGTTATTCAAATTTTTAAGTTACCAAAGTTTATGCGGAAGTGATTTCAACTAAAACAAATCTAAACAACTCTACATAAATCAGTCAGGACAACCTAGAGTGTGGAAACCCCGCATAACTCAGTCAACATGTATGATAAATAGAGAAGAGAGAAATAATATCATATACATATCCTAAAGTATCTCACAGAACCCATATACCACATGTGACAAAAACAAAGTACATAATTAATACATACCTACAAAAAATGTGAAAGGGAAGGCCGCTCCAAAGTCCTCATAGTAGATCTCCTAGTACTAGCCCTTTTCCCTTACTCGTTTGCGGATATGCACTTAGTTAAACACGAGAATAACAAGTTCAGGTAAGTAATGTCAGTAGGATATTAAAAAACATTTCAAAATAAATAAATTAGTTTATATTCACGCAGATAGAAAGAAAGGTATAAGGACGCATGAATAAATAAAAGACTATAAATAAATTAAAAGAAATCGATACATGAGTGTTTAGGAATGCAAACAGAGAGGTGCAAGTAGTCCCGACCGATAGGTCGTTAGGTCTTAGCAAACCATCAAGACTTGGGTTCTAGGACTTGATACACTCACAAGCCCTAAACCTACTAGATAGTGAGACTTATTAGGACACCACGCTAAGAACTCTTACCCTGTAAAAATCAGTTCCAGTGCGGTGCATCCCGAGGTCATGACTCTGGTATGTTACCTTAGTCAGCCACTCCTTCCAAGGATCACCGTTGACTCACTTGCCCTCGGACAACTAAATTAGAATGAAATTCTAAGGATAGATAACAAAGCGATGAACAACAATATTCAATAGCTTAAAATGAAATACTGTGAATTTTCTAGCTGGTTTGCTTACCTCAAATCCATCAACTTATTCCTAGCCTATCCGGCCTCCCGACACTCCTAAACGCGCTTTTGAATTCCCGTAGCTCTTCCTTAGGTTCATGATATCATATTATAGGTTTTTTGAGTGTGTTGGAACCTTTACTTGGGGTATTACACCAGTGTAGAATGTTTAAAGAACTTTTAAAAATTGCAGATTTTTGTACTGCTAGGGTAATTAGTGCGCTAATGTTTTATAGTAGCGCGCTAATTTCAACATTAGCGCGCTACCTCGAATATCTAGTGCGCTAATCAATAACTAACCTGCTAATTTTTGACATTAGCGCGCTAATTTCAACATTCGCTAATTCATATATCTAGCGCGCTAGATTTCCTACCTAGCGCATTTTGTGCAGCAGAACCCGGAATTCCGCATTTCGAATTCTAAGTTTTCTCTAGACATAAGCCATGTTGATGCCTTGAAGACCCTCATACACACTACTAAAGGTCTTTAGCATCAACCACAACACAAAACAACAACAACAATAACAACACCAAACTCGTGAATTCTTGAAATGACCAAGCTATGTTAATAGAGTTACCTAGCTTGTTAACTCGATCTTTTTCTTCACCAACCCCACTAATCTCTCCTAGCCACACTTGATGATCTTCTTCTTCTCCTTAAACACTCCAGCAACTCTTCTATTTCTTCTCTAACTTGCCAAATTGATGAGAGTGAGAGAGATGATCAAAGTTTGACTTGAAGATAATATGGATAAAGATTAAACCATGGCCCCTAATCTTTTGTGCACACGTATCTCGAGACATGTCTATTGGTCCACCTTCACACAATTATCACCTAAGTCATTCTTAAATGACTCCAATAGTTGACTCATCTTGTCTCTAGATTGCTCAACACGTGTCTCAATGCACATCATGTGACTAGTTAAATTAACACACTAACTTAGGCCCACTAATTTAATTTCAAACATAGCCACATTAAAGCATCTCTACAACCATGGTTTGCTCAAATTAAAGTTACCCTATAAGTTGCTATCTCAATCCCTCATCAACACGTAACTCGAGGTACGTTTTCGCTTGTCTCGACACGGATATGTCCCGCGTGTACCTTACTCATACATTTATGAAATAATTAGTTTAAATTGTTCAATTTTTGTATAATAAATAATACAAGCATCAAAACAAAATTAGCATGCCTCGATGTCAACTCTCGAGATTTGGGCATACGTATCACGAAAAATTAGGTCTCACGTACGACCCTGAAATGACACGTGATACGAGTTAGATTTTTAGGGTCGATACAGTCTTCCCAACTAATTAAAGTTTCATCCTTGAAATTGAAGCAATTCACAAGGGAAGAACTTACTGAAACTTATAAGAGATAGGGAAAGTACTCGCGCATATATGACTCGAGCTCCTACGTCAGCTCCTCATCTCCGTAATGTTGTCACTTGACAAGGACTGATGGGATATCATTGTTCCTCGGAATCTTCACTTTACGATCCAAAATTTGAAGTAATTACCACTACAAGAAAAAATCAATTCAGCAACAAACTAGTCTAATGCTGAATTGGTACGATTTTGTCGCTAGTGGACTCTGCGAAAATTCAATAACAAATTATAGCTGTCGCTAAAGTCTTTGTCGCTAGTGCACCTCAGCGACATATTTTGTATTTTGTTGTTGTTCAGCGACGTAATAGTGACAAATTTATGTCGCTGAACAGCAACAAAAAAACATCTTTCACTAACTGAAATCCAATCAACACAGACATGTCTGTCGCTAGTCTGTTGTTGTTCAGCAACGGACTTGGCGTCTTGTCGCTGACTAGTGTCCAGTCGGCACAGACGCCTAGCAATAAATTAGCGACAGCACTGAGCTGTCGCTAATATTTAAATAGTAAGTTTTTAAAAAAGGATTTAAAACAGTAAATAGTAAAAAATAACCTACAAGAACTCCCAAAACAATTAAAAAGCTACGAATATTACTTCAATTGGAAAAATATTTGTATAATATTAAGATTTTACAATGTCTACCAAAACATTAGATTTTAACATTTCATAATTACTAATATACTATAAAGTAGTAGATAAACATTATTCAACAAATAGACAAACGATTACACATATCAAAATTGCATATATGTAATGTGTACAAAACACTATGATAGCATTCTTTCAGCGGTACATAGATAGGCACTGCACAAATTCTATAGCCAGTAGAGTATTTCTCATCCAAATCCTGAAATTATAAAGGAACATCAACATTATTCGACAAGTAACCAACATATTCCAACACAAATTAAAAGAACATCACATTTAATTTTAGCGAAATTGAAGACTATGAATATTCTTCTTAAGCAACTATAGATGTAGGTTGTTTATTAAAAAATTAGAGTTGAATCTCAACATAGATACCTTGTTCAACTAATTGGTGAAAAGTCCAAAATGAATAACAAGGTAACAAGAACTTTCAATGGATTGTCCAAATTGAATATGAGCATAACAATAACAAATCAGTGCTAAATTTCATTCTTCAATAACAAAAGGTCAACTCATTAAAATCAAGAGATCAAGATATAATCACGAACTTATTACAATCAAGAGGTCAATATATAATCACATGATGTTAATATTACATTATAAACCAATTTTAGATAACTAATTTACAACAATAACATTTATATGATAAAAGTAGCTATTAAGGATATGCGTGTAACCATAATATTACAATAAATAAACAAAAAATAATTACAATTCTCATCATCAATGATCAAAGAACATTTAATCATGCATGTAAATCTAATAACCCTAGCTAAACAAAGAAATTTATAAACAAAAAATCTAGCTACAACAATGAATAAATAAATGAAACAACAAAACAAAACTAACATTGATGGAGAGAACTTGAAATGCAAAAAAAAAAAAACTATACTAAAGAAAGAAATTAGTTATCAACCATTTCGCACTTAAATCACAAAACATTAAACACATACAGTAAGCATACAAGAGTTGAATCAATGAAGAACAAAGTGTAGAGTTGACTAAGGATTTTTTTAGAAAGAAATAAGTTATCAACAGTGTAAGTCAATTAACTCACTAATTTGGATTGAAAGACTTAAACAATCTTAAAAGTAAGCATTTCTCACCTTATTATCAAAAGGGTACTAATGATGTAGGATATTTGAACCTTTCTCTGATATGTTTTCCCACCACTTAACCCATTTCTTCCCTCTATCACTACCCATAAAGATAATTTGACCATCACTACACTATTAATGAACATGTTAATGGAGATCTAACAGAGAATCCAACCACATAACATCCATAGTAGATGTCCCACCAACTTCAAATCAATCCAACCCACTTGGAAACAACTCATCAATCCAATATGGTTAATTATAGTGCATGCCCATAAGCGAAATCTATCAAAATAGGGTGAATACACTAAAACATGAAAATCAAGGAAACCCCATATTAGTATTACTATAACATAGAGAGGGAGTGAGACTAGTTGGTTGATCAACCCCGAAAGGCACAAAGAGTTGAGAACATTGAAAAGATACAGCTTTACCCTTCTAAATCATAACCACAAAAAAGAATCTATTATGTTCCTAGCCCACTATTGAAACTCTCAATAAGTAGCATATCAGGGAAATGTTTGAGTGGACAGAAAGATCATATATGGATAAGTGTCTCTGTGGAAGTACAATGAATAAAATAAATCTAGAACTTCAAAACCGAAAAAACGAAGTGAAATATAATTTACCTTACACATAAGTTGCATTCGTTTGAGTGGACCTTGAAATGATCTCCTTTCATTACGCACATAATATAGGTGTCAAACAATCCAGAATCATTCATGTATTCCAATCATTAAAAAATCTTTCAAAGTCTCATGCTAAATCATGTAAAACTTAAAAATTGAATCTAAACTAGTGTAAAGAAAGTGCACATCATCACCTAGTCTTGGCGCTCCTTCCCAGACATCTTGGACTCTCAATCTTCCTTCCACATACAACAACAACAACATAGCCTCAGTCCCAAATTAATTGGGGTCGGCTACATGGATCAAACTTTTCCATTGTGCTCGATTAAGTGCAATTGATGGTGAGCTTTGCAAACCATTCAAATCCCTTTTAATTAATGCATCCCATGTTAACTTTGGTCTGCCCCTACCTCGTCGAATTTCTACAGTTTCTATTGAGTCAAGTTTTCTAGTTGGGGCATTTGTAGGCGGTCTTTGCAGGTGACCAAACCATCGCAACCGCCCTTCCCTAATCTTTGTATCAATTGGTGCTACTCCTACTTGTCTTTGAATTTCTATATTTCTTATTCTATCTTTACGAGTTTTACCACACATCCACCTAAGCATCCTCATTTCTGCTACGTTCGCTTTATGTAATTGTTGTTGCTTTACCGACCAACATTCCAAAAAAATATGCAACGTTAAATAGTTGAACCACAAAAAACTCACAAGCAATTAAAATTAAAGCTTTAAAAATGCTGACTATCAGATTCAATTCATTCTCTATATGGGTGGCAACATTACTACGATAAAAAATGAAATAGAACAACATAAGTTTCCTACAAACAGTCACAAAATCCTTTCTCCAATCAAGTATGCTCTAATAACTCTAGAAAAAAGAAAGAATACAAAGCAATTCATAAGTTAGCACCACTACTGAGGTATTAAAGATTGATTGGTTAAAGTAAGGGAAACCTTAAAAACTATAATTATTTACAGTATGAATATGGGTGATTAAGAAATGTATTGTTGATCTTAGAGATCATTATTCCTCAAATGCAATGTAATTAAGAAAATTCTAAAAATTCTTGTAGGCATGGTAGCACATTCTTCTTATTGTAATTCTCTGCTCTGTTTGTATCTAACTCCTCTTCTTCATTGTTAGCTTAGACCCAATGGTATCTCAAGTTCCTAAGATTGTGGTATTTAACAATGACACTTACATAATATTTATCAGTGTCGATGACATTATGTGTTGCATTCTTTTTCATATTTTATCTCTACCAGTACTAATAGAGAAGATAGTGGCCCTTGTAGTAGAATCAATTTCTAAAGTTGTACCAATGAGTAGAGTAGATTTTCACTTCATTTTCAAATGAATCACCTCTGCCAAATGATCTAAAAAACTAATGAACTCTCGTCAAGTATACCCATTTTCGATACGACTATACATCTATTCTCGGTTAGTAGACATCTCAATCCTAAGTTTTTCAGGCAAACTGTGGATAAATCTTATCAATTCTTACTAATGAAGTATATAAATTAATATACTATTCTTTATTTGTAAAATTAATCCAAATATTCATCAATTACTAATATATATAGTATTGAGATTTCAAAATAGCTACATACCAACTAAATGATAATCACAATTAATAAACAATATAAGAATTAGTTATAACTCAATAATATATCATTTTTCGTTGAAATGCACAACCAAACAATAAGTTAAACAATGTACAGAACTTTTAATTTAAAAGGAAAAAAAATATAACGCATCAAACTTTGAAGCAATGGGATTAAACTGGTACAATAGCCTCCGCATTAAAGGTTTTCTCAAGTAAACATTTGGTCAAGGTAAACTTAATTACTGCATGATGTTCCCCATAAAATCAAAAGTATATCCGTCAAGCCTCTAGAATTCAAAGACATTTTTCTTAAATAAGAAATATAAGAAATAGCAATTCAGAGCTGCCATAAATTAATTTTCAGTCATTACATAATAACTTTTCTTCATCAGAATAACTAAAGTGGCAAAGGAATTTCAATATATAGCTCAAACAAACTTATCACCAACTCATGCAAGATGTTCTTTCATTTTGTATCTGTGAACTGGGGCTAATTTAGTTCTGCTAAGTTCAATCCATCTCTTCTAGAATTACTTCTTTTTACACAAAGATTGTAGTTCACACTAAACAATAAAATAACCAAATTTTGTTTTCATTTTCTATGCCTCCTCTTTATTTCTATTCAACTATAAATATTCTTTCAACTATTAACTATTGTCTGCTAAAGCAACTAGCAACCTCATACTTCATAACAAAACTCTTTCCAATGAATCATTCAATCATGTATTTATGGATCAAACCAATGTAAGATGCATAAAATAATCTAAAATATGTTATGGGATTATAGATAAGTTGAGAAAACAAGTACTCACTCCTAACTAATTACTATGTAAACCGACAATAATTAAGACCATCAATTTCTTAACACAAGGCTTCCACACGAAGATTCAAGGCTTCCACACGAAGATTCAGTGGCTTAATGAGACCCGAATACCGGAAACATAACCTAGGTAGGGTTTTGTTGAAATATTAAAGGCAAGACTTAGATTTCCTAATTGCGGTAGTAAAAGAAAAAAATAAAAGGAATCAACAGATTTCACAATTGTAAAGAAGAATAAGAAAAGGCGCAAACCTAGCTAAGGTTTGTTGTTTTAGCGAATCATCATCATCAGCGATGAGGAATGCGAGTTATGCAATACTCCAACGAGGATGTACTGGAATCGAATCAAGCGGGCTTGTGTTGGGACTGTAATTCGAAGGTCCACTGCGCGAATTTCCAGGTCGCGAGGCACTCGACGAGTCTATTATGCCGTCGTGTCAATCTACTGGAGTGAAGCTCGAGCCGACAACGGTGTCGGTGTGCGAGCGGTGTATGAATGGGAAGGCGAGAGGCGGTAGAGTCACAAAAGAGGGGAGCCACAACAGTAATGAAATAGAGGCACTCGACGAGTCTGCTATGCCATTTGTGTCAGTCCACCGGGGTGAAACTCGGACCGACGGTGACGGTGTGCAAGCAGCGGTGGATGAAGAGGAAGGATGGAGCCGGCGGAGTCGCGGAAGAGAAGAGCCACAACGGTAATGATATAGGCCGGGATGATGACGATGATGAAGAGTGGCAATAATGATGGCGACGATGATGAGAGTGGCGAGGAATAGATGAAGTGGCCGTGAAAGGGTTTTTGGGTTTGGTTTCCGTAGAGAATGGATGAAGAGGATGGGTTTTGTTTATTTAAATTTTTCACTTTACTAGAGATCAACGACAGAATAATGTCTATCGCTGATCTGTAGCTGATCTGTCACAGCCACATTTACTCATTGGCGGGAATGTATGGCAAGATAAATCAGCGATCGATTTGTGACAAAATACAATCTGTCACAATGTTTTGTCACTAATCTGTCACTGAATAGTTATTTTTCGGTCAACGGAATGTCTGATGCACAGCTGTTGCTGATTTGTTGTTGTTTAGCAGCAGATTCTTTCTATCATAATTTCTTAATGCTATTCCACCATGTTCTTGTAGTGTACCCCCTCAAGTCAATCTGAATCGAATCCATTGTCACCCGTCTGCCCTCTCTCAACCTATCTAGTCAAAGCATAGAAACATGAAATATAGGGTGGATCCCAAGCAACTGAGGTGGCAACTCCAGTTCGTACGCAACCTTGTCTATTCGTTTCTTCATTTTAAATGGACCAATGAACCTCAGCGCAAGCTTTCCTTTAATCCCAAACCACTTGTGACCCTTCATTGGAGAAACTTTCAGATACACATAGTTCCCGACATCATACTTTAACTTGTCGTGATACATGTCATAATATTTTTTCTGCCTCTCCTGCACACTTTTAGTCTCAATCTGATCAATCGTATCTTCTCTGTGTGATCTACTACCATCTCAAGCCCAATCACTGCCACATCCTCGGGTTCTGCCCAACAAGATGGAGATCTGCACAGCCTATTGTAGAGTGCCTTAAACGGTGCCATACCGATACTGGCCTTATAACTATTATTATAAGCAACCTCACACAAATGAATATACTCTTCATATGGTCCTCAGTACTCTAACACACACATTCTCAACATATCCTCGAGAATATGAATCAGTCTCTCCGATTGTCCATCAGTCTGTAGATGATAGGCTGTATCGAGGTCCAATCACATGCCGAACTGTGCCTACATGCTCCGCCAAATCTGAGATGTAACCTATAGTCTTATGTTAGACACAATCGATAACATATCGTGATCTTGATTCGTATCCCTATACGTATAATCATCATATGATCATCAATCAAGACTCACACTAGTCTTAATTCATTATAGTTCCCAGTATAATGATCGACTAGAGACATTTAGGATATTTCTATAAATACCCATGGATCTTATTATAATGTAAACATGCAAATTAATTATAATAAACGGAAAATGAAATCCTCTATTTTATTAACTAAAAGTATTCATAAAGACAGTTAATGAATTGACCTAGGGCACATGCCCCCAACATCTCCCACTTACACTAGGGCCAATCATGCATGCATCTAATGCCTAATGATCTAACATGACCGTCATGTTTTGCTTGTGAAAGAGCTTTTGTCAATGGATCCGCAACATTGTCTTCAGTAGGTACTCTGCAAATCTTTACGTCTCCCCTCTCAATAATTTCTCCGATGAGATGAAAACGCGTGAGTATATGTTTGGATTTGTGGTGTGATCTAGGTTCCTTGGCCTGTGCTATTGCCCCGTTATTGTCACAATACAAACAAACATGGTTAGCAATACTTGGAACCACACCTAGTTCAGAAATGAACTTTTTGATCCAAAGCGCCTCATTTCTTTGCATCGGGATTTCGCAATATACTCAGCTTCTGTTGTAGAATCTGCCACAGTCTCTTGCTTCGAACTTTTCCAGCCCACATTTAAAGTAAACACATATCCAGATTGCGATCTAAAATCATCTATATCCGTTTGAAAACTTGCATCTGTGTAACCATTTACAATTAGATCATTTGCAAAACCTCCATAGACCAAGAATATTTCCTTAGTCCTTCTTAAGTATTTAAGGATGTTCTTTACTGCTATCCAGTGACTCTCACCATGATCTGACTGATATCTGCTTGTAGTGCTCAAAGCATATGATACATCAGGTCGAGTGCATAGCATGGCATACGTGATAGATCCAATAGCCGATGCATATGGAATCTTAATCATACGGTATCGCTCATCATTTGTCATAAGACATTGATTCTTGCTGAGACTTATGCCATGAGACATTGGCAACAATCCTCTTTTAGAGTCTTGCAAACTGAACCTATTCAGCACCTTGTCTATGTAAGCACTCTGACTTAGACCGATTAGCCTCTTAGATTTATCCCTATAGATTCTTATCCCTAGGATATAGGCTGCATCTCCTAAGTCTTTCATTAAGAAACACTTCCCTAACAAAGACTTGACATTCTACAATGTTGGGATGTCATTTCCAATGAGTAATATATCATCAACATACAGTACCAGAAAAACAACTACACTCCCACTGACCTTCTTGTATACACAAGGCTCATCTTCGTTCTTAATAAAACCAAAATCCTTGATTGTTTCATCAAAACGAAGATTCCAACTCCGAGAAGCTTGCTTTAATCCATAAATGGATCTTTGAAGCTTGCATACCTTCCTAGAATTCTCAGGATGTACAAAACCTTCAGGTTGTGTCATATACACGTCCTCAAGTAGCTTTTCATTAAGAAATGTTGTTTTTTCATCCATTTGCCATATCTCATAGTCATAATATGCATCAATGGCAATTAAAATTCTTATGGATTTAAGCATGGCTACTGGCGAAAATGTTTCATCATAATCAACACCTTGAGTGCCTCTGAAACCTTTTGCTACAAGTCTTGCTTTAAAAGTATGCACATTGCCATCCATGTCAGTTTTCTTCTTGAAAACCCATTTACATCCAATGGTCTTACCACCTTCAGGTAAATCAACTAAGTTCCAAAATTGGTTATCATACATGGATTGCATCTCAGAGTTCATGGCACCTAGCCATTTATCTGAGTCTGGTCCAGACATAGCCTCCTGATAAGTGGTGTACTCATTTTGATCCATAAGCAACACATAACGAATATCAGTAATGAGAAATCCGAATCTCTCTGGCTCATGTCTTACCTTACCAGATTTACGTAGGCCTTTTGTCACTTGCGGAGGTTCAACTGGTTCAGAACGTTGTTGAGCTTCCAGTAGCAGTTCAAGGTTTTTCTGTGATTCTTTAACTTCTTCAAGATTTATTTATCTCCCACTAGTGTCTTTTGAAATAAATTATTTTTTCATAAAGGCACCATACCGAGCAACAAACATTTTGTTCTCAGCGGGATTATAAAAGTAACATCCTTTTGTTTCCTTAGGATACCCCACAAATAAACACTTGTCAGATTTAGGTGCTAGTTTTTCTGAGACTTGTCGGTTTACGTAAGCCTCACAACCCCAAATCTTAAGGAAAGACAAACTAGGTCTCTTCCCGTACCATATTTCATATAGTGTTTTATCAACTGCTTTAGAAGGAACTCAATTTAGAGTGAAAGCTGCAGTTTGTAAAGCATAACCCCAAAAGGATAATGGAAGATCTGCATGACTCATCATAGATCGAACCATATATAATAAGGTTCGATTTCTCCGTTCAGAAACTCCATTCCACTGTGGAGTTGTTGGTGGAGTCAATTGGGAGACAATCCCACAATTTCTAAGATGATCATCAAATTCTTGGCTCAAATATTCACCACATTGATCTGACCGAAGTGTTTTGATAGTTTTACTAAGTTGATTCTGCACTTCATTTTGAAACGTTCGAAACATCTCAAATGATTCAGCTTTATGTTTCATTAGATATACATAACCATATCCGCTGAAATCATAAGTAAATGTAATGAAGTACTGATAACCTCCTCTAGTCATTGTGTTTATAAGACCATATACATCAGTATGTATTAGACCCAATAAATCACTTGCCCTTTCACTGTGTCCAGTAAAGGGACTTTTAGTCATCTTGCCTCGTAAACAAGATACGCACATTTCATATGTTTCTAAATCAAATGAATCTAGAAGTCCATCTTTATGGATCTTCGTTATGCGTTTCTCATTTATGTGCCCGAGACGACAGTGCCAAAGATAGGTTTGATTCAAATCATTTGACTTAAATCTCCTTGTATTTATGTTAAAGATAGGAGTATCAGTGGATTTTTTCATGCTTAGAATATAAAGACCATTACACAAATCAGCATTTGCATAAAATATTCCCTTACGAGAAATAGAACATCTATTATTCGCAATAATAAAATCAAAACTATCCATATCCAAGCATGAAACAGAAATGATGTTTTTGCTCAAGGCAGGCAAAAAATAACAATTATTTAAAAATAAGATAAGTCCGCTAGGTAAGACTAAGTCATATGATCCAACAGTCAGGGCAACAACTCTTCCTCCATTCCCTACGCGGAGGATGACTTCTTCTTTCTTCAACTTTCTACTTCTGGTGAGTCCCTGCACAT
This sequence comes from Stephania yunnanensis, assembly GCA_039657365.1. Lineage (NCBI taxonomy): Eukaryota > Viridiplantae > Streptophyta > Magnoliopsida > Ranunculales > Menispermaceae > Stephania > Stephania yunnanensis. The sequence continues at coordinate 19,049,524 of CM077589.1, read as the reverse complement.
TTATACAAATGTGAGATCCACATCCGGTATCTAATACCCAGGAATCACTAGTAGATAAATTAATTTCAATAACATAAATACATGTAGTGGTAGTCGCACTACCCTTTTTCTTTTTTAGATCTTCCAGATAGAATTTGCAATTTCTGAACCAATGTCCAGGTGCATGATAGAAATGACAATTTCCTTCCTTTTCTTTTGGGTGTTTTGAAGCAGGAATAGGCTGGGGCTTGACTAGTTCCACAGGCCTTGTGACAGGTATAGCAGCAGCTTTGACGACTATAGCCTTGCCTTTGCCTTTCTTCTTCATTCCCTTTCCTTTTTGGACCATCAACACATTACTAGAGGGTTTCTTGATATTTTGTTCAGCAGTTTTGAGCATCAAATGCAACTCTGAAATTGATTTCTCCATATTATTCATATTGTAGTTCATCACAAATTGCGAGTAACTTTCTGAAAATGAATTCAGGATTGAATCCGTAGCCAACTCTTGGCTTATAGGAACTCCGAGTATATCAAGCTGGTCAACATAGCCCTTCATCTTCAAAACATGAGGACTAACTGACGCACCCTCAGTCATCTTGCATGAATGTAGGTTTTTGACTGTCTCGAACCTTTCTTGCCTAGCTTGCTGTTGGAACATTTCCTTCAACGTTATAGCCATGTCGTGGGCTTCCATTAGTTCCATGTCCTTCTGAAGTTCAGGAACCATAATTGCCAGCATAATACATGCAACATCAGTAGAATCGTTGACATGCCTATTATGTGAATCCTTCACAACTTTCATAGCATTGGTTGGTGGGTCCTCAGGAATTGGAGCATCCAGGACATACAACTTGCGTTCATGCTTAAGAACAATTCTCAAGTTTCTAAATCAGTCAAGAAATTAAGTCCCAGATAGCTTATCCTTCTCAAGGATGGATCGCAGTAACAGGGAATTATTGTTACTTGAAGAGGCCATTGATCTACAATAAAGATTATGCAAAATTAAGTCAATTAAAACATTTTTAATTAACTCGGGCCCACATCTAACTAATCATCTTATCCTAATTCAATTAGGACTTAAGATATTTGAATCCTAGCATATCACCAATAACAAAAATCTCCATATTTATTTCCTATCCAATAGGCATAACGAATCAGATTTTGCTTATATCTCCTAATCTAATTTGTTATCTATCTTTATCAAATAGAAACTTTGTAACATAATAGATATAATAATATAAATAAATAATTTCAAAAATTAATTATTTGCAATTTCGGTCCTCATCCAAATAATCACAAACATGTAATTGAATCATGAACTACTATCCCAATCGAACCTAATGGTGTCATGGATCACAGAACACGAAACTCAATTCATTAAAATTATTCGAATTAACCTAACATGGTTAGTAGCATGTACGAAACTAATTTCAATTAAATCACGAATACATGTATCATATACACAAAACATGATAATAAATCTCACAGAAAACTTATGTATATCACATATACATCAACTATTAACATGCTTTCAATCATATATCATGTATATATCAGAAGAAAACATGCAATGAATTTAATGGAATCGAACTCGAAGGCTCTGATACCACTGTTGGGTTACGGGGTTCATACGCAGCAAAGATTACAAAATAATTTTGACAAAAACCCCAACACGATCTAAATCTAATTCCATTAAAAATGTTTAAACCAAGAAAACTTAATCATACCTCGATCACAAAACACCTTTCCGAATGTTGATTGATCTCTAAGGTGCTGCCAATGACGAACGCCCTCTACCAGCAGTTCACACACGAACAGCGGCCGAGATACGAAGTGCTAGCTTCAAGAGAATACCAAACCTCTTGTTTCTCTCCAAAACGATCCGGAGCATACCAGAAAATCCTAAGTCGTTTCTAAAACGAAAATAGAGTTTCGTTCCTTAATCTTTCGTATGTGTGTTCTAACTTAAAGCATTTATTTATACAACCCTTATATATAGACGGTCAAGTAAACTACACATATACCCCTATTTAAAGAAGTATAAGTGTAATACACCACAAGGACGTTTCTGTCATGAAATTTATCATACATATACTGTCATTTCTGCACTGAGATCAAGGTAAGCCACTGACAAAATCTATAGCAATGTGCTCCCACTTCCACTGAGGAATGAGAAGTGGTTGCAATAACCCACCAGGCCTCCGGTGCTCAGCCTTAAGTCGCTGGCATACCTTTCACGTTCGAACATAATAAAAAATATCGGTCTTTATCCCCCGGCCACTAGAAAAGATGATGCACATCAGCATACATCTTCGTCCAACCCTAATGAAACGTAAAACGTAAGCGGTGAACCTCATCATATATCTCATCACGCAACGCAACCACTGATGGAATCCCAGTCGACCTCTAAATCTCAAGCATGAGTCTGTCGACTGACTCCAATCTGGATGATCCGGACTCTTAGCAAACTTTAAGAACCTCTGATATTGTTCATCTGCTTGTCGACCTTCAAGTACACTCTGAATCGACATTGTCTTAGTCCTCATCTGCCCACAAATCAACACTTTGGTACCGGTTGGAATATCAATAGAATACATTGACTCGACCGCCTCGAGTAAACCATACTCATGTGTCATGTGGCAAGTAAAAATCTCTGAGTTTGCCCCTTTGCAACTCAATGCGTCTGCAACAACATTGGTCTTCCCCAGGTGGTACTCTAATGAGAAATCATAGTTCTTGAGGAACTCAAGCCAATGCCTCCGTCGCATGTTCAACTCTTTATGAGTGAAAAGGTACTTTAAACTCTTGTGGTCGATAAACAACACAAACTTCTCTATGTAGAGATAATGACGCCAAATCTTTAATGCAAAGACCACTACCGCTAACTCCAATGTGTAGGGTAGTTCTTCTCGTGAATCTTTAGTTGTCGGGACGCGTAAGCAATCACTCTACCATCCTGCATCAAAACAAAGCATAAACCAACCTAAGAAGCATCAGTGTTTACCTTAAAACCCTTCCGTGACTCAGGTAGTAAAAAGATTGGTGCGGTAGTCAGTGTTTCCTTCAAAGTCCGGAAGGTTTGTTCACCGCTGCCATTCCACTGAAAACTTGTCTCCTTCTTCATCAACTGCGTCATTGGTGTTGTAATCTTTGAGAAGTTTTGAACAAAATGCTCGTAATAGCCTGCCAACCCTAAGAAACTACAGATATATGTCACCGATCGAGGTGTAGGCCAATCTATCACAGCTCTGACCTTAACGGGGTCCACTAACACTCCGCTGGCTTCGACAATATGTTCAAGAAACTTGACCTCTGTAAGCCAAAATTCACACTTACTGAATTTTGCATACAGTCTGTGTGTCCTCAAAGTCTGCAAAATCATCTCGAGGTGTTTCTCGTAATCCTCACGAGTCCTGGAGTAGATAAGGATGTCGTCAATGAACACAATGACGAACCTATCCAAGTACTCTTTCAACACTCGATGCATGTAATCCATGAACATCGCTGGGGCGTTAGTCAACCCAAAAGGCATGACTGTAAACTGATAATGCCCGTATCGAGTGCAAAAAGCAGTCTTCTCCTCGTCATCTCCTCTAATCCTCAGCTGATGGTACCCAGATCTCGAATCAATCTTTGAGAACCATTGTGCTCCTGTCAGCTGGTCAAACAAGTCATCAATGCGAGGAAGTGGATACTTGTTATTCACTGTAACCCTGTTGAGCTATCTATAATCAATGATAATCTCAGGCTGCCATCTTTTTTCTTAACAAACAAGATTGGCGCGCCCCATTGTGACATGCTCCAGTGGATCAATCCCAACTCCAACAACTCGTTAAGTTGTCTTCTCAGTTCCTCTAACTCCTTCAGAGCCATCCGGTACAGCTGAACAGATGTAGGTTTGGTCCCCGGGACCAAATCAATGATGAAGTCAATCTCCCTAGACGGTGGTAATCCTAGTAACTCTGCAGGAAAAACATCTGGGAACATGCATACAATAGGTACCTCCTCCAATCTAGTCTCGACCATCTCCATTGTACTTAAAACATTAACGAATGACTTGACTTCTATACTAGAAGCTACTCTGCCTCTAGTAATAGGTAAACTAGTTGAAGTCCCCTGGAAACTGAACTCGGGATATTCGAGAATCTAAAATGTAACTCTCTTGCTGAAACAATGGATCTGTGCATGATGAGCACTCAGCCAATCTATGCCCAATAATGCATCAAACTCTAAGAACTTCACACTCTCATATCTGCTGGCGAAACATGACCCTCTATATCTACCGAACAATCAGCACACAATAAGTTCGGGTATATCTTATCCTTAGCAGTTGTGCTAAGGATCAAGGGTCTCTCTAATCTAATGGGTTTCAAACCCAACTCATCTACCATGCAACCGGAAATAAAAGATAATGTAGAAGCAGAATATAACATGATGTACATAAAAAGATTACAAATATAAAGCATACCCTCAATCAGGTTACGGGTAGCAGCCAGATCTGGCGCAGCAATAGCATGAACCTACTCCTGGCTCTGTTGATGCTGCCCTCTACTCAGTCGTGGACACGAACTGATGAAATGACCTGACTGTCCACACTTCCAACATGTACACTGAAATTCAGATCCATATGGCACACTCTGTCCCCGTCCATACATTTGCCCTTGACCATTGCCTCTACCCCTGCCACTGCCACAGCCCTTAGCCCTTTGATACTAATGTAACTGAGGACCTGACTATGTAGACCGTTGTGGTGTGCTGACATAACTCCGTTCAGGGGTAGATGGTATTGGCGCAACACGTGCTGTAATAAGTAAAGATGCAACAGATCCCACACTCTGAGCTCGATCCCCCGACCTCCACTGTTTAGCTCTCTTCCTCATCTCATCCCTTCCTAGTCTGACATTTGATTGTGCTAGTGGTGGAACCGCGATTATTGTACCAGTGCGGATGCTCAAAAAGGTCTCATTGGCCATACTCATCTCGTAAGCCTCTTATAAGGTTCTTGGAGTTGTAGTCACCACCATAGAACCGATCTCACTCAACATGCCATTCATGAAGCAGCAGGCCTGGTCAGCATTTATATCACCTATGCCCCCGGCATAGTCCATCAAATGCAAGTATCGGCTCATATACTGCACCATTGTCTTGTTAGTAGCCTGTAGAATGTTTTGAGACTTGGTCCTCTTCATGTTCCTGACCGAATGAGGGAAATACTTCAGATTAAATCTCTCCTCGAACTCAGCCCAGTCCTTGGGCTTCCCCTTCATAGCCACCAAGCTGTGCCACCAAACATCACCCTTTCCGAACAACGAAGCCGAAGAGATGCTCGTCCTCATATGATCCGGTGTAGCCAAGACATCGTGGATCTTCTCGTGACTCCTCATAAACTTATCTGCTACTCCGAGATCCGTACCACCATGAAACTTCTCCGGGTGATGTCTCTGAAACTCGCGAGACTGCCTCACCTTAGCTGTCGCTCGAGTACTCACATCAGTGGGCATGCTCGGCGTATCATCCACTGATGTATTAGTAGTAGGCGGTACTCTCTCAACCTGAACCCGTACCCCCTCATCAGTCATAGGTCTAATCGGCGCTGTAGGAGTCGTAACAGTGGTTTGTATTGTCGGTGCACTCCCATCCTAAGTGACTGGTGCTGTAGGTGCAGATGTAGAATATGATGTAGTATGTGCCTTCAATAGTCGGAGAATCTCCTTAAGTTGCTGGCCATGTGAGGTGACCAGCTGGGACATCTCATTTAACCTCTCATGAACGTCACTCAGATCGGTATCACTGATCTCGGGCTGATAGGCTATCACAATCTGCAAAGAATGTGATTTCTCGATCATGTTGTAGTTATCGATAGTATATACCATACATCAAATAGCTCGTATAGTCCAATTTTAATTTCCCAACTCTCCTTACTTCCCAACTAAGACTTAAGTCAGGATCACAGGGTTCCACTATAAGTTAACTCTATTATTGATTTGTGTCTTACGTTGGTTGTAGGTTGTTCGTGAGTTAGGCATAAAGACTTAGGCTCTGATACCAATCGTGATGGCTCCAGTTCCATAACCCAAACGTGTTCTCCAAGTCAATCCTTGCGACGTTAACGCAAGCCTAGTTAGCCTTCCTAACCATGTTCCATTACAATGCAGTGAGACTTAACATTTATAGTGAGTTATTCAAATTTGTAAGTTATCAAAGTTTATGCGAAAGTGATTTCAACTTAAACAAATCTAAACAACTTTACACAAATTAATCACGAGAACCTAGAATGTGGAAACCCCTCATAACTCAATCAACATGTATAATAAACAGATGGGAGAAAAATAATAGCATATACATATCCTAAAGTATCTCACAGAACCCATATACCCTACGTGACAAAAACAATGTACATAAGTAATACAAACTTACAAAAAATATGCGAGGGAAGGCCGCTCCGAAGTCCTAACAATAGATTTCCTAGTACTGGCCCTTTTCCCTTACTCGTTTGCGGATCTGCACTCAGTTAAACACGAGAATAACAAGTCCAAGTAAGTAACGCCAATAGGATATTAGACAACATTTTAAAATAAATAAATCGGTTTATATTCACGCAGATAGAAAAAAAGGTATAAGGACGCATGAATAAATAAAAGACTGTAAATAAATTAAAAGCAATCGATACATGAGTGTCCAGGAATGCAAATAGAGAGGTGCAAGTAGTCCCGACCAACAGGTCGTCGAGTCTTGGCAAACCATCAAGACTCAGGTTCTAAGACTTGGTACACTCACAAGCCCTAAACCAACCTAGGACAACGACACTAAGAACTCACACCTCATCAAGATTTGTATCCAATCCAGTGCATCCCGAGGTCATGACTCTGGTATGTTACCTCAACCAGCCACTCCTTCCAAGGATCACCATTGACTCACTTGCCCTCGGACAACTAAATTAGAATGGAATTCCAATGATAGATAACAAAGCAATGAACAATAATACTCAATTGCTTAAAATGAAATATTGTGCATTTCCTAGCTGGTTTATTTACCTCAAATCCACAAATTTATTCCTAGCCTATTCGGCCTCGCGACACTCCTAAACGCGTTTTTAAATCCTCGTAGCTCTTCCTTAGGTTCATGATATCATATTATAGGTTTTTGAGTTTGTTGGAACCTTTACTTGGTGTATTGCACCAGATTAAAATGTTTAAAGAACTTTTAAAACTTGCAGGTTTTGTACTACCAGGGTAATTAGCACTCTAATTTTTGACAGTACTGCACTAATCAATATTAGCGCGCTAATTTTAACATTAGCGCGTTGATTCATATATCTAGATTTGTACGCTAGATTTCCTACCTAGCACGCTATGTGCAACACAACCCAGAATTCTGCATTTTGAATTATGACTTCTCTCTACACATAGGCCATGTTGATTCCTTACACACTATTAGCGGTCTCTAACATCAACCATAACACAAAACAACAACAACACCACCAAATTTGTGAATTCTTGAAATGACCAAGCTATGTTAATGGAGTTACCTAGCTTGATGACTTGATCTTCTTCTTCACCAACACCACTTATCTCTCCTAGCCACACTTGCTAATCTTTTTCTTCTCCCTGAACACTCCAGCAGCTCTTCCCTTTCTTTTCTAACTTGCCAAATCGATGAAAGTGAGAGAAATGATCAAAGTTTGACTTAAAGGTTGTATGGATAAAGATTGAACCATGGCCCCTGTACACGTATCTCGAGACATGTCTGGTAGTCCACCTTCACATAATTATCACCTAAGTCATTCCTAAATGACTCATCTAGTCTCTAGATTGCTCAACACGTGTCTCGATGCATATCATGTAGCTAGTTAAATGAACACACTAACTTAGGCCCACTAATTTGATTTCAAACATGACCATATTAAAGCTTCTCCACAACTATAGTTTGCTCAAATTAAACTTACCCCATAAGTCGCTACGTTAGTCCCACGTCGACATGCAACTCGAGGTACATCTCCGCTCATTTCGACACTAATATGCCCCGTGTGTACCTTACTCATACATTTCTGAAATTAATTAGTTTATATTGTTCAATCTTTTGTATAATAAATAATACAAGCATCAAACAAAAATAGCATATCTCGGCGTCGACTCCCGAGATTTGGACATGTGGCACGTGGCACGAGTTAGATTCTTAGGGTCGTTACAGGCAAGGTGTGGACCATTAGATGAACTTCGGGATATGTAAAAACATGAAGATCAATGGCTAGAAATTAAACACTCCTTCATATATAAAGATCAGCACATGCAAATGAAACCATTTTCATTTACAAATCTTTAAGAAGAAGAAAGTTGTTGGAGAGAAGATTTGAACTAAATTGATGGTGAGTTCAAGCTAAGGATTCGAGCTAGCAAAAACATTCACAAGGCATAAATTTCATGTCTTTCTTCAATTCCAATTTCATTAAAATGCATGTTAAACCCTTAATTCTATCAATATATATGGTCATTATAGTTGTCTTGGGTTAATTGGAAGTAATTGGGGTCAAATAGGCTCATGGTAAGCAAGAATTTCATGATTCGAATCGAGATTTGATGTTTGGATAATGGACTTTTTCGTGCCTATCGTTGGAAAAGATAATGAACAATGTCTATACCTACAGGGAAGTCTGTACCCACATGAGTGTCTATACCCACAAGGACTTATGTACCCACAAGGACGTTTGTACTCACAGAGACGTTTTTACCCACATGGACGTATATACCTACAGGGACGTCTGTACCTACGGAGACATTTGAAACCACAAGAATTGTGATTATAATTTTATTTCAGTTATGCAATAAAACGGATGTCTAGACACCAAAAACTTATCAAATCGACACCAAGGACCTAGGAGTCGATAGGCGGGTGTCAGGAATGAGGTCGGGGTTAATTTAGGAGCTTCACGAGCATGATTTTGAAGAGCATATTTGAGGTGCGTAAACCCATTAGAATGCCTAACAGAATCCATGGTTGATTTTATTGATATTGAATTACATGTGTGACTGTTGGTGGGCACACACGGGGTTTTCTACTCCTATTTTGGTTTATGTAGATATTAGTTGTGGCTAAATCGCTTGCACGGGTTACTTGTGATAGTGCTGGCGTCGATAGTAGTAGGATATACTTGCGACCATAGGGAGGGATTAGGGTAGTCCTAACGTGTAACGGTCTCGGGAAGGGACCATGCCATTTACTGAAGTTGGGATTTAGTCACTGTAAGCCTGTAAGTATATACGTGGTTCTTATTCGATTTTATCGATTACTTACTGGTTTGGGTCAGGTTTTCTCGTAATTATATGGTTGTTTATTTAATCTTGCTTTATTTCTAAACACGTTTAATTGGTATATGCCATTTATTTATTTCATGCTACTGATTTTGCTTGTCGTATGATGCATACATTCATGGGAATATGACATATTGTTGTCATGTGTTATATTCGCATGTCTCGTAGATTATCAATTTTTACTTCATGATAATGTGTGGACTTCTCTTGTGATTTTACTCACATAAAGGCACCCTCTTATTGAGAGTACAAAGCAAATTACCGAGGGCACTCAAAATTGAGGCCCGAAATCTCGAAAATACCCATGCCACCAAAGTGGAGGCACCCCACCACCCCACCAGCCCACCACCGTGCATATGAACCCTGGAATTTGAGATCAATCCATTGTAAGCAACCTACGAACCCCGGATTTGTTTTCGTTCATTTCCTCTCTCCTCTGTTGTAGGCGGATTTTGGTTGTGTCGTTCGAGTTTGGAGGCTCACCGAATTAATAGATTTGGTCTCGACATTAGGGCTCAAATTCGTCGTCGTTCTCGCGCTCAAGCCGTGAAATCGATCGATTGAAGGTACGTTGATAGTCTAATTAAGTTGCATTTGGTCGATTATTTGTTATGTTTGTGTAGCGGTGCATTCAATGGTACGTGCATTGTGAATTCGTGGTTGTCAGCCACACAGGCCAGAAAAAAATTAGTACAGTCTCGGCCAAGCATGGCCGAGACGTAGGAGAAGTTTTTGGGAACTCGTGGTTCTCGGCCAGAGAGGAGAGAATATAATCGCCGAGACTAATTTGGTATATCGGTCATGCGTCGCCAAAATTATAATTGTGTTATTATGTTAGGTAGCGTAACGCTGTGACTGCTCTCAGGTACCATCTCACGGGAGTAATTCGAAGTGTTTAGTTGATGTCATGTCGGTGATCTACAACCGAGAAAGTAGTAGTTGTATCGGTTGTGCATGACCGAGACTTATATTGATATCTCGGTTACGTGTCACCGAGATTGTTATTGTTTTCTCGAACCTGCTTGACCGAGACTATGGAAATGGAACATTTAGCTCATTTTTTTTTATATTCCTCTTCTGTTTTTGCGGTAGACACTTACATGTTGTAGTCTTCTCAGGTATGGCTCATTCGAAAGCCCCGGTGACAAGGGAGGAGGTTGGTATTGAGGTGTCGAGGGGTATCCATGGGCGAGGCGGATGGAGACCCCCGACGGCATCTTATCGGAAAGAGAAAGAGCAAGAGAAGGTGGATGTGAAGGGAAATGGTAAGATTGGTGGAGGACGTGCAAAGAAATTATAATTGCACGATGAGGGTTCGAACATTGACATGCAGCAACACTCAGACCTTGTCGTTGCCCGAGGCGAATATAAGGCTCATGCAACAGAGTCTAGTAGTAGTGACTCATCAGCACCGGCGAACACCACATGTAATGATCGTAATGTGGGTGGGAGTACTAGTGGTGGAGGTGCCCATAATGAAGGAGAGTCACAAGGGTATAGGGAAATGTGTGCTCCTTTCCCCGGTTGTCCCGAAGATGGATAATTGTTGAAGAGCTTTAAAGATCATGTCGCATTAGTGATTTGGAACAATAAAGTATATAAATTTTTCCTTGTATGGAGTAGTTAAAAATTTTGGGGTTTCCCTAAGTCGACGGAATGTTTGTTGTTGTTGCAGGACCGTCCGACACTCAAGTGTATCAATCACGGTGCTCAGATCCAAGAATGAGACTTACAGTCATGCCACCCTAACACCGCGGGCCTTCAAAGGATTATTCAGCTTTCTGGGTTGAATATGTTGATAGACTGCTCATACGCCAAGACTAACAAGGAGGTTATCTCTGTCTTTGTTGAGCGGTGGTAGCCAGAGACGAACACATTTCACTTGTCATTTGGTGAAATGTCGATCTCCTTAGAGGATGACACCACATGCTCCTGAAGATTCATGTCACGGGCAAGGTGGTGGCAGTTGAGAACTTTGCGAGGTACACCGACGAATCTCACTCGGATGCGATTAAGCTGGTGTCCAAACTACTCGGGGTTAGCATCGAAGATGCTGAGGAGGAAGTGAACATCAGCAAGGGGCTCACAGTGCGAAAAGGTTGGCTGAAGAGTCGATGGTGCCCCAAAGCAGGATCGAGGAACACTACTTATCATCCTGTGGAATGCACAGCCCGAGCGTACTCGTTGTACTTGCTTTCTTGCGCCCTTTTTGCGGATAAGAGTGGATCTCGGGTATCCATTGCGTTGTTGAAGCTTCTTAAAGATTTAGACGATGTGGGAAACTGTGCATGGGGTGCAACTGCATTAGTGTACTTGTACCGACACTTGGGGTTTACCACCAAAGTACAAGTTTCTCAAATTGTCGGCTACCTCACATTACTTGAGGTTTTTTATTTAATCGACTAGATTTCTAGTCTGAGTAATTAGTATTTATTTTTGCATTTTTCCTCTAACTAGCGTTGTAACTATTTGCAGGGATGGGTGTACGAGCATTTCTAAGTTCGAATAAGGCCTCAAACTTAGCATACATTACATTCGTCCACCTATCCATGAAACGAGCGAAACCTTTCGTTATCCTCAAACACGTCAGGTTTAGGCCACCCATTCAGTATGGATCTCAAGTTCTCAAGTGCCCAAACATAATTTGCATGACTCTTTGATGATATGAAAGCAAACTTAACAGAGAACGCCGAATGCGTTGAAGTGATGCCAATAATCTCCAATAAAGGCATTCGATACATATTTGTTTTGTAAGTGCAATCCATCAAAATTACCGATGAGAAACACCTTAGCAACTTAATTGAATCAGGATGTGACCAAAATAAATCAGTGACGATATTCGTATCGGGATGCTTCCTATGCCACGACATCCACTTATTCTTCTCCAATATATGCAATAATTGTTGCATTTGAGTCCTCCCACCCGCATCCTCAATTAGGAATTTTTGTCGTGCATTATATATTGTTTGCATTGTCGATACGTTTGTAACATCTATTTGCTTCAACGTATTGATGATGTCTTTTAGCTTCACATTACCCTTTGTCATTTGCACCACAACCTCTTGCTCCCCCTTATCCAATCTTTCGGCAAATGAGTGGTCGTCCAAGTTTTTTCGCGGGGTCGTGATTGTGCCTCCCACATATGACAGTGACATACCACAAATAGTCAACGTTTTCTTTGATGTTAATAAGGAAACGACATCCACATTTCTTTGTACCGGTGTGAGTCCTCCCCATTTCCTCTTCTTTTTCATTTCTTGGTTTCAAAGCAATTTTTCCTGCTTTACCCTTCCCAACTCTTTGTGACATTCCCCTATATGTACCAGACCTCTCACACGCAAGTTTCACCCTCCCCCTCCATTTAATCCTTCAGGCATCAGAGTGCTTCGTTACTAACACAAACTTATTCTCCTTGACCTATCATTTGAAGCCATGAAATTGTCGATTCTCTAGATGGGAATGGCCTAAGTGGTGTAAACGCATCCTTGTAGTTTGGAAATAAAGTAAAAATCGGCATTACCTGCAATACAAACATTGTAACATTATGATCAACCAAAATGCATAGTAAATTCATCAAAAAATAAAAAAAACCACGTTTTCGGTTGTATAGGTCCGAGACTATAAGCAGAGTTTCATTTATGTCCAACCGAGACCTACGAAATAGTCTCGGTCGTTCCATACCGAGACTATGACTTCATTTCGTTCACAGCGTGACGTGAACTACGAACAAGTCTCGGTGGATGTCGACCGATACGTTTTCATAACTCTCGGTCCTGCGAGGCCGAATCAATCGCGCCCGTGAAAAATCGTCTGAAAATTTGAGAAACCGCAAATAAAACACATTAAATTTCAACAATTACCTCTTGTTCTACCTCATCTTGCACTAATGCAGTACCATCTTCCATTTTATAGTGCAAACAAACTCGGATTGCTCGAATTAACCAAACCCTACGTTGACAAACCAAACCATCAATTTCACAGTTTTTGATCCAAAAAACAGTTCCTTCAAAGCTTTATTTGGTTGTCAAACATTGTTACCTCGCTGTCGGATGATATCAAAATGCAAGAATCAATACACGCTCAGCAAACACAATAGTGACTTTAGGTTTCACTTGTGATTCAAGGTGGTGGGGTGCCTCAGTTTTGCTTTGAAAATAGTTTGTGGGGTTTGAGTGAGTATATATGAAGGGGCAAAATAGTTATTTACATTTTACCGGGGAGAATTACAAAAAAATATGGGTGCCTTCATGAATTGGTGGGGTGCCCATAGTGGCCCTCAATAATAATCATCATCATTAATAACTTTCTGTCACACGTGACCCATCATCGGTTGACACGAGTCTCCTTCCATCGTCGTCATCTCCATTCCCCTAAGCAATGCAATGTCTCTGAAACCTGTACAAGCTCAAAAATCCCCCCAAACCAATCCTTCTGTCTCCTCAAAAGAAAATGAAGGCACCGATGGGTCCTCCTCCTCCTCCTCCCAGAAACCCTTATCCTCCAACCTCTTCCGCAGAACCCCAAACCAATTCCCCAATCGACCCTCCAACCTCTGCGCCCGTGAAGCTTTCCATGGGTCCTCCACCTCCCAAGAACCCTAATCCTATGAAGCCCGACCCTAACATCGAAGAAGCAATGGATATTGGCACCACGGACCAACAACAGCTAAAGCAATCGAATCTGGAAGATAAGATGGTAAATAAATCTAGCTTCGACTCTGCTACGAAAGAGTCGTCGGGCGTCGCAGTTCCCTACACGATTCCTCCATGGAGTGCCCCTCCCTCCCATCCCTTCTTCCTTGAAGTTCTAAAAGAGGGTGCCATTATCGACCAAATCGATGTGTGAGTACTTTCTTACTCGATGCTTATGTTAGTCCCATTATTTTAGACAAGTAACTGTTGTTGGTTAACATTATTTTATTCATTTATGTGAATACAGTTCTGAAAAGGGAGCGTATATGTTTGGCCGTGTCGAACTGTGTGACTTCATTCTTGAGCATCCTACTATTTCTCGGTTTCATGCAGGTATCCTTCTTTTCCATTTTCATCACGCTTGTTACCTTATACAATGGAGGAAGATATTCTGCTTCCCCAAGTACAACTATTTGCATTCAGTGTTTTCCTTAACATTACTAGTCTTGGTGAGAAATGGATGTTACCTACAGAGAACTATGAGCCTTAAGTTTAAAATGCGGTAGATGCTACTACTGTACTTGAATTAGTGGTTTTGCTATATAATGTGACAGCTTGAAAGTGTTTTGATGCATTTTTCTAGTTGACTAGATAGTGCCATCGTGCCCTTTGAGATATTTATATTGTATATTATTATTCATAAACATATGGAAGTCGAAGTTTGTTATTTGGGCACGCGCTTGGGAGTTGGGAGCACCAAGTGGCATGCTTTAGTCTTACAAATTATACCATACTTTTATGTTGGGACTGTAATATGTGTTCTTTCCTCAAGGCATGCCTTAGATAAATCCTCGAAATAACTTGATTATGTTGATTTGCTTTATCCATTGAGGTTGCAAAGGGGTAGGAGCAAGTTAGGAAGTGTAGGCCTCAATTTGAATCCCACTTAAGACTCCAAGAGGGAAACTCATTAGTCTTATTGAGTGCTTAGTGATTGAAGATAGGGAGGTTCCCACATATCTTAAGGGATTAATGCAGTGGCTTAAGAAACCCAAATAAGATCACCCACTGTCATATCAACAACAAAGCCTTAGTATCAAATTAGTTGTGTTATCACTGAAAACACCACAATAGATTTCACTTTGACCATTCATGGAACCATATAATACACTTGTACTTTTCAATAGTGCCACTAAGCCAAATTGCTCGACTGTCATCATGCTTGTGGTACAAGTTAATTGATTTAAGACTTTGTTTTCCTGCATGGTAACATGGAGGATTAAAACCTTATCAATTGCCTCTATTATTTGTTTGAAGGACACTTTCTATTTCATAAATTGCATACTAGATCAAAAACATCTCCCATTGCTTGATACTCCTAGTTGCAGTCACTTTTCATCATTGACTAAGAGTCCTACATCATATGATCTTTAAAATTTAAAGAACCAACATATCAATTATATAGATAATTAGCAATGTTTCATTGTTTGATTCTACTCGTTAGGGCTGTTGGTTAGCTTATGTACTATTTTATTTTTGTGAGTAACCATGGGTATCCAGACACTTTGTCTGACTAGTCGCACATGCCCTGAGATTGCAGAAAGAGACCACAAGTGGCCCGACATTTAACTGTCGTAGGGAATCGAAACTGTGGTCATGCGCCTAACCTACACAACTCTGTCTTCGCCCCTTACCACTAGGCCACACCAGTTCGGGTTGTTAGCTTATGTACTATTATGGAGATAGGGACGTATATCGATTGCCATGCACTGTTATCTAATGGTACTTGCATTTGTTTGAAAGTTCACAGTGAACAAGAATTGCCAAAATTCTTGAATTCTTCAACATATATTAATTAGATCGAAACCATTGGCATTCGTTCTTTTTTCTTCTTCTTTATTGTTCTGGTGGAGAAATCATTAAATTGAGCAAGTGGAAGGGCCGTCAACTAATTTTAGATTGAAGCTTTGTTGTTGTTGTTTGGGGTGAAGAAAGAAAGCAAAACTTTTTGAGTTAGCAAAGTAAAAAAGTTACTTCTTTTTTTTTTTTTTTTTTGGTTTCTTCGGGAGTCAAACCCATGACCTCCCCAAACTTTGTCTTTTGGCAAGTGATGCGTTGTCCATCTAATTGGAGATGCTTTGACAAAGTACTGGAATTGGTATTATCTTATTAATATGGCAATTGGCATGTTTTATGGATTTTAAATGTAAAGATGAAATGTTTGACATTTGTTTGTCCTCTAAAAGTGGAATTGTTATTGTTAATTGGAATCTTATCTGTAGCGTGATACGCCTTGCATCTTTTCCCTTCCTTATCTTCTTAGGTTGTAAATTCC
The DNA here is from genome assembly GCA_039657365.1 of Stephania yunnanensis. Classification (NCBI taxonomy): domain Eukaryota; kingdom Viridiplantae; phylum Streptophyta; class Magnoliopsida; order Ranunculales; family Menispermaceae; genus Stephania; species Stephania yunnanensis. The sequence goes on along the minus strand of CM077589.1, from coordinate 19,033,268 downwards.
TTGTGCGTAAGTAACTGGCTGTATTATTTATTTATTTTCTTGTTGATGTGCATAATATGCCAATTGAGGCTGAAGCCACTGAGGACTTCGTGATTTGAATGTCATTCATGTTTAGCATTCAATTGTAGGTAGCACAGAGTTGCACGTCATGAGACCTTGTAATGCATGCATGAACCATAAATTCTATATTTTGTCTTCTGATTTCTTCTTTATTTTCTTTGCCAGTTATCCAGTTCAAACAAAATGGAGATGCATACCTTTATGATATAGGCAGTACACATGGCACCTTTATTAACAAGAATCAGGTGATGGCTGATGCTCTGTTCCTTTTAAATTTGAAATCTACTAATGTGCTAGATAAATTCATTAGGAATCACTTCTTCGAAATAGTTTTCTATACTTTTACCTCAAACTTGATTCATTCTAAATACTTTTTTATCTCTAGATTTTGAATCCTGCACTTCGTTTTTAGGTGTAAGGCAGCGAGAGGGAGCAATTCTGGCTATCCCAAAAAAGTATATTTGCTCAACGATATAGATATACATAATTTCAGATCATTATTATAAAATACAGTTTCGTCTAAAATAAAGAAAATAACATTGAGAAATGATGTTATTGGAAGAGCCTTACAAAGTGAACCTTACCTCACTTTTATCTCTCACCCAACTACTCAACTCTATTGCACACACAACACATACACCCACCCACTTGTGTTTACACCTCACACAAAACGTACCGCACACTCAGTGGGAGTCATTCAGCTAATATGTTGGAACGACTTGAGCATGACTCACTTGCTAAAAAACGCTTACACATGCCATTGCTATGCAATTTGGGGATGAACTCATTTTGTGCTTACTATTTTCTTTGGGTGTGGCTAAACGGATTCCAGTTTTTGCTTAGATGGCCCCATTTTTGAATTCTTACTTCGTCGTACCTCACTTTTTACTTATTTTACCCCACTTTTTTTTTCTCAAAATCTTAAAAATACCCTTGATGAAACGACCCTCACCTGAACTAGGGTCGGGTCGCCCAGTTCAAACCATTACTCAAGCTTGATACCTGAACCAGACCCAAATAACTGTCTGACACGGCTATTTCAACCTACGGGATAACATACTAATTATATGAAATAATAAATGCGGAAGTAAAATCGAAACTAGAATTCTATAAACCATAAAATCAAAATGACAAGTGTTCAACAGTCTAAGTTGGTTCAATTATCCCAAAAAGCTTATAATATTACCATAAAGCTTCTAGGTAGTCCAAAATAGATAAGGAGGCTTTCACACTACCCAAATAACCTACTTTAAGTTACAACCCAAATTTATTGTTCTCAAAGTCAAAAAAATAAATAATAGGAGCTTGCAATTTCTCATAAAACAAGGAAAGACTTCAAGCGAGTGCCTTTCCCTTGTCACGAGCTAATGCGGATGTGAATGCACCTGGAGAGTAAGTGGGATGGGATAAAATGGACAACGGAACTCAATAAGAGGAAAACCTCGCTCAAACATTAAATACGCAAGTACTACCTACTAATTATGCAAAATCTAACATGAAGTTGAAACCAAATTTCAAACATTAATAACATGATTTTCCACCATTGTTTTGTCGCTGCCGTTGGTCGCTGCTCACCTCATTGGCTCCACAAATCACTAATAACATGATTTTCCACCATTGTTTTGTCGAATTCAAGTTTAATATTCGTTTAAAACAAGATTAAGAGGGGGGGAGAGATGTGTGTACCTTCGATTTAAGGTTTTTCTTGAGTTAGACCTCCAACACCTCAATCTCTCTTTCTCTTCTCGTAGTTAAATTTTCAAACAAAAAGGGGGTTAAGGTTTTCAATTTGATTTGTATAGTGGGGCTAATTAGTGTAGGTTTTGTGAAATTACGTAATTGCCCCTAAGAAAGGTCTTTTGGGTTTAGGGTCGTCACACTTGATCACCCCATTACCCTCACTCTCGCCCAACACCTCATAATCCTCTCCATTTCTCAATTTTAGTCATTGTAGAACACTTGTACTAGGTCACCAAGGGTTGTAGGAGTATTTTTTTCGTTGAACAAGGTCAGATGTAGTCGCGTCGTGTCCTAGAAGTGAAGAAGTGTCGTCCGCAGTGTTCGGACGCATAGGGCCGAGACCTCTAAAGAGGTAACGACCGACTCTGATCGAGATTGCGAAGAGAACTCGGTCTCAGTGGGTGACGGAGGGATCAAACTGAGACCGCTTTTGAGGTGTCGACCCCTATGTGTCCGACACCTTTTCAGCGCTGTTGACCTTGTGTGTCAGACACACGCGGACAACGAGAATGAACAAAAAAATTTCAAAACTCCTAAAAAATGCATAAAAATGACCAAAATATAGTTGGGTTTGCTCGAAATCGCTTGATATTTTCGATTCCATTGAATTTTTTTCATAAAATGTATGATTCAAGTCCCAAATCGAAGCCTTAAATTCAACAACAAAACCACAAGCAGTACCGCCTTGAAAAAGGAAAAAAACCCTTAAGAAATCTCAAAATCGACACTAAAGGAGATGAAGATTGCACCCATGTTGTCGAATCGATGTGGTTTTTTCTCGAATTTCGTCAGATTTGGGTTGGTGGTGAGAATGTGATTTGAGAGAGGGGTGACTAGGGTGAGTGGGGTATGAGTGAGTAAAAACCCTTTTATATGGAGGGGAAGCTGGGTAATTTCACTCAAGTGGGTGGTCTTCTAAGCAAAAATTGGGGTCCGTTTGGCCGCTCCCTTTTCTTGTAGTGACCTTTGATTGTAAGTCGTGATTTGTAACAACACAAGCATAAGCACAAAAAGTACATGAAACCCAAATTAATGCCCTGACTGTCAAATATTACTTGCAAAACATGATTAAAGGTTCAATCATTCTTGATTTGAATCATGGTGCTGCTATGTTTGGTTGAGATAACTGTTTCCTTTTTATGTAATAAAAAAGAAACAAAAAACAATCACAAAGCCTCAATCCCAAATTAGTTAAGGTCTGCTACATGGATCAAAATTTTCCTCGCCACTCACTTTAATGCCTTGGAAGAAATTCTCTCAGAATCTTTTAAATCATTTCTAATCAATGCTTCCCAAGTTGTCTTTGGTCTACCCTAATGCCGTTTAATTTCTTCAGTTTCTATTGGGTTGAGTTTTCTAATTAGGAATCTTGGACATTTGTCTTAGTGGATGAAACCAAAGATGGAGTGAATAGAAAATCAGAACTCTGGAGGAATACATTAGAATCTAAAGGCTTTAAGTTGAGTAGGACGAAAACTGAATACATGCACTGTGAGTTTGGAAATACTAGACATCGAGATGACGGAGTGGTAAAATTAGGGGAAGTAGAAGTTCCTAAGGTAAACCACTTTAGATACCTAGGATCAATCATACAAAATGATGGTAACATTGAAAATGATGTCACACATAGAATTCAAGCTGGATGGAAGAAATGGCGGAGTGCAACAGGGGTGATTTGTGATCGACATGTTCCCACTAAGTTAAAAGGAAAATTTTATAGGACCGCAATTAGGTCAGCTATGCTCTATGGAAGTGAATGTTGGGCGGTAAAGCAACAACAATTACATAAAGTGAACGTAGCAGAAATGAGGATGCTTAGGTGGATGTGTGGTAAAACTCGTAAAGATAGAATAAGAAATATAGAAATATAGAAATTCAAAGACAAGTAGGAGTAGCACCAATTGATACAAAGATTAGGGAAGGGCGGTTGCGATGGTTTGGTCACCTACAAAGACGGCCTACAAATGCCCCAACTAGAAAACTTGACTCAATAGAAACTGTAGAAATTCGACGAGGTAGGGGCAGACCAAAGTTAACATGGGATGCATTAATTAAAAGGGATTTGAATGGTTTGCAAAACTCACCATCAATTGCACTTAATCGAGCACAATGGAAAAGTTTGATCCATGTAGCCGACCCCAGTTAATTTGGGACTGAGGCTATGTTGTTGTTGTTGTTGTTGTTGAATCTTGGACATTTGTAGGCTGCCTTTGGATGCGTTTAAGCCACTGTAATCGTCGTTCCTTAATTCTTGTGTCTATTGCTACTACATTAGATTTTATTTGAATTTCCATATTTTTTATTTTCTCTCCACACATTCAAATAAAGTATTCTAATTTTCACCTGGCTTACTTGGACTCGGCATATTAGGTCGAAGTACTCATGTCGACACGACACAATATACTAACACTAATCGACCCTGCATATGTAAGGTCGGACGCTTGAATCATAACATTTGTCTTTGGCTTTCTTCTTCAACCTTCAACCAAGCTGTGGGAGAGATAGATTTGGTTTTCTTCTTCTTCTTCACGAGGGAGTGAGGGAGGGTTGTCTTATACTCCCAAAATAGTAAAGGAGATGTGCCTTATTTCCAAGCAGTTTAGGTAAAGTTGCCATGATTTTACAGCTGTCAACACTCATGTCATATCAATAGTCAATACACCTTTTCTAAAAAACCATAACAAATTATTTTTGTGTCAACATTCAATGTATTTAAATTATTTCTTAGTATTATTAATTATAGTTTAAAGTACAATAAAATTTATAATTTTATGAATATATGTGTATATATATACCGTGTCTAAGTAGTCGTGTCTAAGTTTTTGGATACTTCTAGTCGAGTCAAAGCGTCCTCAAATTTCAAAATAGCCGAGTCTAACCTTTATTTACCCATATCCGACACCTGTACCTGAGTCTAGGTAACCTTGATTTTCACTACAATCATTTTATGCATTTTTTATTGCCCAACATTTACTTTTACGAAACATAGTTGGCTTAATTGCGGTCTTATAAAATTCTTTTTTTATATCAACATAGGTATTTTTATTACATATCATATCACACCAATTGCACTCTATTTTTTCCATCCAACTTGAATTTTGCGTAACGTCATCCTTAATAGGACCATTTTTTGTATGATAAACCTTGGATATTTAAAATGGTTCACTTTAGGAATTTCTGCTTTCCTAATTGTACTACTCTATTATCTCAAAGTCTAATATTTGTAAACTCACAATGCTTGTATTCAGTCCTAGTCCTACTCAATTTAAACCCATTGTTTATTGTTTCCCCATCCTTTCTCCTACCCATTTGGTTTCTTGGAGGGAAGTAATATTAGTTCAATTTTGAATCATAGTAGCCACCAATTCCATTGACTTTCTTGTCAGTGTTAATAAATATTTTCCTCCCTACGTGTCTTAGTCCTACTCAATTTAAACCCATCGTTTATTGTTTCCCTATCCTTTTCTCCTACCCATTTGGTTTCTTGGAGGGAAGTAATATTAGTTCAACTTTGAATCATAGTAGCCGCCAATTCCATTGACTTTTTTATAGAATCCCATATAGAGAGAGTCATTTAGAGTTAGTTAGGGGTAAACTCTATAAATAGAGATGAGTTAGTGAGATTGAGGGGATGAGAAATTGAATGTAATTTGGGGAACTCTTAGGAGTTTTGGTTGAGAGAGTTTTAAGAATATTCTCTGAGGTTACTTTTGTGTTCTTGTAATCGTTGTGAATTCTCAAATCAATCAATCAATATTGGTACTATATTATTGGTATCAGAGCAAACTCGATGGATCCAAAGGTAGATGCCCGAGTCAACGTTCATGTTGATTACCAGTAGGAGCAGATGAGGATGATTTTGACGAAGTTGCAGCGGATCTCGGCATTGGAGGGTTCTATCGGGGAACTGAAAGTTGAGGTCCAAGGTCTGATGCAGCTGATCAAGAGCATGTACCTTTAACGAAGCTCGTCAGCTTCGAAGGTCAGTCAGGTCAGAGATGGCAGCGACCAGTTGACTCATATCCAGCCAGATTCGCCAGATCTGGGTGCTCAGATGAAGGATTGTGGGGGTAGGTCGACCAGATCCAGCGATGTCGGGGATGTTCCAGATTAGTGATGATCCATATCCGGCTCCGTTCCCCGTGGTGCAACATTTTTTTCAATTATCCCCAATGAAGGCCCGACTTCATCTTGTTGAATCGGATGTTGAGAAGGTCTCAATATGGCTAGTTCTGGTTTCCTCTATGCCGATTCCATCAGATTTGCACTTTGTGGTCATCAATTTGGATCGGAACAATATCCTTTTGGCGATTGTAGGATGTTACGCTCTCATTGTGATCAAGATCGGTGCGATAGATCCTTCAATGGAACTGAAATCTCCTTTGCACAATGAATTTCGAAAGATACATGGGCTAGTGACAATCACTTTCAACTCCATAGCCTTACGTCCTTCACCGTGGCCTTTACCTTCTTCTCCCTTGTCGTCGATCTCCACTTTCGATCTTGCTATTTTATTGTGTTGGTGTGCTGGTTTTTTGAAGCTCTTTGTTTCTGTAACAGTTGAATTAGGGAAGATGCTAGTAGGTTATTGATAGGCCTCCTATCCACAAGGTGTACCAACGCAAGGGTGTGGGGCTCAAGGGTGCAGTCCAAAAAGGGTTCGAAGCATGAGAGAGGATTACTTGAGTCATTTGGTCACCACGTCAGCTGGCAGTACTTGAGTCAGTAGGTTAGCAGTGAGGCGTGTGAGTTTTGAGTCAGATATGCATGAGAAAAGGTTAGGTTGGGGTGTGGAGTATTAAATGAGGCACTGTACAACCTCTCTTTTCATTCAGTCATTTTGTTTAAGTCTTGGTGAGAAGTGGATAGTCTCTTTCTCTGGGTTTAGTTTCCTTCTCTCAGTGTTGTAACCCGTTTGTCTCTGTTGATTCATCAATAAAGTGATCGTGTTTCCCTCACTAGATCGAGAACCTTATCAGTTATTGTAGTAGATCTTGAGGAGTACTGATGATGGAAAAGTAGCCAACAAATGGAGGTAAGTGTTTCCTTATCAGTGATGTGCGTCCAACATTAATACAATTGCTTCATGATAGAGCTGTCGATCCTCCTGGATTAGCGCTTCATTCATCTTACTTAATCTGGTGGGCCCACATGAGTTTAACGTGCCTCACATCCCAAATCATGGTGGGTTATATTGTAGCCCTTAATTTTCCTCGATCGGCGTGTTACTTCTTTTACTTAGAGGGGCTGCTCCATTTAAATACCGCATCACTTATTGACTATCTAACCCTTGTTGTTTTGTCTCCTCCATTGGGTATTTCTTTTCCTATAAACTTGCTGGTGGTGCAGTTTTGCATTTTGTTGCAGTCCATGTCCTCAAGTGACGACGAGGGGATAGTGCTTCAATCAAGAGTGTCTCAAGATGATCAAAATGGGGTTGACTATTGGATGTGTGGTAACTCGTTTTGGTCTTTAAATAGAAGGTCGTCTCCTACTACCTTCAAAGTGTTTGAAGAAATGTTTGTTAGCTTGATCATGATGTTTAAATATTCTATGGCGTCTCCTTTCATGTTGCTTATGCGTGAAGAGGTTACGAAAGATGTTCATTTGGATGTCCTTGGTGGTGGATACAATTAGGTGGATGTTACTTGTTTGTTGGGGTGGGGGACGTGACGAGATGTTTTTGTTGTTTGTCCTTCATATAGGACCAACTAGGCTAGTGCAACATGTGGATTATTCTTTGCTGCATGGGTTGATTAATTGGCTCTTTGATCTCGATACCATGTTGTCCAATGGTATTGGGTATTGGCTTGCACAGTTCAGACAACAGAGTTTCGTTTGGTCATGCTTCCTCGCTGTTGGACTGATGTAACTATCACTATAACATGGTTGAGCATCGGGTTGATGAATGGGGTATATCGTTATTTGGCTGCAAGGTTCATATGGATTTTGGCATGGGTATTTGCTCTTGTGTTATTCGCATACCTCCCACTACATAGGTTCATGATCCGGACATATCCTTTTTCTTCGGTGTTCATTTCTCTATCTGCCACCTTGAGGAAAAGGTGGATGTTTAAGGGGGGAGTAATGATATAATCCCATATAGAGAGAGAGTCATTTAGAGTTAGTTAGGGGTAAACACTATAAATAGGGATGAGTTAGTGAGATTGAGGGGATGAGAAATTGAATGTAATTTGGGGAACTCTTAGGAGTTTTGGTTGAGAGAGTTTTAAGACTCTTCTCCAAGGTTACTTTTGTGTTCTTGTAATCGTTGTGAACTCACAAATCAATCAATCAATATTGGTACTCTATCACTTTCTTGCTAGTGTTTAATATATATTTTCCTCCCTACTTGTTTGTTTCATGTTTTTATTTCACCTAAAAGATCTACACCCCACTTCTACGATTTTGTTTTGCACTAGCTTCTTTACCCATTCCCTTATCATGTCAGAGCCCTTGCTCATTTTTCTTCACTAAGGCTATGATGGGGACACTCTTGCTCATTTATCACTATCCCTGGGAGTTGATGCATCCCGTTGCTAGGTAGGAATTTCACAATATTCTATTTTTTGATCCACTTTTTAAGGAGTGATGAATGTCTTACACCGGTTGCCAACCTATCACAACCCTCCCCTATTATCTAGGCTTGGTTTGGCTATGTAGAGTATAAAAGCAACTCATATGTTGTTTACGAATGGAGTTCTATTATATAAATGTAAAAGCCAAACTTAAAATATTACTTGGCGCAACTCGGTCGGGTTGCCACAACGGTAAGGGCAAAGGCAGGGTTGTGCGAGTTAATTGCACGACCTCGGTTTCGATTCCTTGATGTGGTAAGATCGCTCGAGCCACTGGGGTACGCTTGGACCGATTGCATTAGGGCCTCGTGGGAATAGTCAAGTTCGCTTGGACACCCACGAATATCAAAAAAAAAAATTACTTGGCGCCATCCCAAGCGAAAGACCATTATTGAGTTGTGAAGATTTAAATGAGAGTGTTTCATTTTAGTCTAGTTGTGTAATTTGTGTTTCAGACTTTCTGATATAAATTTTTTTCTTAATATTTCTCTTATTGTTTTATTAGGCAAAGAAAAAGGTGTACACTGAGTTGCATGTCGGTGATGTGATACGATTTGGCCAGTAAGTAAAATACAATTTGTATTTAATCTGCAAAATGTACTTCCATATATTTCATGGTTTTTATGTTACATCGCATTTTCCTCTAGTTGTGCATGATCATTGAAGTTTCTTTCTTTTCTTTTTGGCGTGGTTGATAAAAGATCTAGTTTGGTTTATGTTGCTTCTTCATTTCATGGGGGTGTTGTTTTCTTTTAACTTACCAGCGGTGCTATTGCTTTTATACAGTTCATCAAGATTGTATGTTTTCCAAGGGCCTTCAGAACTGATGCCACCGGTAAGACTGCAAAATATGGACGTTCTTTTCTTTTCTTTTCTTTTCTTTTCTTTTTTCTTGTTTTTTAGGGAAAAGAAACTGTACCTGTCCCATTAAGGATAGAAGTTTTAGGTTATAAACATTGCTTCGAAAGAAATTCTTCAATTGGAGGAACTGGGGTCCTTGTTATAAAAGATGCTTATTAAAATTTCAGTCGCATTATACTTATAGCAGCCCAATTCCTAACCCATCCATCAAAGGTGTAGCTTTATCCCAGTTTTTACGATAAGATATCCATCCTGCTGCCATGCATTTTTCTTTTTCTGAATTCGCCGACTGGTGACTGCTATTTTTGGTATGACAAAAAGCGAAACTGCTTGTTTAATTCCTTAGAGGCCAAGCTGTGACCACAAACAGCACATATCTTGAACGCTATATTTCATCCTAACAACGTTACAGCTCTGTATATGTTCTGGTTGCAATCTTTGCACGATCATTTCTCTGGTGTATCATGTATGATGCTTGCTTTGAAAGTTTTAAGATTTCTTGTTCTATTTAGCTTGGAATGCTTTCACATGGTCAGTTTGACTCACTAAGAAGCAAGTTATTCCTATTTTATGGAGTGTATTTTATGCAATATTCATTCTTTTTTTGGCCCTTTTTTCAACTTAATTACAGTTGTCCTTGCTGTATTGTTAGGAAAGAACAATATGTATGTTTGTTAAAATAAATAAAGATGTAGAATTTAGTTACTCTTATTGTAGTTCAATCAGTTTTCTGTTTCATTTTTCCTCAGTTTTTCGAACATATTAAATTTTATTGGTTTATGTGATGATAATGGAATGATTGAATTTTTTAAACCTTTTTTTTTAGGAAGGTGATCTCGAAAAGATCAGAAATGCTAAGACCCGAGAGGAGATGCAAGATCGTGAAGCTTCACTTCTACGAGCAAAGAGGGAAGCGTCTCTAGATGATGGTATATCTTGGGGTGTGGCAGAGGATGCGATCGCTGAAGATGAGGTTTGTTAGACTGTCTTAGCTTCTTGTTGATAAGTATTCAATGTTTTTCCATTTATTACATTCTATGTTTTCCTCCCTTTTTTGTGTCTTTAATCTGTTGAACAATGCTGTATGTTGCATTATAGAGTTGATGGGAGGGGAGTTTATATCAAATTACCTGCACAATCGATCATTCTGTACAGGTGTATGCAGTGTTCGTAAGAAGACTTGTTAACTTAATGAAACTATTTTACAATCTATCTGATTTAAAGTTGGCTACTTTTTCTCTTTCAGTTATGAATGTACCAGTTGCATGATTGATTGAATTTCAAAGTCATTAAGATTACTTTTGCTTGCAACTTCTTTATTTATCATATAAATTAGTTTAACTTGAAAATAAAATGATTTTGGTTGGAATCTCTTCTTCGTTCCTTAATGTTATAAATTTCCATTGCTCGTACAATTTGAAATATGTTTTATGTAGATCAACTTTAAGTGGTGACAAAGTTTGTTTGTGTTCATAGGAGGACACAGAAGAAGTAACTTGGCAGAATCACAAAGGACAACTTACGGAGAGGCAGGAAAAAACTCGTGAAAAGATCATTAAAAGAACTCAAAAGGCAAGAGATGTTTGCTTCTAGCAATGATTTTATTATTTTATCATTAGTTTGACAACAACATAACATTTAATCATACATTAAGTTCCTTTAGTTCATCTCCTTGGTGACGCTCAGAGTTAGTTTGAGTATGTCATGAATGTTTATAAGCTTATTTTATTAAATTCTTATTTTTAGATATTCTCTTCTTCTGGTGTTTTTTTTTTCCTAAAGAATCTTTTTGCTGGGTACCATTGAGTCTGTGCGTAGCAAGGTGTTTCAAGAAATAATGTTGCTAGTTCTTTGATGCAGAAACTACTTGAATGACTTATTTTCTTGCACCAGTTTCTAGCTGAGGAGGTCCTTAGTCTGTCACTTTTACCTTATTCTGTTGCATTCAAAAATAAAAAATAAAAAATAAAAAATCTTGTCTCTTATATTCAAACAAAAAGAATTGAAAAAAATCTTCCAAATTTTTTTTTTCAAACTCGCGTTCACCTCTTTGGCCCATGGGCCATGGTATTGCTATTGCTATTCTACATGTGGTCTTCCCATTGTAATCTTGGATAGTTGGATGTATTTACCATATTTTGTAAGTGAATTAGGTGTTTGGCTAATGTGTAGTACATGTTATCCTGCTAATTTTTAGAATGTAACATGTAAATTTATTTGCATCATACTAAATAACATAGGTCCTCTGTAGTCTGTGCTGTAATATCTAATAGCATGTCAGATGTGATTGGAACCAAAATGTTGTGCAATGTGAAGTTTTTATTAACCATCTGGTGGTGGTTTCTGATTTGCACGAGTTTTTATATAGAATTATATTACTTGTGTTTAAACACCCATCATAGGTTGCATTGCACATTCTACTTGTTAGCTGCCTTTTCTTTTTCTTTTTCTGTTCGTGAGCTTTCGGACTGAATTGTAGCTCTTCGATTAAAGATTGCAAACATGAAGAAGGAGATTGATGCAATTCGATCAAAGGATATTTCGCAAGGAGGATTAACACAAGGACAACAAACTCAGATTGCTCGAAATGAACAACGAATATCTCAGGTCTGATCTTGCTACATCAATTTCATGGTTTTCAGTTTTTTCTTATTTTTCCTCTTCTCTTGGGATTAAGGGTAGACTATCGGAGTTAGTAAGTTAATCAAATTTATTATTGTCATCTTATTTTGCAACTTGACCCATCCATTGTGGCTTGTCTTGAATTTGACCCCCACAAGTCATTAGAAGACAGTTCCAGAATCTTTTTTCCTTTCGTACCTGTAGATTTCTTGGTATATCTTGTTTTGTGTGGTTAGCCGGAGCATCGTAGTTGAGCAGATATGCCGGCATTTTAGGTTTCTTACGTGATGACGTGGATCTCCTCAGTGTTTTGAAGGCGACACCTAGGCATGCCTTAGATGTTTAGGGGTGCCGACCGCCTAGTCCTTAAGTACGTAGGTGGTGTTCCTGAAAATATTTTTAAAAATTTTTCAGAGAGGTCTCTGTAATTTTCTAAACTTTTTTTTTCTTATTTTTCTTATTTTATTTGTTTGAAAATACGTTTTTATTTCAAAATGTGTAGAAAAGTTTGGAGGTGAAAATATGTTGACGAAAATGTGTAGGTGAAAAAATTATGCCCCTTACTATTGACGACTCTCTAAATAAATCAAATTACTACGTAAGGAGGTCTCAGTAAATATTTTTCTGTCCGCCTACGCGCTGATGCTAGGCCTCGCCTAGACTAGGCAGTGCTAAAATGCCTAACACTGCATCGCCTTTCAAATCCATGGTGCTCGAGGAATACAATTTTTTTTTTTTTTTTTTGTTATTGTTTGATATCTAGGTGCAAAAATTTGTGCTTCAGAATTTTAGTAGAATTTAAACTGAAGCAAATGCACCAGTCATTTGGCTTTTTTTAAGGGGGAAATTGGACCAGCATGGCTTCATCTTTGTTTATGATTATCTTTTGTCATTAAATTGCGGCATTCTTCAGTAGTAAAAGCATAGATTAATAGCTCTTTTCAATTACAATGCCTTAAGATTTTTGAAGAACTTGAAAGCTTGGAAGAGACCCTTAATGACAGTATACGAGAAAGTTTGGATGCCCGAGCTGGAAAAAACTGTGGTAAGAGAAAGGGAGATGCAGAGGAAGACGATGAAATTCTTAGGTAGTGAGCATTATTCTTCAAACTCCTTTTACAAATTTTCTCTAAAAGTTACAACCAAGTAGCTTGAACTTTGGAGCAAGCTTGATTGCATTAATTTTGCTAATATCAAATTGATGCCATCATTTCGTACATGTTAAATCATGCATTTCATGTTTCACAAAAAATCCATTTTGTTGCTTAGCACTACTAGGATTTTTTTATTTTTTATTTTTTATTTTTTTGAGGTATAAGAAACAACAAGTACATAAAATGAACTAGCAAAAATGATGATGTGTTATTGAATGTGCGGTAAAATTTGTAAAGGTAGAATAAGAAATACAAAAACTTAAAGAAAAGTAGGAGTAGCATCAGTTGACGCAAAGATTAGGGAAGGACGGTTGCGGTGGTTTGGACACGTCTAAAGACAACCTACAAATATCCTCGCTAGAAAACTCGACTCAATAGTCCCCCAAGTGGTGTGGTGTAGTGGTAGAGAAAATGGCACATTAACTCTGACTAAGGTAGAGGTCACGAGTTTGATTCTTGGCAACAATATTTTGTTTCCTTGGTTTCTCCCGGGTTATGGGGCTGGGGTATCTCGACTAACTCCCATGAGATTAGTCGAACCAAAGTAAGGAGGGGCTAAAATAGGTTCGGACACCCATGGTTATTTAAAAAAAAAAACTCGACTCAATAGAACCAAAGCTAATTTGATACACATTGATTAGGAGGGATTTAATGGATTTGGAAAGGCACCACCTATTGCACTAAATCCAGTGCAATGGAAGAGCTTGATCCTTGTAGCTGACCCAACTAATTTGGGATTGAGGCTTTGTTGTTGTTTGTTTGTTTAAGGTATGGTACTAGTAGAATTGATGCATGTGTTTTGACATAATAAGTGGAGTTTTTTTTCCCCTCATGATGAATGATAGGCTTCTAATGCTATATTGCTAATATAAGATTTTCTAATGACACAATGGGCACTTAGGATTTAAATATCTTCTCAATGTCTTTGATTAGTTTGAGTAGTCCACACCGTAAGAGTGAGTACTTTATGATGTTTGCATTATATGCATTTATTTATTTTTTCGTGTCACTTTATATCCATCCAATTACCATGCATGTAAGAAAAAATACTTTATTACCCATATATGGGACTTGGTTCTTATTGATGAGAATGGAAATTAAAGATGAAAATTATGTCCTGTATAAAACATGATGTAGCAATGTACAAAGTTATTTGTTATTAGAAGGTAAAGGTAACCATACACTTAGTTATCTGCAAGATACCAGCTGTGACTCACTTTATCAATATGATTGAAGAACTCTTAAAAGTTGTTGTGAAATTTATTAAGGGGCTTGTTAAACGCACACATACTTTTCCTTTACACATTTTTAAAATTTTGGACAAAACTACCCTCACCTAACACTACAAACACCGACTCCCTCACCACCTTCACCATTGGCCATCGCCGTCCTCCACCGCCGCGGTCGTTCACCATCCGTCACTGCCTTCCGCCCTCTCCCTCTCTCCCTCCCTCCCTCTCTCTCTATATATATTTCTATCCCCCTATCTCACCACCCACCATCTCCACCTTTGCTCTGGTCAGATGCTGAGTCTGGCATGGTCGAATTTGGCTAGATCACCTAGACTTTGGCTTGATCTAGCTAGGACTGGTCGGGCTCGGTAACTGACCACATCCAACCAGACTCGCTAGATCAAGCCAGAGAGAGAGAGAGAGAGAGGTGGTGGATGACGACGACATGACAACCACTCGTACGGTGAACAACAACAACGATGGAGGATGACGGGGGATGTAGTGTGTGTTTCTGTTAGGGTGTGGGTAGTTGTGTCCAAAATTTAAAAAAATGTGGTATGTGCATGTGGGTAAGTGGCGCGTGCAAGGGTAAAATCTGTGTTCGTCTAGCAAGCTCTTTTATTGAAAGGAGTAAACAACAATATTTGAAAGTTTGCGTAAGATTGTAGGTGTTACTTCATTAACAACCCTAAATCCTAATGATTCGGTGCCTAATTTTCACTACTCTATTTTTGTGCTTATAAAAGTTGAATCTTCTAAATACTTGTATGTGCACCTTATCCAGTGATGATGATGACTTCTATGACCGAACAAAGAAAGTACTTCCTAGTCAAAAGGTTGATGCACCTCAAGTGATTGAAACGGCAGAAACTCTTCTTGAGAAGAAAGATGCTATCATGATAGAAATGAAGGAGAAAAGAAACTTGCTACAAAAAGAGAAGGGTGTGGCACCTGAGAAAGAGAAAGAAAGTGTACCCGGAGACTCACTTGATGCGTACATGATAGGGCTTTCATCTCAAATAGGTGAGATTGGCTTTTACATTTATACTTGAAATTTTACTTCCAACTTATCAGTATGAAACATATTAATGTCTCAATTAACTGGATTCATGCTTGAGGATAACCCATCCATACTTTTCAAATCTGGAGCATTTCACTATTTACTTGGATAACTTTTTAACATAATGAATGAGATTTTATGACGATATAAGTGTTGGGTCAATTTCACTCTTGGTCAGCAAACTATCTTTATTTCATTTTGGTCACAATTTTTTTTTTCTCAAAATGGTCATCAAACTTTTTAAAAGTTTCACTCATGGTCATTCCATCCATTTCCCATTAAGTGGTCGTTAAGTGGCGTTGACATGGCGATGAATTGGCGCTTGAATGGTGCCTACGTGGCTAGAACATCAAATTTATTCATGTTTTTTAAAAACATAAATTTAAAATTTATTTTTAAAACTAAAAGAAATTGAATTGGCCTGATGTGACGCTGATATGGTGTTGATGTGGCTAACATCAAATGTACTCTATTTTTTTTTTCTAAATTCAAATTTAATAAAGTTTTTTAAAACAAATGTTAAGATTATTTTTAAAAGTAAAAGAAATTACTCTATTTAAAAAAAAAACAAATGTCAAAAGGAGAATGGATGTAAGTAGCCAGGGAATGAGGAGTAATTTAATCTAGTTTTACAGATAATTTTGACATTTGTTTCAAAAAAATTGAATAAATTTGAATTTGAAAAACAAAATTGAGTAAATTTGATGCACTAGCCACGTCAACGCCACATAAGGGGATTTAGTGCTGATTAAGTTTTTTTTTCTCTTTTTAAAATAATTTTAACATTTTAAAAAAATTGAGTGAATTTGATGTCCTTACCATGTAAAATTTTTTGACATTTATTTATTTTTTAAAAAATTTAGTAAATTTGAATTTTAATAAAAGAGTAAATTTGATGTCCTCACCACGTAAGCTTCATGATAGCACCCAATGTTCAATGCGGCGAGGCGGTGTTAGGCGGTTTAGCCCTGCCGAGTTGGGGCAGTGGTTAGGCGGGCGACAAAATATTTACTTTGATCTCTCTAAGAAATAATTTAATTTATTTAGAGACCCCTCAACGGTAAGGGGCCTAGTTTCTCCCCTACACATTTTCACTGCCATATTTTCAACTCCACACTTTTTCACACATTTTGAAATAAAAAAATCTTTTCAAAAATAAATAAACAAATAAATAATATTAAAAAAAAAACAATATTTTCAATAAAAATATTTTTCTAATACTTATTTTTAGGCCTACCGCTTATCTTACTAAGGACTAGGCGGTGCCTAGGTGCTGCATTGAAAACATGGTCAACGCCAATTCATCGTCATGTCAACATCACTTAACTGACGCTTAACAGGAAATAGAAGGAATGACCATGAGTGAAACTTTTAAAAATTTTGATGACCATTTTGAAAAAAAAAAGTTGTGACGAAAATGAAATAAAGATAAAGTTTTGTGATCACGATTAAAATTGACCCTTGAAGTGTTATAAGCAAAATGACAACTAGGTTTTGGCAAATGCCGATGAGGAAGACATGCATTTTTATGAAATTTGTCAGTGTTCCAATCAACAATGTGCATGCTATAAGAAATAAGTGGTAAATCAAAGAACAAAGCAAAAATGTGAGAAGAAGAAAGAAGGATTTGAGTGAGAGAGAGAGAGAGAGAGAGAGATTGTATATACAGTGTTTTCAAGGTGGCGAGGTGATTTTTGGCGGTTTGGTCCCGCTTACGCTAGTCGGGGCCTAGTAGGGGTCCAGTGGACTAAAAATATATACTTAGACCTCCCTAGAAAATAGTATAATTTATTTAGAGACCCCTTAACAGGGAGGGCGATATTTTCTTACCTACATTCTCATCAACATGTTTTAACACCAAATTTTTCCACCCATTTTCACTCATATTATTGAATAAAGAAATAATTTTAAAACTTTGACACACACTTAAGAAGCATAACATGATTCATATTATACCATACAAAAAGTGCAAAGACGTAAATGCACTAATTATGGAATACATAAAATCAAGCATTGGTCAAAAAGACAAAACGCTAACATGTATATTGCATATAGCAAAAAATGTAAAAACAACAAATCAAGTACGGAAACATCATCAACCACTGACACAATCAAACTATAAAAAACAACCACCTAAACCAAGATACAAGTCATTAAGGCTACAAGCCTACAAACGCAAATGCTTGAGTTCAAAAAAAAAAATGCTCGACTATTCTCCATGGAGGAAGGGAGGGAGGGAGGGTGGGAGAGAATTTATTATTTATTATTTATTTAATATTAAAGTCTTTTGGCAATTACATAGACCTCCCTAACATATTTCAAAATTTAATTTTAGGTCCACTGCCTGCCTAATTAAAGTGTAGACGGTGGGTAGCCTAAACCGTCTAAATCAAGGACTTGAAAACACTATCATGTCCCGTAATAATCCCATATACATATATTTATCGCTTGTTAAACAACTCATCCAACTCTAACTACTCATAACTAACTCTATAACTAACTAACTAACAATAACTACTTATGTAACGTTATCGACCACTTGAAAGCAACCTTGTCCTCAAGGTTGTAATAGAAGTCACTGAATCAGACTTAGAGACTTGAAAGTAATGAATCCTAAAATAATGTTGCAATTGAAGATGTACAACAAGAAGCAATGGCCCATCAACACCATTTTTTTAGCCAACGTGACAAACAATATGAATATCCGTATTATTTTGAGACCACCAACAATTTCAAACAAGTGAACTTAGCATTTTGGAGCATAGACTGGGTCAACAAGGAGTTGTCAATGACATGCTTCTATTGAGATTGTACTTGTTGAGAATCATCATATGATTCGTATATATCGTCAATGCAAAAAGGGAGATATCATGCCATCTGGACTTGTGCCATCTGTAGGTCATACCGACACATTGCAAGTACCCAAATCCCTTGCAACACACACCATCTAGGCCCCTAAAGCTGTGAGATTTCTTGAGATTTACAACAATTGCCCATCCTCATCTCCCTCATAAAAATTGATTTGATTATGTTGATATGCTTCATGCTTGTGCAGTTGTGTGAGAACGCAATCATATATGAGATGAAGCCATAACAATCTATCAAAAATGAGATTTGTTATTTGTAATTATAATGGAAATTGTTCTTATACTAGTCGTGATCGTCGAAGAATGTTACACAATCAAAGCGCACTGCTTACCGCGGGTAGCCGTAGTTGTTGATTTATCTGCGTGGGTTTTCTCTTGAATTATGGTCAGTTGAAGGTCCAACAATGAATTGTCCTTCACGATGGAGGCTTTCCACTAGAGACATCAAACCAAATTTCGAATAGCAACATCTTCAAATTAAGAGGTTTCGGTTGAATAGATGTGCATGATTCATCTTGGAATATTGTGGTTGTTTATACAAATAAGTTTGGAATTATGCTATCAACAAAGCCATGGGTGATTGATCTTGTAGTATTGAAAATGTGAGAGGATATTTGGATGAGTTTCCATTAAAGTAAAAAAGAGGGTTTTGGTCAATCAATGGAGTGAAAGTCTTCGAGGAAGGGTATGGGAAATGGATGAATGGCGTAATAGATGAATTAGGGCTATCTAAGAGTGGATAAATTGGGCTGGAAATTAGGTTTTTGAGTATAATAATAGGATTCTTTTGGGTAGTGTTGAGTGATGATAGTGGTGGAGGTTAAGGGTCAGAAATCGAAAGTGATGATGGTGGCAGCGGTGTAGAGGAAAAGGGTTGGTGGTAAATCAAGAGATCAGGGCTGGGAGATTTTGGAGGAAGGCAATCAACACGCAAATTTAGTTCCTAAAGTTTCGGTTGAATGTCTTCAAAGATCGCTTGATGTCGAGACAAGGACTCGGTATTTTGTTGCAGCGTAGTCATTAACTTCTGCATGTTGAAGGAATTGAGTTCTTTCGCATTTGATCGAATTGGTATTGGATCTTGACAACGGCCTTCTCAAGAGCCACAACATGGGACTCTTCGAGGCATCAAGATATTCATCAATGATTCCATTCAGGTCTCTATGAAAGCACCAAATGATGCGTACATCAAGAAAGGCATCAGAAATTAGGGAAGAAAAGGGAAGAACATAGCAGAAATGAGAGATAGAAAAGAGAATAATTTGAGATAGTAGAGAGATTAGATAGAAACTAGAGATAATGAAGGGAAGAAGGAATTGTTACACAATCCATAACCAACTCTAAGTCTCTAACTACTCGTAACTATCTCTATAACTAACAAATAATAGGTACTTATGTAACATCATCTTCCCATGCCGTTTATTACCCTTGACCCTCTACCTGATTTTGGTCCCTCAAGAGGGAGAGGGTAGGGATCTTCCTATGCTCATTTGCTCTTGTCCACTTGAGCACCAAAAATTGGCGGTTGTGTTCCCCTTTGTAGTAGGATATCATGTTTTCTAGCGTAATGATGTAATTTTGTGATAACTGGGAATTGAATTGATGATCTAGTTAACAACTTGCACTACATGATTGTAGGAAGTCTTAGTGAGGAAGATATGCATTGTCTGAAAATCTGGAGCACTTGAGCAAGTTCTTTGCTTGGCAGATGTCTTACCAAAAAAGTGTTCACTTTACACTTGAAGAAAAATTCTACAAGATTGCAAATTTGCAATTACGCCTTTCATGCTTGAAGCGAGTGCATGTTAATATGAATTCAACAGAGATGGGGCTGCTTAAATGTATATGTGGTGGTACTTAGAAATGCAAAGATTCGAAGAAAAATAGTAGCATTAATAGATACAAAAACTAGGGAAGCGCGTAGCGGTGGTTTGGACACATTCAAAAACAGTATGCTAATGCCCTAGTTAGAGAACGAACTTGACACAATAAAAAATAACGGAATTTGCAGTAGACTAGACATAAGATAACTTGAGATGCATTATTAATGAAGGATTTAAAGGATTATGAAATGATACCATCAAATGCATTAAATTGAGTTGAACGGAAGCGTTTGCTATAGAAAAGGGTATAGGATCGTACATCAGAGAACATAAAAGAGCCACATGGATATCGTATGTACTTTACCGTTTTTCATCACCTATGAGATAGGGCCAACTATCAAATATACAGCATGCGCAGCTGTCATATGTACTTGAGCATTTGTTCAGCATCGACAACCACACAAGCATGATAGCAACTAGATTATCCATCACCCAATGTTGTTTTCTGTGTTACATCTATGAGAATTAGTTACTGGTTCTTCTCTATGATGGTCATTCAAGTACAAGTCTAGATCTCCACAATGTCTGAAAAATAGGCTACCATCATCCATTGCATTACAAATTTACAAGATTTATGCCTAAATTTAGAATTGGGAACTTTTATGTGTGTGTGTGTTTTTTTTTTCGTCCTTGATTGTGTACAATATTTTTAATCTAGTATTGGTGAAAGCATGATATTCTTGGGATTGAGGCTTGTTGTTGTATTGGTGAAAGCATGATATTATTGCTCCTCCTTTGCAATTTTGCCCAGAAGCTTATTATATACCAATTCAGACAATGTCCTATCTTTCTTCGTTTGTGGCCAAATAGACGCAAGTATCTTGCCTATTTTTTACAAATTCTTGCAATTATACCTTAACCTCTCAAAATCAGCAAAAATATTCTAACCTTCTTCTTTGATCGTAAATTGATTCTATCCTAAAGCTATTAAACATGGGATTTTTGCACGTGTTAGTTACCAGGATGCACAAAAAGCATTGCTAGGTGCGCGTTGAAGACAAATTGGTTGTTTAAATTCCTAACTGAGCAAAACGTTATGTTAATATATGACATCCCCATTATCTTTTCTGCTGTAGGATAGAAATAACTATTAAATGAAAAGGTTCTAATAATTTTGCCTATTTTGAATGGCTGGGATTAATTGCAAAAACTTGCAAAGTTCAGGATATTTGCACTTATTAGGCCTTGTTTTCTCCATTTGATTATCTATAATTTTGTTCAGCACTAATGCATTGCATCATTTCTAAGGCTAATCTTTTCTTTTTTCAGAACTTGATGCTAAAATGCTGCTTCAGAAGGATCTATCTGGTCTGCAGTCTGAATTGGATAGGGTACTCTACTTGCTAAAAATTGCAGACCCAACCGGGGAAGCTGCAAAGAGAAAGGAGTTGAAAGATCAGGCACCCAAACCTGTTGAATCAAAACCTATTCAACCAAAACTTGGCGCCAACAGACAATCTTCAACTGAACAAAAGAAGAGCCTTACAGTGAGCGAGCCTAATGAGGAAAATCCAGAGGCAGTGAAACCACTAAGTGAAATTCCTGTTGTTGAAAATAAGGTTGCAGATGGTGAAGAAATCAAAGGAGAGGTGTTTTCTGTTACAAAACCTCGGTGGCTTGGAGCTACTCGGGAAGTTGACATGAAAGAGGAAAAACAACAGGAGATTCCTTTAGACACATCATTTTCAGATAATTTTGTTGACTATAAGGACAGGAAGAAGGCTCTCAGTACTGTAGGAAGCAAAGAGGCAAAAGAGGAGTCGGAGATTGAAAGTGCTGGTCCTGGTCTTATAATTCGAAAAAGGAAGCAGGTTGAGGAATCAGATGGTGGCTATGATAAATCTTCTGGAATCTTGACATCTTCTTCAAATTATACTGATAAGATGGCTGCAGAATCTGAGGCAAATCTGTTGAAGCACAATCTAGGAAGGTTTACATTAGATAGTAATGAACAAAGTGAAAGCACAGACAATGGGACTCATTCTAAAAAGGAAAAGGCCAAGTCTAGAAGAGTTCTTGGTCCTGAGAAACCCGCTTTTCTTGACAGCAACCAAAATTATGAATCATGGATTCCTCCTGAAGGTAAGCAACCTTTATACAAGTTGAAAGACCTGTGTGATGCAAGGGCTTTTTCATTATGATTCAAACTCTTGTTATATATTTTAGTATCCTGGTATAAATGATATTTTAGTACCTATTATTATTTTTTAAATAAATACTTGAGGCAAAATTTATTTTGTGAAAAAGAATGTTAATCTAATTATCAGTATATCATTAGTATATCTGCAATTAGTTCTATGGATTTATTCCAAATATATGAGTGTCTCTCTCTTGTGATTTGACATATATCTCTACTTTTAGATTCTTACCTTGTGGCAAATGCTGCTCAATTTGTGTAGGACAATCTGGCGATGGACGGACTCATCTGAATGATCGATATGGTTACTGATATGAGATCACTCAATTATTGTTTTTGGTTTGTTCAAATCCCAAAAGTTAGGATGGAGAGCGGGCGTAAATAGGTGTGTACACACTTGTGTTTACATACATAATATTTTATTTTTTGATAAGAAACCAACTTAATTACAATACATTTGACTCCATTATGAGTTGAAGCCCCAACCTTGCCTTTGGCAAGTGATGCTCCGTCCATCTCACAAAAGATGCTTTGGCGTACAGAATGTTTTACTTAGATTGTTGTATATCATCTTTGTGATTCACGAGCTTCATTTTTGCAGTTAAGCAATTTGAAGAAGTGTCATGTCTCTGTACCTCGCAGATAACCCCTGTGAAGAGTTAATCCCATTAAAATTCTACTCTATTTGTGCGTAGAGTAAGATGCCAATTTTTGCAGTGAAGTTATTAAATGGGTAATATCCACTGTTACCTTCGAAGTACTAATTTGTAGCACTTGAGCTATGTAGAATCCTTGTTTGAGGCAGAGTTTTGCTTTATGATGTATTTATGTCATCTATGAAAACTACGTTACCATCAAACTGCCAAGCGGGAGACGGGGCACGGAGATGTTGCCTTCGAAGTACTAATTTGTAGCACTTGAGCTTATGTAGAATCCTTGTTTGAGGCAGAGTTATGCTCCATGATGCGTTTACGTCATCTATAAAAACTGATTTACCATCAAACTGCCAAGCGGGAGACCGGGCATGGGGACGATGCATTGTAATTTTGTTGAAGCCAAGATTGTAATCCGGCTATCATGGGGTCTTGAAGAAGGAAACAAAAAAAAAAAAAAAAAAAAAAAAAAAAAAAAAAAAAAAAAAAAAAAACCGCTATGGGCACCTTGTTGTTGAGGGCACTAAGTATTTTACCAAGGGCACCCAGAATTTAGGCTCGAAATTCCCAAAATACCCCTCGTTGAAAACAGAGGCACCCCACCACCCCCACCACCGACCTCTTGAAGGAGCCACCACGCTGCTCTGAACCCGGTACCAGCGAGCAATCACGAAAATCGTTTGTCTTCGTTCGTTTTCGTGTTTCTCCTCTGTTGTATGACGTTTTTCGAGTTTGAAGGGTCGGGGTGTTGGGCGAATTTGTCTCCACATTAGGGCTCGGTTGAAGTTCATCGTATACACAGTCAAGGCGTGAAATCGATCGTTTGAAGGTACGTTTTATACTCTAATTAAGTTCCATTTGGTAGAGTAGTTGTAATGTTTATGTGGCGGTGCATTGAATGGTTCCATTATTGGAAATTCGTGGTTCTCGGGCACACAGGCCAGAGATGTTATTTACAGTCTCGGCCAAGCATGGCCGAGACAAAGGGTAAATAGTTGGGAAGTCGTAGTTCTCGGTCAGGAAGGCCAGAATAGTTCATATAGTCTCGGTGCCGAATGGCCGAGCGTAATTGTGTTATCTTGGTCACGACATCACGAGAGTAACCTTTAGTATTAGTTTATAATTATGTCGGTGGTGTGCAACCGAGAATGTACACTTTCTCTCGGTTGTACATTGTCGAGACTTATAGAGTCGACGCGGTCTGCACATAACGAGAGTAAGGCGAATTGAATGGTTAATGCTATGTCGGTGATGTACAACCGAGAACATAGCATTTCTCTCGGTTGTCCATTGTCGAGACTTTTGTTCCATTCTCGGTTAGGAGTGAACGAAAGTATATCGGATTTCTCTAACCTGCTTGACCGAGACAACATAAATGGATGATTTTGAACTTTTTGTTTAGAATTGTACTTTCGGTTCTGTTCCAGGCGCTGACATTTTGTAGTGTTTTCAGGTATGGCTCGTTCGAAAACACCGGTGACAAGGGAGGAGGTTGGTGTTAAAGTGTCGAGGGGTAACCGAGGGCGAGGCGGCTGGAGACCCCCGACAACATCTTACCGGAAAGAGAAAGAGAAGGAGAATGTATATGTTAAGGGAAAGACTAAAGTTGATGGAAATCGTGCAAGGAATTTACAATTGCAGGATGAGGGTTCCAACACCGACACGCGACAATGAAAAGATCTTGTTGTTACCCGAGAGGAAGATGAGAGTCATGCATCAGAGTCTAGTAGCAGTGACTCATCAACGGCGATGAACACCACAGAAACTGATCGTAATGTGAGCGAGAGTAGTAGTGGTGGAGGTGGCCATGATGAAGGAGAGCCACAAGGGCATGTAGAAATGCGTGCTCCATTCCCCGGTGGTCCTTTAAACGGTGTGTTGTTGAAGAGCTTTAAGGATCAAGTCGCGTTAGCGATTTGGAGCAATGAGGTATTTAAAATTTCATTAAACGGAGTAATTAAGACTTTAGGGTTTTCACAAAGATGATGAGATGTTTTTGTTGTTGCAGGAGCGTCCGCTACTCAAGTGTATCAATCACGGAGCTCAGATCCAATAATGGGATTTACACTCGTGCCACCCTGACACCGAGGGCCTTCAGAGGATTATACAGCGTTCCGGGTTGAATCCGCTGGTAGACTGTTCATACCGCAAGGCCAACAAGGGGTTATCTCTGCATTTGTGGAGCGGTGGCAACCGGAGACGAATATATTTCACTTACCATTTGGTGAAATGTCGATGTCCTTGGAGGATGTGAGCTTCCTCCTGAAGATTCTTGTGACGGGCAAAGTCGTGGCAGTTGAGAACTTTGCGAGGTACACGGAGGAATCTCGCTTGGATGCTATTAAGATGGTGTCGAAACTACTTGGGGTGTGCATTGAAGAGGCTGAGGAGGAGGTGAATATCAGCAAGGGGCTCACAGTGCGCAAATGTTGGTTGAAGAGTCGATGGTGCCCCAAAGCTGGTTCGAGGAACACAAATTATCCTCCTGTGGAATGCACTGCCCGAGCGTACCTGTAGTATCTTCTTTCTTGCACCCTGTTTGTCGATAAGAGTGGATCTCGGGTGTCTATCGCGTTGTTGAAGCTTCTTGAAGATTTGGTCGACGTGGGAAACTACACATGGGGTGCAGCTGCATTGGCCTACTTGTACCGACACTTGGGGTCTGAGGGAACTTGGAATTTTTATGGTTTGAGGAACTAGGCCCACAATTAATTTTCATGAACAACTTGATGGATGTTGAATGATATGTTGGATACTTTGATGAATGTTGCTTGACACTTGTTATTTTTTTATAGTTTATATGGAGAATGTTGGATAGTTTGTTGATGTTGTATGAACCTGGTCATGCATTTATGATGAATGTCGTGGCTGTTGTATGAACGTGGTCATGTTTTTTTTTTTTTTTTTTTTTTTTTTTTTTTTTTTTTTTTTTGGTTTAGGTAAAATAGCAATTTCTGCAACAGGTAGTATCTCGGTCATTCAGAGCCGAAACCTCATTGCAATTCTCGGTTTCAAACAACCGAAACATACGTATCACTCTCGGCAATGTCCGACCGAGAACGTCCAACGATCCAATATAATCTAATGTGTCGGTCATCTATGGACGAGACTTTCAGGAGAGTTTCGGTTAGTAACAACCGATAGTGTTCCAGTAGGTTCGCACACAGGACGACGAGTCATTTCTGTGCAATATCAATAACATGGCGAACAAATGCTCTCGGTGGGTGCATCCCGTGAAGGAACCCAACGTTTCAGCCGTTGTGTTCCGATACGTATGAGCGGATGACGAAAGCCCTTCCCGAGAGGGAATTTTGGACAATTTCCATCCCCTTTTAACACCAACTCGTACTAATCATGTTGTCTGTTTCACCACAGCGTTTAGTGTCGGTGTGAAGGTCCCGAGATTGGTGCTTAATTCTCGGTGGCTTGTGTCTGAGAATGATCGCGTATGGTTGCGCACAGGTCGACGAGTCGTTCCTGGACGTCATAGACAACCATCACTTTCGGTAATGTAGTGCCGATGATTTACGTTAGGTTCCGGTTGACGACGGCCGAGACTATGTTGTGGGTACCGGACATACTATGCCGAAAAGATAATTTTATCAGAATTGCACTATAATACATCTTTTATCACGTTGAGAGGTTGGTCAGTCATTCAATTTCAAATGGGATTACCTTAATGACCTTCCCATTTCAGAATCTCATAAATATCGTAGTTGAACCGTTGCTTCAATAGTTTAAAGTTTGATTGATCAAATCTTATTCATTTTTATATAATATATATGTAGTTATTAGTCAAAACGTAAAAGGGATTTTTTTTTTGTTCGTTATGAGAAATTCAGTATTGAGAGAATGACTATATATGACAAGTTGAATATAATATTCATTGTATTTCATCTCAATTAAGAAGTCGATACAGAAGTATTACCTATCTCTAACATATTTCAATATGGTGTAAATACTATATCAATTAAAAACCTTTACAATGTTTGCATTAACAAAATGTACAACAACATCGTAGCTAGATACATGTTTTATACTACGGTGTACCTAAATCTACCACGGATACGGGGCCTTCTTCAACAGTTGCTAGGGGCGCGATATCTCGAATTACGAATCCATCTCGCCAACCTTTTGTGGACTCCTCAACATACCGGTCCCACAATGGGTATAAGGATGGCAGCGGTGCATTCACACGCAACTTCACCTGTCAAAGTGAACAGTAGAACATAGAAGCTATTGTCACATACCCGATTAAGGGGGAAACATAACAATTTACAAAAAATCTAAGAACTTACCCTAACCCAATGGATATTCCTTTCGTTTATCATGGCAATGATAAGTCTGCTATGTAACGACAACGGTGGAGTAGAACGTAGAGGTAGAAATGTCGAGGCACTCCCATGCGAGAGGTTTACGAGAATGACATTGAAGGCAGTTGATATTAACAATCCCATGTCTGGAAGTGTCAACCATTCTTTGAAAGATGCACCAACTTGATTATCTGGACAATGCACATCAATCTTGACATTCTCGTAACTCGTTCCAAGCACTTCCCGCCAAAGGGTTTCATTCCCGATTATCTCATCATACATCCTTCTGCGTACTATCCTCCAACCGTCTACATCGGCAAGTCCTAGCCCGGAGGCAACACACCGATATCCACAATTTTCATCGGCTAGCACATCGATAGTGCTCTCAACATATGACAACCAATCCGGTTCTATGCAATGACCATAAGCCATGTTAGATGCACTTTGGGTGCGTCGACTAGTACGGCGAATTGTAGGACCCACTTTACTTTTCTTTTTCGTCGAACTAGAGACCCCTTCTGTTGAAAGCACGTACTCAAATCCGCTCGACAATCTAGTCATTGATGAATCGTCTTTATCGTGTTTTCTCTTCGATCCTGCCTTACCTCCGAGTTTGGGGCCGGGTGTCCTTCCCTTTGTTTTTATTTTCGTAGGTGGCACAACACCCGGTGTAGACGAAGGTCGACTAATCTCCCTGAGATTCTGAATAATCCTGATGTGATCGTCCTCATCAGTGCAAGCATGAAACTTTTGCAACACCATTTCAATCTCATCGTGCACGTTGTACTCAGACCGATCCACATGATTCTCAGGTATCATACTCAACTTTCGCCAGTAAATATAAATGTCCTCGAGAGGGATGGGCGACGCAACAAATTTATGATGGTTGAGCTCGTGTGCACAAGGAAGGCCATGTGTCGTACGTATCCCGCAACCACAACGAGTTGAGTCATGACCAACATCCTTTCCACGTGTCAATTCATCTCTAATTAAATTAAGCGCCCGTTGCGAGACATAACCACGCAATCGTCGATATAACTCATCATTGTATTCATGTTGGACCACATTCAAACTGAGCTCAAATAATGCCTTGTTGTTGTTGTGTTGGATCCTAAAGATGCCATCAACCACATTCCACAAAGTCTCAAAATTTGTCTGACTGTTGCCAAGATGTAGCTTCAGAGTGGAATGCGCAGACTCAACCCTCTGTGTTGTTGTTTCCCCAAAGTGCATAATTCGATTTGTCCATGCGGGTACAAATTTCTCCTTGTAGCTCTTTACCCATGTATTATCCAAGTAATCAGTAAGACCCTTCACATTCCCGAACTCACAACGCAATTCATTCATCCTAACTTCGAATAAGGCCTCAGACTTAGCATACATCACACTCGTCCACCTATCCATGAAACGAGTGAAGCTTTTCGTTATCCCCAAACATCTTCTTAGTCTTGGCCAATATTACTTTGTTGATGTGCCAAAAGCAAAGAAGGTGATACGATGATGAGAATAATTCTTCGATGGCACTAATAAGGCCTAAGTCCCGATCCGTAACAAACACGTCAGGTTTAGGCCACCCATCCAGTATGGATCTCAAGTTCTCAAGTGCCCAAACATAATTTGCATGACTCTTGATGATATGAAAGCAAACTTAACAAAGAACGCCAAATGCGTTGAAGTGATGCCAACAATCTCCAACAAAGGCATTCGATACCTATTTGTTTTGTAAGTGCAATCCATCAAAATTATCGATGAGAAACACCTTAACAAGTTAATTGAATCAGGATGTGACCAAAACAAATCAGTGACGATATTCGTATCGAGATGCTTCCTACGCCACGACATCCACTTATTCTTCTCCAATATATGCAATAGGTGTTGCATTTGAGTCCTCCCACCCGCATCCTCAATTCGGACTTTTTGTCTTGCATTATATATTGTTCGCATTGTCGATAAGTTTGTAACATCTCTTTGCTTCAACGTATTGAGGATGTCTCTTGGCTTCACATTACCCTTTGTCATCTGCACTACAGCCTCCTGCTCCCCCTTATCCAATCTTCCGGCAAATGAGTGGCCGTCCAAGTTGTTCGCGCGGTCGTGATTGTGCCTCCCACATATGACAGTGACATACCACAAAGAGTCTGCATTTTCCTCGATGTTGATAAGGAAAGAGCACCCACATTTCTTTGTACCGGTGTGACTCCTCCCCTTTTCCTCTTCTTCTTCATTAATTGGTTTCGAAGCAATTTTTGCCGCTTTACCCTTCCCAACTCTTTGTGACATTCCCCTATATGTACCAGACCTCTCACACGCAAGTTTCACCCTTCCCCTGCGCTTAATGCCCCCGGCATCAGAGTGCTTCGTCACTAACACAAACATGTTCTCCCGGCCTATCATTTGAAGCCATGAAATTGCCGCTTCTCTAGAGGGGAATGGCCTACAAGGTGTAAACGTATCCTTGTAGTCTGGAAATAATGTAGAAACCGACATTACATGCAATACAAACATTGTAACATTATGATCAACCAAAATGTACAGCACAATCACCAAAAAATCCAAAAACCCAAGTTCTCGGTTGTACATGTCTGATACTGTAAAGACGGTTTCATTCATGTACAACCGAGAACTACTTCATAGTCTCGATCGTTCCATACCGAGACTGCCACTATGTATCGTTCACATCATGACGTGAACTACGTAGACTTCTCGGTGCTTGCTGACCGGGACTTTTCTATACATCTTAGTCCTGCGAGGCCGAATCAATCGCGCACATCGACTGAAAATTTGATAAACCACATAAATAACACATTAAATTTCAAAAATTACCTCAAGTTCTACCTCCTCTTGCACCATAGCAGTACAATCTTCCATTTTATAGTGCAAACAACTTCAGATTGGTCGAATTTACCAAACCCTACGTTGACAAACAAATCATCAATTTCACAGTTTTTAATCAAATTTACAGTTCCATCGAAGCTTCATATGGTTGTCAAACATTGTTACCTCGCTGTCGGATGATGTCAAGCCGCAATAATCGATACACGCTCGACAAACACAATTGTGGCTTTAGGGTTCACTAGTTCCTCAAGGTGGTGGGGTGCCCCAGTTTTGCTTTGCAAATGGTTTGTGGGGTTTGGGTGAGTATATATGAAGGGGCAAAATAGTCTTTTACATTTTAGATTGGGAAATGAGAAAAAATATGGGTGCCTTCATGAAATGGTAGGGTGCCCATAGCGGGCCTAAAAAAAAAAAAAAAAAAAAAAAAAAAAAAAACAGTTATACTGCCCTATCGTAAAACAGGGGGTTTCGCCACCTACTTGAGGCAACATGGTTGTACTAATACATAGCCACATCTTTGAAGTTCAGGTGCAAATACTATTTTTGGCTTTTTGAACATTTAACAAAGTATGGAACTTATATGATATAGACATGAAAAATGGTCTGGCTTATGTTGAGATTGCTTCTCTACTGGAGGTACCTTTTTTTTTTTTTCTTACAAAAAAAAAAAAAAAAACATACTGGAGCTACTTTGTTGGGTTTTACTTGGAATTACCACTCGGAGTCACAGCCATCAGCTCCCCACTTATTTTATTTTATTTTTACTTTTTAGGGGTAAGATGTATGATGAGAGTTGTTTCTTTTCTGAGTCCTGCTATTTTGACTCTTATGGAGAGTCTTTTGGATGTACATCGAGTTTAACACACATTGATGCAACAGTAAGAGTTGCAATCAAAGGCATAGCACATTGGCTTACCCATTTGCATTGTTCCCTTTTTTAGTCTTTTCTAGAGTCCTTAACAGTTGAACAAGATGAACATTTATCATTCAGAATTCATGAAAAACACTGTTCTGTTTCATTGATTCATCAACAATGTATTCTGTTACAACAGTTGAGCTTATATAGTATGCTCTGATTCTATACAAGCTACATCTACTTTACTAAAACAGCTTCCTTTCTTATTACATCAGTACACATATACTTCTACACGAGAATCCAAGATAAAAGAACATAGAGAATTGGAAGAGAAAGAGGGACTTATAAACTTTCAAGAAGGAAAACAAAGTTGCACCACATCAGTTTAGACTAGAGATAGTAACAGAGTATTTCCCTTACAGATAGCTCTTGCTTACAAAATAAGCATCCTATGTGACCAACCAGCTGTCATATATGACCTCCTACTGGATTGGACTTTGCTATTTCAAGGACCTCCACATACTTATTCTTCCTCTTATAGACGAACCCAATCTTCAGCTTACCTTACCACTTCATTGAATAGAAAACAACAGAAACTTTACTGACCAGATCCAAACAAACAAGAGTGGGTGCCGGAAAATGTACATTATTTTTTTTTCTATTAAACATTTATTCAGTTACAAGTTGCAAAAGGAAAATTTGACATTCCTCTTACCTCACATTTCCTGCGCTTAATGCATTGAATACATGAAATAAATAAGGATCAAAATTTCTCTGCCACGGAGCACTAACTACTAAGAACTCTTTATCCCCTCCCAAATGCACCAAGAAGGCAATACATGGAAGGAAATGTAGCAAGGAACTAACTGGACCACCAAGAAGGAATAAATAAGTGACCTCGGCAGCATGAAATCAAACGAATTGGCACTAAACTGATAAATAATTCAGGACTCTGCTTGAATATGCAGAAGCTAATTACTCTCGTAAACTTCTTCAGACTTTGGTCTATTTACTGGCCGGCCACTCTTCGTAGTATTTGGACCAGACAATAGCTTCAACGCCTTTTCAAGAGTGATGTCGTCAGGTTTCATCTTCTGCACCCAACGTTTTAAACCAAAAAGAAATAAATAGGCGTGTTAAAGTTTTTGAAGTAGCCTATATAATAACAACATACGATAAAATAATAAACCAATGACCTTTAAAGGTTTATTAAGGTTGCTATTACATGTTTTAATAACATTAGTATTGTGTGTTTGAAGTGTGCCTTAGAAACTGCAGAAATTAATGCAAACATGTGATACATGTTGCAGAATTTGATTTAGTCTTGAAGACCATGTCTTCAGTTTAGTTACTAGTTGTTGTTGTTTTGTAGGAGTTCAGTTTTGACTCAGTTGTTGATTCATGGGGTCCTGTTTTGTTGCTATTATGGCCTAGGGTGTTTCATTTATGTTTGACTTTCAGTTATTGTTTTTGTGTATTTAAGTAAGTTCTCATGTTAAATGAAATTATCAAGTTCCCAGTCCAAGCTTCAAATCTGTCCTACCTCTTTCATATTAGTTTTTATAACAATGGTATAAGAGCCTTCAATTCTGTTAAGATTGATATGCTATTAGTAGTTATATTAGATTTGGTTGTACAGTTTTCGTCTTTATATTTTCGAAGAGTTCTGTATCTCTTAGGTGTTTATATATACAAGCAGTTTGAACTTCGTTATTCATCTAATAAATTCAGTTCTTTAGAAAATAACATGGTATCAGAGCTTAGATAAATCTGCGGGGGTGTGGTTGATTTTCGATCAATCACTCTCTCTGCCTCATAAAGTGAATGTTGGGCGGTAAAGCAACAACAATTACATAAAGTGAATGTAGCAGAAATGAGGATGCTTAGGTGGATGTGTGGTAAAACTCGTAAAGATAGAATAAGAAATATAGAAATTCAAAGACAAGTAGGAGTAGCACCAATCGATACAAAGATTAGAGAAGGGCGGTTGCGATGGTTTGGTCACCTGCAAAGACGGCCTACAAATGCCCCAACTAGAAAACTTGACTCAATAGAAACTGTAGAAATTCGACGAGGTAGGGGTAGACCAAAGTTAACATGGGATGCATTAATTAAGAGAGATTTGAATGGTTTGCAAAGCTCACCATCAATTGCACTTAATCGAGCAATGGAAAAGTTTGATCCATGTAGCCGACCCCAGTTAATTTGGGACTGAGGCTATGTTGTTGTTGTTGTTGTTGTTGTTGTTGCACTCTCTCTGCCTCATGGTTGATTCACTGATTTATTTGTGCGTCTCCGTTTTGGTCTCCGCCTCTAATCCGCTTCTCTCTACTTCGTTTGTATCTGTCGTCTCTCTGTTCTTCGTCCATCTCTGCTTCGGCGTTTTCAGCCGTGATTGGCCGAGGCTCCAGCTTAGTCCGCTCCCATTCACATGACCTTGTGCCGAATCAGAGCACTTTTCTACACATCTCCAATTTTTTTCCTGTGGGTTGTACCAGTTCGTGCGTCCGCCTCGTTGATGCATCTATTCATCTGTTTGTCTCTGTCGTCAGTCCCTGCGTTCGCTCGTCTCTGTCCCGTGTCGCACAAACGCACACATTCTATTGCGTGCGTTGATGCACACATTGATACCCATTGATTTAGAGTTTGTTCTTTTGTTCACAAACAAAAGAGGACCAAGACAAGTCCCTTTTGTCTTTGTTCATAAAAACATTAATTGCTTTAGAACAATTACATGCTTTCATGTGCATGCTTCCCAAACGTCACAATAGATCAAGAGCTTCTTGATTGTCCGTCAGTCATCAAGTTTGCCCGATTCGCGCGCATCGTCTCTTCATCTCTACCAAAGCGTGCTCGTGTCATCGATCGTATGACCTTGCTTGCTAGTCGTTCCTGCCTGCTTGTGGTCATCTACCGCCAAAGTCCGTCATTAGCGCCAAATTGTTTCGTCTCGTTTGTGCTTGCTCCTTTGCTCATGCGTACTACCATGTGTGCCCAATATTGTCATTGATTTCTACGTGTCTTTCTTTAACATAGAGAAAAGTCATTTCAATCGTGCAACCATGTGTTCCATCTGCTCATCTGCCCAAGCAACCATGTGATATGTCGTGGTATCATCCGTCTACCTTCCATGTACGTGCTATCCATCGTGGTGTCATCCACTTGCCTTCCATGTTTGTGTGAACCACAATTCAATCAATACATGAGTTCCTGCAGCGTATCTGTGACTTCTCTGCTCGCTCTCTCTTTGAGGTGAGAGATTTTTGACTCGTGTTCCCGTCCGTCATTTGTCCGTCTGCCATGTGTTGCATCTGCTTTTGTGGTCATCTCGAGGCCATCTGTTTAATCTTTGATCATCTGTGAATTGTTTTGCCCGCGTACATGTCCACTTTATATTTGTTCATCAATTGATCTATTGCCAGTTTGTCGTGCATTACGACATCTGCTTCGATTTTGTGGGTTGTCCTTTAACATACAAGATCCGATATCTGTCTGCAATCTTTTAATGTGCTATCGCTCCATTGATTCAATAGAAAAACTCAAGTTGTTTTTGGAAAACTCATCTCGAGTTTGAGGGAGGGTGTTAAGATTGATACGATATTAGTAGTTATATTAGATTTGGTTGTACAGTTGTCGTCTTTATCTTTTCAAAGAGTTCTTTATCTTTTAGGTGTTTATATATACAAGCAGTTTGTACTTCGTTATTAATCTAATAAATTCAGCTCTTCAGAAAATAACAAATTCTTGAGGGACTGTGAGTGTTTGAGCATACTCCACAATCAAACAAACCCAATTCAGTTCACCAAAAAACCATCAAAGCAACATGGATCCTGAATCACGTTACAAGGCAGCAGCTCCTCCAGTGTTTGATGGTGAAGGTTATCATGCGCAAGGATCGAAACTTCAGTTTCGCCTTATAATTAGCCCTCTTGATAATTAGAATTAATTCGGAGAAGTTTGATTCGGCGTAGAGAATTTTGGTAAAAACTCGCTAACTTAGAGAAGTTTAAGAAATTTTTATTAAATGGTCAATAAACTAAAACTTATTTTATGGGATGTCAAAACAAGCACAATTATGCATTTATACCTAAAAAATTTACAATTTAATGGTTTCAAGTCAATTTTATTGGCATTGGTCATGCATACTGTGTATGGTAGATCACTTTTTAGTGGTAATAATTACACTTAATTTGATTCTCTAACCATTAAATTACACATTCTCATAAGTAAAATTAAAATTATGAAACGTGTTTTTTTTTATATGGGTCAGTATTTAAAGCAAAAGAAAATATTCACTTTTTGACATTAAGCATCGATTGAAAAAACTACAAAGCGTAGTAGAGATGTGTGTGCAAAAGTGAATCTTGATACATACATTGAATCCTAATGCAAAGTCAAGGGATTACATGAATGGTGTAGAGATGTGTGTACAAAAGTGAGCCACTCTCAAATTCTCAATAACCCCTAAATGCCACCATCAATTACAACCCTCAACCCATTCGTCTCCTACACATCTATTTGATTTTTTTTTACCGAATGTTTGCAATTTCTCCTTGTTTTTAGCAATCCATATCAATTTATATCAGTGTTGTTGATTTTGAACATAAACTTCGGAGAAGTTTTGTAATTTTTAAAGTACCTGTGAACTTCGTTTTGATCCCTTCAACTTCGATAAACTTCGGCTAAACTTCGACTAATTTTATCGAATTTTCATTCCTTGATCATGCGTGGGCTGTTAGGATGGACGCTTTTCTTGGTGCATGTGATCTGTGGCAGGCTGATGAGGAGGACTACGACGTTCCTCCATTGCTCGAGAACCCAACACTTGCACAGCCTAAAAATCACAAATAGAAGAGGCAAAGGAAGACAAAGGCAAGGGTATGTCTATTTACTGCTGTATCATCATCAATCTTCACCAGAATAATGGCCCTGAAATCAGCCAAGGCAATTTGGGATTTTCTAAAAGAAGAATATGAAGGTGATGAGAAAATCAAACCAATGAAAGTGTTGAACGTCACAAGGGAGTTTTAAATGCAAAGAATGAAGGAGTCGGAGACAATCAAGGAGTACTCTGAAAAGCTTCTAAGCATTGTCAACAAGGTAAGATTGCTTGGTGATGAATTTCTTGATAAAAGAATAATTCAAAAAATTCTTGTTACAGCTCCTGAAAAATATGAGGCTACAATCGCCTCATTGGAAAACTCTAAGGATCTAGCAAGGATTCCCTTAGCAGACTTGTTGAATGCTTTGCAGGCCTAAGAGCAAGAGGTTGATGCGGCAAGAAGGCTAAATAGAAGGAGCCTCGAAAGGAAACCTTAACATCAATCCCAACACCAAGGGGAAGAAAAAGTATGAGAAGAAGAAGATTGTTGATGCAAATGAAGCTATTTCAACTGAAAATTGCAGCAGTAGTGGCGACCAAAAGAGAAGTTTCCATCCTTGTCATCAATTGTGGCAAGAAAGGACATCCTCCTTTCAAGTGTTGGAAAAGGCCTAACATCAAATGCAATTGCATGGGCCATCATGAGAGAATCTGCAAGAATGGAACTTCACATCAAAATGAAGCTAAAGTTGCAGACCAACAAGAGGAGGAAGAACATTTTTTCGTTGCAACCTGTTTTGCAAGTAGTTGTTCCAGCGACAAGTGGCTCATAGATAGTGGTTGCACCAATCACATGACTTTCGATCGTGATCTCTTTAAGGACTTGAATACATCAGTTAAATCCAAGGTGAAAATAGACAGTGGTGAATACATTGCTATTGAAGGAAGAGGTACCGTTGTCATCGAGAGTTTCTCAGGTACATAAGTCATTAAAGATGTATTGTTTGTGCCTAATATTAACCAAAATTTGTTAAGTGTAGGGCAGCTGATTGAAAAAGGGTTTACGCTTGTTTTTGAGAACAACCAATGCTTAATCAAATACGCAACAGATGAAGAGGTGTTCAAGATTAAGATGAAGGGCAAGAGTTTTTCAATGGATCCATTGCAAGAAGAGCTAGCAGCTTACTCCTCAAATGACAACATAACCGAGATCTGACACAAAAGATTGGGTCATTTTCATCATGCTGCAATGCTGAATTTGCAAAAAAATGAGCTTGCTCAAGGACTGCCCCAGCTTGTGTAAGAAATACATGCTTGCAAGGCTTGTCAATATGGCAAGTAAGCGCGTCTTCCATTTCGGAATTCAGTTTGGAGAGCAACAAAGAAGCTTTAGCTTATTCACACCGATCTTGCTGGGCCTCAAAGAACTCCTCTTAAGGGAAGTAAATACTACATAATTTTTATTGATGACTTCACTCGTATGTGCTGGATTTATTTTCTCAGATTCAAATTAGAGGTTGTTGGTATTTTTTTGAGATTCAAGCAATGGATTGAAAATCAAAGCAGGCGTTCCATTCACATGTTGCTGTCAGATAATGGCAAAGAGTTCACTTCAAATCAATTCAATCAGTTTTGTGAAGAAGCCGACATTGATCATCAATTGACAGCTCTGTCACTCCACAACAAAATGGAGTCAGTGAGAGGGAGAACAGAACAATCTTTGAGATGGCAAGATGTATGATGCATGATAAAGATTTGCCTAAGGAGTATTGGGCTAAAGCAACAAACACTGTTGTGTTCTGGTTGAATAGGCTTCCTACAAAAGCTATGAATAGGAAGACTCCTTTTGAAGCACGGTATGGTTTCAAACCCAATTTGAAAAATCTGAAAAATATTTGGTTGTTTGTGCTTTACTCACGTGCCACAGATCAAGAGGGTCAAGTTGGATGAGAAGGCTGAACCGGGAATCTTTATAGGCTACAACTACACCTCAAAAGCCTATAGAGTTTTCCAGTCTCAATCAGGAAAAATACTAATAAGCAGAGAGATATTGTCTTCATGGAGGCAGAAAAGTGGGACTGGAATTCAACAAATGAAAAAGATCTTATTCATGTGCAGCCTAGCGAAGATGATGTTGATGACCAACCAATCAGAGGAACCAGATTACTTGCAAACATCTACGCATGATGCAATGTTGCAGTAATGGAACCAGCTGGAGTACAAGAAGCGATGCATGATGTAAAATGGATGTCAGCTATGAAGGAAGAATTGAGTATGATTGAAAAGGATCATACATGGCAGCTTGTAACAAGGTCTTCTAACAGAAAAGTGATTGGAGTTAAATGAGTTTTCAAAACAAAACTCAAAGCAAATGGTTTTGTAAACAAGCACAAAGCGAGGCTCGTTGTGACGGGATACGCACAAGTCTTTGGCGTCGATTTTTCAGAAACGTTTGCTCCCGTGGCCAGACTTGATACCATCAGATTGCTCCTTGCAATGGCAGCTCAAAGTGGCTGGAAAGTGTTCCGGCTTGATGTAAAATCTGCTTTTTTAAATAGCCTTCTTAAAGAGGAGATTTTGTGGAACAACCTGATGGTTTTGTTGTGCAGGGTTAAGAAGATAAAGTGTACCTATTGAAGAACGCTTTGTATGGCCTCAAGCAAGCTCCAAGAGCTTGGTACAACCGGATCGATGACCATTTGATCTATTTAGGCTTTCAGAAAAGCTTAAGTGAGGCTACCCTATATGTAAGAAAAGAAGGCACTAACATTACCATTGTTTATTTCTATGTTGATGATCTTTTGATCACAAGAAACAATCAGCTGCTCATTGATGAGTTTAAATCTAACATGCTCAAGGAACTTGAGATGACAGATTTGGGATTAATGACCTACTTCCTAGGTCTTGAAGTGATGCAGTAAAGGAACAGAATTTTTGTCTTCCAAAAGAAATATGCAAAAGGAGATTTTGAAGAAATTTCACATGGAGAATTAAAAAGCTACAGAAACTCCAATGCAAGCCAAAGTGAAGTTCTGCCAAGATGATGGGACTGCCAAGGTGAATGAGAATCTTTATAGAAGCTTGATTAGTTGTCTCATGTACCTCACAGCTTCTAGGCCTGACATTATGCAAGCTGTAAGTCTTCTCTCTAGGTTTATGCATTGTGCAAGTGAAGAGCACTTGCAGGTTGCCAAAAGGATTGTCAGATATATTAAAGGAACTGCTGATTTTGGGATTAAATATGTTAAATGTGACCATTTTAAGCTGGTTGGTTTTTGATAATGATTGGGCAGGTTCAACTGATGATATGAAGAGCACAACTGGTTTTTGTTTCAGTCTTGGATCAGCTGTTATCAATTGGTGTTCAAAGAAGCAAGAAGTTGTTGCTCAAAGCATTGCAGAAGCAGAATTCATAGCTGCAACTGCTGCAGCAAATGAGGCCATCTGGTTGAGGAAAATCCTTCAAGATTTGAGTTTGAAGCAACAAGAATCAACACAAATCTTTGTTGACAACCAGGCTGCCATTTCAATCTCTTCTAAACCAGTGTTTCATGGCAAGACAAAGCATTTCAAGATCAAGTTTTATTATCTCAGAGAAGTTCAAAAGGAAGGGGAAGTTTCATTAACTCATTGCAGATCAGAAGATCAGATAGCCGATGCATTCACCAAAGCTCACCTAAGATTAAATTTGAAGAACTCAGGAACAAGATGGGAGTTTGCAGCTTCAAAGGCAAGGAGGTGTGCTTGAAGTATGCCTTAGGAACTGCAGAAATTAATGCAAACATGCGATACATGTTGCAGAATTTGATTTAGTCTTGAAGATCATGCCTTCAATTCAGTTACTAGTTGTTACTATTTTGTAGGAGTTCAGTTTTGACTCAGTTGTTGAGTCATGGGTCCTGTTTTGCTGCTATTATGGGTTAGTGTGTTTCAGTTATGTTTGACTTTCAGTTGTTGTTTTTGTGTATTTAAGTTCTCAAGTTAAATGAAACTATCAAGTTCTCAGTCAAAAGCTTCAAATCTGTCCTACCTCTTTCATATTACTAGTTTCTATAACATTGTAAATGGCTATAAATATATATGGAGTTACTATTAGCACCCCTATATGTTATATCAGCCCCCCCCCCCCCCCCCCCCCCCCCACCCCCAATGTTAATTATAGCCCCCAATAAGTTAGTTCATGCTCTAAGCACCCCTCTTAATTGTTAGAACTCTCCATTGTACCATTAGTTTATATTTGCCCCCCTCTCTCCCCATAGAAAGCTATATTTTCATCTTTGTGATCTTCAACCTCCAACCCCTTGTTGCACATCATCTTTTTCTCCCCTTTTAACTCAATTTGCTCCATATGCATTCCAAGATTGATTCTTTGATCCTTAAAAGCTAAGATTCAACACAAATAAAGGATTCTAACCATTTAAGAATATGAATCAAATTTCAACCAAATACTATAATTAAGATGTTGTATTTAATGGTGACTTAGGCAAAGAGATGAAAAGGGGTGTAGAGATCAGAAAGTAGAAGAGACAATGCGAGGAGTGGGGGGCTAATAGCCACTCCCTAAATATAATGCAATATTTTTAAATGCTCTGCATGTGGTCTTTACTGGTTTATTGAGGATGTTATTACATGTGATTGTTAGACCAAAACAGATTTCTTTGGAAAAAATTAGAGGGGGCCTAAATGAGCTTTATCCCCTTGCTTCCATCATATGTAGCAATAATGGTATTAGGAATTTAAAATTTTGGGGGGCTATGATGATTGTCCCTTCACCCCCTACTTGTAACGATCAAAAGAAGACTAGCGAAAGCCAAAAAGCGAATCACAAAGCAAGACCAAGAAGAGATGAGCATTAGCAAACTCGTCGTAAGTCTTGAATTGTTGTCTATCTACGTTGTTGTTTCAACTGTTCTCAACGTAAAACCCTCAAAATTAGAAAGTTTCGGGGTTTCCAACAACTTGGAAATGTACTTGTGCTCTAATTTGAAAATTTTACGTTTACAATTTATAAGGTGATACGATATAGTTTGAAAGTTGAGGAGCTCGACAGAAGGTTGGGATTAACACGTAATTTACGGATAGAAGACATGATAAAAATTGATGTAACTTCTTCATTGTAACTCTGTTTTCGACGTTCTACCAATCGATGTAAAGGTAAAAGAGAGAGTTACAACTTAAGAATAATGGCTCTAAAAAATTAGGTCACTATAAAAATAAAAAATGGACTAAAGCCATGGGTGCTAGCCTGCTAGGTGACGCCACCGCAGATAAGAGTTCAAAACATGGACTCGTGCCTAGGGTCGGATATCTAAGATCTAGACTTACTAGTAGACCTAAGCAAGAGTGTAACGAACCTAATTAAACATAGTTAAATATAAGTACGTGTCTATCAACTCAGTGAGGTTTGAGAAATCGCTCAGACTAGGATGCGGGCACGAGGTAAGTGGGACTCACTTAGATTTATCTTTAATGTCATGTCTATAGTTATATTTAGTTTCATTTAGACTATGGATTGGGTTGAAGGCTATACATTGTGCGTAATTCCCAATGAGTATATTCACTTGAGTTCAATTAGTGAAACTATCGATGGGCAGTCTATGCCATACATGCAAGGTGTTATGTTAAGAGGACGAAGGAGGTAACCATGATCATTGTCATGGGAGCCGACCGGCCGTTCTCATAGTGTACAGGTAAGACAGGTATGATATGTGTACGTGGTTTTGGACAAAACCCTCCATGCATTAATAAGCCTGACTAAATGGGACAAAGGTCAATGTATTGGTTAGTGTGTCTATCTTCATCAGGGGTGGGTAAATCGGTCACGAGTGTGCGTGGTTTGTCATGGTTTTGAACATAACCCTTTGAAAGTCGAGAAGCCCAACTAAACAACATCAAGACCAAGGTGTGGGTTAGTGAGGCTATCTTCGTCAAGGGTGCGTAAATCGATCACTGGTGTGGGTTAGATAGTCACATATTTATCTGCCAATGAACCAAAGGACTTGCATACTACTATCTTGTTTATATATTTCCTTGATGACCTAATTAGCTTTTTTTTTTTTTGGTACATACCTACTTAGCTATTTACTGTTTCATATAGTTACTTGGATGAGGTATTAGTGGATACTTGATACGTAAGGAAATGCCCACTTTACTGAGCCTGTTGATACACTCACCCCTTAACATTTTTCAGGTACCTTGTCTGATGCAATAGACCGCGGCAAGGGAAAGGCTTAAGAGCTTAGTCGCCTTTCCTTAATGTACATTGAGGGCACTCGTTGTATCTACTTTGTACTTTTGTATTTTGTAAAGTTATATGATTGTATAACACAAGGAATGGTTTAAATGATGTACTATGTTTTATCGTGGATTTTGCAAATTACTTTTTGGAAATTCAGCTTATCGTATTACTCCGCACTTGGTTTTAAAAGTTTTAAATCGATTGGTTTTCTGAAATACACAAACTATTGTTACTTAAAGACGAATGCTTACAACGGCGTTCATTGTACCCGCTGACATCATCGAGGGTTAGAGAGCATCTCTGGCCGAACGAAGCCCATGTCGGATTAGGGACGTTATATCCTCAAACCGCAAAGAGCTTTAGGCGAACCAACTGGGAAAAATGAAGTTAACTCGTTGGATCAAACAACTCTATTGTCGGACTCGCGAATAGGTCGATACTTGTGAACTTGTAAGATCTCCACGTTGATTGTACGAGTTCGACAACCACAGTTTTAGTTTATTG
This sequence comes from Stephania yunnanensis, assembly GCA_039657365.1. NCBI lineage: Eukaryota > Viridiplantae > Streptophyta > Magnoliopsida > Ranunculales > Menispermaceae > Stephania > Stephania yunnanensis. The sequence goes on along the minus strand of CM077589.1, from coordinate 18,990,853 downwards.
TTCAATAATTTTAAGTTTCTTTATTATGTCCAATTTCTCTAGTTGAGTTTCATGACAAACATCGATTGGGAATTGTACTAATTGTTCATGCACTTACAACGTTATTCAAGATCTTACGAAATTTATAAAAGTTAATAAGTGTAGCATGTTCAAGTTGGCTATAGCACAATTCACATTATAAGATATTTCTAAATGACCTTAGGAGAAGACTTAGAGATTTTACGAGTCCTAAATTACGACTTATCCATGGTGTATGTTATTTGCATATGATATTGTCTTAGCAGACGAAACAAAAGATGGAGTGAATAGGAAATTATAACTTCGGAGGAATACATTAGAATCTAAAGGCTTTAGGTTGAGTAGGACGAAGACCGAATACATACATTGTGAGTTCTGAAATACTAGGCAACAAGATGATAGAGTGCCAAAATGAGGGGAAGTAGAAGTTCCTAAAGTTGAACCACGTTAGATATCTAGGATCAATCATACAAAATGATGATAATATTAAGAATGATGTCATACATAGAATTCAAGCCGGATGGAAGAAATGGAGGAGTGCAACAGGTGTGATCTGTGATAGAAATATTCCTACCAAGTTAAAAGGAAAATTTTATAAGACTGCGATTAGGCCAGCTATGCTTTAAGAAAATGAATGTTGGGCGGTAAAGCGACAACAACTACATAAAACGAACGTAGCAGAAATGAGAATGTTAGGTGGATGTGTGGTAAAACTTGTAAAAATAAAATCACGGTTCGAAACTTCGACTTCCCCTATGACTTTGCTCACTTAAAATTCGGAATTAATTCGAGGAAGTTAACTTCGACGATGGAAGTTTGACAAAAATTTACCGGGGTACAGAAGTTTACAGAATTTCAATTTAAATGCTAGAAAACTCAAGTTTCTTCGTAGAGATGCTAAAAATATACTTAATCATACAACAGTAATGCATAAAACTCGTGTCACCAGAGGATATTCTGAATTTCAAGTATATTTCTAGCATAGGCGAAGTTTCAGTCGAAGTTTGCTCAACATCCACGAAACTTAACAATTTTACTTCATGTTTTATTAACTTTCATCGATGTTTCCAAAGTTCGGTCGAAGTTAGCCGAAGTTGAGTCGAATTTTTGCAATTTTTCTATTGCCTTTAAACTTCGCCCGAACTTCGGCGAAGTTTGTCGATTTTTTAAACCTTGCATAAAATAAGAAATATGAAATTAAAAGACAAGGAGTAGCACCAATTGACACAAAGATTAGGGAATGGCAGTTGCGATGGTTTGGCTACCTGCAAAGATGCCCTACAAATGCCCCAACTAGAAATTTTGACTTAATAGAAACTTAAGAAATTCAACAAGGTAGAGGTATACCGAAGTTAACTTGGGACACATTAATTAGGAGGGATTTGAATGGTTTGGAAAGCTCACCATCAATTGCACTAAATCGAGCACTATGGAAGAGTTTAATTCATGTAGCAGACTTCAATTAAATTGGAATTGAGGCTATGTTGATGTAAGTCACGACTAGAAAAATTTAATAGGGAAGTGTTGTCGAAAGTGTCGTAGGAATGTGTTTTTCGTCGAATAAGGTCGGATTTTGTCTCGCCGTGCCCTAATAGTGAGGAAGTGTCACCCGTGGGTTTCGGACGCACATGGTCCCGACTTCTTTAGAGGTTTCGATTGACTCTCACTGATATCTCTTTAGAGATTTCGACGAACTCCCACAGACCTTTGAAGAGGTCTTGGTCGCCTCCCACCGAGATTGTGAAGAGGTCTCAGTCTTGATGGGAGACGGAGGGTGCCGACTGAGACCTTTAAAAGGGTCTCGATGGGAGTCAGCCGAGACCCCTTTGAAAGTCTCGACCCTATGTGTCTGAAACCTGTGAGCGACAAGAACGAAAAAAAAATTCAAAACTCCAAAAAATACATGAAAACAACAAAAAAAGTGGGTTTTGCTCGAAATCGCTTGATATTCTCGATTTTATCGACTTTTATTTTGCCTAGAATGCAAGATTCAAGCCCCAAATCGAAGTCCTAAACCCAACAAAAAACAACAAAAACAGCAACACAACAATCGACTCAGAAACAACAAAAAAATAAAGTAAATCCAGAAATCAACAAAAAATTCAAGTAAATCCAGAAATCGACACGTAAAGAGGTGGTTCACGATGTTGAATCGATGCGCTTTCGCTCAAATTTCATCGGATTTGGGTCAAGGTGAGATCACGATTTGAGAATGGGGTTCGATTGAGTGATTAGGGTATGGGTGAGCAAGAACTTTTTTATATGGAGGGGCAATAATGTCATTTCGCGCGGGGGTAAAAACAAAAATTTGAATTAAGGTCTGTTGAGCAAGTTTTGGAGTCCATTAAGCCGCGCACCTATCTTATTTCATTCAAAATTGAAAAGATGAACAATTAACATCAAAGGCCAAAATAGACAACGTAAGGTTACGTTTGAGCATGGTGATTGAGTTTGGATATAAGTGCGTGAGGAGAGATTCTCTGTGAAGAGGAGGTCCAAATTGCATCCCTGTAGGGATGATCCTTTTCAAATCCTTGAGAAGAATGAAGATACGACCTAATAGTTGGATTTTATTCTTAGATGACTGACATTAGTGTTAACTTTCGCATTGCTAATTTCCCCGTTTGATTTAGGTGATGATTCAATGAGCAATCCTTTTTTATCGGGAGGAATGGTACAAGGAGACATGAGTCACATGACAATTTACACCCACGGGAGTCCGGGACCATCAGATGTGCTAGAGCTAAGTGCTTAGTGATACAATGAACGAACTCGACACAGCTCACATCACAAGTTGCATATGCCCACTAGACCATCACAGTTGTACAAGGTCAACACCCAGGATAAGGTACCAAAACAAAATCATGAAGTTTAATGTCCACAATTCCACTCTATTTGTATGCAAGACAAGGGTTGTGTTGATCATGTTTTCTTGACGTGCAACTTTGCGATGAAAATCGAGAACCAGGAAGCTTTCACAAATGGAAGACTAACAAAGCCAATTGATCAAGATTTATTCACAAAGCATCAACATTCAACAGTTTGCTCTATAAAATGTCAAGACATTGTTAAATTTGTTGATCTTGCTACAAATTGGTCTCTGTGGCTACAGAGGAACAAAATAATGTTTGGGGATAAATGTCTCATTTGGTTTAGTGAGTCGACAAAGTTGCCAGTGTATTTTTGGATAACTAATACTAAATAAGGTAAGGTTTTTCAGCTTTGGAATTATGGCTATATAAAGAAAGGAGTGGTCGATGACTGAGTTATCCTCTATCATTGTTGTCATTATGTACCTTTTATTCCATTAATACATTGTCCATTGTTCTTCTCAAAATAAGTAAATAAATAAAACAATTGAAACATACAACTAGGAAGAATTTGAATGATCATTAGCATACCTTAGGCACAACGGCACGTGTTCGCCGGTGTTTAATTGAAAACAATCCATGTTTTTTAGACAATGTTAAAGATACTGGAGCCCCATCCAAGGGATGCTTACCCTGACAGAAAATACAAAAAAGGATAAGACTCACAAAAGTCAAAGAATTGAAAAGTTATTTACATAGTCTGCAAAGGATTTACTATGATAAACGTACGAGTGTAATAGGGTATTGCAACAGCTCGAGAGCTTGCTCTAACGTGACAGAGTCAACATCCTTAACTTGATTCTGAAATAAGAATTCGGTAAGTTCATAGGACAAAATAGATAAGATTCAAAAGAAATGGTTGACAACGCTAAAACTGCAAAAACACACACTCCCTATCCTCCTGACCATCTCTTTCAACAATTTCATATGTGCTCAGACCCATGAATATGAAATGATTTGAAAGCATCCTATTCCAGGAGCTGGTTACTGAATTCAACACACAAAAGTTTTTAACCAAGATAAGGCAAAAAATAGTAGTTCACGTAGCCATATTGATCTTTAGACACCTCAACTAAATTACAAATTTGCTGCAAACATAAGGAGACTGCTGAAGTATCTCCAGAATATGGGTAAACCATAAAGCTGTAATTATACCTGCAGATTTAGGAACAACTGATGTCGATGCTCCAAGCAACTGACCTTGTGAATCAGAGCAGTGGAAGGCACTGAAAGAAGTTTGCAATTGCTGGACATCTATGAATTATCTTTTTGTGCATTATTAACTCTGAATGGCTTAGCTAATCATATAATCAAATTGGGACAAACAATACAAATACTTCGATAAAATTTTTATATTAATTATAAAAAATATAATCATGGCATGACCTAGCATGCAACCACATTTACTAAGTCTTGGTAAATACGCCATCGCAGAAATTGACTAATTAGTAGAAAAGGCAATAGATATGGAAAACATTTGATGTGGGTACCATCATGGGTTAGTAGAAAATTATCACCCCAAGAAAGGATTAAAAAAAATAACACCAAGGTGAAGACAAAAACCTTTGAAAGAGAAGCCCTTTTTGGTGTATATCCTTTTCTATCTTCACCAAGCTGCACGTATGCCCCATAAGGACCATTTTTCAAGAGGATCTGCAAAGAGAGTTTTTATTTTTTTTATTTTATTTTTTAAAATTTACTTCCATAAAATAACCAAGAAAATATATACATGCAAACATAACAAGAACAACAATTTACCAAAATAAAGATATAAAAACACCTTTTCATTGGATCCAGCGTTAACTCCTAACACCTTCGGCTTTGTCAAAATGTTGTCTTTCTTAGGAGTTTCATTTTCTTCATCTTCCCCATACATCATCTTAGCAATATACCTAAAAGAAATCGCACGCAATTAAGCTAAGAATAATAAGGTAGGACATGCAAGGACCTTATTCCCTGGAACTGTTTGGTGCACTGATTGATTCAATTATATTTCTCATTTGTTTTATTTCCTTCTTGTGTGCACCTTATTACATTAATCCTTGGAGATCATCTGTCAGAATACAAGAAACTCGCATATGTGAAGTGAACAACTTTATTTACGACCATTGGATCTAAATTCAGTTGTAAATAGTGTTGCACATTTACTGATGATATGCATTTCTGACTTATGATGCATTATCATGTGCAACTAGATCAATCCAACAATATATGTCTAGAAATCCATGGGCCTGGAGAGTGTTGGATCGCACACGCACACGTGGGCATATAAATGGGGTTAGAGCCCATCTTGCACAAAAGCAATTGGCTTGTGGTAGGATCCAATCTACTCCACTCATATACCACACCAATTCTTATTATATTTCTGATGTGGGATTATACACTCCAACAATATGCATGAAACCAATCTAAGTGGAAGTGTTTGATCCATGTAGCGGACCACAACTAATTTGAGATGGAGGTCGCTTTGTTGTTTATATATATACATATTCAACTAATTTGATTCACTAATCCTAATTGTTCAAAAGAACATTGATCAACTGCCACAAAGTTGATTTTAAAGAACCATGTCTATAAAAATAGAATAGTATGACAATCAATGACTATTCTCTTGACAAATGTCTGGAACACAAAAGTACACAAATACACTATTAGAACCATAACAAGAAATAAAACGTCTAATAAGGGAAGACAAGCAAGAACTTCCGACGAGGAAAGACAAACACAGACTTCCAAAGAGGGAAGACAACTACTTACTGAATAAGAGAACCTAATAAAAATATCAAACCAACAAATGGCGCAAATTCATACATGAGTGTATTGAAGTGAGGGCAGACTTGAATGATGGTGGATACATGGGTGGCGGAGAGGAAAGTGGTGATAATGATGATTTTGACAACTGCTGCATACCGAATGAAACTGAACATCTCGGATATAATTATATCTGACTTTTATTGAATACATAATAAATAAAAGATTGTTATTGGAACCACCGCTGATCAAAAGAGATCGACGGTGATACAAACTAAAGAATCACAAAAAAGCAACCAATGCTCCACACCGTAGTCGTCGCTCCTCCCCTCACTAGCAATCAAGGATCGAAACTTCGGTTTCGCCTTATAATGCGCATTCTTGATAATCAAAATTAATTTGGAGAGGTTTAATTTGGCGTGGAGAATTTCGGTAAAAATTCGCTAACTTAGAGAAGTTTAAATTTTTTTTATTAAATGGTCAATAAACTAAAACTCATTTTATGAGATGTCAAAACAAGCACAATTATGCATTTATAACTAAAAAATTTACAATTTAATGGCTTCAAGTCAATTTTATTGGCATTGGTCATGCATATTGTGTATGGTAGATCACTTTTTAGTGGTAATAATTACACTTAATTTGATTCTCTAACCATTTATTAATTGCACATTCTCGTAAGTAAAATTAAAATTATGAAACATGCTTTTTTTTATATGGGCCAGTATTTAAAGCAAAAGAAAATATCCACTTTTTGACATTAAGCATCGATTGAAAAAACTACAAAGCGTAGTAGAGATGTGTGTGCAAAAGTGAATCTCGATGCATACATTGAATCCTAATGCAAAGCCAAGGGATCACATGATTGGTGTATAGATGTGTGTACAAAAGTGAGCCACTCTCAAATTCTCAATAACCCCCAAATCCCGCCATCAATTACAACCCTCAACCCTTTCGTCTCCTACACACTTATTTGATTTTTTTTTACCAAATGTTTGCAATTTCTCTTTGTTTTTAGCAATACATATCAATTTATATCAATGTTGTCGATTTTGAACATAAACTTCAGAGAAGTTTTGTAATTTTTGAAGTACCCGTGAACTTCGTTTCGATCCCTTCAACTTCGATAAACTTCGGCTCATTTTATTGTATTTTCATTCCTTGCTGGCAATGCTTCTTGTGATTCATTATTTTTCTATAACTAATAATTTAAGTGTATAGAAAGCACTTTCATCTGGCAAAAACTCGCTTCAATGTAGTAATTATTCCAAAGCATCTCTAATAAGATGGATGAGACATCACTTGCCAAAGGCAAGGTTGATGGTTTGACTCATGTTAGAGTCAAGGGGTTGTAAATCTTGATTTCGTGCATCAAAAAATATAATTAATTCGAACAAGTTTAGACTTTGGAGAACTTTAGAGAATTTTCAAACTATGCTGTCATAATTGTAAGAGCAAAGAGTTAATAAAGATCAATAACTGTTGAACAAGATGTGTTTTGGTTGAAACTGACAAGGGCTGATTGTCATAAGGTGTATACTAAAAAAAGCAGCTATACAATTGTAATTAAAAATTGGCCCTTATAACCTTCCATCCTACACAATCTTTCATCAATTAAAACGGAGTCTTTCTTTTTTCTGGAAAGGAAACGTGCTTTTATAAATTTATAAAGGATTTACAGAACACGAAAAGCTAAATGAAAGAGGATGGCAAACAACGAGAAGCAAAATTTGAAAAGATGAAAACAGCCCCAAGATAAACAAATATCCACTCATCCGTAGTATACCCCAAGTTTACTCGCGGCCATCATTAATATAAGAATGATTAACTCATAGAGCATAAACTCATGTAATAAAAAGAACGCAGCTTGTCTCTGTATCTATATTACAATAATAGTTACCCTACTATAGCATGAACTTACTTTAGTCAAATGAAATACATAAGTAATTACTAAAAGCAAATGGAAAAATGCTTTAGAAAATTAAATTCAGAATGTAGGAAACTGTACTAACTGCAACATAGATGAGAAAATGCAAACACATGGAAGAACTTCATAAAGGCAGTAATAAGGAAAACAATAGAGGACCCCAAAGAGCAATCTGTCACAAAGATGAAACAAGACAAAATATTGAAAATATCTACATGTGACATGTCTTCTTACTACTCACTTGCATTTAGGGTGTTGATCGCAACCTATAAAATAGCCTGCACCGAACCTGCTGACTTTAAAAATCAAGGTGCCTGTCAAACAACTGAAACATGATGGAAATTAAAATGAAGTTAAACAAAAGGGAGGTAACAATCAGGAAAAAGAATACCATGTTATATGAAACACAGCATAACTCTAGTATTCAAAAAATCTTAGAAGGTAATAAACTATTGTGACAATTATATGTCTCATGATCAAGGATATGAGTTTTTCCAATGGCACGCATGACCATGTGAAGCACGTTCAAGGATCAACACAAACTAAAGTTTTTTTCTTTTTTTTTTTTTTTTTTTCTTTTTTTTTTTTTTTGAGGCCATCACAAACTAAAGTTTAAGACACTAAGGTGAAAAACAAGAGGTAAAGTAAAGTTGAATAAATACAAAAAATGATAAGTTGCAAACTTTAATTTGAAATATCCAATATGGAACAAAACTGATACAGCATAAACCCATGCAGAAATACAATTTTCTAGTGTTTGTTTAACCAACTTCCATTATAGTGTTTCAACACCATGCAAGTTAGGAATATAATATGTATTTGGAAATAATAGTAGAAAAGAAGTGTTAAATGTAATCATAGTTAGACACATAACAAAACAAAAATAGTACTGAGAAAAATCATAACAGAGAACAGTTCAGCTGTTAGTTTTAATGGTGCCATGGTCACAAAGATCTAAAATTGTATGTGAAAGCGAACATGAATAATGTAACTTGAAATGCCTTGAAAGAGTTAAATAGAATGACATTTTAATAGGTCCACGATTAAAACGAAAGTAAGACATGAGATGGTGCATGGGGGATATAAAACCTCAAGTTAAGAGCGTCTATCCACACGTGCACTCACTTAGAAATGTGATATTTGTAAAAGCCAATTAGTCAATGATTTTTCCAATGTTCCAGAATTATCCGTAAAATTATTACCATAGTTATTTTTTACTTTGAAATATCCATGGGATAAATTGTCATTGATAAAACTATTTAAATTTAACAATAATGAGTGCATTTACTTTTAAGGCTCGTATTTCCTCATTGTTGGTTTCTCACATACAAAAAACGATTTTTTTTCGAAGAACAAAACTCTGCTTTACTACAACCACATTAAAAAAAATAAATATATTTTCAACATGTATAACATAAAAATTGAATTATTAAAACTCATGCGTGATGAATGGGCACTCAAATTCGTCAAGATATGATATCTTGTTTTAGATTTAGCCAATATATTTAGTTTGGTACGTCAACTTTTTTAATTGCTAAAAAATAGGATATTGATCCGTTGCTTATGAAAATAAAATATATATAGATATAGATATAGATATAGATATAGATATAGATGAGTAAAGTAAGCATATATCTTGCCAATCCAAAGTAGGTCTTTTATTTTTAAAAACGTTGTCTTTCTTTATTCTTAGTTTCTTTATTTTCTTTCTTGAAAAATTATAACATTGGTACAAGTGCTCTTGGTCCTAAAGGACCTGTGAGTGTTTCTTCTCTAAGAGCCTCAAAAATAGTTTCCACTACAACATCTCTTGTATCGTACCCCAACCTTCAACGACTACCAAATTTGGCTTGTCAAGATGAAAGCCCGTTTGAGTGGTCTCAGTACATGCAGTGGGTTAAAGGTGAAATAGAAGCACCTCTGTTTGAAAACAATTCAATGTTGAATCAGATCCGGGAGCATGAATAAGAACTCGCAAAAGCTCTGAGAGCATTGTCGGAAATTAATGTTGCGGGCATAATAAGTGTTTTCACGAAATAATGACTTGTGAAACTACAAAAGACGCTTGGGCGTGTTGCAGGGGATCTATCCAAGCCAAGGTTTAAAAAATCGACAAACTTCGCCGAAAATCGGGGCAAAGTTTGTCGATTTTGAGGTGAGCGAAGCGAAGTTCAAAGGCAGTAGAGAAATTGCAAAAATTCGACTCAACTTCAGCTAACTTCGACCGAACTTCGAATACATCGATGGAAGTTAGTAAAACATAAAGTAAAATTTTTATGTTTCGTGGAAGTTGAGCAAACTTCGACTGAAACTTCGCCTATGCTATAAATATACTTAAAATTTGGAATATCTTCCGGTGACATGAGTTTTATGCATTATTGTTGTATGACTACGTATAGTTCTAGCATCTATATGAAGAAACTTGAGTTTTCTAGCATTTAAAGTGAGCCCATAAACTTCCGTACACAGGCGAATTTTGTCGAACTTCTATCGTCGAAGTTAACTTCCACGAATTAATTCCGAATTTTAAATGAGCTAAGTCATAAGTGAAGTCGAAGTTTCGAACTTTAATCCGGGCAATGATAGAACTAGAAGACTCCAAATACTAAATCTTAAAAGAGATTTTAAGATCTTGACCATGAAAGGGAAGGAGATTATACAAGAGTTCTCAGATCGATTGATGAACGTTGTAGACAAAATTCGACTGATGGGAGAGTAATTACCAAATATCATGATAGTGGAGAAGGTATTTGTGAGTTAAGAGTTTGCCTAAACGACTTGAGGCAAAAAACTTCTTCTCTTAAAGACTCAAGACTCAAGAGGTACAAGTCTAATTACTTTGTCGGAGTTAATCAATGCTTGCAAGCTCAAGAGAAAGGAAGATCTATGAGAAACGGAGTAGAAGAAACAACAATTGAAGGAGCTTATTTAGGGAAGACTTCCTCTTCAAAGGTAAGAGGAAAAACTCCTTAACGTAACAACAAAAAAAGAATGGGTCATAAAGAGAGAATTGTTGGCACAAAGGAAAGCCACAAAGCTTCAAAAGCAAAAAGTTTGGCCACATCCAAAAACTTGCAAGTTTAAAAAGGAAGATCTAACAAACATGGTGGAAGGGACCATTGAACATCGCTTTTGAAGTTGATGAGAAGTGTGTCAAGAAACTTTTCTAAAGATTTTTTGGGGAGAAGTTCTCCAAGCAGTGAAAGGTGATGAGTGCATCATCAAATGAAGAGAAGAGCTTTATAACTTATGTGTATGTAACTTACAACTATAGGTAAATTACAAGTTACTTGTTGAATAGGTGCGTTTTCGTACATTGTACGTAGCTAATGATATTTGTTCTAATGCGCAATGTAAAGAAGTAAATTCGCTTGCCCAAATTGACTTGCGAGAGGCTAAATAGTATTTGGAACAATGGATTTAGCTCAAAACACTAAATAGTTTCTGGAATAGCCCTAAACACCATTCCCCAAAATGATAAACTATAACATACCCTACATGGAGTTTGAAATAAAATAATATTATATGTTTACACACACTCCAACAAATAAGCGATTAATTCCATGGTTTCTAGGCATTCTTTGCAAGTGACATGCCTAGAAGTTTGAAAGGAGGAGATTCTATGGATGTCAAAATGGCCTCTAAGTTTCCAATAGCTATTACGATAGGAAAACAAACGCTACTCCAATGGAACAATCATTTAGTCGTCTGTTCAGGTATGGACTCAATCCAGACCAAACATTTATGAATATTACTTATAATCCTCCTTCAGGAAAAAAAAGAACAACATCAATTGTTTTCTGGGTGACTTCAATTTGACTTTTCTTATTCTATTGGCTTTGCCTAGTATGCAATTTAAGGAAATATATACACAAGCTTCGGGTTTAAACTAAACTTAATTGAACCATGCATTAGCCCTACTACTCATCAATTACATATGGCACTTCTTTCATCCTTTCTGAAAAAAGAAAATATGATAGAAGTATTTAGAATGACATTTTTCCCTTTTTAGGATATAATAAAGATGAATTAAAGGAAAGCACATAAATGTCGTTAAAACTAGTAATAAGCACAAAATAATTTAAGGATGGAAGATAACTTTCACAATTTACAGTATCGTACCTTGGACAAACCCTACTCTTATCAGGAATTGCAGCAAACAAGAAATCTCCAAATGATTTCTCTAGCATTTTCTCCACCTAGAAGACAAAGAAAAAAATAATAATAATAATAATATTGGTATAATGTCAAGAACTACAATTTTCAAGCTTTAAAGAATTTGACATCTTAATACCTGTCGGATCTCAACTTTACTAGCACAATCACAATAAGTTTTGAATCGTGACCAATAATCTTTCACAAGCCCTTTCCATTCAGTAATTCCAGTGGATACATTATCAAGCTGTTTAAGAAAACAAAAATCCTTGAAACTTGATCTCTTGGCGCCAAAGTGCTTAGTACTTTCCAACTCAAACTACATATAAAGTACGAGAGAAATATATTTGCAAGTAACATTAGATAGGGGGGAGAGTATTTCAAGTACAAACAATAGATCATAAAGAGTACTGATGTTGTTGGCTGAGATGCAAAAGGTACACACGTGACGTCACGCGGTTTTATGGTCCCTAATGGTGTCAACACCACCACAAATAAAATAAAATAATAATAATAATAATAATAATAGTAATCATAATAATAAGAAGAAGAAGAAGAAGAAAAAGAAAATCGACTAAGCCATTGATAAGTCCAAGATTTGTTTTGTGTAAAGGAGGATGAATAAGAATCATGGGGGCCAAATTGAAGCTCAAAATTCAGTAAAATCGACCCAAAGAATGGACTGACCATGTGCACTGTTTTGATTGGGTTACTTTTTAACTGTGATTAAGTAGTAGAGAGTGCTCTAAGTATGTTATGATTTATAGAGTATTGTGGTTTGCGTTGTATGTAAAGACTATGTAGAGTGGTCTTGTAGAGAGTGGCAAGCAAGGGTTGAACAGAATAGAGAATTGGCCCGAGGGCTTGCGAGACAGCGAGAGTATGACTGATAGGTATCAAAGTGTAATTAGATTAGTAATGTTTTGTGGTAGGAAAGTTCTAAAGTTAGTAAATTAGTAATGTTACTAGGGTTTCCTTTATGTTCTATAGTAATTAAATTAGCAACATTATTAGGGTTTTACTTTATATAAGAGGGTTTGTAATCAATGAGAAGTTGATCAAATAAAAAAAATTAGTCTCATTTTCTGTCTCCCTTTTTGTAGGAGCTCATCTCAAGCTCAAACTGAGAATTATCTAAGTTTGATCCTTACCAATAACACTCTCTAAATATCTAACAACGAATAATCACTAAAGCATGTTGCATTTTCCACAAGTAAATTTTACTGGTACCAAGTGTTGGAGATAAGAAGATTTTCACAGAATAATCTCACAAGGACTAGTTGAGATGAAAGAAGAAGGCTTATAAGATTAGAGAGGAATCTCAAAAGTTACTCTGCATTTTGGAGAACCCACAAAAAACCTAAAGCCCATACATAAACAAGTCTCGCTGCACGCTTAAGACTTAGATTGGGCATGGTATCAGATCATCAGTCTTTCTCCTAGTTTTTCTTACTTTTACAGCAAACGTTCACTGCTACAAGTTGTCCTTACTGTGCTGCCTTCATTGATATAATGTGTCCCTTATGGATGGCCTTCATTGTTGTTTTCAACAGAACATCCTTCTTCGTACCATTGGAATTTTCGAAGGAGCGACTTTTTGTGTAGCCTCCATTGTTATTTTCAAAGGAGCATCCTTCATTGTTATAATTTGGCCAATCACTAGTGTTCTTTCTCCACCTGCAATCGCATAATTTGTCATCCCATACTTGGCCCTCATCACCATTGTTTCCTACTTTGCTGCATCTATTCTCTCATTGAACATATCAACACCAGAGACCACTGTAAAGAGGACACCTGAAGTTGTTGAGAAGATCCCATCTAGGTCTAGATCACTATAAAGAGGAAACCTGAACTTACTTGAGGAACTTCAGATGTATTGTTCCTTTGTTTGGGGAAACTTGGTTACTTGGAGAAGCAAAAAACAAACAGTAGTGGAAAGAAGCATTGCAGAAGCAGAACTGAGATCACTTGCTCATTCTTTAAAAAACAAAAAAAAAAATCACTCGCTCATAGTCTAGGTGAAGCATTGTGGCTAAGGAATTTACTAGTGGAACTTCAAATGCAAGTAGAAGACTCATTGAAACTCTTTTGCGACAACAAGGCAGCAATCAGCATAGCTCTTGAGTCATGACCTTGTTCATAATGATAGAACCAAAAATGTTGACGTAGATTGCCACTTTATTAAAGAAAAGGTTGAAGATGGAACCATGTGCATTGAGTATGTTCCAACCACAGGTCAAGCAGCAGATATCTTGACCAAGAGCCACGGAGACCTGCCTTTGAAAAATTACTTGACGAGCTTGGACTGTTAACTTGTACAGTCAAGCTTGGGGGGAAGTGTAGAAAAACATTAATTATCTAGCTGTAATTACTCTGAAAATAGTATTTTATTTAGATTTAGATTCTTGGACCTTAATACCTCGAACTAATATTCCTTGATTCTAGGAACTGATTTAGGTTCTATATGCATGTATAAACTACTCTCCTATTATCAGTAAAAGTGAGATCTGTGAAGATTTCTTCATAGTGGTTCTCTCAAATGTCTCTTTTATCTCATTACCTTTCAATATATGCATACATATAAAACATAGTGAGTTCAAGTGTACACCTAACAACAAAAGTTAAATGAAAAATAAGTCCAGGAGAAAAATAGCGGGATTATGTCAACAATCTTTCTTGAAAATCAACATTGAATATCAACTATTTTGTTCTGCCTACCATAAGCTTTCCTTTTCAAAAATTAAACCAATTTTACTAAGAAAGAAGAAGACATACTTTGTACATAAAAGCAAACATGTATCAATGTGTCTCTCTATATATGCATGTGAAATATCATCTATTTAATCGTATTACCCCAACATTACGTTCCTTATACAGAACTCAACACAGATGTCTGGCCAAAATAATTTTGACATGATCTTAAAACAATTATTAATTTGATATGAATCAATATTAATAAGAATATCCATGTTAGGATATAATAGCAATTCTTGGGTATCCTAGTATGTTTTCACACTTGTGGGTGGAGAGAGTGCTGATCAATTTGTTCTTGTTATTTGTAATTCTCCTATTTTGATCAATAATAGTTCTGCTCTAATTATGGTCCAATCACAATCATAACAGCAAGTCCATCAGTTAAATATGATAGTACTTATTAAATTTCATTCAAATGATGCAAAAATTTATCCAAGAATATGCGGAGAAACTCTTGAAAAATAGGTGACAAAGAGCAAATCAATCAACTGAAACAGGCAAGAGCAAGCCTGTTCAATAACTTGAAGCGAAAAATTATCACTGGCAAATGGAATAAACAAACAGTACCTCATTTTCCATATCAGCCGTGAAGCTGTAGTCCATCACCTCAGAAAAATGGTGAGAAAGGAAAGCTGAAACCTGAATATCCCAAAAATAACTTTAAAAATATGTAAATCAATTGCAAAAGCTCACATCTATAAACTGCAGACGTCAGAGAAAATGCATCCACATACAATAACTCTTGAATTGCAATTTCTGTATATATCAACTACTACTTTATGTGTGATAAAAACTTCATCATATAAATTGTTATAGCTGTAAATAGCTAATTAGAAAGGTGTATATATGCTAATTTGTAGGGATTGTTTACTATATGTGGATGCGTTTTTGTACATTCTGATAAAGTAATGATATAAAACCCTCCCAATTATTTTGTTTTTGTCATGGTATCAGATACCCAACTCCGGGTCATCTCTGTTTTTGCATTTTTCTGCATTGACGAAAAATGAAGGGTGACTAGAAAAAACTACGAAACAAGAATCAGAGGAATCAATCAGCTTACAATGCATCCACCATTGATACGTCAGAAAAGTTTGTTCTTATTTTTAGCAAATGAGTTTGCAAAGTTTTCCAAGTACCAAGAGTCATTAAAGCCTTCTACTCATAGCTATCTGTGAATCAGGAAAGTCAAACACGTCTCATTTCCTCTTCATCAAAATGGGTCATTGATTTTGGTGCTACAGATCACATGACAGGTAACCCACCCTCTTCACTTCTTTTCAACCACACCCTTCCATCTCTACAGTTACTTCAGCAAATGGATCAACATCCTGTGTTCTAGGATCTGGCACCATTAGTCCAACCCCATCTATACCCTTGTCATCTGTTTTGAGTTAACTTCAATTGTATTTTAATTTGATCTCTATAAACCAACTTACTCGCTATCTTAACTGTTCTGTCTCATTCTTTCATGGCTATTGCATATTTCACGACCTTTAAACGAAGCGGATTATTGATTAAGGACATGAAACTAGAGGGCTCTACCTCCTTGATAGTGACACACAAATACCAATTAATTTGAGACTGAGGATATGTTGTTGTTGTGTCGTCGTTGTTGTTATTGTTGTTGTTGGAGATCCTCCCGCCGACAAGTTTCCGATCTAATAGCTCTGACTAATTATCACTACCAGAAAACCCCCCTCCTCTTATGTCTGCTACTGTAACAATTGAGCATCGGAGTATGGGGTGGAGTTTTGGGGTGGTATAGCTAATCAAAGGGGATAGTACCCGATCTTGCGAAATGGTAAGCTCCTGCTACGCTACCAGGCATTCGTTCATCGGTGCCACCCATTTGTGTTGTCAGGCTTTCATAGATTGATTAACTAAGTGTGTATTTGTCGTTTTCCTCTTCTTAGTTGAGAGGTTTGAGAGTTTCCTCTTCCTAGTTGAAAGGTGTGAGAGTTTCCTCTTAGTTGAGAGGTGTGGGAGTTTCATCTTCTTAGTTGACAGGTTTTATCTTTTGTTTGGGAGTTCCCTTTTCTTACAAGTTGAGAAGATCATTGAAAGCGCGACATTGTGGGGAGGTTGATCAAAAGAGGTGAGAAGCAGTCTGGCCATGGAGGTGATGATAGGAGGGAACAATGGGTGGAACCAACAAGGAAGGTCTGTGATTGAGCGAACGAGGATTTTTAGGCTTTGAATAAGATTAAAGTGAGCAGAAAGCAGGCCCAAACAAGAGGTCAAACCTATTAACTACTAATGCAAGTTATGCTCACCATATTTGCCTATCAATATGAGTGTATTGAGTTGGAATTGTCGTGATTTGGGCAACAAGCGGACAACCTTGTGGAGGAAAAAAGGCCCAATTTTGTGCTCCTAATTGAAACACATTCAACTAGATCTACGTTGGAGTCCATCAAGGTGAATTTAAATATTGAGGGCTTGTTTTGTGTGGATAGTCAAGGGCAAAGATGAGGGCTCACGCTATTATGAAATCTTACAAGTGTTGATTGGCTTCTCAAAATATTTTATCAATGTTTCGTTGTCACAAAGGGCTTTGTGTGATGACTACAGGTTACTACGGTGAACCGAATCGATCGAGAAGATCAATATCATGGTCGTGTTTGCGTGAAATGGCGACTCGCTCTACTCTCCCATTGGTTATTCTTGGTGACTTCAACGATCTTCTCTCTGCTAATGAAAAGACAAGCGACAATTCTCAGCCAAGATTAGAAACTTCGACTTCGCCTTAAACTTCCCTCATTTAAAATTCGGAAGCAATTCGAGGGACTTAACATCGATGAGGGAAGTTTTACAAAATTCGTCGGTGAATGGAAGTTTATGAAATTTTACTTTAAATGCAAAAAAAACTCAAATTTCTCCTTAAAGATGTTAGAAATATACTTAATCATAGAACAAGTGAGCGGCTAAACAGACCCCACTTATTGCTAAATGTACCTCATTACCAAGGTTTGAAACTTCGACTTCGCCTATGACTTCAGTCACTTAAAATTAGGAATTAATTCGATGAAGTTAAATTTGACGATAAAAGTTTGACAAAAATTCGACGTTGTACAAAAGTTTTTGGAATTTCACTTTAAATGCTAAAAAACTCAAGTTTCTTTGTAGAGATGCTAAAACTATTTTTATATGAATTTAACCGAAGTTTAAGTATATTTCTTGTCGAAGTTTGCTCAACTTCCACGAAACATAACAATTTTACTTCATGTTTTATTAACTTCCATCGATGTTTTCGAAGTTCGGTCAAAGTTAGCCGAAGTTGAGTCGAAGTTTTGCAATTTTTTTACTGCCTATAAACTTCGCTTCGCTCACCTCAAAATCGACAAATTTCGCCCGAACTTCGCTTGAGTTTGTCGATTTTTTAAACCTTGTCCATTACTCAAGCATACCCCGATTTTGCTAAGCGTACCCCACCTCCATTTTCATAAATTCCAGAAACATCCTTGCCTACCCCATGACCCTCACCTTCACCATCACCCCCACAATCTTCTCTATTTCTCGATTATTTGCTATTGTAAAACATTTGTACTAGGTCGGATGTGGAGTCGGATCTAGTCTTGTTGGTGCCCTAGAAGTGAGGAAGTGTCGCCCGTGGGTTTCAGCCACGCATGGTTGATACCTCTTTAAAGGCCTCGGTTGGCTTACACCGAGACATCTTTAGAGGTCTCAGCCGACTCCCACCGAGACCTTTGAAGATGTGTCAGCCTTGGTGTTGATCTAAGTGGAAGCCGACTGAAACCTCTAAAGAGGTCTCAGACTTGTATGACTGAGACTTCCAAAGCGGTTTCGACCCAAGGTGTTTAAAAACCACGGGCGACAAGAACGAACAAAAAATCTCAAAACTCTAAAAAAATACATGAAACCGACCAAAAAATTATTGGGTTTTGCTTGGAATCGCTAGATTTTCTCGATTCTATCGATATTTTGTGCCAAAAATGCGAAATTCAAGCTCCAAATCTAAGCCCTAAACCAAACAACAAAACCACAAACATCACTACCGACTCAAAAAACGTAAAAAAAAATCCAAGAAAACCCTAAAAATAACATGAAAATAGGTGAGGCATACACCCACGACGTCGAATCGATATGGTTTCGCTTGGATTTTGTCGGATTTAGGTCATAAGTGAGAGCGCGATTCGAGAGAGGGGTGACTGCTATGGGTGAGTGGGGTTAGCGGGTTATGGGTAAGCAAAAACCCTTTTATATGGAGGGACAGTTGGGTCATTTCACACATGCATTAAATTTTAAAAAAAATTAGGGTCCATTTAGCAAAAAATGTGGTCTTTTTAGCCGCTCCTTAGAACAATATCACAATGCAATTGTTTAAAATAGTTATTTTGCAATAAATACCCAAGTCGCAACACACGCGACATCAATATTTGTTTTTCTATTGCTTTATATTATAAAATTTTGACATTATTTGCTACTTGATATGAAAAGAAATTAATTTTCAAACTTTATTTTGTTTAAGGGTAACTTCAATAACTTCCCCCAAAACTTCGGTGATTTCTTCGAATTCTAGCATTTTTTGTCTCTTTTTTAATGGTTTCGATGGAAAGCATCGAAGTCGATTGAAGTTTGGCGAAACATGTCAAAGTTTCAGCCGAAACTTTGCAAGTTTTAGATTGCCACATATTTTCACTTCCCCATTTTCATTATCGACAAATATTCACCAAAGTTCAGCGAAGTTTGTCTATTTTTCAAACCTTCTCCTTAGCCCTAAAACTTGATTTCAAGATTTAGGCAATAAGAGATTGTGGCATGTTAGATCTTTAGATGGGTGGACATCGTTTCACTTGGCAGCGAGGACGAGGTACAAAGGATTGGATTGAAGAGAAGTTAGATAGAGCAATGGCTACTCAAGCTGGGTGGAGAAATTTTCAATGTATCGGCTCTGCAACCTTAAGCGCCTATTTGGTTCAAGAGTTAGTGAAACACTCCACATTTGCTTACCTAATACAAGTCATACATTAGTCAATCTTTTGTTTGTTCCTACACTTCATTGTCATAGATTAGATTTTTTATTGGACAGTTATACTTCTTCTAGATTGTCTTCACATTCTTTTGCCCAATCTTTAATGGCTCGACATCAATCACGCGATGCAGGGTGTGGTTGTCGTTGATTTGGGCAAAGACGTTGCGGACCACGGAGAGCTTAAGCATGTTGGCCGCAGAACACGACCAAAATCTGCAAAAGGCAGGAGATGAGAAAATCGAAAACCTTAATTGATGATTAATTGCGTGAAGGGTGGGGTCGTATGGATTTGGAGGGGGAGGGAGATGTGGAGGCGCTCGAGGTCGGGCTTGGGGCCGAATGAGTCGCGGAAGTGTTGGGTGGCTTTTGCTCTACCTCCACTTTCAGCATATTCAACTGGTGTAAATATATATTAATTGATCATGATCCATCGATTCTTTGAGTACAATTTATATATGTAATGAAATGATCATGATCGATTTTAATTGAGTGATCAGTATGAGTATATAATTAATTAAACTCACCTGGGTCTTGGGTTTCTCTTCAATTTGGGATTGATCGCTTGCGTGGTTGATGGTAAGAAGATTAAGTTCTGCCTGTAATCATATATGTTTATCTCTTGCTCTCCACGCTCCCATCGTCCACTCCCCACTTGCACATGCACTCCATTCTTGAAAGCTTCTCAAAAATACAGAGAAGAATATGGAAATGAAATGAACAGCAGAACTTGAGTTCTTGATTTTTATTGGGCGTTCAAGATGAGGGTAAATTTGTAATTCTTGCACTCTTAAGGTACGCTTACATAAAGACAGGGGAGGAGGTGTCTTTTGGTGAGGATGAGATTGAGTGCTTTGGTAATATCGAGTCTTAACTAATACTCAAAGCAAACATGACTCTTATCTTTAAGTCGGGGTGTAACTAAGCTAGCAAACCCTAACTTCTCAACCTCAAATCATTCTCCTATTTTTTTTGTCACCTATAAAAAAAAGGAGATTCGATTGCGAACCAATTCCGCTTTGAGAAAATGTGGCTACGAGATTATGAATGCAAATATGGTTATACAAGGGTGGTCCTTATTAGCGAGCAATGATATACTTAAGAAAATCAAAATTTGTGGTAAGGAATTGCAAAGATGGGGTGGTGATTGCTTCAAACAACTTCCTTGACAGATTGCACAATTAAAGAGACGGATGTATGTACTTCAAAGTCGTCGAGATCGATGCAAATTCTATGAATATGATGTCGTGAAGAAATTTTATTTTCAAATCCCTGATCAACATGAGAGGTATTGGAAACAAAGGGCAATATCATATTGGCTTCATGAAAGCGATGCAAATACCAAATTCTTGCACTCTGTGGCTTCTGGAAGAAGGAATTGCAACACAATTACTCGGTAGAAGTATGAGAATGGTTTTTGGTTTGATAGAGGAGATGATCTTTCTAAATTAATATCACAATATTTTTCTCATATTTTCTCCTCAAATACAAATGCATTTGATTAGGTATGCTCCCTACATGTATTTCTTTAGAGCAAAATGATATGCAATTGGCAAATTTCTCTTCAGATGATGATTGGAGGGCGATAAAATCTATGCAGCCAAATAAATCGCCGAAGTTGGACGACCTTGAGGCCCTTCACGCTGCTTTTTTCCAACATGATTGGGATGTAGTGGAGAATGATAAAGTGGTGGCTCATCTAAGGATGATCAATAATTACTCTTTACCTGTGGGACTGAATGATACGGGTTTAGTGTTGATTCCAAAACAGACAAAACCTGAAATTATGGGGGACATGCGACCTATTGTTTTATGTAACGTGTTGTATAGGATTGTTGCAAAAAGGCTTGCTAACAGACTCAAATGGGCGATGCCGGCTATTATTTATGAAGCTCCGAGTGCATTGTTTCCAGGACGCTTGATTTTAAATAATATTCTTATTGCTGCAGAAATTATGTATTATCTAAAATGTAAGTGTCAAGGGAAGGATGGAATTGTGGCGTTGAAATTGGATGTGGGAAAGGCATAAAATCGCATGGAGTGGGCTTTCCTAAGAAATGTGATGGTATCAATGGGTTTTGTCAGAGGTGGGTGGATCTTATTATGTTATGTGTTAGTATTGTAAGATATAATGTGCTAAATGATGGTGCATCATTAGATCATATTATTCCATCGAAGGGCTTGCGGCAGGGTGATCCACTATCTCCTTATTTATTTATTCTATGTACTGAAGGATTTATGCTCTCATTAATAAGGAGGTTCAATCTAACCAACTAAATGGATGATGTGGGAAAGGCATAAAATCGCATGGAGTGGGCTTTCCTAAGAAATGTGATGGTATCAATGGGTTTTGTCAGAGGTGGGTGGATCTTATTATGTTATGTGTTAGTATTGTAAGATATAATGTGCTAAATGATGGTGCATCATTAGATCATATTATTCCATCGAAGGGCTTGCAGCAGGGTGATCCACTATCTCCTTATTTATTTATTCTATGTACTGAAGGATTTATGCTCTCATTAATAAGGAGGTTCAATCTAACCAACTAAATGGATGTTGTGTGCGGAGAAGGGCTCCAGTTATCTCACATTCGTTCTTTGTGGATGAGTGTTATTTATTCTTCAAAGCAACTGAAAGAGAAACCACGGTAGTGGAAAAGATCTTGTCTACATATGAGGAAACTTCAGGAATTATCGGAAATCTGACGTCCAGTTCAGTTCTAATGTGGATCCAACACTTAAACAAAGGATTTCTTAAAAGCTTAGTGTTAGGGATTCAAGTGTAGATGATCTTTATTTAAGTCTTCCAATCGTGATGGGGCGTAGTAAGACTCGTACTTTTGCTTTTTTGAAAGAAAAAGTATGGAGGAGAATGCAATGGTGGAATAAGAAGCTATTGTCTCGAGCAAGCAAAGAGATATTATTGAAGACAGTTGCTCAAAGTATTCCAAACTACACTATGAGCATCTTCTTGCTTCCTTTAGAGATTTGTGCAGATTCAGAAAAGGCGTTTAATGCTTACTGTTGGGGCTCCAAAAACGCAGGGGAAAAAAAAATTCATTGGAGTAGTTGGCAAAAACTGTGTTTGAGCAAAAACTTTGGGGAATTGGGTTTTTGGCAGATCCATGAGTTTAATTTATCTCTTTTGGCTAAGCAAGGGTGGCGTTTTATTCAGCCTCCAGATTCACTTGTGTCTCGACTTTTTAAGGCATGTTACTTTCCAAATAAATCATATTTGGATGCTATTTTGGGCCACAATCCGAGCTATGCATGGAGAAGCATTCATAGAGCCCAGGAGATTGTGCATTCGGGCGTTGTATGGAGAGTAGGGGATGGAAAAGGTATTCAAGTTTTTAAGGATGCATGGCTACCCAAGGCTACGAATCATGTTTAGACTATTCCGTTGGTGGAACATGGGATATGAAGGTGTGAGAATTGATCATGACAAACACAAATCGATGGGAAGGGGATATTGGAAATATATTGAGTATTTCGTTGAGTATTAGGAAACCTCCAGCTAAAATTATATGGGCTTGGGAAAGAGATGGTGATTTCTCAGTTCGTAGTGCTTATAGACATTCTTATGATCGGAATCAAGATGCAAACCAATTGGTATGGAGATTGGTTTGGCAAGTCCAAGTTCCTTTTAAAATGACGAATGTGATATGGAGAGCTTTAAGAGGTTTTCTACCAACTAAATCACAACTGTTAAAAAGAAGAGTTCAAGTTGATCCAACTTGCCCATCGTACAGTAATGATGTTGAAACAATTCACCAACTATTCATTCATTGTCTTTTTGTTGTTAATGTTTGGAGGCTTAGAGATTCCCACACCAATTAATGGCCAAATAACATTAAGTGAGTGGATTCTATTGTTGCAAAAAACAAAGTGAGTGGATTCTATTGTTGCAAAAAACAATTCCTGATTTATGCAGGAAAGATGTGGTTTTAATATTCTGGGGCATTTGAAAGGCGAGAAATGACTTAGTTTGAAAGCAACACCAGCATTCAAAGGAGGACTTGTTAATGATGTGTGATACAACGTGGATGAAACCGCGAGTAGCTCGACTGGGAATTCAAGTGGAAAGATCGGGAGTTAATGAGGAGGTCAACCAAATCTTTGATGCAAGGTGGATTTATCCTCCCCAGGCGTGATAAATATAAATTGTGATGTTGCGATATTTAAGGAGCAAAAGTGTACTGGGTGGGCTTGTGTTACAAGGGATGGAGATGGCAGATGGTTGGGTGCATTCTCAAACACGACGGAAGGAGTTCTAGAAGTGTCTATGTCAATGTAGAAGGCACTTAGTTGAGGTCAAACAAAAAGGGTTCTCGAAGATCATTCTGGAATCAAATGCGCAAACAGTGTTGAATGCCATCAGACGTGGCTTTGGAGGTGATTCTGGATTTGGGATTATTGTTGGTGATTCCATATCAATCATTAGAGACATTGGTAGTATTGATGTATGTTTTTTTAAAAGGTATGCGAATCAGGTAGCTCATAGTCTTGCTAGAGTTTTTCTTTCTATGTTTGGTGCTTATGATAGGGGATCTACGCTTCCTCAAGTTTTGTCATCTGTACTTAGTGCTCGTCAAAGTTAAATGAAAGTTGAACTTCAAAAAAAAAAAAAAACCTAAGTTTGTTGCATGAGGTACAATGTCAGTTATGTGAAATCACGAGTTTCATAAACCTGTGTTAAGGCCTGATTACAAAACTAATGAGTCTTAATTACAGTTTAAGTTGTGAATTGAGGTTCAGTGATCGATGAAAGAGGGATTTATTTATGATTTTATACGTGCGTGATGATTTGCCTAGTGTGGTGTATTATACGTATGTTATGCAGAAATTAAAAAGTTTGTTTGCGTGGAATCAAGTTTCATTAGTGTTAAAATGCTGACGTGAGGCTTTGCCTCAATTTACGCCGATGTACTTATCCAGTTTCTTTCGTTGTTTACTATGAGCCTGTGATCATTTGTCTCCATCTTCTTGTTCTTTCAATCCATCTCTTGATTCTATTTCCATTCCTAAGAATTTTCATGAAGCTTTATCTCACCATGGCTGGCGCGAAGCGATGAAGGAAATGAATGATTTTAGATGACAATGGTACTTGGAACTTGGTATACTTACCTCCTGGAAACAAAGCTATTGGGTGTTTCCAGTGCTAGTGAAGGTGTGCCCACATGGAGCAATAGCTTGTTTGAAAGTTTGTCTTGTGGCTAAAGACTATGCACAAACATATAGGGACTTGGAACTTTGTAAACTTACCTCCTGGAAACAAAGCTGTTGGGTGTTTGCAGTGAAGGTGAACCCTGATGGAGCAATAGCTCATTTGAAAGCTCGCCTTGTTGCTAAAGGCTAGGCACAAACATACAAGGTTGACTATTCTGAGACCTTTTCTCTTGTTGCTAAACTATCATATGTCAGGTTATTTATCTCTATGGCTCGAGTTGAGAATTGGCCCCTACACCAATTGGACATCAAAAATGTGTTTTTGCATGGTGATCTTTAAGAAAAGGTATAAATGGAGCAACCTCATGGTTTTGTTGCTCAGGGAGAGAATGGGAAAATCCGTCATCTTCAAAATTTGTTATCTAGCTGAAGCAAAGTCGTTGTTCTGGTTTGGCAAGTTTAGTCACGCAAGTAAGTCTGGTCATTTTGTTTTCAACAGACAATTTGAAGTGGCATCATTCTATTAGTAGTATATGTAGACGATATCGTTATCACTAGGAGTGATACTTCAGGGGTCTCATCTCTTAAAGCCTTTCTACATACTATGTTCAAGAAGAAAGATTCAGGGGCATTAAAGTACTTCTTGGGAGTTGAAGTTATAAGGAGTAAGGATGGTATCTTCTTGTTTCAAAGAAAATATGTGTTTGATTTGCTAACAGAATGTTTGAAGATCCTAAGAGATATAGAAGGTTGGTAGGGAAGTTGAATTACCTCACAGTTACATGTCCAGATATGTCAGTGTTGTTAGTCAGTTTACGTCATCTCCAACAGTCGAACATTAGGCAACCTTAGACCAAATCCTACGTACTTGAACAACGTGCCTGGTCGTGGGATTATATACAAGAACCATGGACACGCTCATATGGAGTGTTATTTCGATGCAGATTGGGCGGGATCTAAGGATGACAAAAGATCAACTTAAGGATATTGTCTCAGAGAGAATATGGACTCATGGAGAAGCAAAAAGAAAAATTTGGTTTCACGGTCGAGCTTAGAATCAAAATGTAGAGCTATGGCACAATTAGTTTGTGAAATCATGTGGTTAAGTCAACTTTTAACTGAAGTTGTTCTTAAACCTTGTGTGCCAACAAAATTATGATGTGACAATCAAGTTGCCCTCCATATTGCCTCTAATCCCACTTTTCATGAACCGACCAAACAAATAGAAATTGATTGTCACATTGTTCAAGAAAAGATACAACTAGATCTTATCTCTACAGAGTATGTGAAAACAGGAGAACAATTAGGGATGTGATTAGCTCTAAATGGGAATTGTGTAACTCGTGTTGATTATCTTTGTAACAAGCTGGGCACGATAAACATTTATGCTCCAGCTTCCAGCTTGAGTGGGAGTGTTACTGTGTTACAATGGTAAATACTTAATGAGGAAAGTGTATAAATGCTAATTTTTATGGATTACTTATTCATAGGGAAGTGATTAGCTTAGTTGTTTTCTTTCCTATATTAGGACTCTGGAACTTGTGTTCTGGTAAAGTAATGATATAGCAAATTCTCCAATTTTTTTTAATATAATTATCCCAATTATTTTATTGTTGTGGTAAATATTGCCTCACGTTCAACAAAGATACAATAACATATTCTAGAAACTGCGGAAGTCCACGTTTTACAAGAATCCTAAAGGTATACGGAGAAGTTTATTAGGGGAGAGGAAGCAATTGGAAAAATCGATACAGTCAAACTTGGAATGTGAAGCAGATTTTAGATACAGCGCGCTCCTCTGGAATTAAGAACACCAAAGACGACAAATTGAGAATATATATTTTTAAGTTCTCGAAACAAATTAATCAATAGAAAAGTTAATGAGTTGATGGACCAACTTCAAACTGTAGTAGCTATCATTATCATCATCGGCCCCTTTACCACCAGCATACAAATTCAACAAACTTTTACAGTTTTACTTACAATGAGAAAAAAAAAATTAAGAAATTTAAAAATTAATCAACTAATCAACTAAACACAAAAAGGAACTGATTTAAACATTAAGTCCGATCAGATTTCAGCATGCTATACATTCTCATTACAAACATTTCATAACCCATCTTTCACTACTAAGTCTACTATTGTTTGTTCAGAACAAGAATGCCAAATAACATCTTTCAACACAAAAGGCAAATTTTAAATGTCACAAGCGTAATTTTTTAAACTCACAGCAACTATGACTACTGCCAACTAAGTGGATAGCTCACTGGTTTTGTATGAGGTTACTTGAGTAAGAGGTCGGGAGTTCGAGCCTCAACAAAGGCAAGTAGTAGTTTCTTTCTTATCAAAAGAAATAGCAACTATGACTACCCGCAACGTGGATTAGATTCGAAAATTAAATTAAAAAAAAAAAAAAAATATATATATATATATATATATATATATTCCAATGAGTGGAAAGGCAAAACATACCATTCGACCACGAAATTCTGGATACAGCACTCGACTTTTTACAGTGACATAATTCCTATCCTGAAAATTAAATGAACCGCATGTTACTAACCCTAAGTTTTTCTTAAAAACACTGAATAATGCATAAAAATAAAATAAAATACAGATAACAAACAAACAACAACATAGCCTCAGTCCCAAATTAACTGGGGTCGGCTATGAAAAATGATCATATATGTAGTATTTCCATAGACACATGTTACTTATGCAGTGAAAAATGATCATATATGAAGAAATAACAAACAAAAGTTGCACGGTGTTGCCCTTGTATATTGACCATACCTTTTAACGCAAACAGACCTTGTATGTGGTGAAATCATTGTATGCTAGTTGCATGTTATACTTGAACCAAAGTACATGAACTGCAAGCTGCAATTGTGTGTTCTAGTTCACCAGCTTTTATATATTGGCATTATTTAACACAATCTACTTTTTATTTCTATACTTGTTTTACTAAAATGATTCCCCACTTCCTTAACGTCACTGCCAGATTGCATTAAATAGAATTTAGTATTATATACACCATGACAACGGTACATGCTATTTACAACTCGAAGGTAAAAAGACAAAAGTGATCCAAGAAGCATCATGATAATAATACTATAATAGTTAATAATAATAATAATAATAATAAGAATAATAATAAGAATAATAAGAATAATAATAATAATAATAATAATAATAATAATAAAAATCATATAGATGGATCAAATAAAAAGAGCTAATAACTTGACAAAATAAATAAATAAAAAGACCTAATATAACCAAAAACACCTTTAGGACTTTAATAGTGGAAGCATATGTGGATGGTCTTCCAATACCAAGTTCTTCCAACTTTTTAACCTGATGCAAAACAAGTAGATAAGTAATGTAACATCCAAAGTTATAAAAAATGTCACTTTTTAATTATATGTGCATAACCTAAATTAATGCATTAGATATGCTTATCATTCTATCCCTACAAACCCTTGAAGGCTAGAGTACAAATTTTTAATTTCATGAAGGGGCTTCAGGCAACATAATTTGTCACTAAAAGTATGTTTTTCGAGTAACGGTGTCCTTTTTAATGGGTCAAACAAGAGTTGAACTAATCCTTGAAAGAAAATAATTCAATCCATTTTTTCAACTATACTACAGATAGATTCATGAATTGATTTCATTGTTGTGTCAGCCAATATCAGTCATATCTTGAAGCTCTACCTACCTATGTTTACTATCATTTTCGAGAGATCCCTATTAAACAAAAAAGGAATTGTTTGTCTGATATGAAAACCATTCTTGTAAATGTTCGACAATTAGACCATAATATTTTCAGTAAATGATTCAACAACAACAACAACATAGCCTCGGTCCCAAATTAATTGGGGTCATCTACATGGATCAAACTCGTTCATTGTGTTCGATTAAGTGCAATTGATGGTGAGCTTTCCAAACCATTCAAATCCCTCCTAATTAATGTGTCCCAAGTTAACTTTGTTCTACCCCTACCTCGTCGAATTAGGAGTGAAAATGATTCTTAGAAATAATAATAAAAAATGAAAAACAATAAACCCACAAACTTCACAAAGTAGGTTTGACACTCTCAATGTGAAACTGCAGCCTTGGCCTTACAAGACAGTTTAGCTCTATGGTATTAGACTCAAAAAGCGTAATTACAAAGGGTGAATTATTTACTAACAAGTCATATATTAATAAGATGTTCATTAATTAAGAAACATTATATATAATATATTGAAATAAAATGGACCAATGTTCAGCACATTATTACTTCTCTACTAGCCAAAACAATACAAACTTACAAAGAAATTACATTAGTCACAAAAACTTGCACCTCCCTGCGACTAATATATTATCTTTGTCATTAATTTATTACTTTATTTTATTTTTATGGAAATTCTCATCTTTAAACCAATCACTAACTTTTACCTTTTTTATCAAATTTACCGCAATCAACAGCTTCACGTAAAATACAACATAAAGCTTGCACAATATGGAAAACCCAATACAGGAACTTATTCATGGACCATGGTTTCCTCACAGAACCAGATTTAGCAAAGCCCGAATGCTTGTAAGAATAAATGGCAGCACACACACACATATTATGTAGTAAAGAAGAGATAAGAAAGGAAGAAGCAGATGATACACATATTAGAGTAATAATACTAATAAAAGAAAAGAACACACCAGAGATCCCTCAGTATAACGCGGCGGAGGTTGAGTGCAGTGTTGTTTGGTTTCCACATTTTCAACATATAATGGAGTCCCTGGCTAGAAAACAAAATAAAATGACATGTAGAACAATAATAGATCTTGATGTGAATCTCAGGAGAAAGCTGAGGCGCCATTAACATAGCAAGAGCATGGACATCTATACAACTAACACTTCATATAAATGCTTGTAATGATTCAAATTTACAAATAATGGATGTAATATGGGTAAGAAAATACAAATTTATAGATTTTTCATCGTTCTTAAACCGAATGAATTTAAGAAAACTACACGAGGATACGAAGATATACTAGCTACACAAACCCCAACCAAGAGCTGAACCTTACCTTCAATGCACAATGAAGATCAAAATCCTCTTGACTAAACGCCCCATTGAAATCATTATATCCAGCTGCCGCCGCCTCTGCATCCTAAGAAATTGAATAAGCAATATAATTTGAGATAACCATACTCTAGAAGTTGCAAGTTGCATGAATATTTTTGGTAGAATATTAATTAGTATTTAATAATGAATATAAATGCTTCAAACACATCAAGCTATAAGGTGATATTTCAACTAACATTAAAAGTTCCACAAAGATGTTAACAAAAACCAAGACATTTCACTTCCAGAAAAAAAAACAAAAAACAAAAAAAATACAAAAAACAAAAACCAAGACATTAAGTACCTTATAAACTGCATGATAGCCAGGAAACTCGACTACTGAGCATGTAGATCGAAGAATAAAGGCCTTTCCATCACAACCACTGTCAACTTGAACCTAACAATCAAGATATACAGTAAGCACATAAACAATACAGTAACATCCCTAAATAGAGCATGAGCAATACCGAGAACAAGAAGGTTGAATAAAGGCTGAGGGTGAGATTCTTAGGCTATGGCAATGGATAGGGCGTGAATTTTGCTGTCGTACGATGTTCATTGAGGTTAGAGCAAACTAAACCTTAAACAGAGAATGAGCCAAAACTCAAGAGAACTCATTATACAACTATCAATCTTGTCATTTGACTCTTCATATGTGTTATTCTCAGCATATGATGTCAATTTTTGAGTTTTTTGAGTTCCTTATGAATTATGATTGGTAGTTGTGCTCAAACACATTGAATTTGGACCTGCAACTACAAATACGAGGTGTTGGACAAGATGTAAGGTCTTTTTGCTACTTATTGGAGACAAGAAGAGCAAGGTAGCATATGCTTTGACAATTAGTTTAGTATTTTAAATTTTGTTAGTTTAGTTAAAGTTGAGTTATCCAGGTAGCATTTAGAAATTAGAGTTCAACATTAGTACTTAGTGGACAAGTATTTATGATAACGATCTTGTTCTTGTCACTACTACAAGTGCTTGGTAATATTACACAAGTACTTCATTTTACCTCCAAACAAAAAAAATATACATAACTGTGGGTGTCGAATGTAGTTCTTGATTGAAGTCTAACAAACAAACAAACAACAACAACATAGCTTCGGTCTCAAAAGTTAGTAGGGGTCGGCTAACAAATAAAAGAGTCAAAAAATAAGAACAAATCAAAGATGTTCGCTTAAATGTATACCTTTTATTGAAAATTACTTAAATTGATATCTAGATTATACAAAATTGATAGCAAAGACCACCCAAGTGGATGACTCACTGGTTTGGTATGAGATTACTTGGGTAAGAGGTCGGGAGTTCGAGCCTCATAGTGGGCAAGTTGTGCTTTCTTTCTTCTCAAAAACAATAAAAATAATAAATAAATAAAAATTGATAGCAAAGAAAGTGATCCATAAGACTTGGAACGTCAATATCTTACTCATATCATTGCAAGAAAAATCGAGGATATTTAAGATCCAACAAAAGCCTCAACATAAGGAATGGAAGTTATTTTCTTATTAAAATAAGAAACAAATAAATAAAAATGAAAGGAGAAAGAAATTGTCATTTTTCAACTAATACCAAAAAAGTGACTTATTTTCTCTTGCACAAAAGAAATATTGAGTTTATTCTCTAAAAGTAATTTGAATTATATCTACTAGTCAATCGGCTCACGCTCCGCATGTGAATGGTTATGGAAACCACACGACATTAATTAACAGGAACGCTTTTCTAAAATCTTGGCTTTCTTTGAAGAGATGTCCATTGTCCACAAAACCGCTAAATTAGACCAACCATGTACGTAGCTCAACAGTTTCGTATGTGCTTAGTAGAGTAAGAGGTTTAAATTAGACCAACCCGCTAAATTAGTGGGTTCATTAAAAGAAAACGAAAACTACTTGAGAGAAAATTGAAGAGAAATGGCAAATTTTAAGAAGATAAAGTTCAATATAGATGTTTTCTCAAAATGCCTTCATTGTTTATTCATTACGTTTTCTACAAACCAACAACAGCAACATACCTCAATCCCAAATTAATTGGGATCGGCTACATGGATCAAACTCTTCCATTATGCTCGATTTAGTGCAATTGATGGTGAGCTTTACAAACCATTCAAATCCCTCCAAATTAATGTGTCCCAAGTTAACTTCAGTTTTACCCCTACCTCGTCGAATTTCTTCAGTTTCTATTGAGTTAAATTTTCTAGTGGGGGCATGTGTAGCTCGTCTTCGCAAGTGAACAAACCGTCGCAACCGCCTTCCCTAATCTTTGTGTCAATTGGTGCTACTTATAATTTCTATATTTCTTATTCTATCGTTACGAGTTTTACCACACATCCACCTAAGCATCCGCATTTCTGCTACGTTTATATGTAGTTGTTGTTGCTTTACCACCCAACATTCACTTCCATAGAGCATAATTGGCCTAATTACGGTCTTATAAAATTTTCATTTTAACTCGGTAGGAATATTTCGATCGCGGATCACACCTGTCTCACTACTCTATTTCTTCCATCCAGCTTAAGTTTTCATTCTCAATATTACCATCATTTTGCATGATTGATCCTAAATATCTAAAGTGGTTCACCTTAGGAACTTCTACTTTCCCTAATTTTGCCACTCTATCATCTTGATGCCTAGTATTTCTAAACTCACAGTGCATGCATTTGGTTTTCGTCCTACTCAACTTAAAGCCTTTAGATTTTAATATATTCCTCCAAAGTTCTAATTTCCAATTCACCTCATCTTTTGTTTCGTCCACTAAGACTATTATCTGCAAATAACATACACCATGGTATATCCTCTTGAATATGACTAGTTAGTTCATCCATAACTAGAGTAAAGAGATATGGGCTTAAAGTCAATCCTTGATGTAGTCCTATCGTAATGGAAAATGCTTTTGTCTATGTTTTCTACAAACCAATAAGAAAAAACAAATTA
The DNA here is from genome assembly GCA_039657365.1 of Stephania yunnanensis. Lineage (NCBI taxonomy): Eukaryota > Viridiplantae > Streptophyta > Magnoliopsida > Ranunculales > Menispermaceae > Stephania > Stephania yunnanensis. The sequence continues at coordinate 18,958,185 of CM077589.1, read as the reverse complement.
AGGGCAAATATGGAATAAATGTAAATTTAGAGCTAATAAGTATATAGTATAGATATAGATGATCAAATTAGAACACTATATCATCTAATTACATTTTCAGGTGAATGGCACATAGACTTAAATGAATAGTAAAATAGTTAGAATAGAGACCATAGTTTTCATTAAAAAAAGGAACGGCTAAACGAACCCCACTTTTCGCTACACGTACCCCACTTTCTTAAAAAATTTAATCCATGCATGAAATGACCCAACTAACCTCCCCATAAAAGGGTTTTTGTTCACCTAATACCCTGCTCACCTTGATCACCCATACCCCAGTCACTTAACCAGCTCCCTCTCTCAAATCCAGGCAAAACCACATTGATTTGATGTCGCGAGTGGAGTCCCCACCTCTTTTTGTGTCTGATTTATGAGTTTTTTTAGGTTTTTTAGATGTTTTTCGTCATGGTTTGAAAATTCTCCGAACTTCTCTGAATTAATCAAATTTTTCGAAGCATCGAATTAGAATTAGGTGTAAAAGAAGTCTTACAAAACTTCCATCAAAGTTAGAAAAAATGAAAACATTTCAAGTTTTAATGCTCACTTGTAAAAAAAAAGGTAAATGCAGTTAGGGTCAACGTTTGTTAGAATATAATCTAAAGAATGACAATGTGTTATGAGATGACAATACCACAACTTTACTTCACTTATTAGAAATGGATTCTAATATATTGTCTAGTGAAGAAAAAAAATGTAAAAAATTGATCAATCCCGTCAAAATTGAAGTTTTGAAAACTTAAGATGAAATATATAATGAGAAAAAAAAATATGAAATATAATAGAACAGACTTTTTAATGTCTTTTGATGAAACTTGGATGTTTTTAGCACTTTAATGAAATTATTTAGACTTCTCTATAATGTTGAAGTTTTACCAAAATTCCCCACATCGAATTACACTTCCCCGAATCAATTCCGAATTTTAAGTGAGCGAAGTCATAAGTGAAGTCAAAGTTTCGAACCTTGTTTTTCGTGTCGGTGATTGTGGAGGTGTGTTAAAGTTTAGGTCTTCCATTTGGGGCTTGAATCTAGCATTTTACGCACAAAATTGTCGATGAAATCGAGAATATCTAGTGATTTCGAGTAAAACCCACTAATTTTTTGGTCGTTTTTATGTGTTGTTTTTTGGAGTTTCGATAATTATTTTGGTCGTTCTTGTCATGTGTGGGTCTCAGCCAGCTCCTTTTGTACCCTTTGAAGAGGCCTCAATTGACCGAGACCTCTTCAAAGGTCTCGGTGGGAGTCAACCGATACCTCTAAAGTGGTCTCGGCCTTTGTCCGAAGCCCATGGGCAACACTTCTTCACTACTATGCAAGGAACGAGAATTTGATAAAATTAGGCGAAGTTTATCGAAGTTGAAGGGATCGAAATGAAGTTCACGGGTAGTTTAAATTTACAAAACTTCTCCGAAGTTTATGTCAAAAATCGACAACATTGATATAAATTGATTTGGATTGGTAAAAACAAGGATAAATTGCAAACTTTTCGGTAAAAAAAAACAAATAAGTGTGTAGGAGACAAAAGCAAGGAACGAAAATTCGATAAAATTAGTCGAAGTTAAGGCGAAGTTTATCGAAGTTGAAGGATCGAAACGAAGTTCACAAGTAGTTTAAAAATTACAAAACTTCTCTAAAGTTTATGTTAAAAATCAACAACATTGATATAAATTGATATGGAATACAAAAAACAAGGAGAAATTGCAAACATTTCGTTAAAAAAAAAAAAAAAAAAAAAAAAAAAAAAACTAAATAAGTGTGTAGGAGACGGAAGGGTTGAGGGTTGTAATTGATGGTGGCTTTTGGGGGTTATGAGAATTTGAGAGTGGCTCACTTTTGTAGACACATTTCTACACCGATCATGTGATCCCTTGATTTTGCATCAAGATTCAATGTATGCATCGAGATTCACTTTCGCATACACATCTCTACAAGGCTTTGTAATTATTTTAATCGATGCATAATGTCAAAAAGTGGATATTTTCTTTTGCTTTAAATACTGACCCATATAAGAAAACATGTTTCATAATTTTAATTTTACTTATGTGAATGTGCAATTAATAAATGGTTAGAGAATCAAATTAAGTGTAATTATTATCACTAAAAAGTTATCTACCATACACAGTATGCGTGACTAGTGCCAATAAAATTGACTTGAAACCATTAAATTGTAAATTTTTTAGGTATAAATGCATAATTGTGCTTGTTTTGACATTCCATAAAATGAGTTTTAGTTTATTGACCATTTAAATAAAATTTTCTTAAACTTCTCTAAGTCAGCGAATTTTTATCAGAATTCTCCACGTCGAATTAAACTTCTTCGAATTAATTCCAATTATCAAGAGGTCGAATTATAAGGCGAAACCGAAGTTTCGATCCTTGCTTCTATGGCACCGACAAGACTAGATCCGACCTTATTTGACGAAAAAAAAAAGCTCCTACGCCACTTCCGACCTATTACGAGTACTTTACAATGGCCAAAAACTGAGAAAATGAAGAGGATTGAGGGGGTGATGGGGTGAGTGAGGGTATTTTTGGAATTTCAAGAAAAAAAAAGGTAGGATAAGTACAGCAAAATAGGGGCATGCTTGAGTAATGGGGTAGTTAAGCAAAAAGTACGGTTCGTTTATTCGCTCCCAAAAAAATAACTTTATATGTCAGAATAAACAGATAATGAGGTAAAAATTGTCCTCATTCAAAATAGTTGGAGATAGATCAACCACTAAGGCAGTCGAGTTTACGCAGCCTACCGAAGCGAAATTCATTTATTAGTTTCTCTAGTTGCCAAAACGCTAAAGAAATTAGATGGTGTAGACCTAAGCTACTTGGGAAGCATTGATTAGGAAGGATTTGAACGATCTGGAATGCACAACATTAAGTGTACTAAATCAAGCTCAACGGATGAGTTTGATCCATGTAGCTGACCCTAACTAATTTGAATTAGACAATACCACCAATAAGAAAGTGCACCGAAAAAAGAACATGACCACTAAAAAGTCAAGCTATGTCCACTAATAAACATTAAAAGTAAGATTTACATACACTGAGTTTTCTGAAAGCACATAATAGCATTGAATAATCCAAATAGCATGAGTTCAAAATAATTCTTTCCTTTTTCTCTCAATAACACAGAGTAAGTACTACTAAATAAAGCTATCAAAAAGGAAACGATAGAAGGGCGAGGCAAGAGGCTCCTATATATTCACAAAAGAAAATGACTACATGTCACCTACAGACATGATCTATGTTCCTACTTTCACTGAAAGAGATGAAGAAGAAAGCAACGACTTAAAAAGCACAAGCAATGTTATCCTCAATGAAGACCATTTTAAATGAAAACAAGAAAATCAGAGACAAAATGGACCTGATCTATCACAACTGGTTCCATTTGGCATGCCATTGTCCTAGACCATATAAGTGAATACAACTTCAAAGAATCTTCATCAAGTACTCCAGCTAATGTAGCTGAAATAATAAAACGACAGTCTCAAAAGTAAGACGATTATGTTTCCAAATACTATTTAACAAAAGGAAAGCCTAGCAAAGAACAAAAATTGGAAAAAGGAAAAGAGGAAAAAGAATAAATAAGAGAGGCGCAATGTTCGCTGTATTTTATTACATGGTAGCCTGCGTATGCTTGTTGGCCTTATGGCTTCATGTGCTTCTTGAGCATTCTTGACCTTCTTAAAGTATTTGCGGTTCTTTTCTGCTGCAAATTTCTGCCCATACCTACACAATAAAAGCATTTTGGAAACTAGAGACTAAATGAGATGATTTGATGGAATAAAGCAGTCTCCACATGTTGCTTTTAGTTCTCAACTCTAATCGGCAGTGACTGAATTGTTCATGTAGTTGAATGAATTGTTATATTTGGAAGCTTGAATAATTACTTTATCACATCTACCTTTCCCTACACTTTGCAATATTTATGCATACGTCGCAATGCAAAATTCAAAGGACCACATACTAGGTTTCAAGTACGTACTATAGGTCTCAAAAGTGAGTCAACCAACTATTTTCCTATGTTTGTATTGTATGTAAGTGTACCATCATAATTATTTAAAAAAAAAAAAAAAAATGAGGAGGGATGTACCATATATACAAGGGGGGTACCATACATGTAGCTCCACCCCTGGTCAACGACATGTTTTCAAAATCCTTAAATCCTTTCCGATAAATACATCCAAAATTATTTTATTACAGTTGAGTTTCGTTAGTTACTACTACATCGAATTTTCTAACTAGGGCATTTGCACATGATTCTGAAAGGATTTACTAGGTCTTTGAGTTAATTTATGGAGCATCAATTTCTAACCAAGACATTTGTAGGTCGTCTTTTCATGATTCCAAATCATCGCAACTTTCCCTTAAGTTTTTCCTCTATTGGCTCTCCTTTTACTTTTCCTTGAATCTTTGCATTTCTTATTCTATCCCTATGCGTTTTACAATACATCTATGATCCCCTAAGCATCCTCACCGGCGGCACTGCTACTATACCCATTTTATGTATATGTTGTTTATTTACCACCAAATATTCACCCCCATAAAGCATAACTGGTGCAGCTACAGATTTATAGATATTTTCTTTTGGTGAATTTCAATCCCATATTACGATTGTTGCACTCCTCCATGATTTCCGTCCAATTTGAGATTTATGTATAGTGTTAGCTATAATATGTATATTCTTGACACGATCTTAGGGTTAAGAAATATTATTAGTAGTTTCTATTTTATTATTAAGGAAGTTTCTATGTTTATTATTGAGTAGGTTTCTTATTTTTAGTAGTTGCTATATTTATTAGTTTCTATTGTATTAGACCTCTATATATATGAGTATTATGAGATGAATAAAGCAAGCTATTTTTATGTGAAGATAAGGGAACAAAGTAAGAGTTGAAGAAATCACGGACTTCCCTCTCCAATCTCTTAATTCTCTCTCTCCTTGCGTTATCTCTCAATCCCTCTTTTTGCCATTTTCTCTCTCCTCTCACCAACGTTTATTTTCTCTCTACCCCTATTCAACTATACTCCCATCTATCTTCTTTTATTTTTTCATCAATCAAGATAGGCAAAAGCACGACCACCATGTCTAAGCCCGTAATTGGACCCCAAACCAAGGTTCGTAACAATTCTTTTGTATGATTGACCATTAATATCTAAAATGGTCTATCTTCGAGACTTCTACTTCTAATTATACGTCATTATCAGGATCTATAGAGTTAATTGACTTACAGACTCGCAATGCAATGTTGCATGTAGCAGCTCTTTTTTATACTTAAGGCCTTGTCTCCAACATATTCTTCCAAAACTCTCATTTATAGAACTATACATTGTAGCAAGCTCAAATGATATAGAAAAAAATTTTAATACAGATCGATAAGTGATCCTAAGATCGTAGGATCTTATATTCCTATCAATTATAATTGTTATTCCACTCGTTACAAATTTATCTCATCATTTTGATAAAACACGACACTCTACGATCTCAATACTTTATTATAATTTTAACCAAGTCTCTATGTCAAACTAGACTTCTTTAACTTGATTTAGATTATTTTATATCCTTAAATATTAAATTATTCAGCCACCATATGGCATAAACATGAAGTTTCCTTCTAATATGGACATAAATATCAGGGTGTAATGTCAGTTTCTCAAGGAAAGGTGAGCAAGGACATTGCAAATACTCTTCCACTAATATTAATGAAGAACATTCTTTCTTTAGTTCTTCTCTAGATGCAATTACAAGGACAAATTTATAAAATATTGATGCCAATGGCAATACCAAAAATGCCTATTTTAATATTTTTTTTGAAAGGCCAAATGCCTATTTTAATATTTTGGTGCAACATGAGCAAAATACATATCAAGTATCCATTTACATGAACAAATGAAAAGTACAATTAAACCAAAAATCATATAATTCCTACGCAATTATGTGAATAAAAAACATGGAGTGTTATTGGTGACAATATAATACAATGCAAGTCATTAACTGCAAACAAAATAATCACCTTGAGAAAAAGACGCATTTTTTGGAAGCATGATGCAATCAATGTTTTAAAAAGCAAACTAAGGCTTACGCATTGAGGCTCGCCTCGATTAACTTTTGCGATTTTCACACTAAGACTTAAGCAATTAAGTGAGACTTACGCCTTTTGTGATTAAGGTGTATGCCTCGTTGCTTTACAAAATGAGGCACGCCTTAATTTATTTGCGTTTGCAAGTGTAAATATGTTTTCCTTTGGGTTATGTTTTGATTGAAAACTTTAATTTAATTACATAAGTTGTTATAGCATATAAAATACACTTAAAAACCTCTTGTTGTTCATAGCCTAAATCTAAAATTAAAACTTGACACCTCATTGCTTGTTCGAGAAAGTTGGTATGAGGTATGTCCTCCTCCTTTCTTTCTTTTCATTTTAATAAATCAACTCCTATTGTTTGAACAAATTAGATGTTGCTCAAACAACAGAGATATAGTTGGAGCAACAAAGTTGTTCGACTAACATTTAAGCCTCAAAATGCAATTATGTTCTTGGAACATGAAAAACAATTGTTCTGTAATCCACGTTCAACTAACAAAGAACAATAGGAAAAGAAAATGTTATTACAAAGCTTAAATGAATTGATCGAATTGCTGCTCGAATAAACTCTCTAAATAGAGCATGAGCAAGAAATGTGTATATGAATTATTCATAATATTTACCATTTAAAAAAAAATTGAGGCTTACGCGTCGCTTCTTTTAAGTAAAACACCTCAATTACGCTTCAATAACATTTAAACATTGGATGCAATCGAACCTCAATTGTAGTTATGAATAATAATAATAAAACAAAAATAAGATCGTAAATGACATTCACCTCTGAACAACTAAGGCGCGTATGTCTTCAGCAGCTTCATCGGCGATCTGGCAAGTAAAAAGAGTCAAAATCTTTGAATTCATAGAGAATTAACACATCTCACTAAGATGATGGCTTGACCAACTAAATCATAAGTAATAAATCAAGCAAAACTTGTTAAACTTTCTTAAAACGCATGCACACATAGACACACACAATTGTATGTGTGCATGTGCTTGCTAGATAGATAGATAGAGAGCCACAAGATATATAGAAGTATGCAACACTTATTGGTTATTTCATAACGTCATAGTAAACAAATTCTTCATAACATCATCATCCAATATATCTACCAATAAGATGGTAATAAAGTCTTACATATGTCAAAGTGCTATTACCAGAAACATGAGCAAATATTTCACGATCAAAGGTTCAAAAGCCTAAAAAGGATTAAAAAAAAAAAAAAAAAACACACACACACCCCACTAAGCAATGAGCCAAGAACTTGCCACACGAGGTCCTAGTCGTGGACCTACAAGGCTACACCTGAAGGCTATGCAAGAATCAAGCTTCTTGCCATCTTTAAACATGCCACTCAATCCAACCCCCTTTGAGAATTTAAGTAAAAAAACCCTGAACTATTAAATGAGTTGATGCTATTTTTTTTTATAACAAAAATTAAAAATCAAAACTACAAGTCTAGGAGGCTTGTCTTAGAGACCATGCACATCAATTGCAATTATAATGAACTATTGTGGCAAAACTAGCTAAATTTAAAAAAAAAAAAAAAAAAAAAAAAAAAACACTTCCCCATCTGCTTGAGGTTGCCTTTCCTTTTTGCAATTAAAACAATACCTTGTTTCCAACCCATTTACTGCATAGGGCTGCATTCACTATTGACAATCAGCACTTTTCGATGGGTCAACTTCTTATGTTTTAAAACTCAACAGAAAAATCAAGGAATGAAAAAATGGCAAACAAGACAAGTTTTAAGTGAATTATTTTGAGTTATTATAATTTCAATTACTAACTAGTGACTGTGGAAACAAGATAAAAGAAAAAATTGTAAAATTCTTAACAAACAAATTAATTACCATTTTCAGTTGAAATAGTTTGAATTAAAAATTAGAACACCTCAAAAAGGTTATTTTTTTTACAAAATAAGACAAAGAAACTTTAATAAATTGCATTCTTTTTAGAACTCATATAATATGGTAATAATCACTTTTGTATTTATAGATATTTTTAAATGACTCAGATTACATGAATAAGATTCCCCTCATCTACATTCATATTCAATACCAATTCTCACTTTCCTGACCTCGGCAACAAGGCAACAAGCTCATTAAGCCAAGATATTAATATTATTATAAACAATATCATAGCTTTCAAGTTGTTAATCGAAAAAGGCATGTTACAATATATTATAGTAGTGCCTATATGTTAAAAGCTTATATTTTTCTCTTCTTCTTTTTGAGAAACAACTTATATCTATATTAATTTCAAGAAAATGAGGAATTATGTCTTAAATTTTATAAGGTGAAACGCCCAAGTCCAAGTAAAAGAGGGGAGTGAAAGTGAGTGGGGTTGGAGTGTGGGAATTGAGTATACACCAAAATGCCAAGGCAAGATAGTGTGTCACATCCCAACTAATAACCCACTCAATACTCACTTGGATATCCAATGTGGTACTATTCTTAACAGTATGCGAGTAATTTTCGCATTCAAGTAAAATGTAAAAGTTTATTACTTTCATAAAACCCATTTGGAATTACAACAACAACAACAACAACAACTAAGCCACTATCCTAAATATGTTAAGGTCGGTCTATGAAGCAAAACTTCCATTCAACTTTATTTTATACAATTGAAGATGAGTTATGATAGTCATTTAAATAATTCATAATTAATGCATCCTAAGATATCATAAGTTTACCCCTAATAACTTGTAGGGTAAATAGCATAATATATCCTAACATTTAAAGTTTTTTAAAAATTGATCCTAACGTTTCAATTTTTACAAATACATCCTAAAGTGTTAAAATTGTTTAAATTGTGACCTATGAATAAATTTGGATTGATTTGGGGTTACTTTTAACCATGTTGTTGTAAATGGGAAAAACTTTTCTCAATTGATCATATTATGGCCCTTATGGGTTACAATTGGAAATGGGGAGATTTTAGGATAAATTTGTAAAAAAACTAAAATGTTAGGATGTATTTGTAAAAATTGAAATGTTAGGATAAATTTGTAAAAAACGTAAAATGTTAGGATGTATTTGTAAAAACTGAAATATTAGGATAAATTTGAAAAAACCTTAAACGTTAGGATATCTTATGTTGTTTACCCTAACGTTTAATTCTTTCAAGTTTAACTTTATCAAGTTTTCTAGCTATGATAGTTGTTGGGTATTATTGCATGTGTTCAATCAACCACAAGCGCCCTTCCCTAATTTTCCATCTATTAATGATACTATTTTATATTAATATGTGTATTTCTTACTCTTTCTTTGTAAGTTTAGCAACAAATCCACCTAACCATCCACATCTCTGCCCAACATTCACACCCATGATGCATAGTTCGCTTAGTTTCAGTATCAATGATTTGTTTTGTTTTAGTTTAACAAAAACAATACAGCCACGTATCCATGCTTTTGTATGATTGCAACTACCTAAAGTCATCCATCTTCATAACTTCTAATTCTCCTAATTGTACTACCCCGCAATCTTGATATCTCCTGGTCATGAACTCCCAATTCATGTATTTGGCATGAATCTTAAACCACTTGTGAAGAATAGTCCCACATTGACTATCCAAGTAAAACAGAATGGGTTATAACATATAACTTATAACTTCACATTGGTTATCCAAATAAAATAGAATGGGTTATAAGTTTTAATTGGAAACACCATATTTTCTTGCCACTTTTGTAAAGCGTCCACTCTAAAACCTTGAGCACACACTCCCATACGGCCATACCTTTCTAAACTTGGATTCGGTTTGGTATCACATAAATACGGCCATACCTTTCTAAACTTGGATTCAGTTTGGTATCACATAAACTTTAACGTGGTACAGCATAAATGGCTTAATAACCCAAAATAGATGAGCACAAGATTTAAGTCCAAGTTAAGTCCTAAGTTGGGTAACGCCCATTGGACATAAGGATCCAATGAAGTCAAGTTTCAAGTTGGCTAATGCTCATCCCAAGTTGGCTAATGCGTATTGGACATGAGTTAGCTAATGACCATTAAGAATAGTCCCACATCAACAATCCAACTAAGAATCGAGTGGGTTATAAGTTTTGAGGAAACACCAACTTCCTTGGAATTTTGATGAAGCCATCACTTTAAAAATCTTAAACCAAACACTCAAACCTATCATATAATTTAACATAGCTCACAATGTTTTCAATGCGGCGAGGCGGTGTTAGGCGGTTTAGACCCGCTTAGTTGAGATGAGCCCTAGGCGGCGCCTAAGCGGGGGAAAAAATATTTATTTAGAGCTCCCAAAGAAATAATTTAATTTATTTAGAGACCCCTCAATAGTAAGGTGCATACTTTCTCACCTACACATTTTCACCACCATATTTTCAACTCCACGCTTTTCCAAGAATTTTGAAATAGAAAATATTTTCAAAAAATAAATAATTTTAAAAAAAATAAATAAATAAATAAATAAATTTTTTAATAATTATTTTCAGACCCACCGCCTGCCTTATTAAGGGCTAGACAGTGGAAACCACCAAAGGCCTAAGGCATGGCCTAGGTGGGGCCTAAGCGCCGCCATGAAAACACTAATAGCGCAAAGTCTCCAGAGTCTCACCAACTCCCTAAAGTTCAATTTGTAATTCACTTCATCTATTATTCCACCCATTAAAACAATATTACCCGCAAAAAATACACCGTGGTATATCATCTTGCATATGCCTAGGTAGTTATTGCATAAGAAAATCAAAAGATAGCAACTCAGCACATATTCTTGATGTAATCATATAGTGATACAAAATTCTTTTGTGATTCCTACAATTATTTTTATACTTAGAACCACTCTTCATAACTAATTTAATATCTCCTATATACCGAGCATGTACCCTTATTTTCCTAACACCCACCAAAAAACATCTATAGGAACCCTCTAGGCTTTTTCCAAATTTCTAGATATCACATAGAGGTCAGTTTTCTTTACTCTATATTTTTCCATTAATTTTCATATACGGAAAATTGTCTCCATTTTGTGAACAATCTGGCATTAAAACAAATGGGTAAAATATAAATTGGTCCCTAAGGTTTGCTATAAAATACACTTTAATCCCTATGTTTCCAAAAATATGCACTTTGGTCCCTCCTACAAACTTTTTCTAAACCATGGTTGAGTTAGCAAGAAAAGACTAAACTACCACAACAAAACAAACAAATACACAAAGGAATAAAGACCCAATACCTTCAAATCAAGACCTTTTTTATAAATATTTTTTAATGTAGTTTTTTGACAAACTTTTTGTTTGCATTTATACATATTCTTATTAATGAGTATTTGATTTTAGTGTTGATCTACTAATTTTATAGCCTTCAATAATATTTTGTGTATTTATTTTTGCAAATTATAAAAAGGGTGTAAATCGGGAACACAAGGTGAGAATTTAATTAATGAGTTATTATTTTTTGGTGTATATAAGCTTACAAAAGAAACGCCCCTTTTCTATATTTATTTATTTCAATGTGGAAATCAACGTGGCTATACTATTTTGGTTGCCCAAGAGGCCAAGTCCTTTTACAAAACATGGATTGTCAATATTATTTTTTATTACATAATAAATATATTTTTATTTTTATTAATATTTATCTCTCATAAATTATGATTTATTAGTTTAAAATATATGAATTATTTTTAAATATACCTATCTACGCATAATTAAGGGACTAAAAGTTGATATTGATTTTTTTAAACATAAGAGACATAAGTGTTGGTTAGCAAAAAGAGAATGAGTAAAGCCTAAAGGGTACTCTTGGTAAAACAAATGTGCCCACAACATTAAAAAGTAATATAATAATAGTTTTTGATTTTGCACTAACACAAGGATGCTTTTGATTAACTACCAGTAACAAGAGGGACCAAAGTGCATATTTCTCAAATAACAGTGAATTAAGTGTATATTATGACAAACCTTAGGGACCAATTTGTACTTTACCCAAATCAAATTGATTTTTCCATATTGTGGTTTCCTTTCTTAACCTATTGTCAGGTATCCTCCCCTAAAGGTTCATAGTATGAATCATAAGTTCCATTTCTCAACAATTTGAAGTTTGAATAAGTTAGAGCATTCCATATCTTCTTGGAAATTAGTACAAGAGTGCTTCTTCGCTAATCCTAAATATTGTAAAATCTTTTTAGAATCTTAGAGATACTCCTAATCTTTTCACAACAAATTTACCAAACCATTGTCAAGGAACAAATTTCAAAAAAATCTGAATGCAGGACAAGTTCAAGTTTGAATATTTTATCTTCTTTCTTTGAGATAGATTCCTCAAATTGCAATAACTAGACAACCACTCCTCCAATCTCTCTAAACAAACACTATGAGCAACTTAGATTACAGAACACTAGAAGGTTGAAAGAAAATAAAGTCAAATACAAACGACAATAAGAATAAATGAAGCGCAAGAAGATAAAGAAAAACCGCAATTTATAATGAATAATGCATAAGCATTGCTGCTATCTACAAGTTTCAAAGTTAGTGTAACACCATTTTCATAAGAAGCAAAGTGTCATTTAGAGATACCTACATGCAAACCATCTGTCCGCATGTATGTTATCAGCCCAGTTGCCTCAGCATCAGATAGCTTAATTCCTTCATACAGCTTTTGAGCCAACTGCATTTAGACAAAATGCTTTAGAAAAAAACATGTAATATAGAGTGAATTGAAAGAAGTTCAAAATGTTATGAAAAAACAAAACTTCAAATCTAAACCCCATTATTAGAACTTATCTTCCAACTATTCCCTTTGGAGGTCATTCTATAAACAGAATGAACCGATTATTCCTGGTAATTATGACCAATTTTCAATCATCGACTTGCAATTTTTTCCAATGTAGTATCCACGTATGAACCTAACAGGCCTTATCATTTCATAATATTGGATGTAAATATTTAAAAGTTATAAATGGAGTTCAAATCAAGATTATAATGTTGACATATACAAGGGCTATATATTTGGCATGTACAATTAAATCTGCTTTCACTGTATATTCATCATATATGCAAACATGATTCAATAATAATTATATAAAAAAAAGGGCTATACAAGTCTATCAATGCATCAAAAACACAAATCCAAGCCAACCAATATGAACTAGATTAGAAAAACACGACTATCATTTGTGCAAGTTAGCGATCTACTTCTTAAGCCATTCCAACAAATTAAAGAACATACAATAATAACTAATCCACCACCTACACGGGTAAGAAGACGCTAGAAATTTGATATCGATATAATTTATATCTATTGTCTCAGTGAATTAATACAAAATAATCTTTCAAATTTAGCAACTCCAATTTCCTTACAGAAGAAAGAACATTTCACAGAAAAGGAGGAATTACTGATTTTGTGGGCTTTTCTACAATTTCTTATTAAATTCAATCCTTTACGATTCAAGGAGATCAATAATTTCCTTATTTCTTTAAACCTACAAGGTATTAGAGACAATTTGTTGTTTCTATTCTCCTCCACAATGCAAAAAACCCATGGCATACAAAAGAGAATGATTCGTACTTCTTGCAAAGAAACCACCAAACTGGAAAAGTGACGACCTAGTCTTCCAAGCATTGTTGAAGACTCTTAGACATCTTCTACAAATCAAAATTAGCTTTCATTCATGAAGGAAAATTAGAGTGACAATTCAAACTACTAAAATATCCAAGCTTACCCTTTACCCCCATTTTTTTCCCTTTATGTTGGTTCAAAAATACACTTTCTTAACCATTGAATGTTTGAGTGTCACCCAAATTTAATTCATTCCCATGTTAATCATTATAGCACAAGTGAATGCCCCTTTGGCAGACTGCTTATTGAGTATATTTCACTCGCCTCAGACATCTTTCGAAGACCATGTGTGCGGCCATGTGGTTTGTGTGGCGAAGGAGAAATGAGAACATCTTTGATGGGAAGCATCGCCCAAAGTCAATTGAGTGTGATGTCTCTTCTTGGCTAGACAAATCTATCCCTCCACCCACAGATCTGATCGAAATGGAGAATCTTCGAGGCCTTGCTCACACATATGGACCCCCCCCCCCCCACCCCCGGGGCCTAAAGGGCAGCTGAAATGATATATCGATGCCTCAGTTCTTTCTAAATGCTCGCATTTTGGGGTTAGAGGCATCATCAGTGAGGACCGTAACCACAAGGGGGTAGTCCATGGGGCATTTGAAAAACAATTAGAAGGCTCCCCCACCCCTGAGGTTGCAGAACTTATTGATATACGAAAGGGACTTCTCACTGTTAGGGAGCTTGATCTCACCGTGGATATGGTCAAGAGTGATGCAATGACAATGATTGACCAAATACACTCCCCTCAACTAGAGCACTAAAATAGTTTGATTATAGAAGAGGCTTGCCTCCTCCTTCGCGGAGCAGCTCATCAAAAGGTCACTCACATGGTTAGATTCGTTAATATGGTGGCCCATGTGTTAGCACGACAAGCATGTAACCCAGGTGTTTCTAAAGTGTGGAAAAACTATTTCCCATTGTTTATTTCATTTTTTGTACGAAAGTTCTATTTGGAAGTCTAATTCAATGAAAAGTTTGGTTTTCTCAAAAAAAAAAAAAATCTTTACCCATTGAATCCTAGTGCCATCCCTAAAGTTCTGATTTCTTATTCCATTCATCTCAAGTTTCTTCTACTAAAACAATATTGTCTACAAAAAACATACATTATGATGTATCATCTTGAATAGGCCACGTTAGCTCATCAATCATCCAGAAGTAAAGAAATTTGAGCTTAAGGTGAATCCTTGATTCTTGATCAAGTTATGTAGCATTGGGAAATTCTTTTGCAAGTCCCCAACTTTTCTTATACTTGTTACAGCTCCTCCATACATATTCACAATAGTGAAATTGTACAGATCATGCGTGCCTTTTCTATATTTCTTCATTAATCTTCTCAAAAGGAACAACGCCTCTATAGCGGACCTTCCAAAGCCAACCTGATTTTCGAATAATATGGTTTCCCTTCTCATCATGTTGGCAAGTATCATGTCCTTAAGTTTCATGATATAACTCAAAAGTTCACTTCCTTGAAAGTTAATAAGTTTAGATGCCTCCTTCATTCTTGAAATTGGTACGAGAGTTGCTTCTTATCAAATCTGTTGGCATCTTTCCAGATAGTAAGATTTTGTAAAAAGGTTTTCTCAAAAAAATCAATCCAGTTTCTCTTGCGCATTTCCAAACCTTCGTATAGATTTGGGACCACGTGTTCCCCATTTCCATCTGATCGAATGCCTCTTCCACATCAGGGTCATAATATTGCTGAAGTAATTTAAGTTTATTTTTCATTTCATCTATTACAATATTTACTTTGTTACCGTTAAAAAAGCCAATATTCTCTAATGCAATCTTCTCAAACTAAAACATTTTGATGAATCCTTAAAACATCTTACATGACTTCACTCATTTCTATTTTGGGTAAATAGTAAGAATAATCCCAAACTTTGCTTTTTTCTCAAAATAATTCCAAACTAAAAATTTTCTCATAAAAATCCCAAACTTTAGGTGGATTTGTTTCAGTTTGAGCTCAACAGTTTTTTTTAATCAATTTAATGTCTATGTCACACTTAAAATTGGTAAATTGATAAGTCGTACATTAGAGAGAGGATTGAAAAATTAAATCATGAAAATTATGGTTGATTTTCAAACTTCTCAAACACAATAATTTTGGGTCTACTCCATGAACAAACTTTATCTTCCCGACGCTGCTCTTCAAGTTCAGGTTAAGTCTTGCTCCAAAACTAAAGTTGCAGTCAAAACGTTTCGCATTAATCAAGGCAGAGCATGAGCGAATTAACTGAAGAGGTCGTAAATATGGGACTAGTACGACATCGTAACTTAGTTCATGTACGACTCGTGTCTTTAACCTAGTGATTAGCACTAATCCAAATGCTAATTAACATAAGTAAGGCTCGTGGTTAAGCCTGACTTGTCTAGATTAGCGTGCGTGTTCGTTTGTGTGTTGTTTGATGTTTGTCAGGTGTGCCGAACAAATAAAAATCGAATTTATATAAAGTTGAATCAAATGAAAATCATAAACCACTAGATAGGCCTTGAGATTCGTGTGTGTTAATGATGAGTGTCACACTAGTGTTGGTGTCATTTTAAACTCATGAACACAAGATTTACCTCGAGATGCCTACATGGAAATATATATTATGTCAATGGATTGCATGACTGAAGTAGGTGGTGTACATGGAAGCATGCGGTGGCAAGTGGCAACTCATTAAATGAGTTATGTGATGGTGGTTTAATAACACTTAGATGATCAAAACTTAAAAACTAAGAAAACAAGGAATTAGCTTATTCTTCCCACCTAATTGAAACCCAACGAAGAAGAACTCATCAAGGAGAAAGAAAAAAGGGAAGGAGCTGAAGCTTTAGTTCATCATCTTCCATTTGAGGTGAGTTTCTCTCCCTCTTTCTTCACTTTTCTTTCTAGCTCTTCAATGAGTTAAATAAGGTTTTAATTGGGACAGCTGAGGTTGGGAGTTCTGATCAGTTGGGTTATAAAGATAATGAATCCATCTATGATGAGAAATCATGTATACGCGCTGGCATAACTGCTGTCACACTTTATGTGTGTCTTATAGCATGAAATGAGACTAAAAGTGATGGAAAATAATGGATCGGAATAGAGACAGCCCTAGTTGATCATTGAGTAGTCTTCTAAGGTTCATTTGAACCTATTTGTGATGATAAATCAAGAGAGTAAACAGTCCATCACTGCTGTCACATAATTGAGTTCATGTTATGCATGTTTTGGATAAAAAATGAGGTGATTTCTTTACTTAAATCTCATGTTTTAATAATCCAAATTATAGTTGGATGTTTTATACGTGTTATACACTTTTTAGGGTGTTCTGGACAGTAATGGATTTGGTGGCCTTTGGATGGGTGCAAGGGCTGCTGTCCTGAGACCCCCGTCCCGCAGCAGCATAGGCTCAACAATTTTCAAAGTTGTTGTTGAATATTTCCGGGATTTTAACCGAGAGTCTAAGGGATATTTAGGGGTTCTTAAACATCACGAAAGGGACTAGTAATTGATACCAATTGGTTGGTTTTTAGGTCCTTAATCCAGGGAAACAAATCGAGACGTCTGAGACTTAGATAAAGTCAGAAAAACTAGAAAGTGCAACCGAGGTAAGTGGGAATTCACTTAGTTTATTTTTTATGCCATGTCTATGGTTATATTTAGATTCACATAGCTTATGAATTGGGTTTGGGGGCTTAGTACTGGAATCTATGTTTTACAAACATGTAAAAGTGAATCTGCAATATAGGTCACCGACAAAGCTCCTGCAAAGAGTTCGGTTGTGGATACACAATCTAGCATAAAGTAACCTGCATTCGTTTAATAATTTGTTCAGTTGTAAATTGGTGATCAAGTGTAAACCCACCTTGCAAGGATTCACAAAATGATTGAGATATCACTAGGGATGTTGGAGAGCTAACTTACACTGGAATACATTATCAGGACCACACAGCGGGTCAAGTTTAAATATTTTTTTGTAAGTTAGTTTCCGATCCTTGTTTCTAACTTCTTTTAAATGATTACAAGTACAGTAGCTAATTTAACTGTTGATATACATCCCGTTATATCTATTATTTATATCACTTTCGTTATTACCTTTTGTAGCTATTATCGTCCACTAAGTTATTGCAAATGAGGTAATAGTGGATAATGGATGATCTAAGTGGAATTTCAATAACATAGCATGTTGAATGCTCACTCCCCTTTTCAACAATCTCAAGTACCTCGGCTAGCGCTCAAGACAAGGGAAAAGGCAAAGCTTTGGAGCGTAGTCGTCCTTTCATAGTATGTGGTGAGACCCCTGCTGTTTATATATTGTTTGAGGTTTTGATATAGTACTATAATTGTTATCACAAGGATAGGACCGTGTATCTCTTTTGTTTTATAGTGTTTTGGAAAACCTTGATGTTTAAGTCTTCCGCTATTGTTTACTTTTATTTACACTAGTTTTCTTGAAATGTACAGGTTGTCTTTATTAGGTAATGAAGGTTAGGCTTCTGGCATGGGTTAAGTCTGGCTGGTTTACCGAGACTTAATCCGTGTTTCAGGCTAAATGATTCCTTAATCCAGACAAGGGTCATTACAGTTCAGCTTCTTGAGTATTGCCGAGGCAATTTAACAGTTAACAAAAGAGGATCAATTGTTCACCAAAAAAAGAATCGATCATCAAAAAAGACAATTCACATAAACGAACAGGCCTTATTGGCAAATCAAATAAAAGATAAGCCTATCAGAACCAACAAGGAGGTCCACAGTCCGACCATTCCAATATATCTTTCACGCTACATGCAGGTGGAGCGGGGAATTAAACACTCATCTCCATCCCCACTTATGGCGGAGCGAGGATTCCCCGCTTGGAATTCCCCACTAAGGAAATTTTAACCCCCATTCCCCACCCAGCGAGAATCCCTACCTCCACGGGGACTCCCTACCCCCATTATCTTTTCACATAACATCTAAAAAAGATCAAATAATACATACAAAATTAAAATCATTAAAAGCTTCCCAAAAAAAAGATTTTTATGTAATTCTTGTCAAAAATCCTCTAAAAAAAAGACTTTGATGCAATTCTATGCAAATATATTAAATAATATATTACATTATACATGGATTTCGAGTTAATGATGTTATATTGGTTTTTTCTTGATAAACTTAGTTGCATTAATTAGAGATAATATCATGTATTAGATCTAAATAATATATTGCAATAGATTTAGACTTCTGTAACAGCCTGCTCTAATTAATCTTAATTGAGTTATTAATTACATATTTGGACCCGTAGCACAGACCCACGTGGACACCGGGACAAGTCTAAGGCATGCCAACTAATGTATAAATAGTTATTTTTGTGTGACACATGTTAAATTGTTGTATTACTATTCAATAATTCGCATTGCACTAGTTAAGATTTTCATTGGTCGCGTTGTGCGCGTGTAGTGATGAGAGTGTAAGACGTCGCGAGGGTGCTCGTAACGCGAGTGTATGGGGTAGTCAGGGGTTTAGAGGTCACATCACCCATCACATCACATCATCTCATCCTTCACTTTTTCTCTCTCCTACTTTTCTCTCGCATCTCCAAACAAAACCCACACACCTTCTCCATCTCCAATGATTTTTGCTCTCCCCATCCCTCTACATCTCAATTTTCTTCCTCACCAAGCTCCCCCTTACCAAGCTCTCCTCACACCTTATGGTCTCAAGAGTTCGGTCGTCTCTCTCGCAAAGTCTTTCCTTCTTGGCGGCTCCTGCCGGCGACTTTCAAGACCACGGTGAGTGGTGATTTTTTTTATTGAATTTTTGGAGATAAGTTGGGAGCTTAAATGGTGGTGGTGTTGATCTTGTGTCAATCTTATTGTTGTTTATAGTTTTTTTTTTTTTTTTTAAAAAAAAGATGAAATGTCTCTGGAGATATTTGGATGGGGGACTGGGCCAAGCTTCCCCCAAACAGGCCGGGCCTAGCTACCCAGGCCTTGGCGGGTCGAGCTGAACCGGGCATGGTTCATGCCCAACCCATTAAATAATTAAAAATTAAATAAAAATGATTTTAAATCAAATAAATTACAAAAAATAGATTAAAATAGATAGAAAGTATAACACAATTCAAAAAAAATCAGAGAAAATATGAAAAATTAGGAAAATTTATGAAAATGAGTCTCGAGGCTTTTTCGGCCATTTGACACTCCGGTATAACCCGAAAAGTGTGTCAAAACTAAACTTTGGAATAAAGTTTTAAATTTGTGGTCTCGCATTATAAACTCACTTAATATGACTCTAAAATAATTAGAGTGGTATAATTGGACACCAACGACTTAGGAGACTATAATCGAGTGTCGTGTGCGCATCTCGAGGCGTAAGCAAGACGTTTTGAGGGCGCTTTGTGATTGCTTAAGTAAACCCATGAGAAAATTAGTTAGAATTCATTCATAGCACTTGATTTATTTTAAATTTCAGTTATTCTATCGTGCTATTTTATTGCTACCCACTTATTGCTTATTCACTCCTACCTGTATATATGTGTTTGTCGATGGGATCGGACATGGCACGACTCACACCCGGAGGTTAGCTACCTCGCGTTGTTAGAGTAATTGGTCATGTTAGGGCTACGCGGTGACTATTTCTCGGGAGACCCACTAGGTTGAGAGATGTTTGACGGGGACCTAAGTCTCTATCATGGGTTCCTCTCGAGAGATGTTTTGACGGGGTTTCTTTCGTTCATAGGTTTCCTCTGATTCGACCGTGAGACGTTTGGCGAGATGATCGTCATGGGTTCCCTCTCGGTTTAGCTAAGTTGAATCCCGGATGTCGACCATGTTTTCTGTCATGTTGCACTCGTGTCCAATCTCAACTTCTCTGCGACTTATTTTCATGTGATTACCTTATTTTATGTTCCTCATTTATATTGCATGACTTGTAGCCATTTTATTGAATTTCATGAATACTAACTAACTTTCACTCGGATTTACTCAATGGAATGTCATTGCTTTTAGTGACAAATTGCAGGTCCTACGACGAACCGAGGCAAGGGCGTCTTAGGCGACTACCTCTGAGCTAAGAGAGCCCCGTCAGCTTTTTGTGTAAGTGTTTGTATATATTATTTACTGTTTTATGAGATTTTGAGAGGACTTGTGTACATTAATGAGCAAAGTACTTCCTCTTCGATACTCAACTTATAATGATTTAATAAGTCGTGAACAACTTAACTTAGCTAACTTATTGAAACTATTCATAAATACATGATAAATACTAAATTAAGATACAATCGAAGATTTAGGTCGTAGGCAATCATGGACAAGTGTGCGGTGACGTGGTTGCCTGGTGACGTGTCCAGCGACGTGGCGGTACCCGGTTTGCCTCGGTGCAAGGTTTAAAAAATCGACAAACTTCGACGAAGTTCGGGCGAGGTTTGTCGATTTTGAGATAAGTGAAGCGAAGTTCATAGACAGTAGAAAAAATGCAAACTTCGACTCAACTTCGGCTAACTTCAACCGAACTTCGAAAACATCAATGGAAGTTAATAAAACATGAAGTAAAATTGTTATGTTTCGTGGAAGTTGAGCAAACTTCGACTGAAACTTTGACTGAAATTTCGACTATGATAGAAATATACTTAAACTTCGGCTAAATTCGAATAA
The DNA here is from genome assembly GCA_039657365.1 of Stephania yunnanensis. NCBI lineage: Eukaryota > Viridiplantae > Streptophyta > Magnoliopsida > Ranunculales > Menispermaceae > Stephania > Stephania yunnanensis. Next base: position 18,936,878 of record CM077589.1, on the reverse strand, counting down.
AACATAATTCTAGCATCTCTATGAAGAAACTTGAGTTTTCTAGCATTTAAAGTAAAATTCCATAAACTTTCGTACACTGGCGAATTTTTGTCAAACTTACATCATTGAAGTCAACTTCCTCGAATTAATTCTAAATTTTAAATGAGCAAAGTCATAGGCGAAGTCGAAGTTTCAAACCTTGCTTCGATGTTCAAGGCCGTCACAACTTCATACATTAGTTACTTAACCATAATATATACAAGGTAAAATGAATAGGCAACATAATTATTGTTTATCAAAATTATTCATAAAACAAGTTTGAATCAAAATCATAACAACTAGCGTGGCTTGATGGTCAACACAAGTTGGAAGAACTTTTATGGACAGAGGGGGATTCCCACGAGGAATGTTTCGGGGATCCCCGTGGGAACAACCCCATAGGACGGGCCAAGGAATCCCCATAGGGGCGGGCCGTGGTAGGGAGGAGTAATACCGCCCTCACCTCGCCCCTCACCGCATGGCAAGGATGAGATTCCCCTCGTCCCCCGTCCCATGGGGGTTATTTGACGAGGAATCCTCGTCCCATCAAGGCAAATTCTCGCAGGGAATGGGGATTCCCCGCCCCACCAGCATCCCTACACTCGATTGTTCGATCTTTGAGCTTTCCAAAACCTAAGGCAAGGTTTCTAGCTCAACCATCCTCCCAGACAAAGCACCACCAAGTCCACCACCACGAAATCTTCGCAGCTCAATGGAGAAGTCCATTGTTCTTATAGTTGAAACCTGATTTGTTGCTCTAATCCTCCATGGGATTTGCGACCCCATCGAGAACACTGAGACAAATCAGATTCGCGAGAGTTGCAAATCCAGTGATCGTCAATCACATTAGAGATCAAACGAATCACTCTAATCTTTTTTGTGTTTTGTTTCTATTTAATCACAAAGGTATTCGGGAAGATGAATTCAAGGAATTGACCCAAAATTGTCGTGTTCGATAAATTTGAAATCAACCATTTTTCTTGTTTAAATTTTACGTCCTCCCTCTAATATATGACTTTACAAATATACTAATTTATAGTGCCAATAGGCATTAAATTGATTAAAAAAATAGTTAGGCTAAAATTGAGACGAATTTTAATGTTTGAAATTTTTCTGAGGCAATTGTTAGTTTGGAATTATTTTGAGAAAAAAAGTTAGTTTGAGATTATTTTGACTATTTATCCTTTCATTTTCTATTTTAATTTGGCTAACATATAGATATATTTTTCCCCATCACTATAACTGAACTCTTTCCATAGATCTTTCAAGAAGCTTGTTTTAGCCTCACTAACTAACATTACGGCATGTTTTCTAGCTTTTCTATATTAATTATACACATCTTCATATTGGTATTTTCATATATAACTCTCTTTAGGCTTAACTACTTTTAGAACATCTTCATTCCACCACCATATTTACTTTTTTGGTGCTCCTAAGCCATTGGATACACCAAACACAATTGATGTTGCTATCCTTGTACAACTACTTATTTCAAGGCACATTGTATCGACCTCTATATCAAGACTCCAAAAATTTTCTTTTAGTAGTTATCTTTGAACTCCAATTGTTTTCTTTAGGTTTCACCACTTAAATATAGAATTTTGGTATTTTTTATTCGTATTAATTTTGTTCTTTAGGCTTGATAACAAGTACTACGGTACTAACCTCTGTCGAGTAGTAAATATCCACCAAGAATTACTTTGCAATCTCTCTGATTTTTTTTATTTTTTTTGTTAAAAGGAAATCTATTTGACTTTTATTACATCTGTTATTGAAGTAATTAAGTGCAATAATAAGATGTTGATGCTAACTTGTTGGGCCCACCCGCACCTTCATTCGCGGCTTTGTGGAATGTCCCAAACTTAATCACCTTTCACTCACAAGTGTGAGATTTTACTCCAAAAGACCTCTAATTATGGGGAGCTCCACACTTAGATAATTCAATATGAAGTCACACTTGTCCGATGTGGGACTAACTTCCGATCCACACATCTCCAACTATGACGCCCCTTAATCCTATTCCGGTAAATTGTCTTGACATCGAGGTTATTTTAGTAAATATGCATGATAATCGTGTAATGGAGTGATTAATTTGTGAAACTTAGCCTAAAAGAAGGAGAATCACTCAAGCAAGGTAAAAACCCTAACCTAACTTGTTTAACATGAACAACTCGATGGTTTAGAGCCACAGTGGTGGTGACGCCGTCACGGCGCCGTGGGACAACCCACGCAGCGCCGCCAGTGCGTCAGTCACACTTATTTTTTTACCGTTTCGACGTGTGGCGTAACTTCTTTGTTTTAACTCTGTTTTCGACGGGACAAAGGTCGGGGCAATGGTAACTAACCCTAAAAATCTTTGTCGCTGTGACATTATTTCGAAAGGGGTTTTATATCGTTTTGAAAGTATTAATACGAATTAAGTGAACATAACTTAAACCAAACATATTTATAATACGAAACATGAACCTATGCCAATGTAGACACGAGGAGGACCGAATAGGAACTTCCTACCTAGGTTTGGATAGGAAAGCAGCGCTAGAGGTAAGTGGGGTTTGCTTTATTCTCAATCATGTCTTGCTACTAATTATGATAGGAATCATGTATCAAATTGTGGAATTCATTGGAATCCGTCTCTACACTCTTATTGATCTTGCTTGCTACATCGTTAGGAATCTTTTAATATGAATGCTTGTGGAACTAGTATATATTGATGAATGCATGCTTACACCTTGAATTGGAGGGCCGGCGACCATCGGTACCTTCTTCCATGGTTGTTATGAGATCATGAGGTTTATAACAGTTCGAATTTTATAAGAAAGGCACGTGATGTTCTTCATGACCGGTTCGGGGTTTCCTTTTGATGAGTCATGTTGGTGGTTCGGGCGTAACTGATGCTTGATGTTCTTGTTAGTCGGTTTGAGGTCTCCCTTGATGTGCTATGTAGGCGATTCGGCTCACGTTATTGAACTATCTAGTTTCCACTTCTTTTGATTCTATAGCATTCATGTATCGTTGTAAACTTGTTGGATTATCATGGTTGGGCATTATCTTGCACTTATAGTACTTTGCTTATGTACTTATTTCTTAGCCAAGATGATAATAGGTTTCCTTAAAATCCTTTTGTTGCGTGTTAGTTATTATTGCACTAGGTATTACTTGGATGGTTGATGGTAAAGCAAACTTCTACTTTACTGAGCCTGTTGAATTATTGCTCACCCCACTATCCCCCCCCAGGTACCTCAGCTGCTTCTCAGGACAAAGGAAAGAGCAAGATAATAGCGTAGGAGATCTCTTTCCTGTGCGTTTGGTTTGAATATTATTTATCTATTTTGATGTTGAGATGTTCTATGTAATAAACAGGGGACTTAAATGGGTAGATGTTTAAACCCACGAGACTATGTCTTAGTTTATGTTTAGTTGTTGATGAGATTTCTACTATTATTTTCACATATTGCCAGACAATAAAGGTTTCATTTCCGCACCTATCGCCTTAGTTGTCTTTTGTAGAATGTCTTGGTTTACTTTCCGCAGGTTGAGGCATACTAGATCATCGCACGACTCGCTGGGTTATCTCAAGGGGTTCAACGATGGTTTAGGCCGGGCAGTTCAGGCCCATCGAGGTTTGGGTCGTCACACTAACACTCCACCTTGGACTGAAATCAATCCAAGATTATTTCTCTCAGCCAAACCTTAGGCTTTAATACCATGACAAGATTAAAAAATATTGAAATAAAAAAGATAGACATAATGATTTATGTGGCTCACTTCTATCAGGCTATTGACCTAGATCCACGGAGAAAAGAGAAGGAATGATTTCATTCATGCTTCTCTAGTTACAAAAGCTTCATATTTATAGGAATCTTCCAAAAAGATCTACCAATCAATCAACCATCAATCATTACTTAACCAACCAATCAATTATTTTCTCTGCAACACTCTATGAACTCTCTCGACCCCGTCATTACATGACTCTACATGTCCATTCATATCCCCTCAAACAAAATCTTTTCATCTTTTTAAAACACAATGAATAAGTTCATCCAAAGCATCCCGAAAGTTACATTTGATGCTTTTAATTAATCCTAGTTGCGGTCAACATTTGAAACTTCGACTTCCCCCTAAACATCCACAACTCAAAATTCAGAAATAATTCAGGAAAGTTTAATTTGATGAGGGGAAGTTTACAAGAATTCACGTGTATGGAGTTTTACATAATTTCATTATAAATGCTAAAAAAACTCAAGTTTCTTTAAACAGATGTTAAAAATACACTTAATATGCTAATCATGTAACGATAATGTATAAGAATCACGATACAATTGTTTAAAATAATTATGTTGCACAACACGCAATTTGCAACTCTCATTACATTAATCTTTTTGTTTTCATATTGATATAGAGGATAAAAGTTATTTTTTGCTACTTATAAGAAAATAAAGTTATTAACAGATTTTACTTTATTCGATAAAAATTTACCATTTGGAAAAATCTAGGTAATGAGATTTTTTTTAATTTACTTATAATTATAAATTTGGGACTGAGGCTATGTTGTTGTTGTTGTTTGTTGTTGTATAAATTTATAAACTTATTTCTTAATTAATAATTTTATTTATTGTTAATTTGACAAAGAATTGTTAAAGAAACATAAATGGAATACAGGAAATACATACATGCATATATACTATTTGAGTTTGAAAAGAAAAAATAAATCTTTAATAAACAAAAGTGTACAAAAATCACATCTTAGAAGAACTACACACTTCTAGAAACAAATTTCAATCTGTGTTTTGCACATCACAATGTATAATCCAATGATAAATAGATATGGTGTACAAATTGTGTAGTTAAGTGAGTCGCCAATGGAGGCTCAAAATATAGACAATAAAACATGTTTCATCATCGCTCAATCGACTCTCTCTGTCATGGAAAAAAAAATTCGACTTCACAAGTCGAGTCTCCCTTTCTTTCCTCAAAATATAGACAATAAACAATAAACAATGCACCTTCGACTCGACTCTTTTCATTTTCATGAAGAAAGTGCACTCCTCGCTTGCTCAACTCGGCTCTCTACCCAAAGGTCGTCTCGTTCCTTCCTTCACAAGTCGGTCTCTCTTTTTTCTCAAATCTCAATTCCCTACTTAGGAGAATCTATCATTAACTCATATTGATTTAGGGCGTCACTCCTTTCCTCACCTAATACAACATATCATTGTTAGTCTGCAATGAATCACAACAGCAGAGCCCTAGCCAAGTGTGAAGTGTGTTTTAAGTTCTTTTGAGGTGTTAGGTTTCTTTAAGGTGATTACGGTACTTTTGCTGAAACTTCCCCAATTTTTTTTAAATTTCGCAAAATTCAACACTGTTAGAGAGAACTTCCAGTGAAGTACATCGAATTGTGCCGATTTTGTAGGCAAGTTTTTACATTTTTTTTCTTTGCATGCAAGTTTCGTTTCACTACCTCTTGGATCAACAAACTTTGCATGAAGTTCGGTGAAGTTTGTCGATTTTTTAAACCTTGGTTATGGTGCATAAGCAGTAACTATGCAATATTTTTGTCCCTAATAATTAATTTAAGTAGCATCAGTTAATCTCCTATTCTCTCAACTTCTACGACAGTCATTATAACTATTATCAATAACAACTCATATTCCAATACTTATTCTATCTATATACCAATGTACTACAACGTAAACTCTGTTTTTCCTATTTCCCTACTCTTTTCCTCTACCCATTTAGTTTCTTGAAGGAAATTCATAGTATCAATCAATTAAATAATGCTCAACATGTATAATCTTTTGTCAAAAAAAAAGAAAGAAAGAAAAACATGCAAAATCATAAAGCATCTTGACTTGAGTGATGTAAAGCGATTGTTTAATATTCAAAGGAATAACTAAATTCATTAAAATGAGTAAAGTAATTACGAAGAGCGTGACAAAGAAACAAAAACTACATTACAAGCAATAAAACAGCACCAACTACAAAACTTATACATAACATGGGAAAAAAAAAAAAGAAAAAGAAACAGATTAAAAAAGAATAAAAAAAGAGATTTGAAATTAAAAAAGTTGCAAGTTACAAGTAGTTCTAACCTTCATCGTATAGGAAGTGGCAAAATGTAATTTGTTAGCAGCATCCTGCTGAAGAGTTGACGTAATATAAGGTGTAGGGGGATTTCTCCGTGATTTGCTTCTTTTACAACCTACAACTTCAAATCGGGATGAAGTGATTTTAAGCTCAACATCCTTCGCTTCTTCAAGTGTGCAAATTGAAAATTGCTCTAACTTTTGAAAATTAAGATGGGTTAAGTGAGCTGTAAAAGGAAAGCTCTTGGACAAGGTTCCTATTTTCTCTTCATTGAACTGAACGTTGATAGTCCAATAATGTTGCGGCTTAAACTCGTCGATTTCAATTTCTCTATCACAAATTAGAGCCAATGCTGCAGATTGGACTCTTCCAGCTGATTGACAACCAGGCAATTTTCTCCACAAAAGTGGTGATATGCTAAATCCAATCAGATAATCAAGGGCTCGTCGTGCAAGATAAGCATGAACCAAGTTTACATCAATGTCCCTGGGAGTCTGCAAAGCATTCTTTATGGATGATTCAGTGATTTCATGAAAAACAACTCTTGCCAAAGTCATATTTTCATTTAAGGCATCTTGCTGTTGCAACATCTCAGTTATGTGCCAAGCAATCGCTTCCCCTTCACGATCAGGATCAGATGCCAGAATAAGATTTTCTGCTCTGAGAAGTAGATTAGTATAAGAGAGTTCGCAACATTAGAAAAACCAATTTCCCAGCACCAAAGAACACATCAAAAATAAATGTACACAAAAAAGATACTTTTTTATGATTTTATCCACATTCACAATCGAAAAAGTAAATACCAATCAGCATGAAACATTACTAAGGATGCCAACCTAAGGAAGCAAAAACTGATGAACCAAAAGAAAAGCGGCAATATTCAATTAAGAAAAGGAAAGCTATCAACATTACCCATTTAATGCTACTTTAATGCTCTTCAAGTGAGTCCAAGCTGTAGAAGGAACCTCCCACACCATACTGAAGTCATCATCGGGCCGCACAGATCCTGATCTACCAGCCAAGTCCCTCACATGCCCGTAACTGGGCAGGACTTCATACATATCCCCAAGATATCCCTGAATCACTTTTGCTTTGGCAACAGATTCTACAACAATAACGGATTTTCCAGAGGGTGGATATAACGGCCTCAAGAGTTTTCCTGAAGAACTCTTCTTTACCTCCACGGCCACTGGACCATTTTGATGTTTTGCATGGATTTTATCTGTATTTTTAGGAGCTGTAACCTTTTTCTGAGGTTTTTTGTTTCTAGGCAACTTCTTTGGCTCTGTAACTGGAATACACTGGGGCAAAAAGATCAAAAATGAAATCAACTGTTAGGCTTTTCTGATTAAATAAGTGAAGCTTTGAATCTACAAAAATGCTGACACATACTTCTGATTCTGAAGCCACAAAAGACTGTACATGATCAACTTTCGTCATGCTAAGTTTCTTCACAAGAGAACCACGTTTGGAGTCTTTAACAATAGAAGCTTCAGTACTTGCACTGGCTCCAGAATGTTGATCTTTATGTTCTTGACGTTTTAACTGTTTTTTCTTTTTACCCTTACCATCATTCGCACCGTCATTCTTGCTGCTCTTAAGTTCAGTTGTAACAGACACTGTTGACTGAGCATCATTTTTACTCCTACCAACACTACCTTTGTTGTCAGGTTTTTGCTCCTTCGTAAAGATAGCATGCAACTTTCCACCGTCAGAAGCATTCTTTCTGAAAGTATGGTCAGAAGAAGCAACCTGAAGCTCCCCGTTTAAGCTGCCACTGCGGACAGCAAGTGGCTTTGCCTGCTTCCTAAGTCTATGAAATGCCGTGAAAGCAGTACCTTTTTCACCTCTACCTTCATCTTCAACAATCGCACTATCTTTCATGTTCACCAATTTCTCAGGCAACTTGGACCATTTTATAGACCCAACTGACATATATCTCCTACCTGGATATTCACAACAAGGGGATCCCAATCTGTTCCTGCTTCCTCGAAACGTAAAAATATTCCTAAAATGTATTGAAAAAGGTAATCCATCTCCTACTTTGGACCGGAGACAACAGGGACTTCCACAAACATATTCACCTGAAATCCTTTTGCAAAGAAAATAGTCGTGCTGGGCACTAACTCTGAATTTAAGTTGATCGCTTTTACCATGGTTAACACCACTTCCCAGTGTTGAATACATCAAACAAGTATTCGGATAGTTCTGCGGCAGCTTGCATTGAGCCTGGTTTTGCACCAAAAAAAAGTACTAAGAACTCCAGTAATATAATAAAAAAAAAAGAAAAATCGAGAAAACCAACAGAGTAGATATAATAGAGACCAACTATATATAGTCTCAAAGAGGTTTAATTATAGTCATTTGTCAAAAATGCGAGATTAGGATCTAGAAGAATCGAAAAATTGAGTAAACACACTTACCTAGGTTTGCTAAATAGAGATTTAAAATTGACAAGGAAAAGACGAGAAGAAAACTTGAATAGCAAAGCAAACCCAGAAACTAAATACCAAATACAATATTGATTGATTGAAAACTTTTGGGTTTGAAACCTGGTGAGATGGAATTCATAGAAAATATCTTTCATTTGTTCTAGTTCAAACACAAGAAGAAGGAAAGGAGAGTGTTGAAGAAGGAAATGCGTACCATGTTGGAGAGACGGGTACAAGTGGAGACGGCAGTCAAGGAAGCAGAAGAAAGCATCCTCCTTTGCAACTGCAGAAACGCCATTAATGTTTGGGTAGAAAGAGCAAAAAAGCCATTAGAGGAGAATTAAAAGGGACTCTGTTCTGTCTTTGAGGGGCTTTTCAGCAAACATTTGGAGGGCGTACTTGTACTAATTGAGTAGACATTACCAAGATTTCAACTTTGAACAAAAGGAACCCTTCTAGTCTTCCACCGCCGCCTCGGAGGAAGCGTATCTGCTTAGCTCTAAAGATGTTTGCACTACTACTCTGCAGTTTTAGCAAGTTATCAAATGACGACGGGCATAGTTTTGTTTATGCCGCGGCTAATCTCTGAACCCACTGGATGCTCTATTTACCCTATTACTTCGCTGTTTATTCCATTTTCATATTTTTATTTACTACTTTTATTCAACTTTTTTATAAATTATTTCAAAAGCATCCCTCACCATCAACGAATTTTACCTCATCTCCTACCCTTATCCCACACCCCTTAATCCTCTTCATTTCTTTATTTTAGTCATTATAGAACACTTGTACTAGGTCATCAAGTGTTATAGGAATGTTTTTTTCATTGAACAAAGTCGAATGTGGTCGCTTCGTGTCCTAAAAGTGAAGAAGTGTCACCTACAGGGTTCGACAGCATAGGGTCGACACCTCTAAAGAGGTATCAGCTGACTACGACCGACTCAAAAAAATAAAAATAAAAAAACTCCAAAAAATTTTAAAATTGACACTAAAAGATATGATGAATGTACCGATGGCATTGAATCGATATGGTTTTGCTCATATTTCGTCGAATTTAGGTTGGTGGTGATAATGCGATTTGAGATAGAGAAGTAACTAGAGTATATGTTGGGGTATGTGCCCTATGTCAATCCACAAACATTATTTATTTTATAATTTTAGTTAATAAAAATTGAGGTTTTTTCGTTTGATGTTTTATTATAAGTGATTCCATGTTTGCCTTATAATAAAATCCATATGTATTTGTTGAAATATCTTAAATGTCTTTAGTCTGTCATTATATTGAGAACCATAATGAATTAAGACTAGTGTGAATCTTAATTGATGGTGATATGATGATCCTGCGTATAGGGATACAAATCGAGATCATAAGTATTTGTTAATGAACAAGGTACTAGACCAACTCGCTATAAGAACATCACATGGATTAAGTCAAAAGTTTTACTCGTGATAGCTATATCATTTAGTCCTTCAACTTGAGATTACCATAGACTTCAATATTAGGAGCATGGTAATTTGACACAATCAAACGTTGTCTTTAACCAAACGATTATAAAGATTATGATTGGTTACCATGTGAATAATATGTTAAGGTGTTTAATCAAAATAGAATTTTTCACTCCCGTATAGAGAGATATATCTGTGGATCCCTTGATATGATAGACTGATAATGACCAATGTGACGGCCCCAATTTCCCACAAACTGAGCACCGCTCGGCCTAAGCCCACGTGGACCCCCGAGCCAGTCTCGCAAGGTCAACGCAAGCCTAGTCAGCCTTCCAATCCTTCATTAAACCTAAATTCACAATTTTTAAGTTGAGTTATTAATATTTTTCAATATTTTACAATTAAGCGGAAGCAACGCTACATTAAATAACTCAACAATAATTTCAAGAGTCGAGTTAGGCAACCTAATTGTGGAACCCAACATAAATGTATCACATCGGAGGAGAGTAAATAAAAGATATACAAAAAAAACTCACCTAGGTATGGAGCTTTCCCTTTGCTACTCATCTGCAACTCTGCACTCAGTCAAACACGAGATTGACGAGCCCAGGTAAGTAAAATCCAGTAGAATTTAAACAGTAATTCAAGATAAAATGAAACGATCTAAAAGTCATGCGAGATAAAAAGAAGGCGTACGTAATGCATGATAATGAGATCGTAAAACAATGAAAGTACAACGAGAATGAGTGTCAAAGGAAACAATATAGAGAGGTGCCCAAGTAGTCTAAGACAACCGAATGCGGGTGCCACAGGGTCGGGGTCGCAGAGTCGCGCCAACGCCAAGTAGACTCGGTCATCGAATGCAGCATCGCCGTACCTAAAATGTCGCGAATAAGGGATATCAACGGCGCCCCGGATAAAGCACATCTCATTCCGACCAAATACTGTGACTCGAGGTCATGGCCCCGGTTGCGAGCCGGCAACCACTCCAATCAGAGACACGAGTACGACTCACTTCACCCTCGGACACTCATATGTAAGTGGGAATTCCAAGAAAATGACATGATTCAACATCAAACAAAAATGCATGTTAAATGAAATACTGTACATTTTTTAACTGGTTTACTTACCTCGAAATCCGTAATTCATCATCAAGACGTCCCGCTCACGCCTCGATTTGCGCACCCGACACCCGACTCCTACGTCCCTGGTGTCCATTTATACCAATTAAAATTTTAAGGTCGCATTACGTGCAAGTATAGTATGTGATTATAGATTTGCCATTTTTATTTTCATAAAAATTAAGTTTTTAGCACCCTTTTTCGAATTATACCGAGGTGCCAAACTCCCGAAAAGCCTCGAACTCATTTTTTTTTTCTAGCTTTCCCTACTTTTCATATTTTTCGAGAATTTCTCAGAATTTTTTCATAATTTTTTTTATCAATTTTAATCCATTTTCTGTAATTTTCAGTTTATAAAAATCTGTTTAATTTACTCACCTTGGGTTCTTAGTCTCTCTCTCCCGATCTCTCTCTTCCGATCTCTCTATCCCCCTCTTTCCTTCTTCTTCTTCCTTCCGACCACCGTTTTCTCTCTGGTCCTTTTTTTTGTTTGAATGTGTGGATGAAACAAAACCCACATTATCTTTATATATATATATATATACACATATATATGCATTTTATAATTTTCTTTTTGATGTGACCACATTAAAATTACTATAGTCAAATTACGCTGCTACCTCGATCCACGTCGACATGCGACTCGAGGCGCGTCCACGTTCGTGTTTTGGCTCACCGCATTTCCCGTATATACTTTTCTCCACAATTAGCATTAAAATCTTAAATTGAACATTCGCGGTGTCTCCATTCAAGATTCGTACATACGTGTTTCGACGAGTGGGTCTCACATACAACCTTGACCTGGCACGTGGCACAAGTCAAATTTTTGGGTCGTTACAGCCAAGTGCATGTGAATTTGTGATCAATGTCACTTTGATGTTTTTAGTTTACTTAAAAGATCGAGACTAGTACGATTGAGCATTAAGAGTGATTTTTTCATGTCTTATGTTTAATCAAAAGATATCGCACGACAAAATGATATGAAATATGCTATTAATCAGGTTTTATTGATTTTAATATTTATGCTACTTCGGTAGTCATAATGTCATGATAGAGACTGCTTATGACCATAATGTCATGATAGAGACTGCTTATGACTTGTGTACCAAAATTGTTTTGGTTCACTTTCAGTGTCGTATGAACTTATTGGGTTGCACATAAAAAATGACTTTGGGCAATTTCAATTGGCCCGGAGTAATGAATTTTATATGATGAAATTCAAGACATAAAAGCCCTTACAATTTGCTAAATGATAACTTATTAATAGAGGTGTATGTGTAATTTGCTTAAACTGTCTAAATACAATAGTTGTATTACAAATAGGATTTCAAATGAGAGCTTATCTACACATAAAAATAGAGGTTGAAACCCTAAAACGAAATAAGATTTTCATTTTTTTTTTTGCTATTTTCGAGTTTTATAGATTTAGGGAGATAAAGAAAAATGTTTTCAATATCTTTTGAGGCTAAAACTTCAAATTGTAGTCATCGTTTGTGTATGGATTTCTGATAGAGGACACGAACTTGAACGTTTTGAAAATCTAACAATCAGATAAGGAAATCGTGGATTAAGGTAAGATTTACTTTTGTAGTTCTTGTTTAACGGAACTTATTTTTCGATCTTGTTGGGGTTTTTCAAAAAATATTTTGAATTTTCCACTATCAGCCCCCTCGTCGTTAAGACCACTGACCAGCTTAGATTACTTTAATCCTTTGATAATCTAGTCAGCCTAATCCATTCTTTCAACTTTGACCTCAAAATAATAATTATTTCAATCATTTCTAAGGCTCCAAAACTATATTTATATCCTCAATAAAACTCAATTCATAATTTGTTCAATTTGAGCAAATCAAAAGATCATATCAATATTTAATTAAAATTTCGACAACACCTTCCCTAAAAGTGGCCTACCAAACAATTCACCTAATAAACAACAGAATTAGGAAGAGGCCTAAAAGGACTCACAACTCCCTGCAGTTCATAATATATATAAAATTCAAATTTATGAATAATCTTAGAGTCTCCGATAGCTTAATCATAACTTTACAATCTTAAATATGCCAAAATTGAATCATAAACCTCTCAACATATTTTAAATTAACTTATGAGACTCTCATAACTATTCAAATAAACTTTGTGTCCTACACTCACCTCAATAATCCCAAAACAATAAATATAAATAATTTAAAACAAGAGTTTACTTTAATTTGTGAAAATAATCATCATAATCTTCAAGTTTTATGCACTCTTCCCTTGTCGTCATACACAATCTGACATCATCAAAAACAACTCGAAATGTCAGGTAAGTAAATTCCTACATTGATCTGTACTCCTGTAATTGTTAGTCTGATATATGGAGACATGCATTGATCTGTACTCCTGTAATTGTTAGTCTGATATATGGATACGTGCAATTGCATTTCCAAATAAACAATAAGATGTATGTGTCAACATGACATACAATCCACTCCGTCGTTGTCTCCTAACTACAATCAGACGTCGACTTCCAAAAATAGTACAGAGACAGTATTAAGAGATCATGAAATGCAGAGATAACTTGTCGGCGCTAGACTTCGCTAGTTTTACAAATGGCGTAGAGGCATGACTGAAACCTAGTTTTAATCAAACTAGACTCTGAAACAAGCTTATCCTCTCACTCACTCTATGTATGCATGACCAAGAATGATAAAATGCAATGCAGACTATGATACAATTAATAGTAAAGATCACTGTAGGGTTTACTTACCATCGAACCAACTCAAAGTTGGTTACGAAGCCTTACACGACGTTCCCCGTCTTTCACATACTTCAACAAGTCCTATTTAAATCATAAAATTCAGGTGTTAGAGTTACACCTCTATTTTAATACTTCAAAATCATTTTTCAAACTACAATGGAGTTCAAACCACTCCAAACTACAATAACTTCATCTTAAGTCTTAAAACTTAAATTATGTCTTCAATTTCGGTCTTAAGACTTAATTGGCTTAAAAAATAATTTATAAATCTACTATGAATTTAAATTGAGATTTTAACTCAATTGACAATTTTAATCTTACAAATTCCAATTTTCAACTTTAGAACTCCAACAAATCCCAATTTACTCATTTTATCAACTTTGGGAGCATTTTCCTTCGCCAAAACATTTAAACATTACAATGCAACGTTTCCACGAGTCTCTCAATAAAATCTCAAGTCAGAATTACACCGAAATAAGCCTTCAACACTTAGTCAAACTATAGGTAGTGCAGGTTTTTCATTAGAGAGACCCTATGTTCAACGCTAGATTTCAACTTTTAAACCAATGAATTTCACCACAAGCCTTATTCACCATTGAAATAGAATATATAAAGATTCAAACGAACCTCTTCACAAGCATTTTGGACATCTATAAGGTGTTTGAATCATTCGTCAAACATGGCTATTCGCATCTGTCAAAATTATTTACTATTTCGACAGTAGCTCGCAGGCTACCTTTACATCACTTTTTCACTACCAAAACAAATGATTCTAAGTTTATACTTTTTCATTCTATAAAATATGATAGACAGGGTTAAAATAAGCTTAACCCCATGTAATTTGGACTTTTGAGCAGTTCAGAACTAAGGTTCCACCTCCTATTCGAATTTCCAAAACTTCACACTCATTTACCAAACCTTATTACCGAAAATCTTAGACGAAATTAGGTTACATGGAGTATCAATCCATCAAAGATCATCACCAAATACCAAGAATTGAAGAAATTAACAATACTCGACTTTTTCTTATCTCGATGATAAATTAGTATTTATATATATTTAGTACTTTATATTAATATATTTAAATATATAAAGTCTGTAAAATATATATTTAATTATATTTATTGGTCGTTTTCAGGTAAAACGAAGTACGCGGTTGAATTTGTGGTGAAAAATACTCAAAATAGAGTATTTACAAGCATTGATCGGACGTTGAACTATTTGCCTCGAGTTACGTGTTGTGCAGTGGGTAGAATACAGGATCAGCAAACCAATTAACACGTGGCAGCATTCTATTGGTCCAGCTCGCCTCACCATGCCACATGTCAGTTGTCCATTGGCCCAACTCGTTTCCTCATGCCTATACAACGTTATCAGCAGTTTTTTCAACCAATGAGAAGGCGCCACGTCAGTGGTCTCCATTTTCTCCTCTAATTAGGAGCCGCCACATCAGCGTTTGCAGCACGTCACAAACCAACAATAGCTCACTCGCTTTAGCCTCAATTAGTCCTTCCTCGGGATACGCATCAACACAGTATCCCAGATTTTTGCCGAGTTCGTGTAATTCTCATCACCGCCTCCTTACCTGCCACATGTTGCGCTCAAACACCCAAGACATCGCGACAGCAACTCTCCACCAATCAAACATTGCCACGTCAGTTGCACGACAGCAAACGACCAATTGCCATGCAACACGTGGACGAAACGTGATTATAAGCCAAAAATAACCATACGATGCTCCTCGACGCATGAGTCACCTCCCCAACCCCTAAAATTAGTTTCTGTCACCTCTCGAGATCAATTTTTAGTAGTTTTATATATTATGAACCTTAGGATATTATTAGAGAACACTGACTATTATTGTTTTGTTATCAACTTTCTTGGACAACCATGTTCGGCTAATCAACTCCTTGCCTAGGTCGGAGGGGAAACAAGTCGGGATTATGGATTCATGGTGTATTATGTGAGATATTTTATTTTATTATTTTAATTTGATTTAATTCTCCTATTTCATTGTTGTTGCTTTTAAGGATTATGGTTTAGATCTAGGGTATGTATACGGTCGATGCATTCTTTTAGCAAAAATCGTATTTGTTGAAAAAAGAAGAAGAAGAAAATAAAATAGAGAATATAAATTGAATAAAGGCAAAAGTTATAAAAATTCATCAAATAAAAGATTTAGTTCGAGTGCTTTCACTATATTAAGTGAGATTTAAACTTGCGTGCTTGAATGTATAGACCAAGAAAACTCGTGAGTAGTTGATGGCCTTTGTCTTTACCTAGTCTTTGTCTTGAAAGTGAGATTTTAATTATGTTTGGGTTGCGAGTATTGACATATCATAACTCCGGAATTTCCTGAGTGGCTTGTTAATTGGTGACTATGTAAATCATAGGAACTCCATGAATCTTGAATCGAGTGTAGGATTATTGAGTTAGTGCATTATTATATTAGGTGTCTAGTTTAGTTTGTGTTGTCATTTACATATTTGTTCGGGACGTGTAAAGTCTTAAGTTTAAGGGTTTTTGATAAGTCAGTATTTATATATATATTTAATACTTTATATTAATATATTTAAATATAGAAAGTCTCTAAAATATATATTTAATTATATTTATTGGTCATTTTCAGGTGAAACGAAGTGCGCGGTTGAATTCGTGGCAAAAAAATACTCAAAATAGAGTATTTACATGCATTGATTTGATACCGGACTATTTGCCTCGAGTTACGTGCTACGCGGTGGTAGAATAGAGGATCAACATACCAATTAACACGTGGCAGCATTCTATTGGTCCAGCTTGCCTAACGTGCCACATGTCAGCCGTCCATTGGCGTAGCTCGTTTCCTTGTCTACACAACGTCATCAGTAGTTCTTTCAACCAATGGGAGAACGCCATGTCAGCATTCTCCATTTTCTCCTCCAATCAAGAGCCGCCACATCAGCGTTTGCAGCAGGTCACAAAGCAACAACAGCTCACTCGCTTCAGCCTTCATTAGTTCTTCCTCGGGATACACGTCAACACCGTCTCCCAAACTTTCGTCGAGTTCGTGCGATTCTCATCACCGCCTCCTTGCCCACCACGTGTCGCGCTCTCAACCACATGGGAAGTCACGGCAGCAGCTCTCCACCAATCAAGCGTTGCCACATCAGCAAACAACCAATTGCGTTGCGACACGTGGACAGAACGTGATTTCAAGCTAAAAATAGCCATATGATGCTCCTCGGCACACGAGTCACCTTCCTAACCCCCAAAATTAGTTTCTCTCACCTCTCGAGATTAATTTTTAGTAGTTTTATATATTAGGAACCTTATGGTATTATTAGAGAACACTGATTATTATTGTTTTGTTATCGACTTTCTTGGACGACCATGTTCGGCTAATCAACTCCTTGCCTAGGTCGAAGGGGAAACAAGTAGGGATTATGGATTCATCGCGTATTATGTGAGATCTTTTATTTTATTATTTTAATTTGATTTCATTCTCCTATTTCATTGTTGTTGCTTTTAAGGATTATGGTTTAGATTTAGGGTATGTATACGACCGATGCATTCTTTTAGGTGGACAACCTATAGTTATTTGGACCATTAATATCAGTGTAATTGCGCTTTTGGACCAATAAAGTGACAAACACTCACCCGTTTGCTGTCAAAACCTTTTGATTCTCGAGTGTGCAACAATTAAATCTAGGTTAAATCGAAAGCAAATGCAATCCGATTATTTAGGATTAGTGTTCCCATAGATCCATATTACTGCGGTTAGTGTGTTAAACCTGATTGGCGGATGTTTATGCTTATATATTAATTAGGGAAGTAGTTAGTGGAGGACGTCCTGACTATCGAGATTAGGGGAACGAAGAATTTTCGGCGGATGTCGATTTTCTATAGCTAATCTAGGAGAATATAAATTAATGACTTTTTTGGGAAAAATCGAAGACTATGATTGCCATTGAATCCTGATTCTGATTTGTGGAACTGTAGACCTAGGTTTTTTCTTGAAACTATTTAAAAGTTGTTTTTATTATTTTATTTATTTAATTTAGTTAGTTTAGTTAGTTAAATTATTAAATTATTTATTTAAAATCCATGATTTTCCCTTTTTGTTATTTTTGACCTAAGAAAGACTACCAATTTCTGTGGGATCAACCCTCTGCCACTATTCTACAAAATAGTTAGGTTTAGGAACATTATTTTATTGACGCGTTCGACGCGGGTCACTCGACAGTTCAAAACTTTGAATTTTCATCATTTTGATTTATCAAACCAATGGAAATAGATCCAATTTCAACAAATTCCCTTCCAAATCGATGAAACACATTGAAATATATCAAACTCCATTGATTTCAACTGAAGTCCCATTACTTTTTTTTATCGAAATTCATCAATTAAACATATCACCATCACAACATACTCTTTCTCATCGTCATAACATCTCCTCCCAACTAAGACTTACATCTCCTTTTTTTATTTTTTTCCCCACCACCAATCGAACCTAACTTCAACAATCAATCAATTCTCAAAACAAAATCACAAATTCAACTAAATTTACTTTGAGTTTTGAATTAGAACCTCACCTCAAGAATTTACGCCTCCACTAAATCGATTCCCACTGTTCTTCATCATCATTACAGCAGTGAGAGACGAGTTTGGAGATCTGAAAGAGAGAAAATGAGTGAGTTTGAGTGAAGAGGATGATCGATGGGTGTAGAAGAGAGAAATGATTTGGGTTCAAGATGAAACCCATTTTTGTTTCTCACTGTGTTAAATGGGTTTGGATGGACAAATGACACTTTTACCCTTTTTATCTTAGTCCATCATTAACCATACCACTACTCCTTTTGGGTCCTTTCACATTTTTCTTTAATTTTCTCATGTTTATCTATTTATGCCGAATTTAAATCCCGAGAATACCCTAATTTCACCCAAAAAACAAAAAAATTTCAACGCACTCCAACACTCGTATACACTGTTTCCACACATCTACTTGACCTTATTTCATATCGAATAGAGTATATTACACCAATTATTCATGCGACACAGAAAAATAATATTTTAGACTTATAATCAATGGTCCGTAATCTATGGGACCCACATTGAATACTTAAATCTCAAATTAAATTTGAAAATACTTAACTAGCATCCTAATCAAATATATGAAATTCTCGGATGTCACATCCACTACATACGAACCCCAAAAACCCAATATTGATATCAGAGACATAGGCTTGGTTATATTAAACATTTGCATGTTTTCTCAGATTTATATATGATATATGTGTGAAAACATGATCTTGATTAATGTATATATGATGTAAATATAGGTTATGTGATAATTGTTATCAAGAAATTGTTTTAAAGCATGTTGTTAATTCGTGTATATTGATACATACGCATGATTTGATTTAATAATATAATTCATGTTTAGAATAGTTCAATTATCATATGTTTTAATATTGAACGATGGAAATTTGTATATTCACATGGTAGAAGTCATGTTTAGGTTAATGTGATTCTGGTGTTGAATATATAGTTCGTTTTTGTTCAATAATTATGTACGTCTCTATGATAGAAATCATGATTAGGTTAATATGATTAATTTAATGTGATTCTGGTGTCGAATGTATAGTTCGTTTTTGTTCAATAATTATGTATGTCTCCACAATAGAAATCATGATTAAGTTAATATGATTAATTTAATACGTTTCTGGTGTTTAATGCATGATTAATATTTCGTTTCTTGATTCAATAGCTTATTTTGTATAAATAAGAATCGAAATTGGTTTTGATCATATATCTCGTTGTGGTTACTTGTAGTATATAACTATTAGATAGGAGATACACTTATAATCGGATGATAATTATCAATCCTATAAGATAGATGAAATATATAGCAAATTCGTATTAGATAAGGATTCAAATTATCTTAAAATTGTAATTGGATTATGATAAGAAATTAAGTTAGAGGTGTGTCCGAGTTAATTAAAAATATTTTAATTAATATTTTTTGGAAATAAAATAAGGGGTAGTTTTGGTCAATTGGATTGGCTAAAATAATGAAAAATCTTAGGCAATTTTTAATTTTTGGATCTAGAAGCCATTGTCTAAAAAAATGATTGACCAGCGAGACTGCCGCTAACTATTCATAGCGTAAGGAAATTCGTATAATAGTCAATATTAGTTAAATTTTCTAACTTGTTTAGTGATTGCACATGCATTGTATATATGATATTTACCTCGTTTACATTATGATCACTAAAACAAATAAAAAATCTCTTTTCCAAATTTTAAGTCAAGTGTCATCTATTCTCAAACACTTGTCAAGGCTTCGATCACATTAATATAAGTCTGCCTCCGCAGAGTGCACTGTGTTATCTTGGTGAGACAAGTTGAGTAACAATTACTCTATTGTTTGAAATGGTTAGACTTAATAAAGCTATCAAAACGACACTAGATGAGATAAAACATGCTTAGACATAAGATGTCATAATCTCATAAAAACAACTAAAATTTACATATGATGTAATTGGTAATTGGTACATTCCTAAATAACCTAATTCAAAGTGTCATGCTTTAGCTATCTTAGAATTAGATGAAACATGAATTTTAGTCATTCAAATTAACATAGTGGCTTTAATGGGGTTGTTAATTTAGTGGAAGTTTATTCTTCTATACTAAAATGAACTTTTGCGTAAACTTATTCCTAAGAAACTAGCATCCAATGCTTTAAGAGCCGTGAAGGATGCACATACGAGGCATGTCAATGACTCAACTGATGTTGCATGCATTATGTTGGCAACCATGGTTCTTGAACTTCAAAAGGAGATGGAACACATATAAGCTTACGACATGGCTACGATGCTAAAGGAAATGTTCCTAGGCAATAAAGGTTCGAGACAATTAAGAACCTTCATTCTTGTAAAATGGTTGAGTGCACGTCAGTTAGTTCTCATGTTCTGAAAATGAAGAGATATATTGACCATCTTAATAGACTTAGATTTTCCATAAGCCAAGAGTTGGCTACACATTTGATCCTAAATTCATTGCTTGATAATTATTCACAATTTGTGATGAACTATGACATGAATAATATGGAGAAGTCTATCTCAGAGTTGCATTTGATGCTTAAAGTTGTTGACCAGAATGTCAAGAAACCTAATGCTAATGTGTTGGTGGTTCAGAAAGGAAAGACTATAAGGAAGAAGGCTAAAGACAAGGCTAAAGTTTATAAGGCTGTTGTGACTGTAACAAAACTTATGGAATAAGTCAAGCCTAAGGTTGCTTCTACTTCACAATCCCAAAAGTAAAAGAAAAAAGAAGAAAATTGTCATTTCTGCTATGCACCTGGGCTTTCGTTCTGAAATTGCAAGCTCTATCTTGAAGATCTAAAAAAAAAGTGTAGTGCGACTACTGCTTTAGGTATTTACGTTATTGAAGTTAACTTGTCTACTAGTTATTCATGGGTATTGGATACCAGATGTGGATCTCACATTTGTATTAATGTGCAGGGTTTCACCTAAATTAGAAGCCTAAAGAAATTAGAAGTCATCTTACGAGTTAGAAATGGAGCAAAGGTTGTTGCATTGGCTGTAGGATGCTATGAGTTAATTTTACCTAGTGGACTTGTTTTAATTTTAAATAATTGTTATTATGTACATGCCTTGAGCAGAAACTGTTGGGGCATGTGCCCTAGGTCAATCCATTAACTGTCTTTATGAATACTTTTAGTTAATAAAATAGAGGATTTCATTTGCTGTTTATTATAATTAATTTGCATGTTTACATTATAATAAGATCCATGGGTATTTACATAAATATCTTAAATGTCCCTAGTCGATCATTATACTGGGAACTATAATGAATTAAGACTAGTGTGAGTCTTGATTGATGATCATATGATGATTATACTTATAGGGATACGAATCAAGATCACGAGTACTTGTTAGGGAACAAAGTCTTGGACCAGACCCGCTATGAGAACATCACATGGATTAAGTCATAGTTGTTTCTCATGATAGGTATATATTCCAGTCCTCGACTTGAGATTACCAGAGACTTCAACATTAGGAACACGGTGATTTGACACAATCAAACGTTGTCTTTAACAGGACGATTATAAAGGTTGTGATTGGTTCTTGTGTGAGCAATGTGATGAAGTTGTGTAATCGAGATAGAATTTGTTCCTCTCATATAAAGAGAGATATCTAGTGGATCCCTCGATATGTTAGACTGTTAAAAGGCCTAATCTAAGTGAATTGATATTGATCAATGTCACTTGGATGTTTTCAGTCTACTTAGAGATCGAGACTAGTACGATTGAACATGTTGGATGACAATTCCATGCCTTATGTTTGATCAAAAGGATATCGTGTGACAAAAGGATGTTATATACACTATTAATTAGGTTGTTTCGATTTGATATTCGTACAACTTGGGTAGTCATAATGTCTTGCTAGAGGCCGCTTATGACTTGTATACCAAAATGTTTTGGTACACTGCCAACGTTGTATGAGCCTATTGGGTCGCACACTAAGAATGGTTTTGCGAGATTTTAAGATGGTTCAAAAAAATGAAATATATATGATAAAATTCATGACGGAAACGTCCTTGTGGTGTATTACACTTATACTTCTTTAAGTAGGGGTATAATTGTAATTTACTTAACCGTCTATATACAAGGGTTGTATAAATAGACGCTATAAGTTACAATACACGTACGAAAGAAAAAGGTCGAAACTCTATTTTCGTTTTAGAAACGACTTAGGGTTTTTGGTATGCTCTGGATCGTTTTGGAGAGAAACAAAAGGTTTGGTATTCTCTCGAAGCTAGCACTTCGAATCTCGGCCGCCGTTCGTGTGTGGACTGCTGATAGAGGGTGTTCGTCGTTGGCAACGCCTTAGAGATCGATCAACCTTCAGAAAGGTATATTGCGACTGAGGTAAGATTAAGTTTTCATGGTTTAAACGTTTTTAATGGAATTAGATTCGGATCCTGTTGGGGTTTTTGTCAAAATTGTTTTGTAATCTCCGTTGCGTATGAACCCCAAAACCCAACAGTGGCATCAGAGCCTTCGAGTTTGATTCCATTAAATTCATTGCATGTTTTCTTCTGATATATACATGATATATGATTGAAAGCGTGTTAATAGTTGATGTATATGTGATATACATAAGTTTTCCGTGAGAATTATTATCATGTTTTGTGTATATGATACATATATTCGTGATTTAATTAAAATCAGTTTCTTACATGCTAGTAACCATGTTAGGTTAATTCAAATAATTTCAATGAATTGAATTTCGTGTTTTGTGATCCATGACACCATTAGGTATAATCTTTATTTTTCGTGTATTGATGCATGGATGAAATCTCTGTAATTCAGTATGCATATTTAGGTTACATTATCTTACGTTTCTTGAATTGTATAAGGCTGGATATTAATTCGAAACTAATATGATTATGTTCGATTGGGATAGTAGTTCATGATTCAATGACATATTTGTGATTATCTGGATGAGGACCAAAATTGCAAATAATTAATTTTCGAAATTGTTTATTTATCTCGTTATATCTATTTTGTTATGAACTTTCTATTTGATAAAGATAAATAACAAATTATATTAGGAAATATAATCAAAATCGGTTTCGTTATCCCTATTGGATAGGAGATAAATATCAAGAATCTTGTTATTGGTGATATGTTAGGATTCAAATATCCAAAGTCCTAATTGGATTAGGATAAGATGATTAGTTAGATGTGGGCCCGGGTTAATTAAAAATGTTTTAATTGACTTAATTTTGGATAAATTAAGGGGTAAATTTAGTATAGTAAAATCAGCGAAAAATATGATTTTCTATAGCGAATTTCAATTTTCGGAATTGAGATTCGTCTTCTAAAAAAAAAAAAAAAAAACGGAACCACCGCCTGCTGACCGGCCAGCGGGACCGCCGTCTAACTAATCCTAGCGCACGAAAATTCTTTTATTAGTGAATAGTATAAAAATTTCCAAATTGTTTAGTGATTGAACAAATCAATAGAATATATGATATTTCATTGTTTACATAAAAATCATTAAAACTGAATAAAATCTCTCTATTAAATTTTAAGTCTCATGTCATCCATTTTAAACACTTGTCAAAGGCCTCGATCACACTAATATAGTTTCAGCCATAGCTGGGTCTATTGTGTTATCTTGGTGAGACAAGTTGGGTAAGAGTTACCTAAATGTTTAAAATGGTCCGACTTAATAAAGCCATCAAAATAGTTTTGAGCTTTAGGCAAATGATGAGATAAAAACATGCTTAGACATAAGATGTCCCGTATCTCATAAAAGGATCTAAAAATTACATAAGATGTAATTGGTAACTATTACCTACCTAAATAATCTAGTTTTGTATTACATGCCATAACTGTCATAGAATTAGGTGAAATATGAATTTTAGTCCCCAAAATAAACAATATGTTTTAGGAGGGTTGTTAATTTAGTGGGAGTCTATTCCTCTATACTAAAATAAATTTTGCATAATCTTTATTGTAGATCAATGGCCTCTTCAAGTAACAATAATTCCCTGTCACTGCGATCCATCCTTGAGAAGGATAAGCTATCTGGGACTAACTTTCTTGACTGGTTCAGAAACTTGAGAATTGTTCTTAAGCATGAATGAATGCAAGTTGTATGTCCTGGATGCTCCAATCCCTGGGGACCCACCAGCCAATGCTACGAAAGCTGTGAAGGATGCGCATAGTAAGCATGTCAACGATTCTACGATGTTGCATGTATTATCGACAACTATGGTTCTGAACTTCGAAGGACATGGAACTAATGGAAGCCTACGACATGACTATAACGCTCGAAGGAAATGTTCCAACATGCAAGCTAGGCAAGAAAGGTTCGAGACAGTCAAAAACCTACATTCTCGCAAGATGATGGCGAGGGTGCGTTAGTTAGTCCTCATGTTCGAAGATGAAGGGCTATGTTGACAAACTTGATAGACTCGGATTCCCCTTAAGCCAAGAGTTGGCTACGGATTTGATCTTGAATTCATTACGAGAGAGTTACTCACAATTTGTGATGAACTACAATATGAATAATATGGAGAAATCAATTTCGAGTTGCATTTGATGCTCAAAAGCTGCTGAACAAAATATTAAGAAACCTCAGTAATGTGTTGATGGTCCAAAAGGAAAGGGAATGAAGAAGAAAGGCAAAGGCAAGGCTAGAGTTGCCAAGGCATTCTTTTGCACGCACTGTCGCAAAGCTTGTGGAACAAGTCAAGCCCCACTGTTCTCGCTTCAAAACACCCAAAAGAAAAAGAAGGAAATTGTCATTTTGTCATGCACTGGACATTGGTTCGAAATTGCAAACTCTATCTGGAAGATCTAAGGAAGAAAAAGGGTAGTGCGACTACCACTACGGGTATTTATGTTATTGAAATTAATTTATCTACTAGTGATTCCTGGGTATTAGATACTGGGATGTGGATCTCACATTTGTATAAATGTGCGGGGACTCACCTGAAGTAGAAAATTGAAGAAAGGAGAAGTCATCCTCCGCTTAGGGAATGGTGCAAGAGTTGCTGCCCTGGCTGTTGGATCATATGACTTAGTTTTATCTAGTGGACTTATTTTAACTTTAAATAATTGTTATTTTGTGTCTGCCTTGAGCAGAAACATCATTTATGTTTCATGTTTGGATATGGATGGTTTTGATTTTATTATTGCAAATAATAGATGTTCCATTTCTCGTAAAGGCATATTTTATGCAAATGTTGATTTGTATGATGGTCTTTATATTCTAAACATGAAAAGGTCCACTGATACTCCAGTCTTTAACATAAATACAAAGAGATTCAAGTCAAATGATATGAATCAAACCTATCTTTGGCATTGTCGTCTCGGGCACATTAATGAGAAACGCATAACGAAGCTCTATAAAGATGACCTTCTAGATTCATTTGATTTAGAAACATATGAAACGTGCATATCTTGTTTACTGGTCAAGATGACTAAAAGTTCCTTTACTGGACACAGTGAAAGGGCAAGTGATTTATTGGGTCTAATACATACCGATGTATGCGTCCTATAAACACAATGGCTAGAGGAAGTTATCGGTACTTCATTACATTTGCGATGATTTCATCAGATATGGTTATGTATATCTTATGAAACATAAAGCTGAATCATTTGAGATGTTTCGAACGTTTCAAAATGAAGTGCAAAATCAACTTGGTAAAACTATAAAAACACTTCGGTCAGATCGAGGTGGTGAATATTTGAGCCAAGAATTTGATGATCATCTTAGAAATTGTGGGATTGTCTCCCAATTGACTCCACCAGCAACTCCACAGTGGAATGAAGTTTCTGAAAGGAGAAATCGAACCTTATTAGATATGGTTCGATTAATGATGAGTCATGCAGATCTTCCATTATCCTTTTGGGGTTATGCATTATAAACTGCAGCTTTCACTCTAAATCGAGTTCCTTCTAAAGCGGTTGATAAAACACCATATGAGATATGGTACGGGAAGAGACCTAGTTTATCTTTTCTTAAGATTTGGGGTTGTGAGGCTTACGTAAAGCGACAAGTCTCAGAAAAATTAGCACCTAAATCTGACAAGTGTTTATTAAGGAAACAAAAAGATATTGCTTTTATAATCCCACTGAGAACAAAGTGTTTGTTGCTCGGTATGGTGCCTTTATGGAAAAATAGTTTACTTCAAAAGACACTAGTGGGAGAGAAATAAATCTTGAAGAAGTTTAAGAATCATAGGTAAACACTGAACCGCTACTGGAAGTTCAACAACGTTCCGAACCAGTTGAACCTCCACAAGTGACACAAGGCCCACGTAAATCTAGTAGAATAAGACATGAGCCAAAGAGATTCAGATTTCTCATTACTGATAGTTGTGATGTGTTGCTTATAGACCAAAATGAGCCCACCACTTATCAGGAGGTTATGTCTGGACCAGACTCAGATAAATGGCTAAGTGCCATGAACTCTGAGATGCAATCCATGTATGATAACCAAGTTTGGAACTTGGTTGATTTACTGAAGGTGGTAAGACCATTGGATGTAAATGGGTTTTCAAGAAAAAAGCGACATGGATGGCAAAGTGCATACTTTTAAAGCAAGACTTGTAGCAAAAGGTTTCAGCGGACTCAAGGTGTTGATTATGATGAAACTTTTTCGCCGATAGCCATGCTTAAATCCATAAGAATTTTAATTGCCATTCTTTGCATATTATGACTATAAAATATGGCAAATGGATGTAAAAACAACATTTCTTTATGGAAAGCTGCTTGAGGATGTGTATATGACACAACCTGAAGGTTTTGTACATCCTGAGAATTTTAAGAATGTATGCAAGCTTCAAAGATCCATTTATGGATTAAAGCAAGCTTCTCGGAGTTGGAATCTTTGTTTTGATGAAGCAATCAAGGATTTTGGTTTTATTAAGAACGAAGATGAGCCTTGTGTATACAAGAAGGTCAGTGAGGGTGTAGTTATTTTTTTGGTACTGTATGTTGATGATATATTACTCATTGGAAATGACATCCCAACATTGCAGAATGTCAAGTCTTGGTTAGGGAAGTGTTTCTCAATGAAAGACTTAGGAGATGCGACCTATATCCTAGGGATAAAGATCTATAGGGATAGATCTAAGAGGCTAATCGGTCTAAGTCGAGTGCTTACATAGACAAGGTCTTGAATAGGTTCGGTTTGCAAGACTCTAAAAGAGGATTGTTGCCAATGTCTCATGGCATAAGTCTCAAGAAGACTTAATGTCATAAGACAAATAATGAGCGAGACCGTATGAATAAGATTCCATATGCATCGGCTATTGGATCTATCATGTATGCCATGTTATGCACTCGACGATGTATCATATGCTTTGAGCACTACAAGCAGATATCGATCGGATCCGGTGAGAGTCTTTGGATAGCGATAAAGAACATCTTTAAGTACTTAAGAAGGACTAAGGAAGTGTTCTTGGTCTATGGAGGTTTTGAAAATGATCTAGTTATAAATAGTTACACGAGATGCAAGTTTTCAAAGCGATATAGATGATTTTAGATCGCGATCTGTATATATGTTTTTACTTTGAATGGGGGTGCGATAAGTGGAAAAGTTCGAAACAAGAGCAGAAGTGGCGGATTCTACAATGAAGGTGAGTATATTGCGGCGTCCGATGCAAAGAAAGGAGGCGATTTGGATTAAAAAGTTCATTTCGAACTAGGTGTGGTTCCAAGTATTGCTAACCCTGTTTGTTTGTATTGTGACAATAACGGGGCAATAGCACAGGCCAAGGAACCTAGATCACGCCACAGATCCAAACATATACTCAGACATTTTCATCTCATCAGAGAAATCATTGAGAGGGGATACGTAAAGATTTGCGAGTACTCGAAGACAACGTTGCAGTGAGATCCATTGACAAAAGCTCCTCCACAAGCAAAACATGATGGTCATGTTAGATCATTAGGCATTAGATGCATGTATGATTGGCCCTAGTGCAAGTGGGAGATGTTGGAGCATGTGCCCTAGGTCAATCCATTAACTGTCTTTATGAATACTTTTAGTTAATAAAATAGAGGATTTCATTTGCTGTTTATTATAATTAATTTGCATGTTTACATTATAATAAGATCTATGGGTATTTACATAAATATCCTAAATGTCCATAGTCGATCATTATACTGGGAACTATAATGAATTAAGACTAGTGTGAGTCTTGATTGATGATCATATGATGATTATACGTATAGGGATACGAATCAAGATCACGAGTACTTGTTAGGGAACAAAGTACTGGACCGACCCGCTATGAGAACATCACATAGATTAAGTCATAGTTGTTTCTCATGATATGTATATATTCCAGTCTTCTGACTTGAGATTACCAGAGACTTCAACATTTGGAACACAGTGATTTGACACAATCAAACGTTGTCTTTAACCGGACGATTATAAAGGTTGTGATTGGTTACTGTGTGAGCAATGTGATGAAGTTGTGTAATCGAGATATAATTTGTTCCTCTCATATAAATGGAGATATCTAGTGGATCCCTCGATGTGTTAGACTGTTAAAAGGCCTAGTCTAAGTGAATTGATATTGATCAATGTCACTTGGATGTTTTCGGTCTACCTAGAGATCGAGACTAGTACGATTGAACATGTTGGATGGCAATTCCATGCCTTATGTTTGATCAAAAGGATATCGTGTGACAAAAGGATGTTATATACACTATTGATTAGGTTGTTTCGATTTGATATTCGTACAACTTGGGTTGTCATAATGTCTTGCTAGAGGCCGCTTATGACTTGTATACCAAAATGTGTTTTGGTACACTGCCAACGTTGTATGAGCCTATTGGGTCGCACGCTAAGAATGGTTTTGCGAGATTTTAAGATGGTTCAGAAAAACGAAATATATATGATAAAATTCATGACGGAAACGTCCTTGTGGTGTATTACACTTATACTTCTTTAAGTAGGGGTATATTTGTAATTTATTTAACCGTCTATATACAAGGGTTGTATAAATAGACGCTTTAAGTTACAATACACGTACGAAAGAAAAATGGCCGAAACTCTATTTTCGTTTTAGAAATGACTTAGGGTTTTTGGTATGCTCTGGATCGTTTTGGAGAGAAACAAAAGGTTTGGTATTCTCTCGAAGCTAGCACTTCGAATCTCGGCCGCCGTTCGTGTGTGGACTGCTGATAGAGGGCGTTCGTCGTTGGCAGCGCCTTAGAGATTGATCAACCTTCAGAAAGGTATATTGCGACCGAGGTAAGATTAAGTTTTCATGGTTTAAACGTTTTTAATGGAATTATATTCGGATCCTGTTGGGGTTTTTGTCAAAATTGTTTTGTAACTTCCGCTGCGTATGAACCACAAAACCCAACAGAAACATCATTTTAGTTTCATGATTGGATTTTGATGGTTTTAATTTCATTATTGCGAATAATAAATGCTTCATTTCTCGCAAAGACGTTTTCTATGCGAATGTTGATTTGTGTGATGGTATTATATTCTAAACATGAAAAGGTCCACAGATAATCTTATTCTTAATGTAAATACAAAGAGATTTGAGTCAAATGATTTGAGTCAAACCTACCTTTCGCATTGTCATCTTGGCCATATAAATGAGAAACACATTTTTAAACTCCATAAAAATGAACTTTTAGATTTATTTGATTTGAATCATATGAAACATGTGAATCTTGCTTACGAGGCAAGATGACAAAGAGTCCCTTTACTGGACAAAGTGAAAGGGTAAGTGATATTATGATGTTCCCTTCTCAAATTAGGGCACCGCTTGGCCTAATCCTGTCATTAAACCTTTAACCTCCATCACGTAGGACTTAACATTGTATTAGTCAGCTTTTCTAATACACTTATCTTAACAGTTACTTTTCTAATAAACCTTACACCATTTTAAAACATAATAATATTTCTAAAATAAATTAAAATCTTATACAATTTAAAGATTATTTAGCGGAAGTCTTGTCAAATTAACGAAAGTCATTCATATAAAATCTAAGTGTGGAAGCCAGGAAACAACGATCACATACGATAACTATATATCAACATGTATCTGGTCAGTATACTATCTATCATCCCATACATACAACCTCAAAAATATATAGAATACATATATACGTTGTACAACAAAACAAAAAACCTACGAAATCAAAAGTAACATTAACTCCAAAGGCTCAGAGGTAATCGCCAATCTTCTCCTTGGCGAGTCTGCTACTCAATGGATTTGCACCAATCGTCATAAAAAAGATGATGAGTATAGTGATGTGGAAAGTAACACTAAGAGAAATTTATCAGAATATATATATTTCATAATACATACATTCATTATACAACAATAACTATATATACACAAACATATTACCAAACAATATAACATCAATGAACTTGTGACGACCCATTCTTCCAAATAGGGCACCTCTCGGCGTAATCCCGTAATCAAGCCTTAATCCAACCATATAAGACTTAGTTACGTATTAGTCAGCATTTCGTCCCTATATTTTTCAATACATTTGTTCAGACATTATTATATTTCAGAGTTAATTAAAACTTTTTATAATTTTAATATTATTACATATTTTACAAATTATGCGGAAGCTCTTACTACTCAAAATTCCTAAGTGTGGAAAACCAGGAAATACAGTATCACATGCATGTATATATTATAAAGGTGAGAACACAATATGATACATGAGTATCAAAACCGGGAAACTATGCACTCAACCCACTATACAACCCAAAATGCACAGTAAAGATATAGACAGTAACAATACAACAAAAGTTGAGTCATACAAAAATGAGATAGGAAAATCGCCGAAATGTTTAAAGAAAGTCGTTGATCTTCTCCTTCCTTGATCTGCTGCTGCTCGGCGGACCTACACCCACTGTCACAAACTAGACGGTGAGTATAGTAATATTTAAGTAATAACTGGAGAATTTTATGACACATTTCAAAAATATAAGAATGGTATTTAAAATCATAAAATAGTGAAAGAATTGTGAATTAAGTAATGCAAGTAAATACTACATTTAAAAATGTATAGACCGACACAAGCTAATTTGAGATGATCTATGTCCGGTCGGCGGTGAGAATTATCACATAACCTTTCTTACTACTATATGAAGCTGCGCCCAACTTGTTCCACACCAA
This sequence comes from Stephania yunnanensis, assembly GCA_039657365.1. Taxonomy (NCBI): domain Eukaryota; kingdom Viridiplantae; phylum Streptophyta; class Magnoliopsida; order Ranunculales; family Menispermaceae; genus Stephania; species Stephania yunnanensis. The sequence goes on along the minus strand of CM077589.1, from coordinate 18,905,349 downwards.
TAGCAGAGTTGCGCTCTACGCATACAAATCATCTATCTCATTTTTGCCCACCACCCCGAGTCTCATGCCTTGTGTGCCGCGAAAGTGTAGTGGTGAGTGCCGGAACCCCGGTAGACCCATGTCCCCATGACCTGTGCATCTCTCGTGCAATGGACACTAGATAATCCCTACTTTAATTTCAAAGATCAATATTTTCAATTTTCTAAGTTTTCAAAATTAGTTAGGCTACAAAGCCCAAGGGAATAGAATACAAGTCTAATCCAATCCAACTTATCCCAATAACATGCTTTGATCAACTATCTACCAAGAATATTATCAAGAGTAGAAACCGGAATCAATGAAACACTTCACAAGGCATCATGTCAACAATATTTAAATATGAATAAAAATAAGAACAACATGATGTGAGATTACAAGTAGCAATGTCTACAAATAGACCATAAAATGATAAGAGTGAACGAAATGAAATATAGAATTCGCACGGCTTTACTTACAATTCATAACGCTTGTCCTAGCCTATTTGATCTCTTGACACTCCGAAATGCATTCCCAAACTCTCGAGATTTCCCCTTAGTCCCTTGGAGTTGTTTGATAGGTTTTAAAGTGAGCTTGGGCCATTACTTAGAGTTTAAAACCCTTTTATAGTGTTTAAACCATTTTTGGAAATTGCTGATTTTTGTCCTGTCTGGGCAATTAACGTGTTATCTTAAATCTCTACCGCGCTAATTGTTTCGACATTAGTGTGCTACTTCACGTATCTAGCGCACTAGATTATCTATTTAGCGCGCTATGTGCAGCAAAACCCATAATTCTGCATTTCGAATTCTGAGTTTTTGCTACACATAGGCCTTATTATCACCTTAAGGACCCTCATACACACTACGAGAGGTCCCTAACACCAAATCCAACATAAAACAACCACGACATCAAATTCTATGAATTTACAACTTCATGGAGTGGAGAAGTTACCTACTTGAAGATCTTCTTCTTCTTCACCAAAGTTTCAATGAGTCTCTCATCTCCTCCACCAAGTTACTCAAGAAATCTCTTTTCCTTCTCTTCTCTTTGCCCAGCCGATTGCGATGATGATAAGAAATGATAAACTAGTGACTAATATGCTTCGTTTGACTATATATAGATATGTTTAAACCTTAGCCATTGATTCATGTGTGCACATGTATCTTGAGGCTCAACTAATGGACCATCTTGACACACTTGTCCCTCACGTCATGATTGAATGACTTCAATAGTTGACTTACTTGACCTCTTGATTTGGCAACACGTGTCTCGATTCACATCATGTGCTTATTATTTTATTTCGCTAACTTTAAGCACTTAATGTGTATTCAAATGTGACCACATTAAAGCCACTTATAAATTCATATTTAACTCAAATTAATTAAGCTTACTCCATAAGCCGCTTCCTCAGTCCCATGTCGATACACAACTCAATGTATATCCCCACTTGTCTCGATACTTATATACTCATGTAAATTGACTTAATAGTCTACACATATACAATACACTAGACATACATCACAACAAATATAAGATATAACTCGGCCCTTGCCTCCGTCAATGGACATATCACGATGTGGGTCCCACATTATGGGTCATTGATCCTGTTTAAGGAATTAAACACAGTTAGAGATTTTGGGCCGTTACATAACTATTCCAATGAACTACATATATTAAATTGTGTACCTAACACATTAGCCAGTAATACCATATTGATCACATAGATCTTGGGTAGTCATTTATTTAACACGACATATCGACCTCGTATAATAAGTCTGCACGCATAGTACTTCGGTATTACCTTATTGGTCATCGCTTATCATTAGGCATTCTCCTTATTAGTTGTGAAATACGACATATCAACCTCATATGGTAGGCAAGTGACACTAATTAATCAGTACACCGACATCCCCGAGTCCCATACCCCGTAAGCCATATATACCCATGTGACATTTGAGAATTTCATAAACTTGATTAGGCGGCTAATTAAATATTTTTGAGTTTTACTTGGAGTTTAAGCATCCAGGGTGGGACCTACACATTATGGACCAGAGATCATAAGATATATTTTATTTTTGTATGATGTGTGCTTAGTATGTGTATTATATGATATTTTTTAGCGTAATAGGATTATGTTAAGGCGTATCCTTAGTTTTTAATACTCGGGTTACAAGTGTGTGTCTGAAGGGCATAAGTGAAAATAAATTATTAGTTGTTCAAAAACTAATTAACCAAGTGTTAATCCTCACACGGAGATTTCATCTCAGTTTGTGTGCAAGTTATGATTGGTGTAATGTAATGTGAGAACAAAGTTAGTACAAGAGTTTGCCTCGAGTTTTGTATCAGTTGGCGGGGGTCGCGGTTGAGATTGAGTCTAAATCATGGCACGTTTGGCTAAATATGGCAAGAAAATCGGTCCATAAGATTTTAGTATGTCCTGGATAAAATTAAGATTTTTAGGGTTTTGGTGTGATCAAAACCAGTGTTTTGGACATTTTATGAAGATTGACTATTTTGTCAAGAGTTTGGTTCAATTCGGTGAAAAATCGAATTTAAAACGAGTGTCGAAAACCAAAACACGTCCAAATAAGGATTTTGAGAATTAATAAATAAAAAGAAATTAAACTACTAACAAGTAGCCGAGGGTTTATATATAAATATATATATAAGATCAAATGAAACAAAGTTTCATTTATTTTCGAACGGTTGTTTGTTCTCAAAACCCTCACACTCAGGTTTTCGCTCCACGAGCTCCCGACGTCCGATTTTCACTATGTTTCCTTTCGCAAAACTGTAGAGAATCGTGAGACTGTCATTTCGAGCTAAGCTTTTGCGGAGGAAATGAGGTATTCGACTCGTAATTTGGTAAATACTCAATGCTGGGCATTTTTCTCAATTCAATTTGAATTCTCACGATTTCTTGATTTTTCACAGGATTTTGATAGAAAATGGTAGGGATTATTGTGAATTGGTATATAGGATTACTTTGCACTAATTTGGAATAAATCTCAATGGCGCGGGTTAGGGTTTTGATGAATTGAACTGATGTAATTAAGTTGATAACTATTTTGGAGATGTTTTTATAGTTGATATTGATTTAAATTAGATTTCTGGATAAATCTATTAATGGTTTATATTTAATTTGACTCTGCGGTCTGTGGGACTATTTTGATGTTGAAACTAAGTTATTTCATGGTGTTTGTTGTCGAGTTTTGAAGATTTAATTGCGAAAATATTGATTTGAAGATGTTTTTCAGTTTAAAATAAAATAAAGTTTGTCTAGTTGACAGGCCATATTGGAAAATCCACAACTTCTTCGTCAGTGATCCGATTTAAGTGTTCTTAAAGTTTATGAAAAGTATGACATACGTAATACAAGTTCTTTTTAGGTCATCATAACTAGTATTGAGACTTTCAAGATTAAAAAGTTACCTTAAGTTTGCAAGTTGAAAGCTAGCTGAAATAGTTATATAAATTAATATTTTTGTAAACTGTTTTCAAGCATACTTTGGCCGCAGTTTTCATTGGGTTTCGTGATTTGGTTTCACTTGAAACTTGATCCATAATATAATTAGGTATGTAAGGAAGCTATTTGACCCATTTTCAAGATGACTCGGCACTCCGAGGACCCCTAAAATTAAGGTCAAAGTTGGGTTGGTTGTAAGTAAACCCTATAAAGATCTTTACTATTGATTGAATATCTTTGTACATATAATTGTATCATAGTCTGCATTGTATTTTATCATTATTGGTCATTCATTCATAAAATGAGTGATGGGGATAAGTTTTGATTGAAACTTAGTTTCAATCCTGCATCTACGTCGTTTAGTGAGACTAGCGAAGTCTAACACCGACAAGTTATCTCTGCATTTCATGATCTCTTAATGTTGTTTATGCACTATTTTTGGAAGTCGATGTCTGATTATAGTTAGGAGACATCAACATAGTAGATTGCATGTTATGCTGACTCATATATCTTGTTGATTATTTGAAAATGCAATTATATGTCTCCATGTATCAGACTAACAATTGAAAGAGTACAAATCAACATAGGAATTTACTTGCCTGATATTTTCGAGTTGTTTTTGATGATGCTTGATTCTATGTGAAGACAAGGTAAGAACGAACAAGACTTTGAGACTTTTGGTGATATTTATTAAGTTTTTAAAGTTAATTCTTATTGTAAATAGTTTATAAAGATTGTTTTAGGACTCTTAGGGTAAGTGTAGAACATGAAATTACATTAAATAGTTATGAGAGTCTCCTGAGTTAGAAATTTAAATAAGTTGAGAAGGTTCACATTCAATTTAGATATATTTGAGATTGTAAAGTTGAAATAAAGTTTTCAGAGACTCTAAGTTAGTTTATTAATTTGAAATTGATATATATTGTGAACTGCGGGGAGTTATGAGTCATTTTAGGCCTCTCTCTAATTCTGTTGTTTATTAGATAAATTTTTTGGCATGCCACTTTTAGGGGAGGTGCCGTCGAGATTTTATTAAATACATATTTGAATTCTAATTTGCTCCAATTGAACAAATCATGAATTAAGTTTCATTGAGGATATAAATTTAGTTTTGGAGCTTTCTTAAGGATTAAAATGCAAAGTATTTTAAGGTCAAAATCGAAAGAATGGATTAGGCTGACTAGATTATCAAAGGATTAAGGTAATCTAGGTTGGCCAGTCGTCTTAATGACGAGGGGACTGATAAAGTTGTTATTAGAGCCTAGGGTTAGCTCAATTGAGGATAAACTTTGGTTGAGAACCAAAGGGCGATTAAGTGCGATTAGTTGGGAAGTGACTGTGCGCTGGGGTATTTGAATTATTATGTTATGTTCGTGTTATATTTATATATTATTGCTAGATATGAGATATGAAGTTTATTCTCCTTGTCCACTCGATACTTAACTCATAAGATACGACGAGTAAGATTCGAAACGGATAATTAAAACAGAGAAACAGTTTATTAAATGAAATCGAGTGTAAATAGATGAGGAATAGACTTGCGAAGTCTGAATTCACTAAGTCGTTGTAACTAGTTCGGTACTAATATAAATGGTGAAAATATCAGTTATGAAACCAACATGAAATTGGTTGAAAAGGGAAGTCTAAATGATTCAGGTACGTAAGTACTGAATCTGGATTTCTTGAAAATTGAAAGTATTGAACTATTACAATTTTATGATGCTTAGGAAAATGTTAAAATAGTCTCAACAAGGAAAAAAGTGACACATGGCTTCAAAAGTAGAAATTGATTAGACAAACCGAACTTGACTGAAAAATCACAATGGAATTGTGATAGAACTAGTCAAGCTATCTAAGTCAGTTTTTATTAAAATAAAATATTTTAAAGCAAAGTAATGTGTCATTTCCAAAACAAAACATCAAGTAAAATATGGATAGAACGACAGTTGAAAATAATCAAATGACTTCTAAAAGTTATTGAAACTTTTAATTATTTATTTACTCAAGTTACTTATCTATAAGCGACATTGAATATAGTAGTTCATTGAGTCAAATAAAGAAATGATAAGACAAATGGAAAACATGAGTTAGAAATAATCTTTGTTAACACCAGATTAGGTGTTGTTATGAAACAATGATTAGTGAAATTTCTAACTTAAAAACTAAAAAGTGTAGCGATAAGATCAATGTGTTAGAAGTTAAGGTGTTGGGGAAGTGGTCTAATAGTTGCTTGGATGAGCTATTAAACATCAACACAAGTGATTGTATTTAATATTCAAAGTACCGAATAATCACTTCTAGCAACATTTAGATATGACGCCTATCACTCCAACTTAAAATATAATAAATAAATAGATAGATATACTAATTGAGAATCAGTAAGTGATTTGTATAAGATGTCAGAATGTGTCAGACCCCACCTAATTCAGGTTTTTGACCTGCTTATATTACCTTAACCACTTGATAATCTAGCAGCCTTCACCACTCTATCAATAAAAAATTATTATTAAGATCTTAATATCATTAATTATAAAAATTTATTAATCGCAATCGATTCTAAAGTGAATCTTAAACCTCAAAATTATGTAAACAAATTTTCGACAGCACATTTTCTATTTTTTAAGCCTAAACCAGAAAACCTAGCCTTCAAAAATCTTCAACAAACCTGCTCGGCTTTGGTGGAAATGCCGTAGGACTCACAATCTACCAGATAACAATAGATATTGCATTTACAAAAAATATTTATTCATTCTAACCTATTTCAACTTTTCAAAATCCTTAAACATTTTAGCTTAGTTGCACAACATTCTATTCCGTTCCAACACAGTTCCAGCCATTCCAAAATAGATCTTGATCACACTCGAACCTAAAAACCCGTTAATACAATATATTATATTCAAAATAATGCATACAGATAGATAAATGAACTATCACATCACAGACAGTTGGAAAGCTTTCCCTTTCCCTTATCGCCGCCAGAACCTGTCATTATCCAATTATGAAAACTCGATTATATCAAATAAGTAAATGTCACACTATCCAATACACCTGCGATAATCAAATGCATAATAATCCTAGAGATTACAACAACAACAACATAGCCTCAGTCCCAAATTAACTGGGGTCGGCTACATGGATCAAACTTTTCCAGCTCGATTAAGTGCGATTGATGGTGAGCTTTGCAAACCATTCAAATCCCTCTTAATTAATGCATCCCATGTTAACTTTGGTCTGCCCCTACTTCGCCGAATTTCTACAGTTTCTATTGAGTCAAGTTCTCTAGTTGGGGAATTTGTAGGCCGTCTTTGAAGGTGACCAATATATTAAACGAAGAAAATAATCCAAGAGATTAAACGAAGAAAATAATCCAAGGAATTTAAATACAACTGTGAATCTATCCCCTTTTTGTTATCCGACCACAATCAGATAACGTTCTCTAAAAGTGGTAAGTAAACAATAATAAGGACTTATGCACGAAGAGAATAACCAATCGAGTCTCATACCTCGAGTCTATTAAAGTATGATTTGTTTCAATGTTATTTAATGATAATCACGTGATGCAAAGTACCAGTGACTTTAGCCGCTCAAGCATAATATAATTCTGCCTCATACACAGTCAGGTGGACACTATAAGTTCTACCTTATAATACACAGTCAGGTAGCTTAATATACCCTGTGCATACGGTCAGGTATACACTAAATAATTCTATTATATAATACAGTTAGGCAAACACTATAATGCGACTCGAATAGCCTAATCATCTCAACCCGTGTATGCATGTACAACAAAATACAATATTAATGATTAATGCAACTTATACGAAATTATAATCATATAATGTAAATGTTACTATGAGATTTACTTAACCTTACAAACGCGACATTGCAACTCCTTTGTGCTACGAGTCGGTAAACTAGTCCACACAGGGCTCCAATCAAGGCCCTACAATTCATTAATACGTCCTCTAAGCCTCCACAACAACTTCTCCATTTTTTTCAATTATTTCCAATTTAATGGACTCAATCATGTCTCGAAACCCCTTAAATCTTTCCAAATCAACTCCTCGGATGTCTAGATCCCAATTTTGACTCAAAATTGTGATTCAAAATAAAAAATTACCATTGACTAGGCCTTAAAATAAAATTTTAAATTTTGGACATTTTTTGGTATCCTAACACGTATTACGAGAAAAATACACGGTATAAATCCTCGAGAAAATATCAAATTCCTCGTTTTCCATAAAAATCCACTATTTAAATTTATTCGGCTCGATATGTATACATTTGTTTTTTGAGTTTTTCTATATTCTCTAGGAATTTTTTTCTATTTTTTGCTTTTTTTATTTAATGGTGGTTTGACCCCTTGAACCGGACCGGACTGGTTCAACTAAACCGGACTCGATTTGGCGGATCAAACCCCATTTTCTTCTTTCATTTCCTCTGTGTTCAATGGTTCATACTTTTTTATTTTTTTATTTTTTTAGTGGTTGGGCTCCCAACCCAAATCCTGGTTGGGTTTAGGCAGGGGAGATGATTCATTCCCATCTCCTTCCTTGAACCAATCCGAACTCCCTTCTCAACTTCAATCTCCACCATCCTCCATTAAAAACCAACTTCAACTACATATAATAACAACCCAACAACAAAAAACAACACATATACACACACTTACCTCGAGTCTCCATCTCGTTCTCTCTCCCTCCCTTTTGGTCTCTCGATCCCCTTTGGTTCGAATCACAAATTTGATGAAGAAGGCATTGTTTGGTTTCCAAATTATATATATAAGATTTCCTCGAGGTTCGCATCACACGAATCTTGAGATAAATCTAATGATTTCTATTTCATATTATAAATTTTGCTATTTCTTGAGATACGCACTATGTATCTCGAGGTCAGTCTTTGGCTAAAAAATTGAATAAGGCGGTGTTTGGTTTTGATATATATATATATTAAGATTTCCTCGAGACTCGCATCGCATTAATCTCGAGGTAAATCTAATAATTCACTTATTTTATATACTTATCTTCCTCGAGATATGTGTTGCGTATCTCGAGGTCGATCAAATGGCTATCAACAAGATAATCACAACCACTTGACCGACTCACCGTGAACTCCATTATCTTGATCTTCTCGACACTCACGCTACGCGTATCTCAAGACAAATCCAATGCTTACATTTATTTAATTCAAACTATAAGATTCATTTATATATTTATATATAAAAATTATATTATATATATAAATATATACACACCTATATATTTTCACGGCTATAAAACTGTCATGCACGCCGACGACCAACCTTGGGCGTGTTCACTATTCTACATCCTACGCGTGTCACCCTCGACCCCGCGTGTCACTAGACGTCTACCAATTTATTTATTAATTTATTTAATCTCCTGATTATCTTTTCAATTTACAGCCAAATAAATCCTCGAACTTTCAAACAACTCCAAAGTACTCCAAAACTTTCAAACAACTGGTCTCACACGCAAATCAAGGTGTGGGACCCACGTCGGCTCGTTAAGTCCGTTTAAACGTAAAAACTCGAGTTTGTAACTTAAATTTAATTAATTTTTTATCGTGAATTTCGAAATGATAGTTTAGGTCAACATTTTAATTATCTTGGCACTCGTCTCGACATGTATCTCGAGATGATACCTCAAAATTATTAAAATTGGATAAAATTCTTTAACACGCTTCAAAACTTACGGACACCACATATACACTCCAGTTGACCCAATTTCATGTCGAAATAGGGTATAATACATCAAATAGGCATACATTGCCCAAAATAATATTAAATTTATGATCTCCGATCCATAACGCATGGGTCCCACCACGGGTACTTAAATCTCAAATTAAATATGAAAATACTTAATTAGTCGTCTAATTAAGTTTATAAAATCCTCGGATGTCACAATCTTTCCAACTAATTAAAAATCTCGTCCTCGAAATTTAAACTTACAGGCTACTGAACCAAAAGAGATGTGCGAAAAATGATTCTTGATATATAACTCTTTTAATCCAAACTTGTAAAACTATTTCCAAGGTGAATCGTTAAGAGGACCCAATCACTTTCGTTGTATTCAACAACTCGGTGGTAGAGATCATAGCTATCTTAACTTTTCATTTTCCAACATTTTGGTTAAATGAAAAGTTATCTCCATTACTTTGTCAATCCTAACAATTTGTGAATTTATGACGAGTTAAACAATTAACTCTGTGGAATACTCGATATCCTTACTTCATTTCTCATCTCATACCATGAATCTCATTCAAGTATTAATACATAGCAAAACCTAGCCTATCTTGCTTTTCATAACACAATTTTCATTTTAATCAAAATACTATTTCATAAACTGTTGATAATTCTTTTTATGTCCACCTAAACTCTGGTACACGTCCTAGTTTACTTCCTCATAACTAATCATCCTTTTTTATTTGAATTATCGGCCGACTAACTCTTAGACTATCATCAGTCTAAAATCACATATTGATGCAAATAATATTTGAGCACAATATTAGATACTAAGTAGAGTCAAGTGTCTATCTGACCCATCATCATTTCAACATTATTTGCTAGAAACCTGGAATTACACATGTCATCCCATGACTATAGATCTCATAAACATATGTCATCTAAAGTTAAGAGATCTCAAATTTCAACCAGATCAGAAATAGAAACCTGACACATCATGCAACTCTCACTCATTCTCTAAATATAAACTCATAATATTATTTAGATTATGGACTAGAAAGCAATTACCAGTTCCAACTTGCCAGCCAATTAACTTAACTTCTTCTATTTGTTAGAAAACAATCGACTTTTCTAACTTCGTCAAATCATTCTCAAACGATGAGTTCATCAAGAACCTCATTCCTTTCACCTTACTAAAATCTCCCACAAACTCATGTTTTAGTCACTTACTGTTCACCAAATTCTCTCATTACCTGAATATAGATAATTATCCTTAACTTGAGTAGATATACATTTCTAAATAGAGATATCAACATATTCGATGATTATACTCTCATAGTATAATTTTTAACATGTTATTTCTCTTTTCCTCTACTCAAAATGATGGAAGAATATGCAATTCTTCAAACACATCAAGTAAGAAATATTGTCCTCTATTCAACATTTTCAACCAATAGGAATACTACTGACTAACTGAGTTGTAAGTCACACATCTCTCTTCATTTCATTTATATCTTCACTAACATACAAACATCTTACATCATTTTCAATTTATAATTACTAGTGCTTTAAACTTCACCATTAACTAATTGGTGTAGCACTACAATCGAACCAATGTACAACATCTATATTCACTAATATTAGTTGTACACTACTTTGGCTCAAAACTTTTAACATTCAGAGTTTAAATCCTTGTAAGATCTTTGTGAAGATATATTAAGTTCCATCAAACTTATAATTTGAAATTCTAATTTGATTGGAACTTGTTAGACTGAAGTTCTCATTTTCATACTAATGTGAGAATATATTGACCATTTAGTTGCCTATACTTCAGCCTCCAATTGATTGCGATGAAACTTCAAAGACTCTTTTATTCCAACTACTATCAATTCATTTGATTATTCAAAGACTAGTGTTGTCACACCATTCTTTTACGCTGTAAATGAATCGTAATTATAAAATAGAGTTACTTAAACTTTTGGTCATGCACAACTACTCCAGTGCCTTACTTTAACTAAATGAGTCTGTTCGTGTCACTTCCATCAATCACAAGTCATCTCTACGTCTCATTTTATTTTATCCACAACCATTCAATTTTTTTCAATCTTATCCATTCTCACATTGATCTCATTCTTTATCCCTTTACAAACCTATCGCAACTTTTGCTCAACCACGAGGCCACTTACAACTCTTTCATTTTGCCTAATAATGGTAATTTATATCTTTTCTTTTTCAAACATATACCTAAGGACGGTATGAATTCTTAATATCATTTAATGAATCAAAGTCTTCCTTAGCTGATCTTAATTTGAAACAGAGAAATTTTGTAACTCAAACAGTTAAGCTGTTTGTTATTATCTTATGTTATTTCTATTAGTCTTAGATTTCTCAACATTTCTTTTTTTTTTTCTCAAAAAGAAATTTGGTATCTTCCATGTGGATGTGTAAGATAACTTTGTATCTTATTATTCGCCAAATTACTTGTGATGAATTTACCTTTTCATTATTATTCAACCGAAGAGATAGAAGAATTTGAATTTTCAAACTTTGATTATCTTAACAACTACTCAGACATTTAAAGAATGCTATTTCAATCCTTTAATTCATATCATGAGAATTCTTGCAATATAGGAGTTCATATTGACGTCTTATACATATCAATTACTGATATTCAATCAGGACGCCTATCTCTTCATTTATTTTATTTTAAGTCATAGTGATAAACGTCATTACTTAATTTGATTAAAAGTGAATATTGGTTACTTTGAATCTCAAAACACAATCACTTGTGTTAACGTCTAATAGCTAATCCTTGATATTATTAGACCCCTTCCCCAACACCTTAACTTCTAACACGTTGATCTTATCACTACATTTTTCATTTTCAAGTTAGAAACTTCACTAATTTTTGTTCTATAATAACATTTAGTTTAATGTTAACAAAGATTACTTCGAACTTGTATATTTTAATTCATTTTAACAGTTCTTTACTCGTTTCATAGAACCACTATACTCAACATCACTTATGGATTAGTAACTTGAGCAATAAACAATCAAAATCTTCAATACTTTTTTTAAAAGTCGTTTGATTGTTTTAAAATATGGTTATATTCCATTTTTCCATTGATGTTTTGTTTCATAAAGGAGACAATACTTTACTTCAAAGTATTTTATTTTCATAGAAATCGACTTAGACAACTTGACTTATCATATCATAATCTCATTTTGATTTCCAAGTTAATATTCCAGTTGTCTAATCAATTTTCATTTTACGTTTTCAATAACCACGTGTCTCATTTTTTCTTTCATTTGAGACTCGTTCGAAAATAATTCTCAATTGGTTATAACTTTAACCAGTATTTTATAGAATAGATTTTCCCGAGTTAACCGTGCAACCGGTACTAGCCTTATTTTAAAACTCAAGATAATTCATATTTTGTGCTTCCCATAAGTCTCAACTTCATATTATGTTTTCCAAACAATTCTCAATCGCTTGAGACTTAATTTAAGTCTATTTTAATAATTTTCCTGATCGTTTAAAAATTATAATAGTTCGATACCAATTTCAAAGGAATCCATATTCAGTACTTACGCACATGAATCATTTGGACTTCGCTCTCAACAAATTTTCTATTGGTTTCGTAACTGATACTTTCATCGGTTATATCAGTACCAAACTACTTACAACACCTTTATGAATTCAGACTTCACAAGTCTATTTCACATCCATTTATGCTCGGTTTCGTTTCACAAGCTTATTCTCTCTTTTAATCATCCGTTGCTAAACTTACTCACCATATCTTACGAGCTAAGTATCAAACAGACAAGGAGAATAAACTTCCTATTGCATATTTAGTGACACTACATACATACAACACAAATATAACACAATAGTAATGTTTTAAAATTTTTAACGTTGTTCCATTATGTTACTTCCCAACTAATCACTTAATCATCCTTTGCTTTTCAACCAAAGTCTTATCCTCAATTGAGCCAAACCTAGGCTTTGATATCAACATTGTCAAACCCAATTAATTATGGTATCTGACCGGCCTGGATTACCTTAACCCATTGATAATCTAGCAGCTTTCACTTATCTATAAATAAACAATTAATATTAAGATCTTATTATCATCAATTACATAACTTTATTAACCATAATCGATTCTAAAATAAATCTTAAACCTCAAATTTTTGTAAAATATTTTCGACAGCACCTCCTCTATTTTTAAGCCTAAACTAAAACTCGGCCTTTAAAAGTCTTCAACAAAACCTGCTCAGCTTTCGTGGAAATGCCAAAAGACTCATAACCTACCACATAACAATATATATTGCCTTAACAAAAATTACTTATTCATTTTAACTTATTTTAGTTTTTCAAAATCCTTAAACCTTTTACCTTAGTTCTACAACATTTCATTTCCTCCCAACAGTGTTTCAACCATTCCAAAATATATCCTAATCACACTCAAATCTAAAAATCCATTTATACAATATATTATATTCAAAATAATGCATATAGAGAGATAAATGAACTATCACATCACAGATAGTCGGAAAGCTTTCTCTTTCCCTTATCGCTGTTAGAACTTGACATTATCCAATTATAAAAATTCGATAATGTCAAATAAGTAAATCCCATACTATCCAGTACACCTGTAATAATCAAATGCATAATAATCCAAGAGATTAAACGAAGAATATAATCCAAAAAACTTAAATGCAAACGTGAATCCATCTCGTTTTTATTATCCGACCATAATTAGATAACGTTCTCCGAATGTGGCAAGTAAACAATAGTAAGAACTCATGTGCGAAGAGAATAACCAATCGAGTCTTGTACCTCGAGTCTATCAAAGTATGATCTGATTTAACATAATATCATGATAATCGCATGATGCAAAGTATCAGTGACTCTAGCCCATCAAGTATAATATAATTCTACCTTGTACACAGTTAGGTAGACACTATAAGTTCTACCCTATAATACACATTTAGGTATACCTTCGATTAGGCTTTTAAATAATTTTGTAAATTTTGGACATTTTCGGGTATTGTAGCATGCATTACGAGAAAAATACCTGATATAAATCCTCGAGAAAATCCCAAATTCCTCATTTCTTAGAAAAATCCACTATTTTAATTTATTTGGCTCAATATTATTTTTCTGAATTCCCCCTATTTTCTGATATTTCTTTCTATTTTATGCATTTTTTTATTTAAGGGTGGTTTAACCCCCAAAATCGGACCGAACATCAAACCACCTATTTTTCCTTCATATCCTCTGCGTTCAACAATTCATCCTTTTTATTTTTTATTTTTGTAGGGGTTGGGCTCCCAACCCTAACCCTTAGTTGGGTTTAGGCAAGGGAGATGATTCATTCCCATTTCCTTCCTTAGACCAATCCAAACTCGCTTCTCAACTTCCATCTCCACCATCCTCCATTAAAAACTAACTGCAACTACATATAGAAACAACTTAATAGCAATAAAATTCACACATACACACACTTACCCCGGCTTTCCATCGCCTCGTGATCTCTCTCTCTCTCTCTCTCTCTCTCTCTCTCTCTCTCTCTCTCTCTCTCTCTCTCTCTCTCTCTCTCTCTCTCTCCCTCTCTCCCCCCTCTCTCTCCCTCTCTTTATCTTTTTTTTTCTCTCTCTCTCTCTCTCTCTCCCTGTCGTTCTCTCTCCCTCCCTCTCGGTCTCTTGATCCTCTCTAGTTCGAGTCGCAAATTTGATGAGGAAGAAGTTCTGTTTCGTTTCCAAATTATATATAAGATTTTCTCAATGTGAATCTCAAGACAAATCTCATGATTTTCATATCATAATATAAATTTTCTTCTTTCTCGAGATACACACTATGACTCAAAAGGTCAATCTTTATCTAAAAGTAAATTGAATGAGGTGCAGTTTGGTTTTGAGATATATATTAAAATCTCCTCAATATTCGCATTGCATGAATCTCGAGTAAAATCTAATAATTCATTTTTATGTATTGATCTTCCCTAATATACGTGTTGCGTATCTTGAGGTCCATGAAACCGTGAACTCCATTATCTTGATCTTTTCAATACTCACGTTACTCGAATCTCAAGACGAATCCAAGCTTACTTTTATTTAATTCAAAATATAGAATTCATTTATATATATATATTTATATATAAATTATATTATATATAAACTATATATATATATAAATATATACAAAATTATATATTTTCGTGGCTATAAATTTGCCACGCGCGCCAACGACCAACCTCGGGTGTGCACACGATTGTACATCCCACGCATGTCACCCTCGACCCTGCGTGTCACTAGGCGCCTGCTAATTTATTTATTATTTTATTTAATTTCATGATTATCTTTTCAATTTATGTCCAAATAAATCCCCAAAAAATACATAATTTGTCGTATAATTAAGTTTATAAAATCATCGGATGTCACAGTATGAGCTCATATATTGCAAGAATTTCAGTTTATTGGACTTAAAGAATTGACATAATATCCTTTAAGAGTTTGAATAGTCGTTAAGTTAGTCAAGGTGTTTGAAACTCGAATTCTTCTTTTTGTTCGGTTAAACAACAATGGATAAATGAATTCATCAAAAGTAATTTGATGATTAGTAAGATATGAAGTTATCTTAGTCTCTTGAAAAGTACCGAATTTCTTTTTGAGAAAAAGAAAAGTTAAGAAATATGAGACTAATGGAAATAAATTAAGGTAATAACAAACAATAGAACTATTTGAGTCGCAAAACCTCTCTCTTTCGAATAAAGGTTAGTCAAGGAAAAGTTCAATTGATTGAATGATCATAAGAAGCCGTCTTATCCTTAGCTAAGTTCTCAATAAGAGGAGATATAAATTGTCTTTCTAAGTTAAAATTAAGGAGCTGTAAGTGGCAGGTTGGTGAGTGAAAGTCGTGGTATACTTATAAAGTGGACAAGATTGAGATCAATGTGAGAATAGCTAAGATTAATAAAAAAAACCAAATGGAATGGACTATGTGTATAAATTAAAATGAGACGTAAAGATGACTTGTAACAGATGGAAGTGACATGAACAGACTCTTTTAGTCAACGCTAGACACTGGAGTAGTTATGCATGACCAAAAGTCTTAGTAACACCATTTCATAATCACCATTTATTCATAACGTAAAAGACTAATGTAACGTGTTCACTTGTCTATGAATAATCGAATGAATTGGTGATAGTCGGAATAAAAGAGTTAATGAAATTTCGTTAGAGTCAATTAGAAGCTTAAGTTTAAGTAAACAAATGGTCAATAAAATTTCACATTAACATGAAAAAGGAAAATATCAAGTTAACGAGTTCAGATAAGATTTAAGATATCAAACTATAAGTTTGATGGAATACAATATGTATTCACAGGGATCTCATAAGGAATCAAACTCTAAAAGCTAAAAGTTTTGAACCAAATCGGTATACAACTAATATCAGTGAATATGTTGCACATTAGTTAAATTTTAGTGCTACACCACTTGATTAAGCAGTGGTGAAGTTTTAAGCACTATGTTATCTTAAGTTGGAATTAATGTAAGATACCTGAAATAGCAGTGAAAACACAAATAAATGAAAAGAGACTTAAAACTTATAGTTCAGTTAGTTTTTATTATCCCTATTTGTTGAAAATGTCGAATAGAGGACATTGTATCCGACTTGGTATATTTGAAGAATTGAATCTTCTTTCACTGTAATTCAGTAGAAATGAAAAAGAGATATCATATTTATAACTTGTATGATATACAAGTTAAAAGTTATACTATGAGAGTATTATCATGAAATATATCGATATCTCCACATAAAAGTTTATATCTACTCAATTTAAAGATAACTGTCTCTATTCGGACAATGAGAGAATTTGATGAACAGTAAGTGATTAAGACATGAGACTATGTGAGATTTCAGTAATTGAATGAAATGAGGTTCTTGGTGAACTCATGGTTAGAGAATGATTTGATAAAGTTAGAAAGGTCATTGATTTTATAACCCGTCAAAGAGAAATTGAAGTGAATTGGCCAACGATTCAAAAAATGGTAATTACTTTCTAGTCCACAATATAAATAATATTGTGAGTAGACATTTAGAGAATGAATGGGAGTTGCGCGATGTGTCAGATTTTATTTAATGATCGGATTGAAATCAAGATCTATTATCATGGGATGAAAGATGTAATTAGAGATCTATAGTCATGGGATGACTTATGTAATTTCAGGTTTCTGTTGAGAAATGCTGGAATGATGCTGGATTAGATGGGCACACAACTCTACTTAGTATCTAATGTTGTGCTCAAGTTTATTTGCGTAACTTATATTTAGACTAATGATAGTCTAAGAATTGGTCGATCGATAATTTTAATAATGAATGATCAGTGATAAGAAAAAAATTGGGATATGTATAAGAGTTTAGTGGATGTGGAAAGAATTATTAACGGTTTATGGAATAACATTCAATTACAAATGAAAATCATTTTATGAAAAGTAAGATAGATTAGATCTTGCTAAGTATTAATGCTTGAATGAAATTCAAGGCTTGAAATATGAAGTGAATTAAGGTAATTGGATATTCCACAAAGTTGAATATTTAACTCGTCAGAAATTCGCAAATTACCAGAATTTGCAAAGTGTGATGGAGATAACTTTTCATTAAACCAAGAATTTGGAAATGAAAAGTTGAAATGGTTATGATCTCTACTACTGAGTTGTTGTATATGACGAAAGTGATTAGGTCCACTTAATGGTTTACCTTGGATATAGTTTTACAGTTTTGAATTAAAAACGTTATATATGAAGGATCATTTTCTCATATCTCTTTTATTTCAGTAGCCTATAAGTTTAAATTTTTATTTGAATAATTAGTTAGGAAGATTGTGACATCTGAAAATTTCATAAACTTGATTAGGCGGCTAATTAAGTATTTTCGAGTTTTATTTAGAGTTTTAAGTATTTGAGGTGGGACCTACGCATTATGAACCAGAGATCATAAGATATATTTTATTTTTGTATGTTGTGTGCTTAGTGTGTGTATTATATGGTATTTTGTCGTGTAGTAGGGTTGTGTTGTGGTGTATCCTCAGTTTTTCATACTCAGGGCTACAAGTACATGTCTGAAGGGCACGAGTGAGAATAAATTATTAGCTATTAAAAAACTAATTAACCAAGTGTTAATCCTCACATGAAGATTTCGTTTCGATTTGTGTGCAAGTCAAGATTTGTGTAATATAATATGAGAACGAAGTTGTTACAAGACTTTGCCTCGAGTCTCGTATCAGCTGGTGGTGGTCTCAGTTGAGATTGGATTTAAATCATGACACATTTGGCTAAATATGACAAGAAAATTGGTCCATAAGATTTTGTATGTTGTAAACAAAGTTAAGATTTTAGGGGTTTTGGTGTAATCGAAATTAGTGTAATGGACATTTTGTCAAGAGTTTGGTTCAATTTGGTGAAAAATCGAATCGAAAACGAGCACAGAAAGTCAAAACACGTCAACATAGGAATTTTAGGAATTAATAAATAAAAAGATTAAGATGCTGACAAGCAACTGAGGGTTTATATATAAGATCAAATGAAACAAAAGTTTCAATTCATTTTTGAACAACTATTCGTTCTTTAAACCCTATCACTCGGGTTTTCACTCCGTGAGCTCTCAACGTCTGGTTTGCGCCCAGTTTCTTTCCACGAAACTGCAGAGAACCGCGAGACGCTCAGTTCGAGCTAAGTTTTTGCGGAGGAAACGAGGTATTCAACCCGCAATTTGGTAAATACTCCATGCTAGGCATTTTCTTCAATTCAATTTGAATTATTGCGATTTCTCGATTTCTTTTGTGGGATTTTAATAGAAAATGGTATTAGTTATTGCGAATTGGTAAATTGGATTGATTTGCACCAATTTGGGATAAATCTCAATTGTGTGGTTTAGGGTTTTGATGAATTTTGGAGATAACAATTTTGGAGATGTTTTATAGTTGATATTGATTTAAATTGGGTTTTAAAATGAATGAATTAATGGTTTGGTCCAATTTGACTCCACGGTCTGTGGAAATATTTGACGTTGAAATCGAGTGGTTAGTGGTGTTTGTTGTCGAGTTTTAAAGATTTAATTGCAAAAATATTGATTTGGAGAAGTTTTTCAGTTTAAAATAAAATAAAGTTTGCATAGTTGATAGGCCATATTGGAATATTCATAACTTCTTCATCAGTGATCCGATTTGAGTGTTCTTTGAGTCTATGGAAAATATGACATGTGTTCTACAAGTTCTTTTTAGGTCATCATAATGAGTATTGAGATTTTCAAGATTAAAAAGTTACCTTAAGTTGGCAAGTTGAAAGCCAGTTGTAATAGTTATATAAATTAATGTTTTTGGAAACTATTTTGTAGCGTATTATGGTCGTAGTTTTCAATGGGTTTCGTGATTTGGTTTCACATGAGACTTGACCCATAATATAATAAGAATGCAAGGAAGCTATTAGGTTTATTTTAAAGGTGATCTAACGATTTGAGAACCTTTAAAATTAAGCTCCAAGTTAGGTTGGTTGTAAGTAAACACTATAGTGATCTTTATTGAAGATCTTTGTACAGGTAATTGTATTATAGTCTGCATTGCATTTTATCATTCATGGTCATTCATTCATAGAGTGAGTGAGGGGATAAGCTTGCTTCAGAGTATGGTTTGATTCAGACTTGGTTTCAATCCTACCTCTACTCCATCTAGTGAGACTAGCGGAGTCTAACGCTGACAAGTTATCTCTGAATTAGATGTTCTCTTAATATTGTTTCTGTATTATTTTTGGAAGTCGACGTCTGATTAGAGTTAGGAGACAACGACATAGTAGATTGCATGTCATGTTGATGCATATATCTTGTTTATTATTTGAAAATGTAATTACATGTTTCCATGTATTTGACTAACAATTGCAAAAGTATAGATCAACGTAGGGATTTACTTGCTCGACATCTTCGAGTTGTTTTTGATGATGTCAGATTCTATGTGAAGACAAGGAAGAATAAATAAGACTTTGTGACTTTTTGTGCTATGTTTTAAGTTTGTAAAGTTTAATTCTTATTGTAAATAGTTTATACATATTTGTTTAGGGCATTTGGGGTGAGTGTAGGACGTGAAGTTACATTGAATGGTTATGAGAGTCTCATAAGTTAGAAATTTAAATAAGTCGAGAAGGTTCATATTCAATTTTGGTATGTTCGAGATTGTAAAGATGAAATTAAGTTTTCGCAGACTCTTAATTAGTTTATTAATTTGAAATTGATACATATTGTGAGCTGCAGGGAGTTATGAGTCATTTTAAGCCTTTCCCTAATTCGGTTGTCTATTAGGTGAATTTTTTGCAGATAATTTTTAGGGAAGGTACCGTCGAGATTTTCTTAAATACGAATGTGAATTCTAATTTGCTCCAATAAAACAAATCAAGAATTAAGTTTCATTAAGGATATAAACTTAGTTTTGGAACCTTATTAAGAATTGAAATGCAAAGTATTTTGAGGTCGAAGTTGAAAGAAAGGATTAGGTTGACTAGATTATCAGAGGATTAAGGTAATCTAGGCCACTTGGTCGTCTTAATGACAAGGGGGCTGACAACTCCAAACCACATCATAAACTTAAATACATATTTTAATTTAACAATAATCACATAAATAAGATAAAGCACACCAATCATAGCACTAAAGATTAAGCAAGCCAAACAATTCAGTCAAACAATAATGAAAGAATGAATTGGAGAGAAATATCTCAATCAGTTTACTTACATATACACCAATTTCCTAGCTAATTCGGCCACTCGATACCGTGAAACACATACACGAACCTCTGAAACTCTTCCCTTGGCTCATGGTACCATTAAACATGTTTTATAATGTGTTTAGACCATCAGTTAGGGTGTTAAACTTGTTTAAGGTGTTAAGTACTAGTTAAGAAATTTCAGATTTTATGTTGTCGAGGCACCTAGCGCGTTGGGTGGAATGTCTTACCTAGTTGATGAACACCAACAACTTGATAAATCTCTACACCAAGTTCACTGATTTCTCTCCCTGAACTTTTTTTATTTCTTCTCCTGTTACTTCTCTAGCAACCTTAGCTTCTAAGTTTTCTATTGAAATGAATTGCATGGGTTGATCTCATGCTTTATATACGTAAAGTATAAGCTTGATTAATGACCATTTATCTTTATACACACACGTATCTCGCGACTAATCTAATGGCCTACACCATGACACTTTTTCACTAACTCTCCACTAACTATTTCTAATTAACATAAATTTAAACTCAGTTGGTCTCTTGATATGTCAACATGTATCTCGATAATCATCATATGGCTATTGTTTTAACATGGTAACTTAGGTTATATTAAATATAAAATCAACTATAACCACATTAATCTTACTTATTTAAGCTACACTAAGCTTAAATCAACTTACCACATCACTCTCTATCTCGGTCTTGCATCGACACGCATCTCAAGGCACGTCTCGACCTCCATACATAAGTAGGAGTGACTTACTATGTCTACACATATACAATGCACTAAGAATTCATCATACCACAAACAATACATCACTCGATCTTCCTGTCGAGTGTTGATATTAGCCTCAAAGCCTACTTTTCTCAACTACCATTGGTGGATCCATTGACCATTTTAATCCTGGGTTCACACATCTCAACAAGTCCACACAAAGCAAAATCTTCCATAACATCACTTATACACAACACTTTGGTCATAGTACTCAAAGGAAATTCTGTTAAGCGTATTTTTTAAGGAGTTGTAGATGTTTCTTATTCAGATAACACTACTCCTTTTATGGAATTTTCTGCTTATAAATTATAGACTAAGTCAGATCAACCTTGACCATCGAAACATCAACTCTTCCGCAAATCATTAGTTCAATTTAATATCATGCACAAAACAAATAATACACACACATGGTGCATAAGTAAATAAACTCATTTACCCTTAGTACAATCGTGTACCGTCTCTGGGTCTAATCCTGTCACTATTTAGCTCTCTCTGGCATTTGATTGTGCCGACCGATAACCTGCTGGTTTTAGACACTAACAAACAATATATCTAACCCGAAGGCATCAGTAATATGTCGGAGGTCTCCTCCGTCTTGTGGATGTAATCTAGGTTTGCCCTTGTATCAGTGCATCTCGACCTTTACCATCCGATACCTACTGTGTTAGAGGGGCTGGTAAAGCTAACCTAACAGGAGCTAGCAAGGTAGGTACATTCGCACCATGCTCCATTGAGATAGCAGATGCTACTGGCCCTACACTCCGAAATCCCTCAACCCAACTATTTTGTTCTTTACCTTCCTGCTTCCTCTTCTCAAGATCAGTACCCAAATATGTCACCACTCTTGGACTTCGCACTGTCTTATCAATAATCCCACCAAAATGATATGTCTAATAGGAGACAACACGCTCATATATCTCACTAAGTGTCCTAGCTTTGGTACAGACAACATAATATTTGATATCAGGCTTCAGTCTATCTTCAAAATGGTATACATCCTCAGAGTCATATCTCACCTAGTCTTCGACAAACTGCCTTACATAGCTGTATCTATCTTAATACTACATCACCAACTCATTAGCTCTCTATCTCATGTCCATAAATTCCTTCTTCAACCTCTTCATCACTACATGTGGAAATTATTACTGATAAAACTACTTCTTAAATGCATCCCAAGACTCAAAATTATGATAAAAATCATTTATCAAACCCTAAGCTTATTCGAAACTTGTGACCACTATTTGAGTCGATAAACTTAGGTTCCATTATTAAGGTAATCAGAGTACCTTAAACTTTTAAAGTAGGCTAACATTCACTTCAAACACTATCCAAAAGTGAATGTATAGTCAGAGCCTTGTCCATGATACCCAACTATATCACTGTTACCACTTAATCCCTAAAAGTGATAAACCATAAACTCTGGCACCACACTGTATCAGAATCATTCAATGTAACAAAGCTCTTAAACCTATTACTTTAAACCTTTCTATATTAGAGAAATTCCTTGATTCTCATAAATCTCAGAATAATGAAATCAAGTTTTATAAACTAAGTTTAACCAAGGTTTTAAAACCTATGGCTCCGATACCAAACTGTAGCATCCCTTAACCTGATTAGGGCAATACCCATCCTGAAACCCTAATTAAGCCTATATTACCCTTACGAGACTTAGCTAAAGGCATCAGCCTTACCACCTACAGTTGATAAGTACTACTGTATATTGATTATCAAAATAAAACAAATCATATACACAGTAGAAATTTAAAACCTTTTTCGATAACCAAAGTAAGATATACAATATTAAAAACAAATCGGAATAAACCTCAATTATATAATCACCCATCCCATGTGATATTACAAAATTGTAATTCAATAAAAATATATAAGACCAGAGAAAGTTATTACATCGAAGAGAAGTTCAAGACTCCTATAACTTCTTCATCCCGTAGTTGTAGCACTCGTCGGAACTACTTGTAATGTTCATTGGGGTGAGCGCTCCAACTTCCTCAGTAAGTAGAGATTCATATTAATCATTAAAACTCCATTATAATATTCAAGGATATCATACAATAATAACATGCACCAATGATATCTAACAAGAATATGGAAATCATATAAATTTAATACATAAACGAATGCAAAGCAAATGTCTTTGGACTATTACATTGTGACCCCATTTTATTTATAAAACTAGGGTCGATTACCCACCGACCCCATTAATACGAGTGCTAAACCAACATATCGCGCATAATTGATGTTTAGCCAATATCTTAATACCCAATGGTTTTATCTTAAACTCTTTAGTGAATATATGTAACCCACGCCACCTATAAACTGAGTAGGATGTTACGTATAGGCTGGGAAGTTAACCCATCTCCTATATCACCTCGTCTCAATTCCAGGATCTTACTATTGTGAATCACTATAAACATCATTTTCCTTTTATCGAAAACAATCACAGTATAAATAGTCCCTCATTCCATCCAACAACTATATGAGCTATATATACTAAATAACCAAGCAATATTGATAAATAAACGAATCCGTACTTACCTTGGGTTTAAGTCTTCATTTCCCAAATTCCTTAAGTTTCTAGTCATCTCACGTTTCCTCAGTGTTCCTCAACCTATCACCAATCATTTGTTGTCAACTTAGGTCTAGTATACTCTAATTAGAACCCCTAAGCCCAAAACTCTTGACAAACCACCCAAATCCAATAAGTTTTATACTAATCTGAGTGTGGATAACGCTATGTCTCCGAGCTAGCGTGCTATTCACACTACTGGACTTCATACACACTTATGGGGTCTGATAGCGCGCTACTTGACATGGATATCGCGCTATCCATACGTTAGTCATCTTCCCCAGTACGCGTAGTGCGCTTTGGCTAATACCTAACGAGTTACGCGCACCAGACCTGCAACACCAACACACTTCGACTGATCCAAACTTGACCTAAACCACATCCAAACTCAACAATCACACTCCCAAATGATCCAGGAATACCTCTAATGAGGTTATAAACCAATTCAAATCAATCACAACCTCAATTTACAGAGATTTGATCATCATGAGATAATTGAATATCAACAAACTCAGAAATCAAACTTACCAAAGTGACGATCACTAGCTTCTAAGCCGTTTAAGCTCCTCAACTTTAAATTTGACTCGTGGAACGAACTCCTTTGATCCGAAATTGAACTAACCTCCCAAACCCTATCGAATTATCGATTGAATTGGATAAGAATGAGCTTTTATATTTATATATGGATTTTTCTCGAGATACGCATCACGCTATCTCGAGACCGATCACGTGGTTGATGCGTTAAAATGACTCAACTTAAAGTGACACAAAATTTGACACATCAAGCACTTACGCTTCGTTCGAGACGATTCAGTAATCCATATATTTCTAATATTATTTTATTTTCCAATATATATTTATATATATAAAAACATATAAATATATATCGCGTATTATTCAACAATAAACTCACCGGACATGCCTACAAGTGTCTTTGAGTGTGCACACTCTTTCCACGACTCCCTCGTCACATTTGGTGCCTCGGTAAACCTTAGTTTATTGGGTATTTCCCGTTTTATAGGCTTGTGTATAATTTCCTTATTATACAAAAACCTATATATAAATTGAATTAATAATCCAAACAAACACCATATATCATACAAATGCAAGCACAAGCTAATCGAGGTACGCCAAACTTAACTACGAGCCTAACTCGGGTAAATTAGGATTTGGATTAGTACTAATCACCAACTTAAGGTAACAGATCGTTACAACATAGATTTTGGGTAGTCATTTATTTAGCATGACATATCAACCTTATGTAATAGGTCCGCATACATAGTACTTTGGTATTACCCTTGTTAGTCGTCGCTTATCATTAGGCATTCTCCTTATTAGTTGCGAAATACGGCACATCGACCTCATGTAATAGGTCCGCACACATAGTACTTCGGTATTACCCTTACTGGTCACCCTTATCAGTAGGCATTCTCCTTATTACTTATGAAACACGACATATCGACTTCATGTAATAAGTTCACACACATAGTACTTCAGTATTACCCTTATTGGTTGCCGCTTATTATTAGGCATTCTCCTTATTAGTTGTGAAATACGACATATCGACCTTATGTAATAAGTTCGCATACATAGCACTTTAATATTACCCTTATTGGTCGCCGTTTAATCATTTCACACATTGGCCCAGGTAATAGCATATATAACAGTGCACGCAGGTTCTATCCTTATTAGTTGTGAAATATAGCTTATCGACCTCATGTAATAGGTTAGTACACATAGTGTTTCGGTATTACCCTTATTAGTCGCCGCTTAATCATTTCATCAACCTCAAATAGTAGGTACGTGACATTAACTAATCAATATACTGACATCCTCTAGTCTCATACCCTGCGAGCCGTGTATACCCTAAACCACATCATAAACTTAAACACATATATTCTAATTTAACAAAAATCACATAATAAGATAAAGTACACCAACCATAGCACTAAAATTCAGTCAGCCAAACAGTTCGGTCAAGCAATAATAAAAGAATGAAATGGAGAAAAATACCTCAACTAGTTTACTTACCTCTATACCAATTTTCTAGCTAATCCGGTCTCCTGATACCTTGAAACTTCTACTTAAACCTTCGAGACTCTTCCCAAGGTTCCTGGTACCATTATAAATGTTTTATAATGTGTTTAGACCATTAATTAAGGTGTTAAACTTGTTTAAGGTGTTTAAGTTCTAGTTAGGAAATTGCAGATTTTGTGCTGTCAGGGCACCTAGTCAACCTGATTAGCACGTTATACACAGGTAGCGCGCTAGCAAGCACACTTAACGTACTAATTGCAGGAAAAGTCAAAATTCTACGCTTAGAACTCTGAGTTCTCTCTATACATATACCACTCCAACACCTTAGGATCTTTTTCCTCACCTACCAAAAACCTCAAGATACCCTCCAAATATATAAGAACATACATAAATCATTTATTTCATAAATTCATCAAATTAAACTAATATGCTAGTGTATGTAGGATTATCTAGTTGATGAACACCAATAACGTGATCAATTCCTACACCAAGTTCACTGACTTCTCTTCCTGATTTTCTTTGATTTCTCCTCCAGTTACTTCTCTAGCAACCTTAGCTTCTAAGTTTTCAATTGAAATGAATTGTATGGGTTGATCTCATGCTTTATATATGTAAAAGGATAAGTTTGATTAATGGCCATTAATCTTTATACATACGTATCTCGAGACTAATCTAATGGCCTACACTATAACATTTTCCACTAACTCTTTCTAACTAACACAAATTAAAACTTAATTGGTCTCTTGATATGTCAACATGTATCTCGAGTGTAACAACCCTAAAATCTAACTTAAGTCGTGTGTCATTTAAGGGTCGTACATGGGACCCACTAGTTGTGATATGTATATCCAAACCTCGGAGTCGACACCGAGATATGCTATTTTTGTTTGATGCTTGTATTATGTATTATCTATTATACATGATTGAACAGTTTAAACTAATCAATTTTGAAAATGTGCGGGTAAAGTACACACGGGGCATATCGGTGTCGAGAGGAGCGGAGACGCATCCCGAGTTGTGTGTTGACATGGGACCGAGGTAGCAGCCAATGGGTAAGTGTTATGTGAGTTAATTAAGGTTTTAACTAGCTCTAGTGTAACCAGATTCAATGTGAAATTAAATGGGCCTAAGTTAGTGGAAAACAAAATTAACAAGCACATGATGTGCATCGAGACACGTGTCGAGTCATCTAGAAATTGATGAGCCCACTTGTAGAGTCCCTCATGAATGACTTGGTAAATGATTGAATGAAGGTGGACCACTAGACGAGCCTCGAGCTATGTGCACACATAAGATCAATGGTTATGGTTTAAACCTATCCAATACATATAAGTCAACATTTTGATTTTCATTTCCACATCAAAATCGTTGAATAGGAAGGAGAGAAAGAAGAAGAGTTGTTGGAGTGCTCTTAGGAAGGAGGAAAGTGAGCAATTCATTTAAGGGTTGGTAAAGAAAAGATTAAGTCACCAAGCTAGGTAACTCCATTAACATAACTTGGTCAAATTCTTGAATTTGATGTTGTTGTTGCTGTTTTTACGTTGGGATTGATGTTAGGGACCTTTATTAAGGTGTATGAAGGGTCCCAAGGCATAAACAAGGCATATGTGTAGAGGAAATCTAGAATTCGAAGTGCAGAATTCTCGGTTCTGCTGCACATAGCGGGCTAGGTGAACAATCTAGCGTGCTAATATTTATTAGCGCACTAGATATCAAAGGTAGCGCGCTATTGTTAAAATTAGCGCACTAATGTCAAGAACTAGTGTTAATCTTGATTAGCACGCTATAGGTTTAAGGTAGCGTGCTAAAGTTGGAAATTAACGCACTAATGCTAGAATTAGCATGCTAATGGCAGTACAAAAATCTACAATTTTTGAAAGTTCCTTAAACACTTTAAATCGGTGTAATACCCCAAATAAAGGTTCCAATGCACTCAAAAACTTATAATGTGGTATCAGGAATCTAAGGAAGAGTACGGGGATTCAAAAACATGTTTAGGAGTGTCGGGAAGCCGGATAGGCTAGGAACAAGTTTAGTGAATTTGAGGTAAGTAAACCAGCTAGGAAATGTACTATATTTCATTTTAAGCTATTGAATTTTGTTGTTCATTGCTTTGTTATCTATCCTTAGAATTCTATTCTGATTGAGTTGTCCAAGGGAAAGTGAGTCAACGGTGATCCTTGGAAGGAATGGCTTGCTGAGGTAACATACCAGAGTCATGACCTCGAGATGCACTGCACCGGATACTGATTTTGATGGGGTATGAGTTCTTAGCATGGTTGTCCCAGGAAGTCTCACTATCTAGTGGGTTTAAGGCTTGTAAGTGTACCAAGTCCTAGAACTCGAGTTTCGATGGTTTGCCAAGACTCAACGACCTGTTAGTCGTGACTACTTGTACCTCTCTGTTTGCATCTCTGGACACTCATTGATCAATTATTTTTTATTTTTTATTGTCTTGTATTTATTCATGTGTCCTTATACATTTGTTTCTATTTGCATGAATATAGACTAATTTATTTATTTTGAAATGTTGTTTAGTATCCTACTGGCATTACTTACCTGGGCTCGTTATTCTCGTGTTTAACTGAGTGCAGATCCGCAATCGAGTAAAAGAAATAGGCAAGTGCTAGGAGATCTACCGTGAGAACTTTGTAGCGACCTTCCCTCTCGTATGTTTGTAGGTTTTGTATTACTTATATATATTATTTTTGTTACATGAGGTATATGGGTTTTGTGAGATACTTTAAGACACGTATATGATATTATTTTTCTCCCCTCTGTTTATTATCATGTTGACTGTGTTATGCAGGATTCCCACACTCTAGGTTGTTCTGACTTATTTGTGTAGAATTGATTAGATTTGTTTAAGTTGAAATCGCTTTCACATAAACTTTGATAACTTACAAATTTGAATAACTCACTATAAATATTAAATTTCACTGCCTTGTAATGAAAAATGGTTAGGAAGGCTAACTAGGCTTGCGTTGATGTCGCGAGGATTGACTCGGAGTCCACGTAAGTCCAGGTCGGGCGGGACCCAGCTTGGGTCGTGGAACTGGGGTCGTCATAGTTGGTATCAGAGCCTAAGGATTTATGCCTAACTTTTGATTTATTATTGAGTAAACCACAACCAACATAAGACACAAATCAATAATAGAGTTAGGACAAGGTTAGATCTTAGAGTGGAACCCCGTGATCCTGACTTAAGTCTTAGTTGGGATGTGAGAAGAGTTAGGGAAATTAAAATTGGACTATATGAACTATTTGATGTGTTGTATATTATTACTATCGATAGTTATATCATGATCGAGGAATCACATTCTTTGCAGATCGCGATGATCGATCAGCTCGAGATCTACGATAGCGGTTCGGGTGACATTCATGACAGATTAGATAAGATGTCCCAGCTGGTCAACACACATGGCCAGCAACTTCAGGAAATTCTCCGACTGTTGAGACCACAGGCTACAACATCACCTTCTACGTGTGTAGCACCAGTCACTCAGGGCAGGAGTGCGTTAATAGTAAATGCCGCTGTTATGACTCCTATAGCGCCAACCATACTGGAGGAAGTACCGGTTCAGGATGAGAGAATACCATCTACTCCTGATACACCGGCATATGATACGCTAAGCACGCCCACTGATGGGAACACTCGAGCGATGGCTGAGGCGAGGCGGTTTCGCGAGTTTCACAAACATCGCCCGGAGAAGTTTCACGAGGGTACAAGTCTCGGAGCAACTAAGAAATTTATGAAGAGTCACGATAAGATTCATGATTTCTTGGCTACACTAGAGTATATGAGGCCGAACATCTCATGAGCTTCGTTGTTCGGCTGATGTGTGGTGGTGTAGCATGGTGGCTACGAAGGGGAAGCCCAAGGACTATGCTGAGTTCAAGGAAAGACTCAATCATAAGTATTTCCCTCATTCAGTCGGAACATGAAGAAGACCGAGTTTCAAAAAACTCAGCAGGCTATCGGCAAGATAGTGATGTAGTATATGGGCCGATACTTGCAGTTGATAGACTATGCCAGGGCATAGCTAATACAAACGCTGACCAGGCCTACTATTTCATGCATGGCTTGCTGAGTGAGGTCTGGACAATGGTGGTGACCACAGCTTCAAGAACTTTACAAGAAGCCTACAAGGAGTTTGGCTAGTGAGATCTTTTTGAGCATGTGTATCGGTGGAGTAGTGGTGGCTTTACCACCATCACAGTCTGATGTCAGACCGGGAGGGGATGGGAGGAGGAAGAGACCTAGACAGTAGAGGTCGAGGGATCGAGCTCAAAGTGTGAGATCTGTTGCATTTCCACCTATTACAACGTGTACTACGCGAATACCATTTGCTCTAGTACGGAGTTATACCAGCACACTACAACAGTCTAAATAGTCAATTCCTTAGTGACAGCTATATCAGAGGGTTAAGGGCAGTGGCAGTGGTCACGGGTAGAGGTATGGACAGGGCCCTAATTTCAGTCACGTACAGAGACGGGGACAAAGTGTTCCATCTGGATCGAGATCTCAACATACTTGTTGGGAGTTTAACGGTCATGTCACTTCGTTAATACGTGTCTATGACCAAGCAGAGGGCAACAATAGCAGAGCTAGGAGCAGGTTCATGCTATTGTCACGCCAGATCCGGCTGCTACCCGTAACCTGATTGAGGGTATGATTTACATTTGCAGTCATTTTATGTACACTATGTTAGATTATGGTTCTACAATATCTTTTATTTTCGGTCGCGTGGTTGATGAGTTGGGTTTAAGACCCATTAGACTAGAGAGACCCTTGATCCTTAGCACAGCTGCTGAGGACAAGATATACCCAAACTTGTTATGTGTTGATTGTTAGGTAGAGATAGAGGGTCATGTTTTGCCAGCAGACTTGAGAGTGTTGGATTTCCTAGAGTTCGATACATTGTTGGGCATGGATTGGTTGAGTGCTCATCATACACAGATCCATTGTTTCGGCAAGAGAATTACATTTCAGATTCTCGGACATCCCGAGGTTAATTTATAAGGGACTCTGACTAGTTTACCGATTACTAAAGGCAGAGTACCTTCTAGCGTAGATGTTGAGACATTCGCTAGTGTTTTAAGTACGACGGAGAAGGTTGATATAAGGTTGGATGAGGTACCTATCGTGTGCGAGTTCTCTTATGTTTTTCCTACGGAGCTCCTAGGATTACCACTGCCTAGGGAGATTGACTTTTTCATTGATTTGGTCCCGGGGACCAAACCTATATCTATTCCGCAATACCGGATGGCTTCGAATGAGTTAGAGGAGCTGAGAGGATAGCTTGATGAATTGTTTTGTTAATCTACCCGAGCATGTCACCTTGAGGTGTGCCAGTCATGTTTGTTAAGAAGAAAGATGGCGGCCTGAGATTATGCATTGACTACAAATAGCTCAACAGGGTGACAGTGAAGAACAAGTATCCACTTCCTCGCATTGACGATTTGTTCGACCAGCTAATGGGAACACAGTGGTTTTTGAAGATTGATTTGAGATCTGGGTACCATCAGATGAGAATTAGAGTAGAGGACAGGGAGAAAACTACTTTTCGCACAAAATATGGGCATTACCAGTTTACAGTCATGCATTTTGGGTTGACTAATGCTCCGACGATGTTCATGGATCTCATACATCGAGTGTTGAGAGAGTATTTAGATAGATTTTTTATTATGTTTATCGACTACATCCTTATCTACTCTAAGATTCGTGAGGATCATAGGATGCACCTCAAGATGATTTTGCAGACTTTGAGGTCGCACAGATTGTATGCCAAGTTTAGTATGTGTGAGTTTTGGTTTACGGAGGTCGAATTTCTTGGACACATCGTTGGAGCCAGGGGAGTGTCAGTAGACCCCGCTAAGGTTAGAGTTGTGATAGATTGGCCTACACCACGGTCAGTGACTGAGGCTATCACAAACGTTTTGTTCAAAACTTCTCAAAGATTGTGGCATCAATGATGCAATAGACGAAGAAAGATACGAGTTTTTAGTGGAATGACAGTTATGAACAAGCCTTCAGGATTTTGAAGGAAAGATTGACTACCGCACCAATTTTGGTACTACCTGAGTCGGGGTGAGGTGAACATCGATGCTTTTAAGGTCGGTTTAGGCTGTGTTTTGATGCAAGGCGGTAGACTTGCTTACGCATCCCAACAGCTGAAGATTCACAAGAAGAACTACCCTACCCATGACTTGGAGTTAGCGGGTCTTTGCATTGAAGATTTGCCATCATTATCTCTATGTAGAAAAATTTATGTTGTTTACCAACTACAAAAGTTTGAAGTATCTATTCACTCAAAAAGAGTTGAACATGCGACATAGGCATTGGCTTGAGTTTCTCAAGGACTATGACTTCTCATTGGAGTATCACCAGGGGAAGACCAATGTTGTTGCAGACACATTGAGCCGTAGAGGGTCGGACTCAGATATTATTACTTGCCACATGATACACGAGTATGGTTTGCTTGAGGCAGTCGAGTCGATATATTTTATTGATATTCCAACTGGTACTGAAGTATTGATTTGTGGGCTGATGAGGACTCATATAATGTCGATTCAGTGTGTACTTGAGGGTCAGTAAGTAGATGAGCAGTACCATAGGTTCTTGGAGTTTGTTCAGATTCCGAATCATCTAGACCGAAGTTAGTCGATAAACTCATAGCTGAGATTTAGAGGTCGATTGTTGATTCCATCAGTGGTTGAGTTACGTGATGAGATAGATGAGGTTCACTGCTCAAGTCTTACGATTCATCTGGGTCGGACCAAGATGTATGTTGATGTGCGTCATCTTTTTTGTGGCTGGGGATCGAAGGCCCGATGGGTTATTGCAACCACTTCCCATTCCTTGGTGGAAGTGGGAGCATATTGCAATATATCTCGTCAGTGGCCTACCTCGATCTCAGCGCAGACATGATACTATTTAGGTGATTGTGGACAGGTTGACGAAGTCTGTGCACTTCTTACTGATCTCTAACACAAATCTGGTAGATAAGTTGGCGAGTTTGTACGAGTGGGAGATTGTTTGACTATATGACATTCCATTATCGATTATGTTTGATAGAGGGCCACAATTTACATCTTAGATTTGGCAGAGCATGCAGGCAGAGTTCGGCACGCGATTGTACCTCGGTACAGCTTATCATCCACAGACTGACGGACAGTTGGAGAGACTGATTCAAATTCTCGAGGACATGTTTAGGATGTGTGTGTTAGAGTATGGTGGATCATGGGAAGAGTGTATTAATTTGTGTGAGTTTGCTTACAATAACAATAATCATGCTAGTATTGGTATGACACCATTTGAGGCACTCTACGGTAGACCGTGGAGATTTCCATCTTTTTAGGCGAAGCTTGAGGATGTGATCGTTATTGGGCTTGAGATTGTGGTGGGGGTCACAGAGAGAATATACGACTGATCAGATTGAGGCTGAAGGGTGCGCAGGAGATGCAGAAAAAGTATTATGACTTGTATCACGACAAGTTAGAGTATGATGTCGAAAATTATGAGTATTTGAAAGTTTCTCCGATGCAGGGTCACAAGAGATTTGGGATTAAAGGAAATCTTGCGCCGAGGTTCATTGGTCCATTCAGAGTGAAGAAACAAATATGCAAGGTTGCGTACGAGCTAGAGTTGCCACCTCAGTTTATAGGATTCATAATGTATTTCATGTTTCTATGCTTCGACTGGATAGGTCGAGAGAGGGCTGACGTCCGATAGTAAATTTGAGTCAGATAGACTCGAGGGAGGACATTACGTATGACGAGTTGCCCATTCAGATTTTGGGCCTTAAGGTGAAGATTCTTAAAAACAAAGAGATCCCATCAGTTCTTGTCAAATGGCAGCATCACAGTGATGAGGAGCTAACGTGGGAGCTCGAGTCATATATGCGCGAGTACTTTCTCTATCTCTTTTGAGTTTCGGTAAGTCTTTCTCTTGTGAATTGCTTCAATTTTGAGGGCGAAACTCAAATTAGTTGGGAAGACTATAACGACCATAAAATCTAACATTTGTCGCTTGTCATTTCAGGGTTGTATATGGGACCTACTTATCGTGATACGTATGTCCGAACCTCGGGAGTCGACACCGAGGTATGCTATTTTTGTTTGATGCTTGTATTATGTATTATGTATTATACATGATTGAACAATTTAAACTAATCAGTTTCGAAAATGTGCGGGTAAGGTACACTCGGGGCATATCGGTGTCGAGAAGAGTGAGACGTACCTCGAGTTGCATGTTCACGTAGGACCGAGGTAGCGACCTATGGGGTAATTGTTATGTAAGTTAATTAAGGTTTTAACTAGCTTTAGTGTGACCACATTCAATGTGAGATTAAATGGGCCTAAGTTAGTGGAAAACAAATTAACAAGCACATGATGTGCATTGAGACACGTGTTGAGTCATCTAGAGATTGATGAGTCCACTTGCAGAGTCACTCATGAATTACTTGGTAAATGATTGAATGAAAGTTGACCTCTAGATAAGCTTCGAGATACGTACGTACACAAGATCAATGGCTATGGTTTAAACCTATTCAATACATATAAGTCAACATTTTGATTTTCATTTCCACATTAAAATCGTTGAATAGGAAGGAGAGAAAGAAGAAGAGTTGTTGGAGTGCTCTTGGAAAGAGGAAAGTGAGCAATTCATTTAATGGTTTGTGAAGAAGAAGATCAAGTCACCAAGCTAGGTAACTCCATTAACATAAATTGGTCAAATTCTTGAATTTGATGTTTTTGTTGTTGTTTTTATGTTGGGATTGATGTTAGGGACATTTAGTAAGGTGTATGAGGGGTCCCAAGGCATAAAAAAATATGTAGAAGAAACCCAGAATTCGAAGTGCAAAATTCTGGGTTCTGCTGCACATAGCACGCTAGGTGAACAATCTAGCGCGCTAATGTTCAAAATAGTGCAGCGCGCTATAAGTTTAAGGTAGTACGCTAAAGTTGAAAATTAGCATGCTAAGATCAGAATTAGCGTACTAATTACCCTGGTAGTACAACAATCTGAAATTTTGAAAAGTTCCTTAAACACTCTAAATTGGTGTAATACACCGAGTAAAGGTTTCGGTGCACTCAAAAACTTATAATGTGGTATCAGGAATCTAAGGAAGAGTTACGGGGATTCAAAAATACGTTTAGGAGTGTCGGGAAGCCGGATAGGCTAGGAACACGTTTAGTGAATTTGAGGTATGTAAACTAGCTAGGAAATGCTTAATATTTTATTTTAAGCTATTGAATTTTGTTTTTCATTCCTTTGTTATCTATCCTTGGAATTCTATTCTAATTGAGTTGTCCGAGGTCAACTGAGTTAACGATGATCCATGGAAGGAGTGGCTGGTTGAGGTAATATGCCAGAGTCACGACCTCTAGATGTACTGCACTGGATACTAATTTTGACGGGGTATGAGTTCTTAGCGTGGTTGTCCCAGGAAGTCTCATTATTTTGTGGGTTTAGGGCTTGTTAGTGTACCGAGTCCTATAACCCGAGTCTTGATGGTTTGCCAAGACTCAATGACTTGTTGGTCGAGACTACTTGCACCTCTCTGTTCGCATTTTGGACACTCATTGATCGATTGTTTTTTATTTATTTATTGTCTTGTATTTATTCATGCGTCCTTATACCTTTCTTTCTATCTGCATGAATATAGACTGGTTTATTTTTTTTGAAATGTTGTTTAGTATCCTACTGGTGTTACTTACCTGGGCTTGTTATTCTTGTGTTTGCAGATCTGCAATCGAGTAAGGGAAAGGGGCCAGTAATAGGAGATCTACCGCGAGGACCTTGGAGCGGCCTTCCCTTTCGTATTTTTGTAGGTTTTGTATGTATATTTTTTTGTCACTTGAGGTATATGGGTTTTGTGAGATACTTTAGGACATGTATATAATATTATTTTTTTTCCTATGTTTGTTATACATGTTGACTGTGTTATGCAGGATTTCCATATTCTAAGTTGTCCTGACTGATTTGTGTAGAGTTGTTTAGATTTGTTTAAGTTGAAATCGCTTCCGCATAAACTTCGATAACTTACAAATTTGAGTAACTCACATTAAATGTTTAATTTCGCTGCCTCGTAATGAAAAATGGTTAGGAAGGCTGACTAGGCTTGCGTTGACATCGCGAGGATTGACTTGGAGTCCACGCAAATCTAGGTCAAGCGGGGCCCAATTTGGGTTGTGGAAATGGGACCTTCACATCGAGAATCATCATATGGCTATTGTTTTAAATTGCTAACTTAGGTTACATAAAATATAAAATCAACTATAGCCACATTAATCTTAAATATTTAAGCTACACTAAGCTTAAACCAACTTACGACGCCACTCTCTACGTTGGTTCTGCGCCAGCACACATCTCGAGGCGCGTCCCTACTTACGTCTCGGCCTCTATACACAAGTAGGAGTGACTTATGATGTCTATATATATAATGCACTAAGCATTCATTATACCACAAATAATACATTACTCAGTCTTTGTGCCGAGTGTTAGGTTCGTGTACCAAATCTCGAGCCATGTCACGGGTCGGTGACCCTTAATTACTAACCAAATCCATTATTAGAAATTTGGGCCATTACAGATTTATTGGGTCTAATACATAATGATGTATGTGATCCTATAAACACAATGGCAAGAGGTGGTTATTAGTACTTCATTACATTCACTAATGATTTCAGCAAGTATGGTTACGTGTATCTCATGAAACATAAAGGTGAGTCTTTTGAGATGTTTTGAACATTTTAGAATGAAGTGCAAAATCAACTTTGTAAAACTATTAAAGCATTTCAATCAGATCGATGTGGTGAATATTTGAGCCAAGTGTTTGATGATCATCTTAGAAACTGTAGGTTTGTCCACAGTTAACTCTTCAAACAACTCCACAATGGAATGATGTTTCTGAGAGGAGAAATCAAACTTTATTAGGTATGGTTCGATCTATGATGAGTCATGCAGATCTCATATTTCTTTTTGGGGCTATGTCTTATAAACTTCTGCATTTACACTGAATCGTGTTCTTTCTGAAGCGATTGATAAAATACCTTATGAGATTTGGGAAAAGACCAAGTTTGTCTTTCCTTAAGATTTGGGGCTATGAAGTTTTTGTATGACGACAAATCTAAAAACAATTATCAACCAAATCTAACAATTGTGTATTTATTGGTTATCATAAAGAAACTAGAGGATACTACTTTTATAATCCTATTGAGAACAAACAAATACACACTTGGTAGATCTGGCTGAGAGATTTGGTTTTCAAGAAAAAAACTGACATGGATGGCAATATGCATACTTATAAAGCACGGCTAGTAGCAAAAGGTTTCAGACAAACTCAAGGTGTTGATTATGATGAGACTTTTTCTCATGTAGCCATGCTTAAATCCATTAGAATTCTAATTGCTATAGCCGTATATTATGACTATGAGGTATGGCAAATGGATGTTAAAATTTTCTTCTAAATGGAAAGTTATTTGATGACGTATATATGATACAACCTAAAGGTTTGTTCATCCTAAGAATTCTAAGAAGGTGTGTAAGCTTCAAAGATCAATTTATAGATTAAAGCAAGCTTCTCAGAGTGGGAATCTTCATTTTGATGAACCAATTAAGGGTTTCATTAAAAATGAAGATGAGCCTTGTGTATACAAGAAGGTTAGTGGGAGCGTGGTTGTTTCATTGGTACTGTATGTCGATGATATGTTACTCATTGGAAATGATATCCCAACCTTGCAGAATGTCAAGTTTTGGTCAGGGAAGTGTTTCTCGATGAAGGACTTAGGAGATGCAGCCTACATCTTTGGGATTAAGATCTATAAGAATAGATCTAAAAAGCTAATCGGTCTAATTCAAAGTGCTTATATAGACAAGGTAATGAATAGGTTCAGTATGCAAGACTCTAAAAAAAATCATTGCCAATGTCTCATAGTATAAGTCTCAACAAGACTCAATATCCGAAGACTAATGATGAGCAAAAACACATGAATACGATTCCATCTGCATCAACTATTGGATCTATCATGTATGACATGTTATGCACTCGACCTGATGTATCATATACTTTATTACAACAAACAGATATTTGTTTGATCCCGGTGAGAGTCACTAGATAGTAGTAAAGAACATTTTTAAGTACTCGAGAAGGACTAAAGAAATGTTTTTTCTTTATGAAAGTTTAGAAGACGAGCTTGTTGTAAATGGTTACACAGATGTAAGTTTTCAAACTGATATAGATGACTTTAGATCGCAGTCTGGATATGCGTTTACTTTGAATGGAGGCGTAGTGAGCTGGAAAAGTCCAAAGAAACAAATTGTGGCAGATTCTACAATAGAAGTTAAATATATTGCAACGTCTGATGCAGCTAAGGAGGCAGTTTTGGTCAAAAAGTTCATATCTGAACTTGGAGCGGTTCCTAGTGTAACTAACCCCGTTTACTTATATTGTCGCAATAACAGGGTGATAACATAGGCCAGGGAATCAAGATCTCACCAGCGATCCAAACATATACTTAGACATTTTCATCTCATTCGAGAAATCATTGAGAAGGGAGACGTGAAAATTTGCAGAATTACTATAGAAGACAATGTCGCAGATCCTTTGACGAAGGCTCTTCTATATGCAAAACATGATGGTCATGTTAGGTCATTAGGTATTAGATGCATGAATGGTTGGCCCTAGTGCAAGTGGGAGATGTTGAGGAATGTGCCCTACGTTAATCTATAAACATTGTTTATCTTATAATTTTAGTTAATAAAATGAGGTTTTCATTTGCTATTTTATTATAAGTGATTGCATGTTTACATTATAATAAGATCCACGGGTATTTGTCGAAATATCCTAAATGTTCCTAGTTGGTCATTATACTGAGAACTATAATGAATTAAGACTAATATGAATCTTAATTGATAGTCATGTGATGATCAAACGTATAAGGATACGAATCGAGATCATGAGTACTTGATAGGGAACAAGATACTAGACCTACTCGCTATGAGAACACCACATGGATTAAGTCATAGGTGTTACTCATGATAACTATATCATTTAGTCATTTGACTTGAGATTACCATAGACTTCAATATTAAGAGCATGTCATTTGACACAATCAAACGTTGTCTTTAACCGGATGATTATAAAGATTGTGATTGGTTACCATGTGAATAATATGTGAAGGTAAGTAATCCAGATAAAATTTGTCCATCTCGTATAAAGAGAGATATCATTAGATCTCTTGATATGTTAGACTATTAAATAACCAAGTTCAAGTGAATTGATATGATCAATGACACTTAGATGTTTTTAGTCTACCTAAAGATCGAGACTAGTACGATTGAACATTGAGGGTGACTTTCCATGCCTTATGTTTAATCAAAGGATATCGCACGACAAGAGGATATCATATATGTTACTCATTAGGTTGTATCGATTTTGATATTTATGCTACTTAGGTAGTCATAATTCATTGCTAGAGACCGCTTATGACTTGTGTACCAAAATGATATTGGTTCACTGCCAACGTTGCATGAACCTATTGGGTCATACACAAATAATGACTTTGCACAATCTCAATTAGTCCAAAGTAATGAGTTTTATATGATAAAGTTCATGACATTAAAGCCCTTATGATTTGTTATATGATAACGTATTAATATGGGCGTATGTGTAATTTGCTTGAATTGCCTAAATACAATAGTTGTATTATGAATAGGTTTTTTTAACTAAGTTTAGCTATACATATAAATAGAGGTTGAGACCCATAAAACGAAATAAGATTTTTGTTTTTACTATTTTTTGAGTTCTCCAGATTTTAGGAGAGAAAGAAAATATTTTATATCTCTATTGGGGCTAGCACTCCAAATTGTCACCATTCATATGTGGATTTTCGATAGAAGACGGCGTTTGAACGTCTTGTAGATCAAACAATCAAAGAAGGAAATCACGAAATAAGTATGACTTACTTTTGTAGATCTAGTTTAATAGAACTTATTTTTCGATCCTGTTGGGGTTTTCAAAATTGATTCGAATGTTTCGCTGCATATGAACCCCAAAACCCAAAATCAAACACCTACCTAATAGCATGCTATTTCGTTTGACTAGATATCTCAACAATCAAGAATGACATAGCACATGATTTAGAGTCAATGAAACGATTTAATCAAAAAGCAATGTCATGATAGCAAACTCACAAAATGAGAAGATACAACAAGTAATGACATATAGAGTACAAAGGATAATTCAATTCAAATAACTGAAAATGAATAGCAAAACATGAATGAAATGTAAATAACTACCTCAATCAGTTTACTTACAGTCCACGCAATTTCTTAGCTATCCCGGCCTCCGACACCTTAAAACACATATTCAAACCCTCAAGACTCTTTCATAGGCTCTTGGTATCATTTCATATATTTTATAGTGTGTTTAGACTTTTAATTATGATTTTGTACTTGTTTAAAGTGTTTAATTTATAAGAATTTGCCAATTTTGTGTTGTTGGAGCACCTAGCTCGTTGGGTGGAATGTCCAGCACTTTAATGACCTTGTTAGCGCGCTAGTCAACCTGATTAACGTGATCGTGTAGCGCGCTAGCTAGCACGTCTAGCGCGCTATGTGCAGGAAAACCAGAATTTTGCACTTTGAATTCTGAGTTTTCTCCACACATGGCTAACTCCAACACCTTGGGATCCCTCTTTTAACCTACTAAAGACCCAATATATCAACCATGATCATAAGAACAACCTACTCTCATTTATATCATGAATCCACCAAATTAAACTAAATAACTAGTGTAAGTAGAATTACTTAGTTATTGTACACCATCAACTTGATAAACTCCTACACCAAGCCAATAAATCTTTTGTTCCATTCCCTTACTGATCTCTCTGATCTTCTTCTCCAGCTTTTTTTAATTCCTAAGTTTATGAAATGAGAATGAAATGTTTGCATTAGTTGATATATTCAATCTTTCATAATATACACACATATCCTGAGACTAATCTAATGACCTCCATCTTGACACAATTCCACTAACTCTTCACTAACTTCCTCTAACTAACACCAAATGAAACTAAATTGGTATCCGGATGTGTCAACACGTATCTCGAAGAATATCAATGCCTAATGTTTTAACTTGCTAATTTAGGTACATTTAATGTAAATTAACTATAGCCATATCCAATTCAACTAATTAAGCTACAATAACTCAAGTTAGCTTACCACATCACTCTTTACTTTAGTCCCACATCAATTCGTATCTCGAGGCGCGTTCTAACTCATGTCTCGATACTTAAATACAAGTACGAGTGACTTAATAGCCTATACATATATAATACACTAGGCATACATCACGATAAATCTAATATATACCTCAACCACATTACTTCAATCAGTGCACGTATCTCGATGCGAGTCCAATGATCCTGATTAAAAAAACTAAGCTAGAATTAGAAATTTGGGTCATGGCAGAGTCATTGGATAGCATCAAAAAACATTTTTAAGTACTTGAGAATGACTAAAGAAGTGTTCTTGGTCTATGGAAGTTTGGAAGACGAGCTTGTTGTAAATGGTTACACAGATGCAAGTTTTCAAACTGATATAGATAACTTCATATCATTGTCTAGATATGTTTTTACTTTGAATGGAGGCGTAATGAGCTGGAAAAGTTCAAGCAAGGAATTATGGTAGATTCTACAGAAGATGAGTATATTGCAGTGTCTGATGCAGATAAGAAGGAGTTTGGACCAAAATGTTCATCTCTGAACTTGGTGTGGTTCCAAGTATAGCTAACCCATTTTGCTTGTATTGTGACAACAACGAGGTGGTAACACAGGCAAAGGAACCAAGATCACATTACTCGATCCAAACATATATTTAAATGATTTCTTCTCATTCGAGAAATCATTGAGAGGGGAGACTTGGAGATTTGCAGAGTTCCTACAGAAGGCAATGTTACATATCCTTTGATGAAGGCTCTTCTACAAGTGAAACATGATGGTCCTGTTAAGTCATTAGGTATTAGATATAGGAATGATTGCCCTAGTGCAAGTGGGAGATGTTCGGGCATATGCCATAGGTCTATCCACGAACATGATGGTCATGTTAAGTCTTATAATTTTAGTTAATGAAAATTGAGGTTTTTGTTTGTAGTTTTATTATAAATGATTGCATGTTTACCTTAAAATAAGATCCATGGGATTTGTTGAAATATCATAAATGTACCTAGTCAATCATTATGTTGGAACTATAATGAGTTAAGACTAGTGTGAATCTTGATAGATGGAGATATGATGATCATGAGTATAGGGATACAAATCGAGATCATGAGTACTTGTTAGAGAATAAGGTACTGGACCGACCCGCTATGAGAACCCCACATGGATTAAGTCATAAGTGTTACTCATGATAGATCTATCATTTTGTCCTTCGACTTAAGATTATATAGACTTCAATATTGTGAGCATGATAATTTTACACAATCAAACATTGTCTTTAACTAGACGATTATAAAGACTGTGATTGGTTACCATGTGAATAATATGTGAAGGTATTCAACCAAGATAGAATTTTTCACTCTCGTATAGATAGATATATTAGTGGATCCCACGATATGATAGACTGATAATGACCAAGTCCATGTGATTGATATGATCAATGTCACTTGAATGTTTTCAGTTTACCTAAAGATCGAGACTAATACGATTAAACATTGAGGCTAATTTTTTCATGCCTTATGTTTAATCAAATGATATCACACAACAAAAGGATGTGATATATGTTATTCATTAGGTTGTTTCGATTTTGATATTCATACTACTTCGGTAGTCATAATGCCTTGCTAAAGACCGCTTATGACTTGTGTAATAAAATGGTTTTGGTTCACTACCAATGTCGCATGAACCTATGGGGTCGAGCACAAAGAATAACTTTGCTCAATTTCAATTGGTCCAGAGTAATGAATTTTATATGATAAAATATGTGACATAAAAGCCCTTAGAATTTGTTATATGATAACTTCTTAATAGGTACATAGGTGTAATTTGCTGAAACTGCCTAAATATAATAGTTGTATTTCAAATAAGATTTTAAGTGAGGGCTTATTTACACAAATAAATAGAGGTTGAAACCCTAAAACGAAATAAGATTTTCATTTTTTGTTATTTTTCGAGTTCTATGGATTTCAGGAAAGAAAGAAAAACGTTTTCAATCTCTCTTAGGTCTAGCACTCCAAATTGTGGTCATCGTTCATGTGTGGATTTCCGATGGAGGACGCATACTTGAACGTCTTGAAAATCGAACAATCAGAGAAGGAAATCATGAATTAATATATGGTTTACTTTTGTAGTTCTTGTTTAATGAAACTTATTTTTCGATCGCGTTGGGGTTTTTCAAAAATTATTTTGAGTTTTCTACTGCGTATGACCCAAAAAAACCCAACATGCATGAGTGGTGAAAATGAGATATATGTGAGTAATAACTCTTTTATATGGAGGGATAGTTGTGTTGTTTCGCTAGGGGCTGAAACAAAATTCAAAATGGGGTAAGGGGAGTAAATGTGGGGTCCGAATAGTTGTTGCCTTGTTTATACGAAAATTAAGTTATGTTGCTCATTGCAGAGTTATTAAAATGCCCTTCCTTGGATCACATTTCCCCACCCACTGTTAAGAAAATGACGATTATTTCCAACAA
The DNA here is from genome assembly GCA_039657365.1 of Stephania yunnanensis. NCBI lineage: Eukaryota > Viridiplantae > Streptophyta > Magnoliopsida > Ranunculales > Menispermaceae > Stephania > Stephania yunnanensis. Next base: position 18,861,297 of record CM077589.1, on the reverse strand, counting down.
TTTAAGTGCTTTTAGCACACTAAAATAAAAAATAAATCTTGGACCGAGAAAATTTTATTTGTATTGGCAATTTTAATTTTAATACAATCTAACATCCACCTAATTCGAACCTTAACTCTCTAATTCTTGCTACATTCTTCATCAAATCACCTTGCCGACAAATTTCTGACAAAACTCCAGCGACTAGAAGAATAAACTATCCAAACTCAGTAAGTCAGCTTATCATCTTCTCCAATGAATTATATATTCTTTCACAACTTTTTTTTATTGAATTTTATTTGTTTGGTTTGTGGCATAACAATTGCTTTTTTGACATATGATGGAACTAAAATTTTGTTTTGAAGAAAGTTTGAAAGACATGGAGATATTGTTTGTCTAGCTAATATACGAATTTATGTTGCACATCTTTTTTTTTTGTTCATAATTTGTACATGTCCCGTGTGACTGAAACACATAGAAGCATACCAGTTCGATCCAATCAGAATGTAAGCGTTGGAGTCCAATTATAGTCAATTGAGTTCCTTGCTCGTGGACCTAGTTGGATCTAACTAGTAGCGCGAAGAGATTGTAAGGCTTAGAGCTCGAGCACCACCACTGATTGGGGGAAGATCTACGAAAAGATGAGAGATCTGTGAAGAAATGGAGTGCTAGATCGCAACATAGATGAATGGATGGAAGGGGGATATAGAAAATAAGTGGGCAAAGCAAATGGTTGGAGATTGCATTAATGAGGGTATTTTAAGAAACTAAGGGCTAAGTTTATGGGTTGATTTAGTACATATTTGGGTGAATCAAAGTATGGGTGTTAAAAACACATAAATGGGTGGAAATAGTAGCTCTATTTTTAAGAGAAAGTTATTTCTTTTTAAGTCATGCTAAAGGCATCTCAGCTATGCATAAAGGCACCTCCAACTAAAATTAAAAATATATACGCACCCTGACTTGTTTTTACTAAAATCATCAAAATACCTTTTCATCCCAATTGATGCACCTTAATCAAACTCTCATGAATCACGTTCTTCGCTTCTTCGATTGTTTTCCATTAATTGGGTGGTATTACCTTATGTTTATGTCCTCCATTGGATCCATTTTCTTGTTGTTTTCGATCAATTTTGTACATTTTCCTCGGTTTGATCATACCCTCCTAGTCGTATTATGATATATGTATGTTTCAACTTGATATGTGATTTAGGGATGCTATTTAGTTTCATTGGTTGTTCGTTGAGTTTTTGGTAACTTTTGAGTCGTTCATACGGTTACGAAACACAGGGCTGAGACATGCATTTTAGGTTCAGTGACACAAGGTCGGGTCATATCTTCTAGGTTCGATTTTTTCCAACCAAACCTCTTTATCAAAAACTTGGTTTACAAGTGTTGAACCAGAGGTTCAATGGGCTTTGACCGACTCTCCATTTAAGGGTTCGGGGGCTCCAACCGACTTTCCAACTAGAGGTTCAGACCTGCGAGGACGAACCACTCGAAAAGCGAGGATTCCCATATTCATTTCAAAAAACCTAAAAGATCACGAAAATATTAAAAACTCATCTTCCTCTTGCAAAATTTATTCCGTTAAGTAATCATTTACCATGATCTTAAAAAAACTCAGAAATAAAATCAAATCGATGATGTATGTAAATCACAAGAGGGAGTAGTGTGAAAGGATGAATGTGGGTGCATAAAATAGAGGAATGGGACTAGGAGTGCATAAAATGCAGTGATGGGTACAAGGGCTATTTTCATTGGAAATGACACTCACTTATATTGTTGGGTTGCTCATATAGATAGGTAGGGTGCCTTTAGCGCGACTATTTTTTTCTTGTATATTATTTTGTTCTCTTTCTAGTTCTTTGTCTCTTCTTTCTTAGATTTAGTTTCTAGTTATTTTATAGGGCTAACTATAAAAAAGAACACCAACTTTCGTCATTTTTGCAGAAATAACACCAACTTTCAATTTCGTTAAAAATAACAAAAACTTTCAACACTTTTTCAATTTTAGCACGAATTTGGGGCTTTTGAGCGCTAACATGGCAACATGAACCCGATTTTTTATGGTTCACTTTAACTGGGTCAACAAAAACCATAATCCCTATCTAATCGATTTTTTTACCTCTTTTGCAATTTAAAAAAAAAAACGACATCAACACTCAAAATCGAAAACAAAAAAAAAAAAAACAAAAAGAACAACGAAATAAAAAAAAACTAAACTAATTTCACATATATTTTTTTTCTCTCACAGACTAAAAAATGAGTTTGGTCAATCAACTTTCGTTCGTAAGAGAAAAAAATGCAAATTTAGGATTTTGATTTCGTGTACATTATTGTTTTTATTTTTTTTTATTTACTTTTTTTAGACTTTATTATTTTTAATTACAAAAAACTGATTAGATGGGAGATTCGAGTTTTTGTAGACCCAATTCAAGTGAACCATAAAAATCGGTTTATGTTGCCACATCAGCTACGAAAACCCAAATCGTTGTTCATGCTAAAACTGAATAAATATTGAAGTTCGTATTATTTATGCAAAAATGACAAAAGTTTGTGTCATTTTTTATAGTTAACCATATTTTATAACATTGTGTTTCCTTTCTTTTCGTTAAATAACTTAACAAGGATAATTAATGTGTTTCTTTGAAAAAAAAAGTGTTTCTTTTTTCATAAAAAGAAAAAAAAATAAAAACAAAAGAAAAATGTTTCCTAGCATACGTGCACCCGTCGCACATTGTAAGTTGCAACAAGAGGGAGTACCTTCACGGCTTCGTCTACCTTCACCACTTTATCATAAGTGTAGAGTTATGTATTGTACAGGTATTCCAGTGTATTGTATCATATAGTTGTGTATTGTATCCTAGGCTTATAGTAGTTTACTTTAGTTGGTTACAACAAGGGTGTGTAATGTGCACCTTCATTATGTATATATAAACATGTATAATGTATTTTGAAGAAGATGAATAACAGAATGTATGTTGTTCAGCAGTGTATTTCTTGATTTTCTGATCTTCTAATCTTCTGATCTGTTCATTGTTGTTCATGGTATCAGAGCAGGTCTTCATTGTTGTTTGATCTATTTTTAAGTTTACTTGTTTGAGTGTATGATCATGGCGACCATTCATGGTTCCTCAAGTTCTGTAATTCGAAATGGAGTAGGAAGAGCTGTTGATTCAGGAGACTTTGGTGTAGAGAGTTCTTATTTTCTTCAAGGATCTTATCATCCTGGTATGGTACTGGTTTCTAACTCTCTTACTGGTTCCAATTATCTTTCTTGGAGTAGAGCAATGTTGATTGCTTTAGGAGCAAAAACAAAGCTTGGTTTCATTGATGGAACATGTGTGAAACCAGATTCAAATGATTCCAATTTGGATCGATGGATCAAAGTGGATTATATGGTAACTTCTTGGATTTTGAATTCCATTTCAAAAGAAATTGTTGAAGCTTTTCTTTATACTACTTCATCTTTTGATTTATGGAATGAATTGAAAAAAAGATATGGATAGTGTAATGGACCTCTCTTGTATCAACTCAAACGAGATATTTCTTCTATAAGTCGAGGAGATCTCTCTGTCTCACAATATTACACAAAACTTAAGAAATTGTGGGATGAATTGAGTTGTTTGGTTCCTTTACCTTCTTGTGAGTGTGGAGCTGCATTAAAGATGACTGTTCTTGAGTCTAACGACATATTGATGCAATTTCTGATTGGTTTAGGTGATATGTATGATCACATTCATAATCAAATCTTAGTGATGGATCCCTTGCCAAATATAAACAAGGCATACTCTATGATTCTTAGAGTTGAGAATCAGAAAGAAGTTCATGTTAGCTATTCACCCGTAATGGATACAGCTATGATGCTGAAAACTAACAAAGTGTATTCTGGTTCATCTGGTTCATCTGGTGCAACTAAATTTACTGGTAAAAGGAATCACAAGAAATTTGTTAATAAAGATGAACTGTTATGTGATCATTGTAAGGCAAAACGACATACCAAAGAAACTTGTTTCAAGCTTCATGGAGTTCCAGATTGGTATAAGAAAGAGCTCGAAAAGAAACAGATGAATAATGGTTCTAAATCTTTTGCAAACATGATGTAATCACCTCTGGATATACCAGATGCAGGAACATTTCAGTTTGAAGATTTTCAGCTAATATTGCAGCAATGATACAGTAAGGCATTGAGAGATTCATGAAAGGAAAATGTATTTCAGCTGAAGGTGTCCCTGCTCATGTAAACTCTGTTGTTTCTGAATTTACAGGTAGTTCACAAAAAAGACTTTCTAGCTTTAATACATCATTTAGTTCAGATGCTTGGATTGTGGATAGTGGAGCAACAAATCATATGTGCATTAATTATGATTTGCTTGTTAATATCACTGCTTTGGCTAAGCCTGTTTCGGTTTGTTTGCCTGATGGTCATACTAAAGAAGTTACTTGTGACGGCCCCAAATTCCCAATGCATTTGGGTACGCCCGGCCTAGACCCGTGCAGGTCCCGAGTCAGTTTCTCAGCGAACTGGACGAGCCTAGTCAGCCTCAACTTATCAAAATTTTAAGGTTTTTAAGGTTTATGAAAGAGTTATTGCAGTTATAATACAGCGGAAGCAAAAATCATATTCTAATCAATTAATGGGAAATAACTCAATCAAAGGAAATTAGGAATCTATATAAATGTGGAAACCCCCAAGACAGTCATATCCAAGTCAACAAAATGAAATTATGGAAATCACCTCAAACCTAGTTCCGGTTCCAAAACAACCATATATGTATATACATAAACGTCATACAAAAGGATAGGTACGAGCCTACATCTCGGTACCTCACGTCCATTGCTCACAAAAAGTCTCCTAGACACGGTCCCTTGCCCCCTACGCTCTCCGTCTTATCCGCACCCACCGTCACAAACTAGACGGTGAGCAAGCGAGAGAAATTGAAAGTAAAGCGAGAAGAATATAACGAGTAATTCATGAAACGACAAACAAGACAGTCTAAATATCATGCGGTACTTGAAATGCGGGAATATAAATAAGCAAGAATGCATGATAGACAGTGGAAATGATAGCAATCGAAACATGCGTGTTCTACGAGTCAAGAGAGGCAATAAGTAGTCCATATTCCACAACAATACCACAACAATCCACAACCATCCACAACAATCCAAGTACATGGTATCACACAATCACTAGGGGTGGTCAAACACTCGTGCGCTCGAGTGCCGCGTTTTATCCCTTCTAGTGCGGGCCGCATGTACCTTCGAGACGTACTTATGCCAAGAACACACATACAAGAACATAGAATGGAATGCCAATGATGGGATAATAACGAACACAAGAAAAGTGAAAGTGAATCACATGATATCTTCTTAGCTGGCTTACTAACGTACAAATGCTTTTTAAGGCAAGTGTACTTACCTGAGATTATCGTAATCCACGTAAAACTCCCGCGACTCCTAACGCGTATCCTCAAGTTTCCCGTTACCTGACAAGGTCGGAAACTCGTGTTATTAGGTCGAGTCATTCACTAACACTTAGGTTTAAACTTATCATTATTTCCAATGTTTTGAATGGCTCGGACGGTCATACATTTTAATAAATAAAAGAAGACACTCTTTCTCGGGTTTTGAAGACAAACTACGTATTCGCTTCATCGCGAGTCATAGGCTCGGCTCAGTCGTATGCGGGTCACGTCATGGTCTCGCGGACCGGCAACATGATCACGACGTCATAGCCATTCATCGCCACGCGACGTTTGAAGAGAAACGTGAGCCGAGAGGGAGAGCAAACCGTGAGGAGAGGGAGAGTGGTCGAGTGCTCACGGGAGAGGGAGAGAGTGTGAGACCTCCGGCGACCTTCCTCGCCACCACGGGACCTCCGACGACGGCTTGGTCTCGGCCAACCGAATGGTGAGCGAACCTAGAGAGAGAGAGAGCCCGTGAGAGAAGTGAAACGCGAGAGAGAGAGAGAAAACCGAGGTGAGAGTGTTACCTCGGTTGGCGGCCTCCTCCGCGTCCCCTGGTCCGGTCACCGGCGAGAGCGAGAGGCGGCGGTGAGCCGAGGGAGAGAGAGGCGTGAGTGAGAGAGGTTTGAAGACCGAGATGAGTGGGAGAGAGTTGACCGAAAGGGATGTGTGAGAGTGATTGAAACCGTGAGTGAGTGAGAAGAAAGATCGGGAGGAGAGAGAGTGTGATGAGAGTGTGACGTGAATGAGTGGGAGTGTGAGGTGTGAGTGATGGGAGTGGGTGGGGTGGTTGGTTTTTTGTTTGAAATTCAAACCAATATGGTGAGGTGTGTCCTAGGTGTGCCTTACCCACCCACAAGTCCCCAACCTTAACCCCTGGGTTCCGGACTCACCTTACCTCATCGACCCGTATTTTTCTCCGTCACGCGCACACTTTTCTTGTATTTCCTCCCGGTTACCTAGGCGAGAACTCACGCATAAACAAAAAGGAAATCTCTCGAGTGGCTCGTGACACGCATTTAATCCATAATGCTATTACACATATCAAAAAAATCGTAAAATTACCTCGGTGTCGACTCCCGAGGTTCGAAATACCGTCCGATGTATCGCGTGGCGGGTCACGATCCCGACACGTGTCACATAAGTCGTGTTAGAAATCGAGAGATGTTACAGTCTCCCCCACTTATTAGAATTTCGACCCCGAAATTTACTAATAAGTAAACTAAACTTCGACTCACCATAGGAATCAAATAGATAGGGAAGTGCTCTCGCATGTATGACTCTAGTCCCAAGTTAACTCCTCGTCCCGTGGAATTGCCATTTCACGAGAACGGAAGGGATTTCATTGTTCCTCAATATCTTGACTTTACGGTCGACAATTTGAATTGGTTGTTCCTCGTACGTGGCATCGTCTTGCAATTCGATCGACTCGGGTCCACGGTAGGTCGTCGCCTCCGCCCGACTTATCTAGTCGAAGCATTGAAATGTGAAATCTTGGGTGAACACCGAAACGAGCGCTCAATTTGGCGGTAACTCTAACTTAGGTAAGCAATCTTACCGACCCTCTTCACAATTTTGAAGGGGACCGATAAATCTAGGAGCAAGTTTCCCTTTGATTCCGAATCGTTTGTGACCCTTCGGAGGCGAGACTTTCGGGTATACATAGTCCCCCACGTCGTATTGAAGCTCATCGTGATGCGATCATAGTATTTCTTTTGCCGCTCTTGAGCACTCTTAAGCCTCGACGGATCTGCCGTACCTTCTCGGTGTGATCAACAACGGTCTCGGGACCAACGGTCACAACATCCTCGCTCGGCCCAAGAAGAAGGTGATCTACAAGGCTGCCATAGAGCGCCTCAAACGGTGCCATACCGATACTTGCACGATAAATTGTTGTTGTAAGCAAACTCGCACAAATGAAGATACTCTTCCCACGACCCGCCGTATTCCAAAACACACATCCCGAACATGTCTTCCACACACTGTATCAACCTCTCGATTTGTCGTCGTCTCGTGGATGGAACGTCGTACTCAACTCTAGTGCGGTGCCGGAGCACGCATGCTCGCCGATAACGAAGTGAAGCTGCGCTCCTCGATCGACACGATCGACAACGGAACTCCGTGTAGTCGACAATCTCACGCTCGTAAAGAATGCTCGGTCTGTCAACTCGGTGTGTAGTGGATACGGGTATGAAATGAGCAGATTTCGTCAATCGATCCACAATTACCCGGATGCTATCATGGCCACGAGGAGATCGGGGCAAGCCACCGACAAAATCCATAGCAATGTGCTCCCACTTCCATTGAGGAATAGGTAGGGGCTGCAGCAATCCTCCAGCCGTCGATGCTCGCTTTCACACGCATGTGGCATATCTCGCACGCTCTAATGAATTCGACACATCGATTTCATCCCTGGCCACCAAAAGAGACGTCGCATGTCGGCATACATCTTGGTTCGACCCGGATGCACGAGAAAATCGAGAACGGTGAGCCTCTGGAGTATCTCGGTGCGTAAGTCGGCCGCCCGATGGAATCCACGATCGCCACGATACCTCAAACAAGAGTCGTCGACCGACTCCAATCTGGATGTTACGAAGCGTCGACCATCTTGCTTGAATTGTTGGTACGACTCATCGCCTTCTGTTGTCCCTCGAGAACGATCGGTAGTGAAACGGTCTCGCAACCTCATCGACCACAAATCGTATCCTGGTAGTCCCCCGAGTACGTCCGCCGAACTCCTCAACTCTACGCCTCAAGAAGACCATACTCGTGAGTCATCTGACATACGACCACCTTAGCATCAGATCCCCTACGGCTCAAAGCATCAGCAACCACGTTAGCTTTCTCCGGATGATACTCTAACGAGAAATCATAGTCCTTCAAGAACTCTAGCCAACGTCTCTGTCTCAGGTTCAGTTCTCTCTGAGTGAATAAGTACTTCAAGCTCTTGTGGTCTGTGAATAACTCGAAACGTACGCCATACAAGTGGTGCCTCCATATTTTTAATGCGAACACTATTGCGCCAACTCTAAGTCGTGTGTCGGGTAGTTCCTCTCGTGCACTTTCAATTTGTCGAGATACATAGGCGATAACTTTGCCCTCTTGCATCAATACACAACCCAAGCCAACCTTCGACGCGTCAGTGTACACCACTAAGTCTTTCCCAGTCTCGGGCAACGCTAACACAGGCGCGGTAGTCAATTTCTGCTTCAAAGTGTTGAATGCATGTTCACACTCCTCATCCCAATCAAACTTTGCATTCTTCTTAGTCAATTTTGTCATCGGAGCAGCAATCTTGGAGAAGTCTTGCACAAATCGGCGATAGTATCCCGCCAATCCCAGAAAACTGCGAATTTGCGTAACGGTAGTCGGCGTAGGCCACTCAATCACTGCTCTAACCTTCTCGGGGGTCAACAAGCAACACCGGTAGCTCCAACAACATGCCCAAGAAATCGGACTTCCGACAACCAAAACTCGCACTTCTTGAACTTGGCAAACGATCGATGATCTCTTAAAGTCTGCAACACCTTGTTCGTAGATGCCCTCGTGCTCCTCACGAGTCCTGGAATAGATGAGGATGTCGTCTATGAACACAATCACGAACCGATCAAGGTATTCCCTCATCACACGATGCATGAGATCCATGAACATTCTTGGTGCATTAGTCAAACCGAACGGCATGATCAGAATGGCGAAAATGACCGTATCTCGTCTTTGAACGCCGTCTTTTCTCGATCTTCATCCCTAATCTGAGTGGTGATAGCACGATCGCGGATCTATTTTCGAGAACCATCGCTGCGCTCTGTCAAGTGGTCAAACAAATCATCAATGCGCGGCAACGGATATTTGTTCTTCTTTGTTATTCGGTTCGGTGACGATAATCTATGCATAGCCTCAAACTTCCATCCTTCTTCTTCACAAATAGAGCTGGTGCTCCCAAGGCGAGATACTCGGGATGATGAAGCCCAGCTCTAACAAGTCATCTAGTGACTCCTCAACTCTTCAAGCTCTCGGGGTGCCATACGGTAGGGTGGTATCGAGATCGGCTTAGTCCCGGAACAAGGTCAATAATAAAGTCAATCTCCTCGGTGGTGGTAATCCCGGCAAATCCTCCAGGAAACACATCGGGAAGTTACACACAAGCGGTACTTCGAAAAGCAAATCTCTGCTTCGCTCCGGTGCTCATGACGCTCGCAACAATCTCAATCTCGTCACTCGTGGCTTCCCGCCTCTGGTGATAGGTAGTAGCGATGCCGTGCCCGAATCTTGAGCTCGAACCACCTTCTAACGGAATCGTGATTCTCTTCTCATAACAACTAATGTGAGCATGAAACGATCCCGACCAATCCATGCCCAACAAAGCATCAAACTCCAAAAACTAGAGCACTCTCATATCCACTGGTAACTCATAACCCCCTATCTCTACCGAAATATCGAGGCACAACAAATTCGGGTAAATCTTATCTCCGGCGGCGGTCTTTGAGGATGAGGGTTTACTAAGCCTAACGGAGTTTCAAACCTAGCTTATCTACCATTCGACCAAAGCAATAAATGAGACAGTGGAACCCGAATCGAACATGGTGTGCATGAAAGTACCACAAATAGAAATCATACCCTCGACAAGGTTTCGGGATGCCCCCGGTCGGGCTCAAGCAGTTGCTGAACGCGTTCTTTCGAGGCGATAATGCCGTGGCGGTACTTTTGGTGGTTGAGGGCACTCCTCTCGTATGTGACCGACCTTTCCGCACCTGTAGCAGTGTACGGGTATCCTGCGATCCTTGAGTCGGCTCGGCCTCGTCCTTGTGCGGAACTTTGTGTCCGAGTCGGCCAGGGCCCCTGTGTCCTCCTCTCGCTTGTCTCCTTGATCGGTACCCCTACTCTCGTGAGTCGTCTCGTGATCGCTTGTCCCGATCGACTAAGGTGTGGTGGATGGAGCGCAAAGCCGGGTACTTGGCGGATTAGTATGGGTCGGACGAATAGTCGGCGTGCAACGGACCCTACGCTCGAGTCCTGCGATCACGGAAATTCCACCTATTCTTCTTCCTCTTCTTGTCTCGATGATGCTCCTCCAATCGGGACTCAGTCCGGCCGATCTAGTCTCCTTAGGATGAGTAAGTAAGTAACTCTCTCGAGCTAAACTCCGCTCGTATGCAATCTGTAAAGTCTCCATTTTGTGTAGTGACTACTGAACCACCGATCGTAAGTAATAGACCCTCGGTGAAATAATACACTCGGTCGGTCTCGGTGTCGCCGATCCTCCAAAGCATAAGGCAACAATGATGAGAATCTACCCATATACTCCATAACCGACTCGTTAGCGCCCGCCTCAACGCCATGAACTCATTCCTCTTTGCTCGAAGTACGTCGGTGGAAAGTATTTCGATTAAAGCTGGGTCTTGAAGTCGATCCGGTCTCTCGGAACACCCCTGGTAGTAATGATCGTCGTCCACCAATCATCTGCCTCTCCATGTAACATCGACGAAGAGATAGTCGCTCGCATGTGGTCCTCCGTGGCGATGGTCGAGTGAATCTTCTCATGATTCTTCAGAAACAACTCTGCTGCCTTAACATCGTGCCGCCATAAAACTTCATGGGATCATGTCTCTTAAATTCCCTCCTTCGCTTCGCCTCGGCGGTGGCTCCGGGACTCTTCGATGGAGTCGTAAGCGGAGTGACCTCTGCATTAGTTGCGGCGCATTTGGTGCCTCTGTCGCTCGAGCTATCACTATCGCTAAAGGATGTGCCTCTGCCTCGTTCGCGTGTGCGGCGCAACAACGGCTCCTCAGTCGCCTCTAACGGAGTCGGGAGCGTGGATGTCGCAGCAATCGGGGTCTCGCCTCGAGTAGTAGTATGTGGCAATGGTGTAGTCGGAGTCGATGGTGTAGCGGTAGGCTGATACGAGTGTCCTCAACAGTCGTAACATTTCTGTGTAGCTGCGAATCTGCGTCGCAACTCTCGAGTCAAGGCATGCACATCGTCCGCAGCGGCATGTCGTGTGCCGAGATGTCTTTGCTATCGTCGCCCGACGAGTCGATCCGTCATCGTCGTCGAATCAAGAAAACGAACTTCTCGAATCGATCTATAGCTACCGTATACTACAATAATATACCTAGCAAGCATAATATGTATTAAAATAATTTGACTCGCCCAATTACTTCCCGACTAAGTTTCTACGGGATCTAGGGTTTCCACTTTTCGGTTTGACCGTTCCTAACTTCCATTGGTTTCAATGGCTTGTGTTTTATGAATTTACAACATGAGTCGGGTCTATATAACCAAACTGTAGTCTCGATACCAAGCTGTGACGGCCCCAAATTCCCAATGCATTTGGGTACGCCGCCTAGACCGTGCGGAGTCCCGAGTCGGTTTCTCGGTGAACCGGACGAGCCTAGTCGGCCTCAACTTATCAAAATTTTAAGGTTTTTAAGGTTTATGAAAGAGTTATTGCGGTTATAATACAAATGCGGAAGCAAAAATCATATTCTAATCAATTAATGGGAAATAACTCAATCAAGGGAAATTAGGAATCTATATAAATGTGGAAACCCCAAGACAGTCATATCCAAGTCAACAAAATGAAATTATGGAAATCACCTCAAACCTAGTTCCGGTTCCAAAACAACCATATATGTATATACATAAACGTCATACAAAAAGGATAGGTACGAGCCTACATCTCGGTACCTCACGTCCATTGCTCACAAAAAGTCTCCTAGACACGGTCCCTTGCCCCTACGCTCTCCGTCTTATGCACCCACCGTCACAAACTAGACGGTGAGCAAAGCTGAGAGAAATTGAAAGTAAAGCGAGAAGAATATAACGATAATTCATGAAACGACAAACAAGACAGTCTAAATATCATGCGAGATGCTTGAAATGCGGGAATATAAATAAGCAAGAATGCATGATAGACAGAATTTGGAAATGATAGCAATCGAAACATGCGTGTTCTACGAGTCAAGAGAGGCAATAAGTAGTCCATATTCCACAACAATACCACAACAATCCACAACCATCCACAACAATCCAAGTACATGGTATCACACAATCACTAGGGGTGGTCAAACACTCGTGCGCTCGAGTGCCGCGTTTTATCCCTTCTAGTGCAGGCGCATGTACCTTCGAGACGTACTTATGCCAAGAACACACATACAAGAACATAGAATGGAATGCCAATGATGGGATAATAACGAACACAAGAAAAGTGAAAGTGAATCACATGATATCTTCTTAGCGGCTTACTAACGTACAAATGCTTTTTAAGGCAAGTGTACTTACGAGATTATCGTAATCCACGTAAAACTCCCGCGACTCCTAACGCGTATCCTCAAGTTTCCCGTTTACGACAAGGTCGGAAACTCGTGTTATTAGGTCGAGTCATTCACTAACACTTAGGTTTAAACTTATCATTATTTCCAATGTTTTGAATGGCTCGGACGGTCATACATTTTAATAAATAAAAGAAGACACTCTTTCTCGGGTTTTGAAGACAAACTACGTATTCGCTTCATCGCGAGTCATAGGCTCGGCTCAGTCGTATGCGGGTCACGTCATGGTCTCGCGGACCGGCAACATGATCACGACGTCATAGCCATTCATCGCCACGCGACGTTTGAAGAGAAACGTGAGCCGAGAGGGAGAGCAAACCATGAGGAGAGGGAGAGTGGTCGAGTGCTCACGGGAGAGGGAGAGAGTGTGAGACCTCCGGCGACCTTCCTCGCCACCACGGGACCTCCGACGACGGCTTGGTCTCGCCAACCGAATGGTGAGCGAACCTAGAGAGAGAGAGCCCGTGAGAGAAGTGAAACGCGAGAGAGAGAGAGAAAACCGAGGTGAGAGTGTTACCTCGGTTGGCGGCCTCCTCCGGCGTCCCTGGTCCGGCCAGCGGCGAGAGCGAGAGAGGCGGCGGTGAGCCGAGAGAGAGAGGCGTGAGTGAGAGAGGTTTGAAGACCGAGATGAGTGGGAGAGAGTTGACCGAGAGGGATGTGTGAGAGTGATTGAAACCGTGAGTGAGTGAGAAGAAAGATCGGGAGGAGAGAGAGTGTGATGAGAGTGTGACGTGAATGAGTGGGAGTGTGAGGTGTGAGTGATGGGAGTGGGTGGGGTGGTTGGTTTTTTGTTTGAAATTCAAACCAATATGGTGAGGTGTGTCCTAGGTGTGCCTTACCCACCCGCAAGTCCCCAACCTTAACCCCTGGGTTCCGGACTCACCTTACCTCATCGACCGTATTTTTCTCTCACGCGCACACTTTTTTTTGTATTTCCTCCCCCGGTTACCTAGGCGAGAACTCACGCATAAACAAAAAGGAAATCGCTCGAGTGGCTCGTGACACGCATTTAATCCATAATGCTATTACACATATCAAAAAAAATCGTAAAATTACCTCGGTGTCGACTCCCAAGGTTCGAAATACCGTCCAGTATCGCGTGGCCGGGTCACGATCCTGACACGTGTCACATAAGTCGTGTTAGAAATCGAGAGATGTTACATTACTTATATAGGAGATGCGCATCTCAGTTCAGACATAGTTATGTCTTTTTGTCTGCATATAAACTCATTCAAGTACAATCTTTTGTCAGTCAGTAAGCTCATTTCTTCTACTAAGCCGACAGTTGAGTTTTATCCATCCTTTTGTGCTATACAGAACATTGAGCAATCTCAAGTTCTAGCTGTGGGAAGGATGATTGGAGGTCTCTACATATTAGATTCCAGCTCTTTCAATAAAGATGTCATTGCTTCATTTGTGTCTCCTACAGAATTATCATTAGCTTGTTGTAATAATGCTAATGCTAATTTTTCATGGCATCATCGTTTGGGACACCCTTCTGTTACTGTAACAAAGCACCTTGATTTGTTACTCAACAATTCTTCAACTGGAGGAAACAATGTACCTTGTGATGTTTGTCACATGTCTAAACAATGCAGGCTTGTTTTTCCATTGAGTTCTATTCAAACTTCTTTTCCTTTTCAATTGTTGCATATGGATGTTTGGGGACCATATAAGCAACCTTCTCTTCAAGGAGCTCATTTTTTCTTGACAGTTGTGGATGATTGTAGTCGATTTACATGGACTTTTTGATAAAAATAAGTCATTAACGGGAAATCTCATCAAACAGTTTCTAGCTTTTATTCACAATCATTTCAAAGCATCTGTTAAAACCATTAGGACTGATAATGGTACTGAGTTTTGTAATCAAGATTGTCAAGCTTTGTTTTCTGATTTGGGGATTGTACATCAAATATCTACACCTTATACTCATCGCAAAATGTTGTAGTTGAAAGAAAGCATCACCATCTGTTACAAGTTACAAGAGCTCTCATTTTTCAATCTGGTTTATCCACGAAATTTTGGGGTGATGTTGTTCTTACTGCTACCTATCTCATTAATCGATTGCCTTCTCAGTTGCTGAAATGGAAGTCTCCTTATCATCTCTTATTTGGAAGGTTACCAGATTATCTCTCATTAAAGACTTTTGGATGTCTATGTTTTGTTACTAATGTTTCTCCAAGTAAAACAAAGTTAGATACAAAAGCAATCAAATGTATCTTTCATGGTTATTCCCCTGGACAAAAGGCTTATAAGTTGTATAATTTGGCAACACATGCTTGTTTTGTTTCGAGGGATGTGATTTTCTTTGAAAATCAGTTTCCATTTCAAACTGTTTCTTCAAATTTAGATTGTCCATTGCCTATACCTTATAATGACACATCTGATTCCTTTAAGAAATTTTTCTATTTCTGCTCTGTACCTCATTCATCTGCTTCCTTAAGCAATGTACCTGATTCTGCTGCTATGCCTCATTCTAGGGAGTCTCCTATTGAGGTTTTTCATCATGATGAAGTATCTTCTGATGTTGTAATGCTTGAATCCACTGTGCCTACTACCGATTCATTCATGCCTCCTACTGATGTTGTAGTGCCTACGATGCAGTTGTTCCTCATAAAAGTCTTCGTGCTATTCACAAGCCTCTTTGGATGAATGATTTTATTTTGAATAATGTTCATACAACTGTCTCCATTCCTGCAGAACCTGTTCTTTCTACTGGTGCACCTCTAACATTTCCTTTCATTCATTCTTCTCACATTACTGCTGATTACAAGTATTTTTTTGCTGTTGTTTCAACCATAAAGGAGCCTACTTGTTATACTCAAGCTCAACATGACCCTGTTTAGGTCGAAGCAATGAATAAGGAATTACAAGCTTTGGAGGAGAATGGTACTTAGAGTCTCACAGATCTGCCCCTTAATAAAAAGGCGATTGGTTCCAAATGGGTTTACAAGGTCAAGCTTAATCCTGATGGATCATTGGATAAATGTAAAGCACGTTTGGTTGCAAAGGGATTCAATCAAATTGAAGGTGTTGATTACACAGATTCCTTTTCTCCCGTTGCCAAGAATGTAACAGTCAGGATTGTTTTATCCTTGGCAGCTGCTCGTAATTGGCCTTTACATCAATTGGATGTTAATAATGCATTTTTACATGGTTATCTTGATGAAGATGTTTACATGAAACCTCATGATGGTTACACTTTGGCCTCTCCTAATCAAGTCTGCAAACTACAGATATCCTTATATGGTCTTAAGCAAGCTTCTAGACAATAGAATCATGAGTTTACTTCTCAACTTCAGTCCTTTGGTTTCATCCAGTCTGCTCATGATCCTTGTTTGTTTACATACAACCTTGATGGTCGGTTTTTGGTGTTACTAGTGTATGTTGATGATGTTCTTCTTACTGGAACTTCTCTTGAGATGCTTACCAAGGTCAAGGATTTCCTACACAACTTGTTTACCATCAAAGATCTAAGCCAAGCTTGTTATTTTCTGGGATTAGAGTTGGTTCGATCTTCGTCAGGACTTTATGTTCATCAACGTAAATATGTCCTTGATTTACTTACCGATGTTGGCCTTACCTTTGCTAAACCAGCAGCCACTCCTCTTCCTCGTGCCTGTAAATTTGATGATGTTGATTCTCCTTTGTTACTTGAAGCTGATCGATATAGAAGATTAATTGGACGTCTTCTTTACTTGGGTTTCACTCGTCCTGACATTACATATGACGCACAACAGTTAAGTCAGTTTATTCAAGCTCCCACTGAACAGCATTGGTCTGGTGCACTTCATGTTCTAAGGTATCTTAAGGGTACTCCTTCTCAGGGATTGTTCTTCCCTGTTCAGTTGAATTTACATCTCGTTGCCTACTGTGATTCCGACTGGGCTGCTTGTCCTATTTCACGGAAGTCTCTCACTGGTTATTGTGTTTTTATGGGCCCTTCCTTGATCTCATGGAAAACAAAGAAACAAGCTACTGTTTATAAATCCTCTGCTGAAGCTGAGTATAGGTGTATGTCTTCCACATTTTGTGAGTTGTTGTGGATTTCTTACATCCTTAAAGACTTAGGTGTTCCTACCTCTCTTCCTATACCTCTTTGGTGTGATAATCAAGCTGCAATTCATCTGTCTGCCAACCTGTTTTCCATGAACGAACAAAACATTTAGAGATTGATTGTCATTTGGTTCGTCATCAGTTCAAATGTGATTTTGTTCTTCCACAATATGTTCCTACTCGATTACAATTAGCTGATTTGTTTACCAAATCTTTACCAGCTCCTTTGTTTTCTACCTTGTTGTCCAAGATGGGCCTATGTGACTGGCATAGACTTCCATCTTGAGGGGGGATGTAGAGTTATGTATTGTACAGGCATTGCAGTGTGTTGTATCATATAGTTGTGTATTGTATCATAGGCTTATGTTAGTTTACTTCAGTTGGTTACAACAAGGGTGTGTAAGGTGCACCTTCATTATGTATATACAAACATGTATACTTCATTTTGAAGAGGATGAATAACAGAATGAATGTTGTTCAACAGTATATTTCTTGATCTTCTGATTTTCTGATGTGTTCATTGTTGTTCTGTAAGTTTGTAACCCGACCGGAGGGAGGGACTGCTCTCTAACTTAAAACTCTTACGAAATTCCACTAGCATGCGACGCTATCTGGAAATTCCAACTCGTTGAGCAGTGAGCACCAACCGTACCATAAACAAGCTGAACAGGTAGTGACCAAGTAATTGAACAGAAAATAAACAAGACGATCCAAAAAAATTTTGAGGAAGATCCCAAAAATTTAATTTACCATTCATTAAGCATTGACGCCAAGTGTCCCTTAAATGTTAAAACAGACAAGCTACAAGCATTTATTACTCATGATTCTCACCCTAGGTGAATAACAACTCGTATCAATACCAAAACATGTAAACCTACCAAAATTAACATCAATCAATCCGTCCAAGGATCGCTCTCCGTCCTCACTTCTGATGGCTCTATCACTTCTGTCTGCACGCTGTCTGATGCAACTTCTGAGTCTGTCGAGGCCTCCGATCCCCCCTCTTCTGCTTCATCTGATCTTCCCCATCTTCCTCCAAGGGCAATGGCCATCATCTCATAGATCTTGTTTCCCAGTTCGGCTGGGCTGTCGGGCTGTGTTATATTAAATTGAAGACCAGGGAGAAAGTAAGTTGGCATACTTTGGCACTAGGGAGCAAGTTTCTTGAAATGAAAGGGAATTAGGGATGAGATCCTTTACCGAAAATCCGCTAGAAATAAGTGCAGTATCATATAATAGGTCAGCTGCTCTCTTAGCTTCACCACTCTCTGGAGCGTTCTTGCATGCAGCCTAAAAGCATACACAGAAAAAATTAGATGATCTGGTCCCCGTATCATTCATCCAATGACGTGCACGGTAGCATAAGCATGAAGACACTAAAGCACGCTTGATAACAGACAACTAAGAACAATAAAGCTAGTTTTCTTTCTCTATATGTTATATCAAGACAAAACTCAACAAACAATAATTATCAAGACTATGGTCTTACATTTAGGTCTTTAATGATGGGATGATCTGGATTGATCTCTAAAATTCTTCTGCCCCTCATGAACTCTAAGCTTGATGTATCTCCAAGCGTCTGAGCTTTCATGAGCCTTCAAAAGAAGGGAAAAGTCAAAATGATGTTGAATAACAAATGGCTACAATTGGACATAAAGTCAAACGGGTTAGATATCAGCCAAACAAGGGTATTACCTTTCCATGTTAGCAGACCAGCCGAATTTGCCAGAAACAAGCACGCATGGGGAGGAACTTAGACGCTTCGACACTTGCACTTTTGCCACCTTGTCACCAAGTTGTTGCTTTATCCAGTCACAAAGCAGATTATATTCTTGCTTGTTTTCCCTTTCTTTTACCTCATCCTCATCATCTGAAATAAATAACATTATATTTAATCTAGGGTGTTTACTATAGGACAACATATAAAGGAAACACAAATATAAATGTAGTATACACACCAAGCTCCAGGTCTTCTTTACTTATGTCAACAAATTTCTTTTCCTTGTATGTTTGCAGGTTCTGAATGGCAACTTCATCAATAGGTTCAATCAGATACAGGACCTGAAAGATATCGAAAAATGTGGATGAAATAAAAAAAAATGAAAGCGGAAAAAAAGCTGACCAAAATTACAATTTTCCCACAGCTCCGAAGAAATCATTCGTAAAAATATCCGCCAGAAAACCCATTAAGTTTGCATGACATCACTAGTTCATTCTTGATATAATCTGTAGTTTGAAGTCTAATCTGTAGTTTGAAGTCAAATAAAACCCTTTCTCCTCATACCGGGATGATAGATAGTTATCCTTGCATGTTTTCATGTGAGAATTCTTTTAATCTTTCATTATATCATTCTAATTATAAATAATTAAAATTTCAGTAGAAAATATGCGGTTCTGTACCAGTTTAGCCATTCATTATCTTGCAAATGACCTGTACAACTTAACAATTTCAGTATTTCTTTAATACTACTCTCTAGTTGACAATTTAGATAGCCTATAGCAGTTTTCTAGTTTTCCCGCAAAATGTTACCAGATAACTTCAGGATTAATACCTCAATGTCCTTCTGTAGCAGTTTTTCCAAGAATGGGGCAGTTTTAGCACTTTTCAGGCTGTCGGTCGCTAAGTAATATATAGCCTTTTGCTTCTCTCCCATGTTCTCAACATAACTATCCAAGCTAATTAGCTCTTCCTCACTCTTTGACGAGTAAAACCGCAACAAGGGTGCTATGCGTTTGTGATTTCCAGCGTCCTCGATGCATCCCAATTTGATGAACCTCCCAAAGTTCTCCCAGAATTTTCTGTAATCCTGCATGAGATAATCACTCACAAGTGTGAGAAATCAACAAGCGACTAGAAAATAACAAAGCTTTTGATAGGAATCATTGACCTCTTTGTCTTCACTCTCAGATATGTCCTGAATCATGTCAAATGTTTTTCTAACAAGTCTCTTTCTCATGATTCTTACCTGCCAGCATTAGGAAAAAAAAATAGTGCTGAAATTTTCAACTTCAAATTTATTCAAGAGATTCGCAATTATCATAACAGTCCAAGTAGGAAAAAAATGAATAACATTGTCTTACTAAGTGAGGATAGAAATCCCAAATGGAGACGAGTCTGGAAATTTCTTCGTTAACTATCTAAAGACCCAAAGGAATAGCAGGGGAACACTTGTATCTACCCTTGATAACCAACGCAACTTTTTATAAAAGAAAAACACAATAACTCGAGTAGAGGGACATCAAGAGTCTCGACTTACGATGCGACTTTCTTGAAGTATTTCTCTGGAGACATTAAGAGGGAGATCATTAGAGTCCACCACTCCTTTGACAAAGCTCAAATATCTTGGAAACTGCAAATGGATACATCGTATCAGATAAACGAGTCTATATGAAATGTTTTGATCCACACAAAAAAATAAAATCATGTTATCAGATAGCAATTCAAAAAAATAAAAATAAAAAAAGACAAAAGGTAACATTTATTCACTGTATGGTCTTACCAGCTCACCATCAAAATCATCTGAAATGAACACACGCTTAACATATAAACGTATATTCTTCGTCTTGGGGTTTATTACATCCTCGTTGTTAAGAGGTGCCATCCCTGGAATGTAAAGAACACTCTTAAATTCAACTTCTCCCTGTTGATGCGATGAACAAAAAAAGTTAAGCTCCACAGACAGAAGCAAAGTAGATTATAAGCCAACCAAAAGTAGGTTTATACCTCAGTAGAGAAGTGGGTATATGCAAGAGGATCCAAGAATTCATTAAATGTCTTCTTAAAGAATCCATGGTACTCGTCTTTCTCAACTTCCTTTGGAGTGCGCATCTGCAGGGAAGCAAAAAGATAAGGAATATAGAAAAGAACAAATGACATTAATAACAATAGGAGTGTAAATTACATAACTGACAAGTACATTGTATAGTAAATCAAGGGCTAATGCGCCAATGATTAAGTAGATAACTTTCAAAATAAATAAATAAATAAATAAATATACACAATAGACAGCAAACCTATCACAGATGCAAAGTGCATACAATAGACAGCATAACCATCATTGATGTAAAGTAATTATATTCATACCCAGATTGGTTTTGTCTCGTTGGCTAATTCCCAATCCCAGTATTTCTCGGTTACAGTCTTTGTCTTCTTCTTTTCACCCTGAAAAGTAGCAAACCAGTCTCAGCTTCAGCACACTTCTTTTAGAAAGATGAACCAAAGGAAAAAAAAAAAAAAAAAGAACCAAAGGAATCCAACAATTGATAAGTAATTCCGCTTGTTTACCTCAGGCTTTGCCTCACCCTCCTTTGTCTCCTCTTCTTCCACCTGCCAAATTCCCATTTACGTTGAGTTATGGCTTTGATTTGCACATTATAATTTAACCTAACTATCCAGGGCAATATATGAATAAAATAAAATAAAATAACGAAGCACACATTTTGCCGACTATTGATCAACGATGCATGCATTCTCTGTAGTCGACACACCAAATTACTTGATGGAAGGTGTTCATATCTCAGAGTGACATTCGTACCTCAACCGTTTTTGATTTTTCTAGCCATGTGTAAATAGGGAAGGAAACAAATTGCGAGTAGTTCTTCACCAGGCTTTGAATCCTTGCTGGTTCTGAGAACTCATACTTGTCATCAGGCTGCAATAGTCAAAGATGAAAATGTCAAAGCCAGTCAACATATTTTCAGCTGGTATTAGCAAACAAATGGAGGAGCAGCACAAACCCGGAGATAAAGAGTAATTTGAGTTCCACGAGGAAGTAACTTCTCAGGATCAGTTTCTTCCCGAATCACATAAGAGCTACTATCTGCAACAGATTCCCAAACATACTGCTTATCTGACCTTGGGCTCTTTGTTGACACAACCACCTACAGTCAATTTATCAATATGTTAGACTAAGCTCAGAGAAAGAGCAATTACTTATCATCAAGTCTTGCTTGCAGAAAACCAGAAGTACCTTTTCAGCAACAAGAAATGCAGAGTAGAATCCGACACCAAACTGACCAATCAAACCATTATCTGCTCCAAGATCTTTATTTTCCTACAAAAATATGATCACAGGGGTGGGTCAATGTTATTTAGTTGACAAAGATAACGCATCCAAGATAAATAAAATCAAAACTTCATAACTACGCAATGCAAAGATATAAATAGGAGCTACATGGGAATATAATTACCTTAAGGGTCTTCAAAAATTTTGACGTTCCACTCTGAGCAATAGTTCCAAGGCAGTCAATGAGTTCTTCTTTAGTCATCCCAATACCAGTATCCCTAGAAGCTCAAAGAACCGAATCCATTAAAACCACAAGTTGATGGATGGGAGATTATATATATAATAATTACGGAAAATGGCTTCGATGGACATACGTGATGGTGATTGTTCCATTATCTGGATCTGGTTTGATACGAATCTCCAATTCACCAGCATCACCAAGGAGATCCGGCTCTGTCACACTCAAAAACCTCAGCTTATCCAGAGCATCACTTGCGTTACTGAAACAAAAACAGCATTCCATCAACAAAAATATCTAGCTCGATAAAGTGAATTGATATAATTCATCAAATAATTACTAAAGGCAAAATCAATAATTGAGACTGAGCAACCACTTGCAATACAGTGATAAGAGAGGCCAGTTTCAAAAAGGCAGATAGGAAAGCCTTCTTCGCGTGCCTAAATTATCTATCTTTCATTTCTCTTCAGACTTAAAAAGCAAATCTCACATATTAAAAAAAATGCAAATCTTAATATTCAGATAAGAACTTAGACGGGGGCGATACACACCTCACTAGCTCTCGAAGGAACACTTCCTTGTGGCTGTATAGACTATGAACAATCAAATCCAAAAGGCGACTAACCTGCAATCAAAATATCACTACAAAATCACAGAAATTCTCCAAAAACGCGACTTTACATCAATCAATAGAGACTGAAAAACGCAAACCTCAGCTTGGTACTCGAACTTTTCTCCAGAAGTCTCAGCGGATTCCTTCTCAGCAACAGCAGCAGCTTCGCATCGCACAACCAATCTGAGCTCTTTCCGCTCCAATCTCCACTTCAAACCAGCAGAAGAAAACTCATTTCTGACCAGTTTTTGAGGGAGAAAGCTCGTTCTGAATCTCCCAACACCACTCCGACCGTTCTTCGATGAAAATGAGGAAAGAGAAGCCAAAGAGGCTGAAGCCAAGCTCCTGCTGAGAACGGGCGCCATTTATGAATCAAAACCCTAGAATCAGTTGCAGCCAAGGATTGAACTATCAAACCCTAGAAAAAAAGGGTTTTTTGGGTTTGGGTTTTGGAGATAAGGGCTGTGAGCATGACCGAGCAGTAGCAGCAACGTAAAACCCTGTAGAAGTTAACTGGGGGGTTTAAGAGAACCAAGATGGTTCTAGAAGTCACAAGTAGGAGACGTTTGAGTTTGGAGTTTTGCTAAATGGCTTCCAAGGCTGTAGTTGCTGCCAGGTCCCCATGAACAATATCCGGACGGGAGTATTTTCATTTTCTATAATAATATTTTTTTTGAAACCTTTTTCTATAATAATATTTAAAAATAAAATAAAATAAAACATAACAAAAAGTAGTTACCTCTAAAAAAAATAAAACATAATAAAACTATTTTCCTTTTGTTAAGTAAATAAATTCTTTTTGAGAGCACTAATATAGATCCCTTACATTATAATGTTTTGTAGAAGTTGACACCACACTTTGATATTACTGTGATGAGGATTATGTTGTCATGTGATCGATGACTGCAAATGTAGAGCTTCAGTGTAGAAGTAAGTGATTGGATGTATTAAGGGCGATTAAGCTAAATAGATTAGGAAACGCCTGCTTCACCCGAGCCCTTTGCCCGGGGGTGCCCCAGCACTGCCCCCTTGGCCAAGGAGTCGCCCTCCCTCGGGATCTTTAGGGGGCCTCCCGCGCCCTTGCTAGCCACCTAGGCGGGGCATAATAGCCACAAAAGCTTCCAAACATCAAATAACAAATAGAAGGAGTAGTTAGAGATGATGAAGATTAAGATATTACCTATGTAACGACCCATTTTTCAAATGGACTGCCATGGGGCCCGATGCAGGCCCACAACCTGGCCTATCAGTGCCAGTTGTGTCCCACATGCCATCTCATCCACCATTTAATCATTATTAACCTCAAATTACAACAATTTACTGTTTAAATTGTTATTGAACTCAAGTCATCTGCTAAGATCATTTTAAACCCAAATAAACCACAATGGAAATCTTTCATCATGACAAATAGATGGAGTAGTTAGAGATGATGAAGATTAAGATATTACCTATGTAACTACCCATTTTCTAAATGGACCGCTACGGGGCCCGATGCAGGCCCACAACCTGGCCTACCTGTGTCAGTTGTGTCCCACATGTCATCTCATCCACCATTTAATCATTATTAACCTCAAATTACAACAATTTACTGTTTAAATTGTTATTGAACTCAAGTCATCTGCTAAGATCATTTTAAACCCAAATAAACCACAATGAAAATCTTTCATCATGACAATCTACAATATTTAAAACATTAAATTCATGCATTTAACTCACAGTAGAAAACTCATATACCATCATATATCAATCATGTACCTCAATGTATCAAAATATCAATAGTATAGAGTCATGAGCTATATCATAATCCCAAAATAAAAACAACATAGATATATACAAATGTACAAGCCTAGCTAAATGTCTTTAAATCACAAGTATTCCGGTAGCTTGCATTTGTCACGGCTCGTACTAGGATCAGCACACAAGCCATCACAAAAAGGCAGATGACGAGTCCATAGTGAGTATTCTCAAGGAAATTAAGTGAGCAATACAAGAAGAAAATACTGGAATTTAAACAAAACTATTAAATAAACATGCGAAAATAAAAACAGGCAACTGTGCTCATCGCATGCATATGTAATAGTAAAAGCTCAAAGTGTGTGTTCCTAAAGCCTAAGGTTAGACTAGCGTCATACTTCGGAATCCCAACAGACCACTGCCGGTGAGTAGCACTCAAACAAGGCCTATATGGATCCGTTAGGTGGTCGGCGTTGAACCTACGATGCACCCACACATGCCTGACACGACTCACGGTAGCCCTATTCACCGAGATGACACACGTGTTATGGCTTAGTGGACGTACACATAGAAATTGCACGGAGGGAGAGCCTCAACATCCGTCCATTACAACATATCAAGAATAGAGTAATGAAAGACAGAATATGAATTCAAAAGCAAACTAAAGTACTACTCAAAAAATTTCAGTTGGGATACTACACATCTCAAACCGCATTTTGTATCCCGTCAATCACCCCCGGTCCGACTCCGCCTAGTCCCAGATATCCCAAATTACCTCCCAAAATGACTTATGTCCATTTATAATTGATTTTAAGTCAATTAGATGTGTTTTATATCACTTAACAAAAAAAATGTCAAGACAGTAGAATCTAGCGCGTTGGGTCTAGGAATTAGAATGCTGGGCCTGGGAATTAGCGCGCTGATTCCCAGGCAGTTATACGTTTTTCATTAGGAAGAACATTAGTGTGGTATTTTCTTTCCTAACGTGCTAACTATCATCTAGCGCGCTAGATGACGTCATTAGCACTCTAATTGCGTTCTGGACAACAAGTCTGCCAAAAATTATGGGTTTTTAGCAACCCCACCAACGCCAACAACAACCACAACACCAACAACTCCACTTCAAAGCACGACAAACCCCATCAAAACAACAACCCAACAACCACCAAACAATCACCAACACCTCTAAAATTGTGATCAAAAGATAGAGAAAGTTGAGGGGTTTGTGGTTCTCACCTTGGTTTGGATGATTTCAACCTCCAAGCTCCTTGAATCACCAAGCTTGATCACTCAAACCCTTGTTTTGTTGTTTCCGATCTCGGATGGGTGGATAAGAGAGAGAAAATGGTAGTGGAAATAAGTCAATTTGACTTATTTATAGTTGAATTTGAATCTCACCTCATACGTGCATCTTCATGCAATCTAAGGACCTCAATTTGCTCCCATTCTAACCTCTCATGACTCCAATTGGTACACTGATGGCACACTCACCCTTGTATTTAACTTAAAAAGTGGTGTTTCGGGTGTTCCGACGCCCGATTTCGCATCTTGAACCGCGACTTACGCATACTACCATGTCCCTAACCACCAAATATACATTCCGTATTAATTATTTAACCCATTTTATTCATTTTATGTGTGTATTATTTCCTCCGGCCTAGTGTTAAGTTGGTTAAACTACTCGGTACCCCGCGTCGACATGCATATCGAGGCGAATACTTAACACACAATCTCGCGCGTCAAATATAATAGAAATACACACATTACGATGTCGTTTACTCTATTTCAATATAAACATCGCAAATGAAACAAATCAATACACAAAATAACTATTTACCTAGCTCCAGGCGCGCACAAGCCTAACTGCGAGTCCCACGAGCATCTGAGTTGTCGGCCATGTCTGCAACCACGTCATTAATAATGACGAATTAAATTCAGGTTGTTACGACGTACTTGGAACCCTTGTGTTGTTGTGCATTCTCCTTCACCATTAACCTACCATATCTAGAGAGGGTTCTTTCCACTTTCCTTACTTGGTTTAGGTTCTAGCAAAATGAGGCAACACAAGTTATAACTAGTTTATACAGTTAAGGTTTATGAAATAGGGTTTCCAAAGAACCTTATTATTTACAAAAATACCCCTATGTGTGCTTAAGCCCATTTATGTATTTAGTATAAGTTAGTTCCCATAACTTGTAACTAATTTCCACCTAACTAGGTTAATTAACATATATTACACACATTAGGCATACCATTATGCAAATAAAACATTAAATTACCAAAATACCCCCGATATGGGTCATTTGGATTTTTGGGTATTATAACATCCTTGATTTTAAGAAATTTTGTCCTCGAAACTAAAGTGAAGTCATACCTTAAAATTTGTAAAGAAATGGAAAACTCCCTGCCATGTAGTCCTCCCACTCCAAAGTTAATTCTCGTTTCCTATTGAATTGTCGTCGAACCAACACTAATGGGATTTCCTTGTTGCGGAGCTTCCGCACTTTCCTGTCGATAATCTAGATTAGTTGCACGTTGTATGACACATCTTCCCTCAAATCACTTGCTCCCAGTCGATGGTCGATGTATATTTGTTATGTGCTTTCTTTAACATAGAAACGTGGAAGACTTCATGCTCACTCGTTAGTTGCAGGGAGAACTGGAGGCGTAAGGCTACCCGATCCATTTCTTTAAGGATTTTGAAAGACCCGATAACATTGGAGATAACTTTCCTTTCAACCCAAAATGGTAATGCCCCTTTATTGGGAAGACCTTCAATAGCACATATTCTCTTTCCTTGAATACAACCTCTATGTGGCCTTTGTCTGCATATTTCTTCTAACGACATTACGCAGTCTCTAATCATTACATAATCAACTTAATCCTTTATGTCCAGTCATGCATAAGCTCTGCCCCGATCAACATGGTATCGTCGACCTAGATCTAACAAATTGGAAACTTACACGACTTCCCATAAAGAGCCTCAAATGGTGTCATATCAATACTTGCTTGATAATTGTTGTTATACACAAACTCGTATAATGAAATGTATTTCTTCCGACTCCAACATAATTCCGACACATAGACTCGGAGCATATATTCGAGTATCTGAATCAATCTCTCAGTCTGCCAATCTATCTAAGAGTGAAGGGTTGTACAGAGATTGAGCTGAGTCCCCATTCAGTGCTGAAACCTAATCAAAATTCAGAGGTGAACATTGGATCACAGTCATATACAATAGACACTGAGACACCATGTAATCTGACGATCTCGTATACATATATGTTTCCCAACTTATATGTTGAATACTCCATGAAAATAGGAATGAAGTGAGCTGACTAAGTCAAACGATCCATAATTGCCCAAATCGTGTCGTGTTCTTTCTGATTCATCGATAACCTCAACACGAAATCCATGGCTATATGTTCACATTTCCAATGCGGGATAGGTAACAGTTGCAGCAGTCCTCTTGAATTTTAGTGGACCATTTTCGTTTGTTGACAAATCTCGCAATTCTGAATGGAAGTAGCGATGTCCACCTTCATCTTCTGCCACCAATACATCCTACATATTTCTTGATATATCTTGTTACCCCAGGATGAACAGTGTACCATGATTTGTGCTCCTCTTGGAGTAGATCATGTGATAGTCACAAACCCCCAATGCAAACTGAGCATTGCAACTTTGCTTAGACTCGTCATTTAGACTTCCATTCACCATACGCATTTCGATGACCGTGTGATGACCCCTTCTTTAAAATAAGGCATTGCCCGTCCTAATCTCGTAATTTAGCCCTAATCTTAGCCACATAGAACTTAACTACGTATTAGTTAACATTTTTGCCCTATTATCCTCTTTAAACGCTTTCATGATAACTAATACATGTGTCACGTTATTATGGAATTTCAGAGTTAAGTAAATTTTTTTACAATTTTCAAATGATTAGCAGAAGTCTTAATAGTTATTCGGAAGTAATATCATATATCTTAAATGTGGAAACCAATAAATAACATCATATGCATAAAATATCAAAACGGTGATAATACAGTGAGCTAGTCAAGTGACAAGTCGAGGAACTAAGTGTTTGGTTTTGGGGTTCATACGCAAAGAAGAATTCAAAATAAATTTTTGAAAAACTCCAATAGTATCAAAAAATAAGTTCCATTAAACTTGATCTACAAAAGTAAACCATACCTTAATCCGTGATTTCCTTATCTGGTTGATCAATCTCCAAGATGTTCAAGCGTGTGTCCTCTATCGGAAACCCACACATGAATGGTGACTACATTGTTTTATTATTCTGGATGTTTGTTTAGATATTTATTTATTATTGAATTGAATTGATTTAAATATTAATGAATTTGAATTGTGTTAATTAAGTTAGTTTAATTAGTTTAGTTAACTATTATAGTTTGAAATATTGATTTTTAATTCTCGTTTTAATTAAATTAATTAAAGTAAAGTTAAAAAATAATAAAACTATTGAAAGGCTTTTTCCTAAAGAATTTTGCTAAATCTCTATGAAGACGATCCCACTTATCACTACTATAAAATAATAAGGATATACGGGAAACTTATTATACATGCTCAACACGTGTCAAACTTAATCTGTTTTGTAATGTAATCATAATGAAGATTGATTACTACTTAATGTTTTAAACTTAATCATATTCTTCAATTCATTGATTTAATAGATTGTTATTTGCGGAATGCAATCATGAAACTTTGTATTGCATGCATAGTGATCAATGTGTATTGTGATATTTGAATTCTATATTTAGTTTAAAGTAGTAACTAGGATTGTTTAAAATATTTTTTACTGCTTAAAATGTCCTAGGTGAATTGAGATCTAAGTTTGATATTGAAGTGACTTTCCGAATGTATTAAGCTAAGTAGTTCGAAGTTTTCACGTAACTTAATGTTGCTTTATTGTCTAACTAGTTTCTTTGAGCTTTCAAATGATTAATTTATTAAAATTAGGATGTGGGTTTTCCATTGATATAAGGAAAATTGGTGGCTTGATAAGGGCTATCAACTTACTTTTGATTTTAGTTTACTAACCCAAAAATACTTTATAATATAATGAAAGTATGATTATGACTATGATTGAAGTAATATGTTTAGCCATAATACGTATTAATATTTTATTGTTCTGGATATTTGTTTAGATGTTTGTTTTCTATTGAATTGATTTGCTTTTAATTTAATTTTAGTAAATTTGATTTGTGTTAGTTAAATTAGTTTAATCGATTGTTATAGTTTGGACAAATCTTGATTCTCGTTTTAATTAAATTAATTAAACTAAAGTAAAAATATAAAAACCATTGGAATCCTTTTTCTTAAGAAATTTGCAAAATCCATATGGAGACGATCCAACTAATCACTATTACAAATAATAAGCATATACGGGAAACTTATTGTATGCGCTTGACATATGTTAGAAAAGCTGAAACATGCATATGCAAACAGGTACCAAGATACTACAAACAAAGACTGACCGAGTATATCATGAAAATGTAGGTTTGGTCAGTCGTGAGCTTCATCACATCAGCTTATATATATTACAAACTCGGGCCTTGAGCAACGTCACATCAGCCAATAGAAGACTTTATCAATAAGTCGTGAGCTTTGTCACATCAGCTAGATGGAGTGCCAACAACCTTAGGGAAT
This sequence comes from Stephania yunnanensis, assembly GCA_039657365.1. Taxonomy (NCBI): domain Eukaryota; kingdom Viridiplantae; phylum Streptophyta; class Magnoliopsida; order Ranunculales; family Menispermaceae; genus Stephania; species Stephania yunnanensis. Next base: position 18,831,205 of record CM077589.1, on the reverse strand, counting down.
CTAACCTCGTGTGTCGTGCTAAACTCGTGAAATCAAGGAACCTAGACTTGTGAACTACCCTACAAGGACTATGAACCATCATAGATGATGAGCTCAATTTATACAATCATACACTGAGTTACACATGGACGTGGTGGTACATAACACCAAATAAGACCAACAATGTAATAACATGTTATTCGAAAACTAAATTAACTTGAAAATCAATCATAAATAAGAATCCAATAAAATATAAATCAAAATGCAGAAATGTCATTCAACAAGTCAAAACATAATAGTTTGGATCTAATAAACATGGATAAGGCAACACACATACAAATCATGACATCAAGATGTTTAAAGGCTATATAAACAATCTACGTGAATGTGATTCAAAACACAAAATGGAATTAAAATGGAATCAAAATGCTCGACAGGTTTACTTGCCTCAATGCACGTAAAGTCCTAGCCTAAACCGAGTCCTGACACTCAAAAACTCGCATTCCACACCCCTAAAGTCCTTTTGAAGATCCTGAAGCGTCCTAAAAAATTGAATTTAATGTGTTTTAGGTCGGTTAAGTGGTTTTTAAATTCAATTTTTAAAATCAACCTCCTTAATAATTTATTTATATTAAAATCTACTTTATTAAAATAAAGTTAGTTTTAGGGTTGTGTCTTAACTTTCCGAAATTATAAGGTATGCGCAATTTCGATTAGAAATGAGGGAGACAACAATATTTTACTACAATCACTCAAAAGAGTTTTAAATTCTGACCAACAAAATTGAAAAATTCATTTCTTCTAAACCATAGCTCCAAAAATCATGATTTTTTAATTAAAAACTACAAACATACCCAAGAACGTCACACTAAAATAGGAGCTCAATCCAATAAGATATGAGTGAGTTCTTCTCAAAACATAATGACCTTATCAAAACTGTGATGCCCATAACTTTCAGATTCAACATCAAAGTTGCAGGTTATTTTTGAATAGGAATGAGTCCAAATCCTCAAATTGTGCGTGAGATAGAAGTTTTAGCATTATGGTTAAGCTTTTCAATGCCACTAGAATGAGTTAATTTGGATTAAAAATGTTGATTTATGGCCAATTCACAAATACTGGTTCGAAATAAAAACATGTAGAATTCCAGGTTTTGTTTTCAAGAATTTCATGAACTTGAAAAATTCATAACAAATCCATTCCTTACCTCGAAAATAAAAATTCAATATAGTAGATTGAGTGAAATTCGGTAAAGAATCTAAATATTAAATTATATCATGAAAACAAGGACTTTAATTATATCAGTAGGATCTCCTATCTTCAAATGACCAAAATCTTAATAGCTTAAAATTCAAACTTGAAATTTCAATTGTGTCAATAAATTGATAAAAACTAACTTGAAATGACTTCAATTTCCTTTTCTTATCAAATGCCTTATGATTCATGACTTAAATTTCACATGCATGAATGAAAATGAGGGCATAGTAGTGGGTTTGCACACCTAGGTTCTTTATCTTCAAATATTGTTGTTGTAGATCTTAATGTCTATGAATTTAGCTCTCTTGAACCCTTGAATTCTCAAATCCCAGCAAGTATTTTCACCTCAGAATTTTAGTTGTTGCATTGCTTGATTTTGCAATATTTGTAAATAAGGCACGTATTTATAGGCTTGAACTTAACATCTCAACTATACATCTCTACTTGATGGTTCATCTCTACTTAAATCTAGAGTTGTTACTTGATCCATCATTTTCCACTAAAAGAAAATTTGATCTCCTATCATTCTAGTGATGCACACATCTCGAGGTGACATCTATGACTCATTTTAAATTCATATGAACTTCACGCTTTCATTTATCAAATCAAATGAAATGACTAGGCACATTAGATAAATGACGTGAATTAATTTATGAACTGTGCCTACTACGCTTCACGAGATTTTATCTACTCATGTCCATGCCTCACACGCATCCCAAAGCGTGACTCCTCTCGTGCCGAATGAACAAGGTAATAAAATTAAATAATTTATTTTTTTGGCTATTATGTACACATATACATTATACTAGGCTTCCATCACTAAAAATAGAATACATCTCGGCCTCCATGCCGAGTGTTGGACTTGTACCTGTCGTCGGGCCACGTCACGGGTTGGTGACCCTCAATAAAGACAAATTAACTATTAGTGATTTAGACTGTTACAACCATTTTAGTTGACTAAAAAATACCCTAAATTCCAACACACATTGCTTTCTGTTAAACCTTAAACCCTAACATGTATAACAACCAAACATAACAATTCTCAGATTTCAACCATAGACATAAATAAGAAAACCCTAAATTCCTTTAAAAACATCTCAAACAAGCAACCCTAAATTCCCTTAATCTATAATCTAAAATCAATCTTATCAACCCTCAAATCTACCAATTCAAGCTAAAAACATTAGAAGAACATGTAACTCACACATAGATTCGCAAATCGAACAAATCCCTAAAGAACCCGAAAAGAGAACCAAATTACAAAAAAACAAAACGAATGTGAAGAATAATGAGCTGAAGAAAGTCATACCTTCATCGTCGATTATCGTTGTGAAGGAGCGCATTCTCCTAACCGGCTTTGTAGTTTTGGGGACTTATTTGGTGTGACGGCCCCAAATTCTAAGGCAAACCGGGCACTGCCACGTCACCGGACACGTCACCAAGCCATGCTACGTCACCTGCACACCTGCCTATGACGGCCCGCAAACTATTCGTCATGTAATCTGACTTAGTAAATTTCGTTGTTTTAAAAGATTAATATTCTATCGAATTATGCTAAGTTACGAAGTTTGCAACTTAATTTTGTTTATTTTAATTCTTTTCGGGTTATTTTTTATAGCGAAAGACTTAATAACATGCATATAATTAATGTAAATAAGTTATGCATTAATTAACAACCTATGGGGTGGAAACCCAGCAAAAGGATACCATGTATATCAGTTAAGGCAACGAAATGTATAATAGGCGTCAATATACATGTATCGGGTGAAAAAGTCTCCCAAAATGAATCCCAAAAATATGTATATGTAAATACAAACACCTACGAGTACGCTAGTGGAGGCGCTCCAGATCAGAGGTAGTCGCCAATCACCGCCTTCTCCCGACTCGTCGTAGGATCTGCGACTTGCCACCAACAAACAATGACAAGTTCCAGTGAGTAAATCCCAGAGAAATTCAGTTAGTATTCATGAGAAATCCAAGAAAACGGCTACAATTCATGCATATAAAGTAAATGAACAGGAATGTAAAGCATGAATATAAGTCGTGAGATAATCAATAATATGAACGCGAGTGTGGTGCACAGCTGTCGAGCCCTGGGACGTAAATACTAAATTGAGAAGGCCCTGGAGGTGAGGAAATCCACACCCCTTCTTCACGGTCGAAATGAGGATCTTTGTTGGTCGGAAGGTAGACTTCCGCCCAACGCCTCAAAGGAGAGGAAATCTGTGACGGATGTGAGCCTCACATCAACTCGCTCTCGAGATCATCGACTCGTTGAGAGATATCTCACGCGTAGTTTAAGGTATGACCAACACAGTTGCAACAATCGGATCATCATCAACGAAAGAGCCGGAAAGGGGTGACACCACCCCTTCGACCATACACAGACACACGCGAGAATAGAATAAATATGCAAGTTGAACTGATGAAAAACAATGAGAAATAAATAATTTACAAGAAAAATAAGTAAATTCTAAACTGACTTTCTCGTAGGTTTACTTCCCTCAAACAATCACAAATATCTCTCTAAAATGTCCTGATCACGCCTCGAGATACGCGCCCGATACCCGATTATAGTCTCCTAAGTCACTGATATCCATTTATACCATTTAAGGCTCATATTTATTCTCAATTAAGTTACTTAAGTCATTCAAATAAAAACCAAACCACTCGAAGTAAACCATATCAGAATTGACTACAAAATTTATCAATTAGCCTTGTAGTTGAAATCAATGTGGTTTAGAACCTCACCATGGCCTTCAATGGAGGTCTCAACTCCAAAATCTACGTCTTTCGTCTTCTTTGCGAGCAATCCATCGCGCCGTCGAGCTTCGTCGAAGTCACGCCTCCTTGTCCATTGTTGTTGTGTCTCGTCAGAGATCAATCGGTCCGACAACGCGCCACCGCGCCGCTGCTGCCATTGCCGCTGCCGTTGCCACTGGTGAGACATTACCCCTCCTTGCCGGCGTCCTCCGTGCCGCTGCTTGTCGTCTTCCCCGCAGCCGTGCCACCTCTCGATCAGCCGCTGCTGCTGGACGTTCGAGCCGTCGCGTCATCCACCGCCGCGACTGCTCGCCTGGCCGGACTCTTATCTCGTTAGAGCTGACGTCCGTGGCCTCCGCTGCTGATCCGCCACTTCTGGAGTCGCGCTCCTCCAAGCCGCAACACTGCCTGCGCCGCACTTGGCCGGTGTCTTCGCTCCTCACCGCCGTCTCCGCCGTCTCACACTCTCTCTCTTAGCACTCCTATCTCTCTGTCATCTCTCTCTCTATCCTATCTCATCTCTCTTATTATCTTATCCCTTTTTTTCATACTTCTCCTCAATTTTGTGTCCGAATTAAACCCTGAAAAATATCCCATTTTCATAAAAAAAAATTGACGAAAATATCATTATACTCTGAAACATGGGAACACTGCGTCTAAACCTTAACTCGACCTTATTTCGCGTCGATTAAATCTGGATCACGACAAGTGGGTCCCACATACGACCCTAAAATGGAACGTGACACGAGTTATATTTTTAGGGTCGTTACATCTGGAACATTAAAATCGAAATGAAAACACCGATAGAAACAAAAATCGGTAAGTAAGTAGTCCAATCTAACGGGAATGAAAATAGATCTTACCTTAGTGTCAAAATAATTGTACAATCACTTGGCTTATTCTCAGAGATGGGACTTGCTTTCGAGGTTTTTTCTGGTCTGCTGGTTTTGTTTTAGCTGAAATGAGAAGAACAAAGAACACAATAAAAAAGGACAGAGTTTCAAATTTTTTATTTTTTGGGTTAATTGACCTATCAAGTCAATCTGATCGAGTACAATCAGTCGATCAGACTGAATTAATTTTTTTTTCTTTAGTTTTCATTTTTATTTTTGTTGACACCATCTGCAAACTTGACCGAATAAAACCAAAAAAATCGGACCCCATGGCTGTCTTGTTGGATCGTTGTCTAATGAAGGTGCTCAAAGTGGGTTAGGGAAGTATTTTCCTTCTTAGAACCCTCCTTAAAAAATAATTTATATACAAACCACTAAAATAGAATATATACGTCGGGGTGACAATTCGTGTCGGCGAGTCATAAACGTGTCGCGTCGTAAACCTGTCATGACCCATAGAATGTAAACCCATTACATGGTATGTTTAATAATCATGTTAATCGTTTTCGTGTCTAAGTGGGTCATGTTAAACATGTCGTGTATACACGTCGCCCATTTATTAAATATTTTATTTAAAATCTTTAATTTCTTTAAACTTTTATAATTTGTTTACTACTTTTTAAAACATATCAACATGAATAAATTCAAACAAACATAATTAAATAACCAATAAAATATAATGTGGTTGTATATAGTCGTAAGTTTTTTTTTTTGTCAAGGGTATATAGTCGTAAGTTTTACTTTTCTTTTTCATTTAAGTCTTTATTAGTCTCAATAATAGAGCGAAAATGACTCGTAATAATAACATATACAAAATTATATGAATCGTCTAAAAAATATCTAAATTTTACTTTGGTGAAAAGTTTTATTTTTTCTTAATAATTAATTATCAATAAAACTTAAAACATTAATAATATATTAAAAGTAAAATGAATATCTCCTCTCAAAAATAAAATAAAATATGATAAAAGATGTCTACAAATAAAAAAAAAACAATGTGTTGTGAAGTGTGGATGACCATGCATGCACACCAACATATTATGTAGTCATGTAACTTGTATTGTCATTTCCAATGTACACCAACTCTTCTATGTATTATCAAATTACTTGTAATGTGTTGTATGACATGGGGTGTATGTGTTAATTGTCCCACATTGATTACTTGTAAAGTGTTGTATGACAAGGGGTGTATATGTTAATTGTCCCACATTGCTAAGGCACATTTGTCATCATACCAAATGGGCTATATAAAGGGTGTTAACCTCATTGTAAGAGCACACCAAGTTGAATGAAAACTTCTCATTCCAACTATCTCATTTTTTCTCTTCTCCTTTGTAATAATAGTTTGTAGTAGTAGAAGTTCTTAGTCTTCTATTTCCTTCTCTAGTTCTTAACAATTTCCAATTCAATTTACAACAGTTATTAACATTATTCAAATGGGTGAATTTTGTACCAATCTATTTATTATACCATATTTATTATTTATATATTATTATTTAATGGTGTTAAGAGAGTCATTAACGAGTTAAGCATGTTAATATGTTAATGACTCGTTTATTATCCATGTATGTGTTAACATTTTATGACCTAGACCCACTTATACCAAACCCAGGACATGTTTATTAAGTGTCGTGTTGTGTCGTGTTGTGTTAAACGTGTCATCACCCAAATTGCCACCCCTATAACAATATACGTTGGTTTGCCTATGGGTGCCTTAAGTGTGTCCCATCAAGTTTGGAAAGAACACCGGTTTGGTCATCGTTAATGGTCCCAATCCCAACTGCACCGTGGTCGTTGTAGGCTTAGCTTAGCTGGACTGGACGGACTCGTCTCCCACATCATCTCACCTCGATCTACGGACAACGTTCAACTGACTCACACCAATCTTCTTCGATTTTCTAGGGTTTCGAGTTTACGTTGTTCTGAATATTGATTCATTGACATTTTGGCGCCACTGCCACAAATGGACATCGATGGGCAGAGAGGGTCGTCGAACCCTTCGGCAATGCTAGCAGCTCTGATGGGTAAAAGAGAGAAACTTCACGACGATCTTCGGAACATTGAAAAACAGGTGATGATGGGGGAGACTCATGCCTTATTTTCGATTCGGCTTAATTATTGTGCCTCACTTATTTTTCATATTCCTTCCCATGTTTTTAACCAACATTTTAGGCTAGTTTGAAATTTATTGAATCATTGCGAATAAACTCTTGAATTATCATACTGTGTTTATTGCAAATCGTAGTGTACTCGTGATGCAGAAATGACGCTAAAAGAGAAAAATGGAGGGTAAGAAGAGATATGAACAAAGGAGGGAAAACCAAAGAGAGAAGAAGGGCTTAATTGTTTTATTCCCATTATTGTTCTGATTATGTATTTGTCGACAATTACGACACCTAAACAGCAATAACAATGTGTAAAGACTGAAAACTCAGTAACTAACCACATTCTCCAAGTTTTGTTCTTCTGCTAATGAGGGATAAAATGCTTATTGAGTCCTTGGTTGAGATTTGCTTGCTATAGAATATAGATTGACCACCATAACTACTTTTTTGGTATGTGCAACAACTCATCCCTACATTACTAGATTTTACACTTGCTTCTAAATTTGAAGATTCCCTTATCTTCCATAGGGTTAGGGTTTTTGTTTATTTGGCTTCTGTACACAGAAGTACTGATAATAGTCATTATCCAAAACACAGCCTTTCCTTGCTAGTGTTGTTTCCTAGCTGGTGTACGCTTCTCGAAGCAAGTTGGTAATTAATTTATCATATCTTCTTCACCTGTGAGTTTGCTAGTCTTCTTCAGACTTTTGGGTGGAATTACTGTGAAACTTGGTTAAACTGGATCTAAGCTGGATCTCACATGGTTAAACTTGGACAACATTGGGTTGGAGGAGCTTCAGGCTTGATCGGAAGGCTCGGAGAAGACTTTTTGTACCCCTTTTTGTTTAACTTGAGAGGAAGAAACGAATGGAACTTTGAAGATAAGGCCTGTTTAATTAGTATGTGACAAAATGTGGGGCTAAGGGCTTTTGTTTAGATGACTGTGGTAAAGATTTCTTATGGTACACTTTCAGAATGGCTTAGAGTGCTGGCTATATATATATATATATATATATATATATATATATATTGAAGCTGTTTTTGTATAACAATTTAGAGTTTTTTTTTTTGGGTACAATGGAGTGGCTAGAGTTCTATTATGTTATAGGCATAGTACAATTGGATGGGGTTTGGATTAGTAGGATTAAAATTGAATTGGTTAATGGTTTTTTAAGGCGCTTTTCATGCATTATATCAGATATTGAGGAAAATCTGTTGTATCTCTTATCGAAGAATAAGGAAACTTGATCCTATGTTTGAAGGGGACCTTCCCCTTTTCCTTGAGTAAGTGGAATTATCGCCATTTGAAAAATTTCTAGTAACATGATTTTGACTTATGATGACAATTAAATATGGTTTGCATAACCCAACGGAAGCTTAGTGGTGATACATGTGAAGCAATGATTAGTGGACAATAATAGATATATTTATTATTGGTTCGAGAGGTGATACAACTCATATATTTATATTTTCATAGAGAATGAACTATGTACTTTTGACATACAGAGGCCTAGAAATTTGAAATAAAACATACTTCTCCTTTGGTTCCATACATAGCCAGATCCGAAGCCTTGACATAATGGACTTTGTTATAATCTGTATGCATAGAAGCTAGAGAATTTGTTTTACAATTTTTTCCTCCCCAACAATAGTCTTTTTAAATACGCATAGTTGAGGACATCAAGGTTTATATTCGTTGATAATATACTTCATGTCTTCAACTTGCCAAGGGATTGGAACTTGTTCTTTCCTATAAAGCTTTGCCATCTAGAGTTTGATCTAACATTAGTAAAAGAAATGCCAGTTACATTATCGCACGTTTGGTTAAAAGGTAATGAGCTTTAGGGGCTTCAAGTTAAATTTTGTATGATTGATTTTAAGCTAATCGCGCGTAGTATCATATTTTCTTGTCGAGCAAATGAAGTTCACTAAAATATGATTTTTGTTAAACGTCAAAAGATTGAGTTAGGAGCATACATTTAGGTGTTAAGATTTCTAAATATGGTAACTGTAATCATATGTGGGACAAAGTGAGTGGGAATTGGTTAAGGCGTTTTGGACACAAGTCTATATGATCCGAAACTGAGAATCCCAGGCATATAATGTATGGCTATAAATTTCACATAAAAATGTTCAAGCCATTCTAAGGACAATATGTTGTGAAGGAACAGAGACTAAGAGATCCGATCCTCAAATAGAACATATCATAAGGAGAATAACATAAAATAGAACAGTAAGAACTAGAAAGCTAGACAATCAGCAATAACAAGAAACCTTTTTCAGTATACAGGTTTTGATGCCATGAAAAGTCCTTCATGAAATTCTATCTTTCATTCCCCAAGAGTTTACAACCTGCATGGACATCAAAGAGTAATCAAATTCCTTAAACTTAGGGCTTAATAGAGGAAGAAACAAACCTTAGTTAAGTAAGACTATGATAAGATCCCACATAGAGTACTCACATAGAGTTAGTGAGAAGGAAACACTATAAATAGGGGTGAGTTAGTTAGATGAGACATCTTGGAATTTCAATGTAAGTGGGCACTCTTGGAGTGATTGGGTCGAGAGAGTTTTAAGACTCATCTCTAGGGTTACTTTTAGGTTTGTAATTGTTGTTGTTGCTCTCGTTTCAATAGATCAAAATCGGTGTCCTATCATTGGTATCATAGCAACGATCGTCATGGGGACGAAAGCGGATACGCGCATAGAGGCGGTGGAGGCGGAGTTGATCAAACTCAGGGAGTTAGAAGGCTTGATTCATGGCTTACGATCAGAGTTCCAGGCTCAGATCTACACCCAATCACAGATTCAGAGTCAGATCCAGGAGATGTCGCGGCGGATAGAGGAGCTCTTCCTGCACGGAAAGGAATTGGGAACAGCGACTCAGATCAGGCCGCAGGGGGGTGTTCAATCTTCGCCTAATCCGGATCAAATGGCAAATCTATTGTCAACTCCAGTTTTGTGGATTCAAGCTTCGTCGTGTGTTTTGTCGCGGAAAGCTCCAGATCCACCGAATTCAGTGGTGTCTGAGTTGATTCGAATCATTGGTGATCTTGATCTAGTGGCGACCAAGGTGCTCACGACTGTTGAAGTTATAGATATGGTGGAGAACTTCAGATCTGATGAGAAATCGAAGATCCAAGGGTTGTTGCTGCAGATCGACAAGTCTCGCCTTCATCTTCTCGCTTCAGTGTCGAAGGTCTTGGGTGTTCAACATATCAGGTACTGCAGTGGAGTTCAACTCCCAAATCCACCAGATCTGACATTGTTGGCGGACAATCTAAGCTTCTGTTGCACGACTGTTGAGCTTCCACCCTGGCCACCGCCACCGTTACCTAACTCACCTCCATCAGTGTTCTTCATTCTCGATTCAACATACCTCTGCCTTGGAGATACTTCAATGTCATACACCTCTTCTCTTGTCATAGTTGCAAGCCAGTTGGGGAAGATGACCATGATTGAACGGCATGCATCTCGCGGAGATGGTGTGGTGCTCATTACAGCACAACATAGCAGGTACTTCTCCTCCATATCAGAACTTGATAATCTTGCTTTTAAGCGGCAGGCCCACATGAATAAGGCGTCGTTCGAGGATCATCTCCAGACTTCTTCGTTGCCTACTCATTTGGTTGGAAGCATTAACTATAGAGATGATATCTTGGCCTTCTTGGTGGCTTTTCACCTTGTTACCCCGTCATGTCTTAAGGAGGCAAGGGCTGCTGTAGTTTGTGTTGGACCTGATGGGAGTGGTACATATATTGATGTTGCATTTCAAGCGTTTGATGATATGTTGTTGAGAGTTTTGGAGTGTCTTACTGCATTAGTTTTGCATACAAAGATGAACTTTCGGACAAAGCTCGCTGGTTGTTTGGCTCTCATGGGCACAATGCAATTTCGGGGAACTTTTGGTAGCACGAGATGGATGATGCACTTGGCGCACAATTGCCTCATTGGGCTCATCGTTAGCTTTTGGCTCTTTAATATTGCTCGCATGCGAGATTATGAGATGGATTTGGATTCTTGCGTGGTCTCCTACTTTCGTCTTCTCTTACATATTTCTCATTTGCTTCATGACCATCACATATTTTGTTTAAATTTCTATAGCCACCTTGAGGACAAGGTGGATGTTAAAGGGGGGAGTAATGATAAGATCCCACATAGAGTACTCACATAGAGTTAGTGAGAAGGAAACACTATAAATATGGGTGAGTTAGTTAGATGAGACATCTTGGAATTTCAATGTAAGTGGGCACTCTTGGAGTGATTGGGTTGAGAGAGTTTTAAGACTCATCTCTGGGGTTACTTTTAGGTTTGTAATTGTTGTTGTTGCTCTCGTTTCAATAGATCAAAATCGGTGTCCTATCAGACTATTTTCAGTTAAAGACAAGAATAAGATAATTTTGGAGAGGAAATTAAGGGAGAAATATGAACATGATTCTATTGACAAGATTTACAATATCAAAATATCAATGTCGGCGAGTAACTAAAGTAGCATGGTTAGAGATCACTTAAGGGAAAAAATAACCGCTTAATGATATAAAAAAATAATTGACCATAGTAGAGACCCTAGAGGGCATTAAGTGTATTTATGTAAATGACTTGATGTAGTTTTAGAAATAGCTTCTTTGAATTTCAGTCAAGTAGATGAGTCATTTGGAAGTTGAAGGTTTTTTTTTTTATATTTATTGCACCAATACATGAATCCTATTTTCTTGTGAATACCTTTGATTGGACTTTAGTACTAGTAGTCACTTTTGGTGATCATCTTTTACATTTGGTATACTCTTGCTGCTGTGTAAACAGGCGTTTCTACTCATGGAAATGCCATTTGAAATTAATGTTTGTGTTTTTTGGGTTGGATAACATGATTAGTAGTTCGTATTTCTTATTGCTCTGACATCTAGTTGCTTATTCAGGTCTATGAACTAGAGACAAGCTACTTACAAGATTCTAGTCAATATGGGAACGTATTAAAAGGATTTGAGGGCTTTCTGTCTTCTTCAAAGAACACAACTAAGTATGCTGCTTGATCTTTATAATTTAACAATATGATGATCTGTTTTTAACAAAACAACAAGATGACCTGTTACTTTTTCCCCCCCACCTTATGGAATTCCCAATAGGGATTATTCCATGGCATAGATGTTTGAATGTACAGTTTGATTGTTATCTTAATCATAATCATTTTACTGACAAAAGTATTGTTGCTTCTTATTATCTTTGCTCTTGTTGTCCCCTTTATTAAATTCTACATTTTTTTTTTCTTTGGCAGGGTCTCAGCTAGAACATTTATCTCCCATATAATTTTTGTTTGATTTAAAAATTTTCTTTCTTGAAATGCTTTAAAAAAATGCCAGTTTTATACCTACCACTCCACTCTAAAACACTGTGTTGTATGAATTGAAACATCGTCTTTAAGACTGTTAAGGCTGATGCCTTGAGATTCACTTACCTTTCATTTTAAATTAGATTCCATGTATAATGTGTTATTGTACGTGATATTTACTTGAGTACAACAGCAAAGCTGCTTATGGTTGTAGCAATATGTTTTTGTATGTCTAAAACTAGGTTAGAGTGCCTGATACTTAGTTTTCGCCTTTTTGGTTGCACTCCCAACAGTTACAAGCATTAGTAGTACGTTGCACATATATGATCAAACGCGTTATCTCTAAGTAATAGTATTTTAAGCCCCCGACTGGTCCCCGACTTAGGCAGTATAGGCTGCTCACCGCCTATGCCTTAATTAGGTAGGCGGTGAACTTGAAGTTAAATTTTAAAATATCTAAGGGAAGTCTTTGTAATTACTGAAAGTCTTTAATATAAAACCACAAACTTAAGCCCTAACCCTCCTTCACCATTTCTCTACCACTCCTCTATAACCCCAACGATTCAACTCCTATGACTCCTTTCAACATCAATAACTCTCTCTCTCTCTCTCTCTATATATATATATATATATATATATATATATATCTACTATTCTCTATGGCGAACGATCGAGCATTTTTGTGGATAAGCATTTATGTTTGTTGGCTTGAAGCCTTAATGACTTGTATTTTTGTTTGGATGGTTTTTTTATAGTTTGATTGCGCGAGTGAATGTTGATGGTTAGATACTTGATTTGTGGTTCTTGAATTTTATGCAATATACAATATGCAATATGCAATATGCAATATACATAATAGTATTTTGTCTTTTTGACCAATGCATGGTTTTATTTATTTGATAATTGATGCATTTTCGTTTTGCACTTTTTGTATGATATAATATGAATCATTTTGTGCTTCGAAAGTGTGTTTACTTTTTTAAAGGCTTAATGATCAAATCTAATCTTTGTAAGTATTATCAATTATCCTAACCTTTGTAAAAACTATCGAGGGGTAGATTTCTCCCTTTGGGTCACATTGCGGGAGTTAGAAAGAATGACTCACTTTTGGCACTCAACTCTTAAAGAAAGTGAACAAACGAAGCGATTGAAGAAAGATAAACTCGATGGTTTGGAGTTCTTTTTGTAGTTGCAAGTTTGGAGTTCTACGCTACCGTGTTTTGTTTATTTTTACAGTATGTGGGTGTTGCACGAAGTGGTGTTGATTCCAACTATACATAGATTAAGGGACGAATGATTTCTGCTTCTGTTGTAGAGTCCCAAATCATGAAGACTTGCTCACGAGCTTAAATATTGTAGTAACAATATGTTATGAACCTTTGTGCAGGATCTAGTCATGAATTGAGACACAATTAAATGTATGCTTCAACTTATGTTGATAGGGAAAAAAAAAGAAAATAATAGAAGAGATGAGAGATATAGAATAGGTAATGGAAGAGACGAAGTTTGTGACTCTCGTACTTCAATTCCTCCTTTGGTTCATTTTCACTAAAATTGCTTGCTTTATTGATTCCTTAATACTCGTATATATAGACTCTCTTATACAATAAAAATAGAAACTAATAAATAGCAACTTCTACGAATAAGAAACTTATTTAAAATAGATATAGAAACTTCCTACTAATTAATACCTAGAAAATAGTAACTACTAAAATAGGAACTACTTCTAATCGGAAACTACTAATAATTTTTACTAAATAATAAGCATAGAAACTTTCTTAGTAATAAAATAGAAACTACTAAATATTAAAATAGGAGCTTGTCCTCAAGCTCAATTTTTGAACTTGATCAACGGACATCTAGTACATTATCCGCTCCACCATCTTCAACTTCGGGAACCTCTATCCAAAATAGGCATTTGCACTTGTGTCCAGGGTTGTAAGATTCATCGCAATTATATCACAAACCCTTCGCCCTTCATTCTGCCATCACAGCTTTTGATAACTTCTTGATGAAAGGCGGCGAGGAATTGTCGATTATTGTGTTGGCACTGGTCGTAACGCTTGTTGCCTTTTGTGTCTGGTCGTTCAAGGGTGCTACAGAGTCTTCAGTGATAGTTGTGTCGGTGGAACTACACTAGTTTTGGGAGTGTTCATCGTGGACATGATGCATGCCGAGAAGGACTTTTTAGAGAATTTTCGCTTGCATTCTAAGGCACGAGCAAGATTCATGGCAATGCCCAGATTGCTCGATTGTAAAAACTCAATATCAATTCATAAGTCCTCGATCAAACCGGTGGTGAACAAGTCCACCTGTCATCTTGGTTTAAAATCCGATGTCCTGGCCAACAATGATTGGAATTGGGGTTGGTACTCCTCCATATAACTAGTTTGCTTCAAGTTGGTGAACACCTCCGACCTTACGTCGTGTCCTCCACAACCACTACATTGTTCCTTAGCATCAACACTGACGGGTTTCATTAATGTCCATTGAATCGCGGTAGTGAGACCCATCATATGTTCTTCGAGTGCCTTTTGTCGAGCGCTCATCTGCTCCATAAAGGTCTCCAACTTCGCGACCAGAGCTTTTGTGTCACCCATGACAAGTGTCTTTGATACCGTGTTGCTATGAATCTTTGTGCAGGATCTAGTCACAGGTTGAGACACAATTAAATTTATGCTTCAACTTACGTTGATAGGAAAAAATAAGAAAATAATAGAAGAGATGAGATAGATAGAACAAGTAATTGAAGAGGCGAAGTTCGTGACTCTCCTACTTCAATTCCTCCTTTGGTTCCTTTTCACTGAAATTGCTTGCTTTATCGATTCTTTAATACTAGTATATATAGACTCCCTTGTCTAATAAAAATAGAAACTAATAAATAACAACTTATACGATAAGACACCTACTTAAAATAAATATAGAAACTTCTTACTAATTAATACCTAGAAGATAGTAACTACTAAAATAGGAACTACTTCTAATTAGAAACTAGTAATAGTTTCTCCTAAATAATAAATATACAAACTTTCTTAACAATAAAATAGAAACGACTAAATACTAAACCCTAAATCTAAGATCGTGTCACAATGATAAAGGTTTTTGCTTCAATTTGATGCAACAAAACCAATTCGTGTTTGCAATTTTTTCAAGCTTATTGCACTGTTTGGGACAATTTTTTAGAAACACATAACTGCGTTATGATTTCTTTTGTAATCCACTTGTCGAAGCTGCGAATCAAAATGGTAAAAATATTTTCGATATCTGAAACTTCGATTCAATTTTGCGGATTACTGATATGAACTCAAAAGTCCCCTGTTGTAAGTTTATAGCTATGAAGCATCAGAAATTGAATGGCTCAAATAAATCCAAAGAGAAGAAAATTCGAGAAAAAGTCTATTGAAGAGAACGAAATACCTGGAACGAAAATGAAATCAAAACAAGCAATTGCAACTGCAATGAAAAACTCCAAACCATTGAGTTTTTCTCTCCTTAGTCACTTCGTTTGCTCACGTTCTTTATGAGAGTTGAGTGCCAAAAGTGAGTCATTCTTTTTTTATTCCCACAATGTGATGCAAAGGGAAAAATCTGCCCTTAGATAGGTTCAATAGCTTTTTTGAAAGGATAGGATATAATTGGTCATTTTGAAACCTTAGGATATAATTGATACTATTTACAAAGGTTAGGATATATTTGATCATTAGGCCTTTTTTAAAATATATTTTATTTTATTATTTTGAAAATATAATTTTTTATTTAAAAATGTGAGTGAAAATGGGTGAAAAAATGTGGATGTGAAAATATGTTGATGAGAATGTGTAGGTGAAAAAATATGGCCCTTACGGTTGAGGAGTCTCTAAATAAATTATATTATTTCCTAGGGAGGTCTAAGTAAATATTTTTTATCCACTTAGGCCACGACTAGTCTAGGTGGGAAAAAACCGCGTAGAACCGCCTTGTTGTCTAGAAAACAATGCTTAATAATAGATTTTGAGTCGTTTCTTTTCTTGGAAACGTACCCTTTTTATAAGTAATAGATTATGAGTCAATTTTTTGGGATGAATTTTTGGGTAAATTTGTTAAGAAAAACACATCTTTTCGGTTGAGGTATGTTGAAGTTAAGCTATTAGTTGGAGACTGTTTTTCATTTTTTGTTTTTTTTATACTAAACTGTATCTCTAGCCGCTCGTTTCATTCACTACTGTTTCAATGTTTCTTTTATGCTTCTATTATTCTCTTCACGAATTTTGGATGTATGACCAAACTCTCATGTATAAGTGCCAATGGATATGTATTTAACATAATGCTTGCAGCTTAAAGCGATCAAGGAAGTTCCAGCCCGAGGATAGACTGTTCTCGTTGTCATCTGTCACCTCCCCTGCTGTATGTATCTCCGGTACATCTATTAATGTCCGCAGGACAGAGATATTAATAAATTATCAATTTTAAAGACTTTCTTTTTGAAATCAGAGTTTGGACTCCAAAACATCAATCATGTAAAATTGATACTAATTTTAACGGAATTAGTGGTAGAAATTTCGGTGTGACTCACAGAAAGATTACATAATTATGCCCTAAGGTAAGTTAACTTAGATTGCTGGAACAGAAGGAAGTGTCCTTCTTACACATGGAACAGAAACGAAGTATCCCGAGCCGCATTGGACGATGCGCAAGCATGTGCCTGTAATTAGTGCGTTTAGTTAGTGGGTTACCAAATCATTTCCCAATATTTATTTCAAAATGAAACTTATATATTTCTTTTCCCAAACTGAAGTTGGACCTTCATATTCAGTTATGGTCCTTTTAGTATGTTTTAAATTTAGAAATTGAAGTTGTAAAGTTATACTTTGGGTGTTGGTCTTATTTTTCTTTTCTTTTTTTTCTTATCATCTTGCTTACATTCTTGAAAGTACAGCTGGAAAAAAGGAATTAATTTTTTTAAGTGTCAAGATGAAGATGTGTACAATCAATATAGAGAAGCTAGAAAACAAGCTAAAAAAGTAGTTAGTCAAGTTAAAACAAATTTCATGGAAGATCTATATACAAGGTTAGGTAATAGAGATGGCGAAAAATATATATATAAGCTAGCCAAATTAAGAGATAAAAAAAAACAAGACCTAAGTCATGTAAGATGTATTAAGGAGGAAAATCAAAATGTTTTAATGCGGGAGGAGGATATTAAGGAGAGATGGAGAAGTTACTTCGATAGTTTATTTAATGATGGCCAAGTTGATACTATAATAGATGAAAACCCACACCAAGAAAGAAATGTAAACTATACACGCAATATTAGAATTGTAGAAGTAGGCATTGAAAGGAATGAAAATAGGGAAAGCATGTGGCCTAGATGAAATACCCATAGAGGTTTGGAAATGCTTAGGAGAAATTGGATTGACTTGGTTAACAAAACTTTTTAATAAAATTTTAAAATCAAAACGGATGCCAATGGGTTGGAGAAAAAGCACGCTTTTGCCAATCTTCAAAAACAAAGGAGACATTCAAAGTTGCTCAAACTACCGGGGAATTAAACTTATGAGTCACACTATGAAACTTTGGGAGAGGATAATTGACAATAGGCTAAGGAGAGAAACAACAATAGCAGAAAACCAATTTGGTTTCATGCCTGAGAGGTCAACTATGGAGGCGATTTTCCTTGTAAGACGATTGTTAGAAAAATATAGAGAAAATAAAAAAGATCTTCATATGGTATTCATAGATTTAGAAAAAACATATGATAGGGTCCCTAGAGAAGTTCTTTGGTGGGTTCTAGAAAGAAAAAGAGTGCATGCTAGATACATAGACACCATTAAGGATATGTATGATGGAGTAGTAACGAGTATAAAGACATTTGGAGGAGCTACAAAAGAATTTTCCATTACGATAGGACTACATCAAGGATCGACTTTAAGCCCATATCTATTTACTTTAGTTATGGATGAATTAACTAGACATATTCAAGAGGATATACCATGGTGTATGCTATTTGCAGATGATATTGTCTTAGTGGATGAAACTAAAGATGGAGTGAATAGGAAATTAGAACTCTGGATGAATACATTAAAATCTAAAGGCTTTAAGTTGAGTAGGACGAAAACCGAATACATGCACTGTGAGTTTGGAAACACTAGACATCGAGATGACGGTGTGGTAAAATTGGAGGAAGTAGAAGTTCCTAAGATAAACCACTTTAGACACATATGATCAATTATACAAAATGATAGTAACATTGAGAATGATGTCACACATAGAATTCAAGCTGAAAGGAAGAAATGACGGAGTGCAACAAGGGTGATTTGTGATCGAAATGTTCCTACTAAGTTAAAAGGAAAATTTTATAGAACCGCAATTAGGCCAGCTATGCTCTATGGAAGTGAATGTTGGGCGGTAAAACAACAACAATTACATAAAGTGAATGTAGCAGAAATGAAGATGCTTAGGTGGATGTGTGGTAAAACTCGTAAAGATAGAATAAGAAATATAGAAATTCAAAGACAAGTAGGAGTAGCACCAATTGATACAAAGATTAGGGAAGGACGGTTGCGATGATTTGGTCACCTACAAAGACGGCCTACAAATGCCCCTACTAGAAAACTTGACTCAATAGAAACTGTAGAAATTCGACGAGGTAGGGCAGACCAAAGTTAACATAGGATGCATTAATTAAGAGGGATTTGAATGGTTTGCAAAGCTCACCATCAATTGCACTTAATCGAGCACAATGGAAAAGTTTGATCCATGTAGCCGACCCCAGTTAATTTGGGACTGAGGCTATGTTGTCGTTGTTGTTGTAAATGTCAATTCATCGTTACAACAACAACAACAACAACAACAACAACAACAACAATATAGCCTTAGTTCCAAATTAATTGGGGTTGGGTACGTGGATCAAACTCTTCTAGTGCTCGATTAAGTGCACTTGATGGTGAGCTTTCCAAACCATTCAAATCCCTCTTAATTAATGCGTCCCAAGTTAAATTTTGTCTACCCCTACCTCATATGTCAGTTCATGATTAATATAATAAAATACCCATGGAAATCATGAAATTTCTCTAGAAGTATTACATGACCTCTCATGCATTTTTCGCATGGCTAAGGACATGGGACCTCTCTTCTTATGTTGCCATAATGCCATTTAAACAAGTGCTATATGATACGCTAAAAAGAAATTGTCCTGCAGTTTTTTCCTTCTTGACAATGTAAACCTAAAGGTTGACAGTAAGCGAGCATTACCCTGGCAGTTGTGTCTAATATTATCACTTTTCCTATGATTGTAACTGCTTAGCTTTAATTCAGTTTTATGACCAAGAAATAGTTTCTCATTGATCCTGTAGATCCTACTCTAGATCTCACATAGATGAAAATCTGATTTGGTTTCATCAACTTTTCTAGGTTAATTTTTGTTAACTTCTGTTTCAGAACTCAAGAAACTGATGCAGGGAAGCGAACTGCAACACGCCATTTAATTTGCTAGATCAGAATATTAATTCTATAAGGCTTACTTTGACCTATTCTGGTATCTTGCAGGTAGAGGATCACATGGTTGGACGAGATGGTGAGAGCCATTAATTAATTCAAGTTAATTTCTATCTTCATAAGTCTGCAGAAGCGTTTCATAATATTTGGTTCCTTGTGTTTGTGGTAGATGGAAGGTCAGACTTTGGGCCAGGTCGTTCAAAGGGGGGCGGGGCACCTGCCAATGGCCAGTAAGTATATTCTGTATCATATTGTTTTGAAAAACTGTTGGGGGAAGCTAACATGCAAAGCATGTTTTGGATAATTAGCATTTGCAATGTGTACGAGATGAAAATATTGTAAGTTGGAAAAAGGTTTTCTTTGTGTTGGAGTTGTCTATGCAAGAAAGACTTGATAACCGTTGATTGAAGTGTCTTCGTTCAAATCTTCACTGTTAAATTGTGCAAACCAATTTCGTTAAGATATTTTTTTCTGATCATTTCATCTTGTTATTTTGTCTTAAAATGACCCATGAAGCGTAAACTCAAAAAAGTTTTCTTTATTATCAGCAGCCTTTCTCTTCTAGTCCCTTCACTTGTCTTTTCTCCTATTACTTGTCTGGCTTTTCTTCCAGTCCTAGCTCCTCATGTGAGTGTCTTTCTTCATTTCCTAACCATAATCCTTTCACTTATGCCTTTTCCTTACATTTTGATCATTTCTGCATTCTCCTCAATCACAACCACCGCTGAGTTTCTAATTGATTTTTCACTATCAATTCCAAAAACTGATCATGAATGTAATTTTCTTCCTGAAATGACACTCTCCTACTTCCGGCAATTTATGTTCCTTTATTTAATCCTCTCAATAATCTTACGAGTCTTACCATAGCAGCGTGGCTGAAGAGAATTATCTTGTTCGGATGAAAACTTGGTTTTTCGATCTTTAGTTTGATAAACTGTGGGATATTCAAATTCCAATTTATATACAAGCTTTTTGTCAAATTTCTTCCCTCCGAGAAGTTTAGAAAATTGTGTTATTTAAATTTTTGGAATGTTTATGTTTCCTTGAGGATATATTAAGTAATTATGCCTGGACATTCAAAACAAGTTAACTTACAAATGAAATATCCAAAATTTTAATATTCATTCTTGATAATGCGTGATGTATGTCAAGGATTAAGTCACGACTTTATGTTAAGAACACAAGAAGTTAATATATATGTTGATTAATATGTCTTCTTACATTACATGCTTTTGATCAAACTACAGGGGGAAACCAAAGAAAGGAAGAACAGCTAACAGAGATGGAAAGAGGATCAGGCCATCTAGTGAACCAGACCTCGATGATGACGATGATCCTGATTTAAGTATAAGATGATCATCACAGATAAGATTTTTATAGTTCATATTTCCTTGTAAGTTATTAGGTTCTCTATGAGTTCGAGCAGTCCATTCCACCAAAAAAAAAAAAAAAAAAAAAAAAAAAAAAACCTGTTTTCCCAATAAAGTTGAACCTTGAAAGTTTCAATTTTCTCAATATTTTATATAAATTATCCTGCCTCGAATGTGCATTTATTTTATCGACTTCACATTCTTGTATTCCTCTTATGTGGCAGACTTCATTGAGAAAGAACAATGGTTCAACATGCCCTAGATTACTTATGATGTTCTCTTGTTCTTAATTCTGAGCACTGCTTACTTTTTCCGTTTGAGATGATTGGAAGATGAGATCAAATCTTACTGAAGTTTTGAAAGGCACTTTACCATTATCTGCATGAATCGATCGTGCTCCATAGAAGCATTCAAATTTTATCATTATCTGCCTGATTATTGATTGCACTTAGTAGCTTGCAAAATTTTCATTTATTCTTTCTTTTTGTTTCTAAAAATGTGGACTAATTGGAAGTCTGAGTTGAAAATGATGCTATCATTCAAGATACATAGCGTTGCTATGTGAAAATGCTGTGGCGGGACCACATGGTCCGCATTATTTGTTAGCCTAGCCCCGGGGTTCATGGCAAATTGGACAACAGCAAATGCAAGTTTGGCAAACAGCGAGGAAACCGCATTTCTCAACTTAAAATCTTCCCTTATTTAAGTGGGCGGGGCTCTCATGTAGGCTTATTTGGTCCAACTTTTTGTCTGTGCTTATCAACATAACACTAATTAATAGGTAGTCCCTCGGTTCCGTTCCACAAGATGCATAACAATTTTGGAACTTTTTTTGTTTCACAATATACGTCGCATTAAAAAATCAAGAATAATTAAATGATTTATTTTCAATTCTAACTTAATTTTATTTAGTTAATGACATCATTAATCACATTTTCTTACACAATACCCATAATAATTGAAGTTATCTATAGGAGGTTAACTAGTCTGTCTTATAAAATTTTAATAGTGAATCAATCAATACCTATTCTTGTGTACATGCAAAAATGTTACTGCATATACGAAACAGAAGGATTGGTGTCGGCGACAGTGCCGTGATACACACCAGCCGTGTCAACAAGTACTCGACCATTCCAAGGGAGAAGGCAAAAGTTTATTTGCTTTGTTGATAGCCAATGTAATGCAACCAAGGATCGAAACTTCGATTTCGGCTTATAATTCGCTCTCTTGATACATTGAATTAATTCAGAGAAGTTTAATTCGATGTGGAGAATTTTGATAAAAATTTGCTAATTTAGAGAAGTTAAAGAAAATTTTATTTAAATGGTCAATATACTAACTCATTTTATGGGATGTTAAAACAAGCACAATTATACATTTATACTTAAAAAATTTACAATTTTATAGTTTCAAGTCAATTTTATTGGCACTAGTCATGCATACTGTGTGGTAGATCACATTTTAGTGATAATAATTACACTTAATTTGATTATCTGACCATTTATTAATCGCACATTCACACAAATAAAATTAAAATTATGAAACATGCGTTTCTTATATGGATAATTATTTAAAGCAAAAGAAAATAATTACTTTTTGACATTATGCATCAATTAAAAAACTACAAAACGTTGTAGAGATACGTGTGCAAAAGTGAATCTCGATGCATATATTAAATCTTGATGCAAAATCAAGGGATCACATGATTAGTGTAGAGATGTGTGTCAAATTCTCAATAACCCCAAAAAGCCACCATCAATTACAACCTTCAACCCTTTCGTCTCCTACACACTTATTTAATTTTTTTTTCACCAAAAAGTTCGCAATTTCTCATTGTTTTTAGCAATCCACATCAATTAATATCGATGTTATCGATTTTTAACATAAACTTTGGAAAAATTTTGTAATTTTTAAACTACCGATAAACTTCGCTTCAATACCTTCAACTTCGATAAACTTCGCCTAAACTTCGGCTAATTTTATTGAAATTTCGTTCCTTGGATGCAACTAATTGGCATCCCAGACATTTTTTTTTTCTTAAAAAAAAAGGGGTCTATGTTGATTCGTAAGCGCAGATCTGAGCTTTATTTCTATACCACCTAAGTTGAGAGCTCTTACTGTTTATTCATCTGTCTGTATAAACGTCCAACTCTCACTCGTTATACAATTCACATCCGACAACAAAAAGTTTCATCTGTTACTTGAACATCGATCTATAAGACCTCCGGGAGAGTTGCGCAACAGAAATTGGGCGGAGTTCCATTTGAATTAACCATTCTGCTGTTCGCATCATCATTTATTCATCTACCACTTGTTATCATGAGAATAGATGATCTGCCTCTCCGTATGAAGGCCACTGAAACACAACTGCTATCGTCATTGCTTCGCCAAGAGGAGTATTGAAGAGAAGGGAGCCATATTGTATGAACTTCCAATTCCCAGAACACCTTCCGGTACAAAATCATGTGGCGACTCTAGATTCGTGTCTACCTGCATTGCCACACCAACAATCTTGCTCAGAGATGGACTTTATACAAAAAATATGAGATACGACCACTAAACATTGTTTTCTTATAAAAAAAAATGACAATGTTTCGTTGAACCCAAGTATCACTCTTTGTGTTGACATGTTTTATAGTTTCATATAGGAAGAGTTAGATAGCCCACATGAACATAAATGGACGTAGGGAGCATCCTAACCAGTTCTTATGGATTCCTAAACTAATGCAATTGGTGTAAAAATAATAATCAGGATGTCCAGGTTTGGTGATGCTGCCGTGGGTGTGGCACAACAATGACCTAGCTAATAAAGATCACATAGGCGTCCAATAAGCGGAATATCAAATATATGGTTAGATATATGAGTGAATATTAAATTAGCAATATTCAAGAAGACTTTCAAAGCATGCTTCAAACAAAGGAGCTTCTCATAGAGTTCCTTTCACATTGCCAAACCTCTGATTCTCAAAATTATTTTACTTTATATCAGTCAATATAATCAATGTAATTTGCAGGAATTTAGAAAGAGAAATGTTGAGTAATCCCACATCGAACTATTGATTCTATCCTAATACTAAATACTATATACATGCAGATATATAGAACTATTCGAGATGTATTTAAAATCTTTTTATTTTTTGCTATCATATTTGAATTTCATCTGTGTAACTTGTAATTAACGTCAATAAAAATCAGAGGAGTTTACCACTCGAGACCAACGCCTTTGGGATGGTGGTGCTGGTAATGCTAATTTAACAACGTAATCATGTGCATTGAATGCCAAGTAGATGTCTTCACCAAGATTATGATCATGAAGCCTGCAAGAGTCAAATCTCATCAATGAAGAATTCTCCTAATAGCACAGCACGTAAATACATATAACACACTCTATATCTAATTTCTTTGTTCGTATTATGTTATCACTCAACTTGAAAATTCCTGACAACATAATTCTTCATAGGTAATTGTTTAATAAATTCAGTATTATCTATGACACAACATAAATTTACAAAACAACAAAGGGAAGATAGCCTCATTCCCAAATTAGTTGGCTCGGCTACATGGATCAAACTCTTCCATTGCGCTCGATTTAGTGCAATTTTTTATCTATTCATAACGAGAGACAAGTTTTACGTTGGCTGTCAACCAATCACAACCCTCCCCCATTTTCTCTGAGTGAAAAATGGATTTGGGACCTCTCTCCCCTATTTTTAGGGTATGAAAATGAACTTGGGACCTCCCTCCGCTATACTAGAAAATGGACTTCGAAGTCTTCCTTTATTCGGACTTGAGACCGACGGCTATGTACATATAATGTTCTACATAGGTGGAGTTTACTGCCCCCTAGCCCAAATTATTTAAATGGAAATATGATGTAGAGAGCCAGGGGAGGGGGTTGAAGGTGGGATGGGAGAGTTAAATAAAAAGTTTAAGGACAAGCTACAAATTTACACAAATTTTAACATAATCCCCCTAGTTCAAAAAGAACCAAGAGCACCAAAAGTAGTTGATTCTTGCATCTACTCGGAGTGGATATGAAAAAAGGAGACTCTTTGATGACAAATGTATGGATTCGACCAATATGTGGGAGTCATAAGAGAATTTAACTTCATTTTGGATTGTAAATAGTTAATAGAATGTGCTTGCAACTTAATGACTTTATGGAAAATGAGATAGAGGTACCACCCATGTGGTAGCTCAATGGTTTAGTCACTCATGCAAAGGAGTGAAAGTCACCATGTCATGACAACGGCACCCGTTCTCTCAATTCCGTAAATAGCTTAGTTCATTTCTCACAAGGGAAAAGGCAAACTATTGAGTTGTGGGTTACCATGCTTCTTGTAACAGCATATCCAAAGAACTCTGTTATCTGTGTCTAGCAAAAGTATATCACCTAATCCTTACCCATGTTTGTATAGTTTTAGTTGGCCAATAGAACTGCCACATTGGGGCCATCTAGAAAACGAAGTTAAGCGTCACTAGTGTCCTTTTTTTTTCTTTTTTGGAGAAAGTGGGGCGGGCTATATATTTTTTAAGGACTGGGTTTAAGTTGCAATGAGGGGTAATTACACATAAAATAACTGGACAAATTCCAACCTTGCCCAGGGCTAAATGCACATGGGTCTGCCAGTGCCAACACAGCCTCAATCTCAGTTCCCAAATTAGTATGGAGTTGAAAACATGGATCAAACGCTTCCACTTAGCTAGATTTAATTTAGTTGATGGTGTGCTTTCATAATTTCTTAAATCCTTCATAATCAATGCATTCCAAATTAACTTTGGTCTACCCCTAATACAATCTAGTTCCTTCAATTTCTATTGTTTCGAGTTTTCTTACTAGGGAATTTGGAAGCCGTCTTTAAGCGTGTCATGTCTATCCTACCATTCCCTAAAGTCTACATCTATTGATGCTATTCCTACATTTCTTAGAATTTAAGTATTTTTCTCTAACTTGATGTATTTAACCAAAAATCAACCTAAGCGTTCATGTCTCCTCAAGGCTCGTTTTACACTTTTATGTTTTATTGCATCTTTACCGCCCACCCAACATTCACTCCCATAAAGCATATATAACTCAATTGTAGTCTCATAGAATTTTCGTTTTAGTTTAATAGGAATATTTTAGTCACATATGACACCTCTTGCACTCCTCTTTTTCATCCATCTAGCTCGAACTCTACCTCATCAAAGTAAATAATGAAAAAAAAATACTATAACTGCTTCATGGAAGTAGCCATTTTATTGAAGTTGGTAACAAGGATTCCCTATTATGCTTGCTGTTTCAGACTAGAATAGAATGTCTTTCCCAAAATAGAACTGTGGCCCACCATCATACAAGAATGCAATCACGATTAGATGTAAATAGAATTATCAGACAACAGCATAAACATTTCCATCATTTGCATCACTTCATCAAGAAGTCAGATATATCAGAAACTTTTCTTACGTAAATGCAAGGAACTTGCTTTCGTGGTTGTCCCAGTTGTCCTCATGCCAGGTAACATCATTCTGCAAGAACTCAAAGAACAAAGTCAGTACAAAGCATGAAAGAGTGAAAAATGAAGGCCTTCTATTGGATCTGATAATGCAACAACCAGCATACGCTGTACATGAAAGAAGGTACTCATACTTTTGCATTAAAAGAGTAAAAGTTTTTACGCTGTGGATCACGTGCAACCGTGACTCCGGTATACAAAAGAAGAAGAAACAATATTCAAATTGCAAATGTATGTGAAACCCACACGGTTGCAGCTGGATGATTCTAGGTTGATCTTTCAACCATCTATCTTTTAAGGAAAAAGAAAGAACACTAGAATCATAATTTTCTTTTGCATCATCCATTTAAGGGTAATAATTGTTGTAAAAAAACTCTCCAAGGACTCTGCTAGCTATCAAAATAGAAAAAGAAGTTCTGCTGTAGATCAGACACAATATTTGCAAAAGATCAACTTTGGCTGATTCTGTACTTCGAAAGTGATACCTAAAAGTTTACTGCTCAAGCAAAACTCAAGAACTAGAAAACTAGAATTACACAAATTGCTGAACAGGAATGGGGGCCAACAGATAGATACCTGGAAATTTAAATGCAAGCATTTATGTGTTGATTAAGCCGACCCGAGTTAATTTGGGACTGAGGCTATGTTGTTGTTGTTGTTGTTGTTGTTGTTGTTGTTGTTGTTGTTGTATGCGTTGATTAAGAATAGGTTCAAAGATTTGCTAAGCCTTTAAATAACAAATTTAATTCACGAAATCAATGCTATTAAATTTTAGACCATAGGGCAATGGCCAGTCATGACCTCCATCCAGCACTAGATGGCAACTATGAAATAGCTTAGTCAAGCTCTTGATGTTAAAGAAAATATTGATTCGTACAACTGTAATTCTATGTAATCAATTATTAATTTTACACATACAGAGTTGTAAAACTCACGCGAACTCAAGTTACATCGACAAAAGCCTTTCCTTAAGGCATGGATAGACACGCACACAACCAAACCTTGTTTATTCACGAAGGAAGATGAGTTCAACATAACCAAACCTTATTGAACCTCTCCCATCACCAACTCATGTTTTCTTCAAAAAATACTTAACACTCATCGATGAAACGAGTGGATCAACCTCGAATAATGTCCCCAATTTTTTTTTTTAAATCAATAATTACATAAAAATACACTTTCTTCAACTTCTGTAGACTACTTATATTCATTACTGCATTGGCAAGATCAAGGTTTTATAATGCACTGAGTTATGGCAAGATCAACTTCAAGTGATTTTAGCACATATTTTATAGCCTCTACAAATGGGGTATCAAAATGTACTTACCAGTTTGGTGACAAGTCAACAAAAAAGTGAATGTGATGAAAAATCTGAATAAATTATAGTGGATAGATATTCACTTTGCCATGAAATGTGTCACGGCCAAACACAGCATGCTTTCTTCGAAATTTTATCATCTCCAAAAAGAATCTAAATTGGTTACTTTTCCTGCCCTGCAACTGTTTTTACAGGAAAAAGTTTTATTATAAATGGTAATACTGCATGTAGAAATATGTTCAATTAGCAAAATAATAGCATATTACCTGTCCCCATTGAAAATTGTTTATTGCAGTATCGTGTCCATAACTATTGTTATTACCATAGCGTGTATGACCATACTCATCTCCCATTAGCATCATTGGTGTTCCCTGTAAAACAGTACGATTGTACAGCAGAAGCATTAATTTCAAATCAGTGGAAAAGAGTATAGTACAGGTTGTGCGTAGGATGCTTAAATGTAAACATTGTTAATAAACCGCGGTAACTTTATGCTCTTGGTTGCAGTGGGCTGATACCTACCAATCAAACTAATATCTATCCCCTCTTATCAGCAGTTCTGCCAGTTTGAAGGACATTTCTTTTGTTTCTCTATCCTTATTAAAATAAGAAAATTTCAGATTATCATAATTGCACTGCTGTCCTTGCCATTTTTCTTTATTACATTTTTATTTGTCAAATTTCTATTATGAATGAAGGTGTTATGAGACCAACAGAGGCACACATCATCTTTGCAACTAACTGGACATAAATAGATCTTTTGGGGATCAAACAACACTGGATTACATACCCTGCCCCCACCCCGACACAGTTTACAGGAGTCTTGTGGTTTGTCAATGTTTGTCTACCTATTGGGTCCACATTTTTGCTATGGGCAATACGAAGTTGGCCGGACTTCCATCATCAAATCGCTGAACTTAACAATTTCATTATGCTATACCAAAAAAAAATAAAAATGAAATAAATAAAGTTCTCAAAATAAAATAAAAAATGACAATTTATTCATCAGGAAAGGTCTTTCTTTTATGATGTAGGCTGTGAAATTTTTTTCAATGGCAGTCAAGGATTGATATCATCTCCAAGACATCCTATTTTTTATAAGCTCCTGCTTTCAGTCAAAGAAAGATTAACAGCTCATACAAGTGGCAGCTTGTAATGGAAGACACTTTTATTTGGAAAATAAATAAAAATTCTTCCGGTTTAGCTACCATCAAATTGTCATTTAAACGGTATTTCACCTACTTTTCATCATAACTCTTAACTTGTCGGACGATGGAAATTGAATAAAAGACAAACTAAAATACATCATGTTATTAAGATTAAGATTCACTGGTAAGTGGTAACTATTTTTAAGAACATAAGAAAAGTACATACTAGTACTTGCAATGTAATTCGATTTATAAGAAATAGGCACAATTAGAAAATTGCAAATACAAGACCATTCAGTCTGAACTTTGAACAACTATGACCCATTAATGAAGTGTGACAATGAGTTTTCCAATAATTTTTACAAAGAAGTCACTCTGATCTAGATAACTGTTTTAGGTTTGCAAAAAACAAGATACTACGATATGTTATATGTAAATGCCTATGCCACGATGCGAATACCACTTTAGCATGTTCCGGATTCATTCCATCAAGACTTAATATACAGTACAAAAAGGAATGAGGATGGGTAAGGACATTAAATTGAATGACAAATCGATTTACCTGGGATGTCATCAAGGCTACATGGAAGTTCTTCATTTGTCGAGCACGGAGAGCTTTAATGGTGCTATCAGCAGTTTCTCCTGTTCGAAGTTCAAATGCTATGAACTGCACTTGTATGATTCTATTCCAAACCAGTTAAAAAATATTTATTTTTAGACAAAAAACTATAAAATGGGCATATTGATGGAAGAAAATATGGTTACAACTTACATGTTTTATGCAACAACAAAGGAAAGCAGTCCTCGCATCATACACTTGACCAGTTAAAAGTATCTCTCGATCCAAACTCCCCCTCCATTTCTCTTTCTCAATTAAAATTAAATACAGAATAAATCGTACCCCATCTAATATCAACAATTTATTAGGATGCTAACAATTTAGCAATTTCACAAATGGTAAACCAATCGATACCCTTGCCCTAAGAAATTTCTTTATTCTTTTCCATCGACACTTTAAATTTTTTTATTCTTTTCCATCACCGCCAACCGAGTTGTAGCAAGGACTACAATTTGAATATATTTGTTGTTTCCAAAAAGTTGTTGATGCTAACTATAAAAACATCACGATCCTCCCTCCCAACACGCACACATGTAGCACACGTTAAGAAAGAAGCTCCTAGCAAAATAATTGGTGAACCTCTATAATTAGCTTGGTTTTTGTAGAGGATATAAATGGGTCTAGGTAGGGGCAAGGAAGGGGGTCCCAACCCCATCCCCGTCCCTGCAGGGAAAAGGTGAAGACGTAAAATCCCCACAGGCACATATATATCTCTGTTTAATTCTATCTGGGGGAATATCTATTTCCTGCATAATATTAGGATTTTTTTTAATGAACTTACATATAAATCAATCAAGACACAAAAACTTATAATGTGTCAAATATCCTTGGTATTTGATTCATATATTTGGTATTTATCTAAAGTGTATATGTATATATTATTTAAAAAGGCAAGAATTCCCTATGGGGATCTCCACGAGAATCCCCATCATATTACCCATATGGAGGATCCCTATTGGGGAATAGGACGAAGACGCCTTTTCCCATTCCTACGTGGGGAACCTATTTTCTCCTTGTCCCCATCCCTGATGCAAGGAATCCCCATTTCTCATGGGGATTTTCCTCCCCATTTACATCCCTAGTTGTTTGTAATTTTTTAGAGCCCAAAATACCATTACTAATTTTTTTTGAGAAAGGAAAATACTATTAATAATAGGATAAAGAGAAAATCTGAAAATAGACGTAGAAAGGAAATCCTGACTCTATGTTCACCTTTTCTCTTATCTTCGACACATATTGATTATACAAAACTTGTCCCCTAGAAACCATCATTTGAAACGCAAGAGAGGAAAGAGAAAGAAATATTAGAAATGACATAAATATTAAGAATATTCACGCATCGAGTATTAAGTAAATAAAAGAAAAGGTTATAAGTTTGGATTGGAGACACCGTTTTGCCTTGGCATTTTGGTGAAGCCTCCACTCCAAACTTTAAGCCCTCACCCGTTCACACTCTCCCACCTATGTAAACTTGGACTTGGGAATTCCATCCTATACAAAATCTAATATTGTATCAGAGCTATAAAATGTGGGTGCTCAATGTTTCAGTTCAAGTCATCTACCAAGTAGGTTATCCTCTTGGTCTTGGCCAATGCCTCGTTGGACCATCCCAGTCAGCTAGTTGCCGCCAATGTCTTGTTGGATTTGACTTGTCCCAGTTGGCTAGTTGCCCTTTAATTCAAGTCACAACTTAGCTATTGCCCGTTGGACTTTAGGGAGAATGTTAAGAATAGTCCCACATCGGGTATTAAGTAAATAAAATAAAGGGTTATAAGTTTGGATTGGAGACGCCATCTTGCATTCGCATTTTAGTGAAGCCTCCACTCCAAACTTTAAGCCCTTACCTATTCACACTTTCCCTCCTATGTAAACTTGGACTTGGGAACTCCATCCCATACAAAATCTAATAATTAGAATATTAATGTTTAGAAGTGTCCTAAATAGTTTAAGAAACTTTCCTCAAACATCCATAAGACATTTCAACTCCAGCAATGTAGAACATTGAATGCGTTGCATAGCCGGTCCTAAGTTTGGTTAAATGAGGACTTCGAAGCCCATTTTCCTTACCGAAAAAGGGGAGAGGAAGGTCCCAAGCCCATTTTCCATTTTCCATTCCTTAACGTAAGACATGTACAAAGGAGTAGTAACGATTATAAGACATTTGGAAGAATCACGATAGAATTTTCCATTATAATAGGACTACATCAAAGATCGGCTTAAGTTATGGATGAACTAACTAGGCATATTCATGAAGATATACCATGATGTATGTTATTTGCAAATAATATTGTCCTAGTGGAGAAAACAAGAGATGAAGTGAATAGGAAATTAGAACTTTGGAGGAATACATTGGAATCTAAGGTCTTTAAGTTGAGTAGGACAAAAAGACTGAATACATGTATTGAGAATTTAGAAATACTAGACATCGAGATGATGGAGTGGTAAAATTAAAGAACTCGCAACTGACATGGACAAACCATGTGTCTCAATGTATCTTAGATATCCTCCTCTTCAAATATCAACAAGAGCAAGGTACTATCTACAAACCGCATACAACAACAGCCTCAATCCCAAATTAGTTGGGGTCAACTATATCTACAAAGTGCATAAGCAGTACATTTACTTTTATCTCTTTCCACCTTGATCTCTTTGTCCTTTGGCTTTGTCAACCAATATAATTAAAGAACTCAACCGACATGGACAAACCATGCACATTGGGTTTCATTGCCTTAGGCACACAATCCTTGACCTTAACCATAGCCTTCCATTGCTAAATTAGAGAAGAAGATAATCAAGGCATCCCATGATCGCTATACTCACCTAGTCCCGAAGCCCTTCTCAATAAATCCAAGCAATGCTCAAAGCTCAATTTCCACATAAGTTGCTACGAATCTAGTACATATCAACAAGTTGTGAGACTGGCCACAACACCTAAAAAGGGAGATTGGTAACTTCAGCCGTTTAAATGCTAAGAACAATGATTTATTTCCATAACTTTCATTTTAGTGCATTGACCCCTGCAACCACATCAATCTGCATTCGTTCAATGTAAATGACAATATTTACAAAATAAATAAAATAATGAAATCACAATATGGATCCCATGTCAAGCCTTTTAATTGGAGCATTGATATGAAGCCTTACATGAATGTCATGTATCTTCAAGGATTTTAGTTGGAGTATTAGCTAATCTCACTACGTTTATTGATGACTTTGTCAATCATGGTTTCATGGGCATCGAGGCTAAGATAATAACAAATAAAAACCAAAAACAATATTTAACTAGAAAGAAAAACAAGACCTCCATCCACTCAAGCAAGCTCTTGAAAATAGGGCTGAATATGTGTTGAGATGTGTGGACCGAAATAATAGTCCCACATCGATCAAATAAAACTTCATAATAAAGTATGTAAGTGATGATCTCCCCTTAACTAGTACTAAGGCCTTTTGAGTTAAAACTCAACACCTAAGAGTTGAAGGTGGTTAAGTTGGAAACAATATCAGTGATGGTGGAGATCCACGGGCTCGCGCACGCGCGTGTGCCGCAATCGAGAGAGTTCTACATGGTATCAGAGCCGACGGTTCAATTAGGATCTGTCGAGAAAAAGCCCCTTGGATCATGTGAGTTTCGGTCCAAGGTGGAGTGTTGAAGATGTGTGGACCGAAATTAGTCCCACAATTGTTAAAGAATATTTCATAAAGAAGTATATAATTGATTGTCTCCTCTCAACTAGTACTGAAGCCTTTTGAGATAAAATCTTACACGTATGAGTTAAAGGTGGTCAAGTTGGGGAGAACATTAGTGATGGCGGAGATCCACAGGATGGCGCACGCATGTGCGATGTGGCCAAGAGAATTTCACAATATGCAAATAACCTATGTTAATTTCATCGCACATATTAGTACTATTAAAAACGTTTACCTTCATGACCACAATTCCAACTAAAGTTGTCATTGCTTCCATCATTACCACCTTCTCCGTTGGCTTCATTGTGCTAACAAAAATCGATGCTAAAAGTATAAGTAGAGTATAATTGATTCAGATTTCGAATATTGAGAATAACTTCAGTAATACCTTGAAATTGTAAGAAACAAGATCGTTCAAGGTAAAGCCATCATGTGCAATAACAAAATTGATACCGTGGCAAGGCTTGCGCTTGTTTACCTAAAATATTAACAGGTTAGACACAAAATAAACCCAAATAATCATCATATATTGATAAGCAAGATGCCTTTTGAATTATAGGTCACAAAAATAATGGCATAAGCAAGCGAGGTGATAACACAATAAGATATAATATAATTTATTAATGCAGTTAAGCAACATAACAAATTTATGAGGGTGATAAAACAATTTTCTTCTTCATCACACTGCAAGTTTTTCAATTACAAGCAAATAACAATGGCAAAAAATCATTCTCTCCACAGTACAGCCCTGAAAAATCAAGCCAGCTTATGATAATGCCACTTGCAACCTTTATAAGAATAATAGAGACTGTTAACACCCACTAATATAAGAAACGAATTGATACTTTTAAGCTCTACTAGAACAAGTATAGCTTCCGGTACATAAGCAGAAAAGTTTGGCTTATATGCCTATAGGTTAAACCTAAACTACAATTAGAGGCTAATCTTCAAGTAGAGGCAGATGACAAGTAAAATAAATAAACATACCCTAAACATCATAATTTAACACGGTCACTCCTGGAACAATCAAAATGTAAGGAATTTAAATCCCCATGCATGACAACTCTCAAATCTCAAATCATTTTCAGTCACACCTTCACCAACAAACCCCGCAGCCACAGATTATCTATAATTACTATAATCTTACTTTAATTTAAATCAACCGAGAACTCACAACTCCATTGTAAAAAAAAATAACTATTTAAACACCTACTAAAATTAATATTTCTTTACAACGTTTAAGTTCAAGTCATTCTCAAACATAAACAATGTTGCAATAACTCTCGAGTCTTGGCAGACAATGTTGCAATTACTCACGAGTCTTGGCAGCATTGCCAATATTCATCTTCTTCTTTATCAAGTCTGCTAAAAGCCACATCTTAAAATTTATCTTTTTACTGGTAAAATAATTTTATCAGCCATCAAATGGAATCACTTCACGAACACGATCCACTGACATAAAAACTTAAAAAGCACATAATTAAGTGAATGTCAAGCTCTTACTTTGTATAGGTCCGAAGATCCAGAAACACGAGTTGCAAAAATCCCTTTCATTCCTAAGTCACCCTACTAAATGGATTAGGAAAGTCAAATTAGTTAAAACACAAATAGAGAATATCAATAGACAATGAATCAGATTCACTAATGTACTAATGAAAGGACCAACTTCAGGAAATTTCTATTTGTTCTTATCTATCATTATTTTGCACCAAAATAGCCTCTACTAATTATGCTTTAATTGTCAAAACAAATAAACAGAAGAAAAATACTAATAATAAAAAATAAAAGAAATCAATAGTTGACAACGTCTTGAATAGTTGTATTGGAAGACATGTTAATTGTGAATTAGTGATTATATTATTCTACATAGTTGACAAAAAAAATGGAGATCATCAAGACAAAATTTTATTAACATGCAATCGAACAGGTACCCAATTATTTTACTCGTATATTTCTTCTTAAAATAGAATTATGATTTAAGTAAAAAGTAAATAGTTGTTACCAAATAAAAAATCCAAAGAATAAAGGTATTGAAATTATTTTGAAAGACTTGAAAAGCTATTTGGACAACAACGATTACAAATGCTTCCTTTCCACAATTAATTTCCAGTTTTCTTTTTAATATCAAGGTAATTGACGAACAAAGGTAGTATATGTAATCAATTCAACAATCAGAAATATTGCATAGTTACATCCCCACCACCTTTATGAATTTTCTAATGTCATCGCGATACCTCCCATTCCATTCACCCCACCTGCAAGACAGGAAAAAGGCCTTTTAGAGGTTCAAAGAGAAACTCAAGTTTCATAGTCTACAGAAGAATTACAACAGCTACAATATAAAATAACACTACCATTTCATACATTTCGTGTTTAGAAACCTAAAAAAATGGTCAAGCCTAATAAACTCATTCAGTGTCAGCGAGGTGCGACTTGAGGCGAGGCGCAACCTCTTTGCCTTAACAACACAAAGGCAATGAGACTTCAACAAGGCGCATGCCTGACCCATTTAATCACTTTCGTTTGCTTTTTTGTTTGGGTTTTTTAAGTTAATTCAGTTCTGGAAACCATGGATTTACCATATTGCATAAAAATTTAACGAAAAAGAAACTAAAGAGGGAGGGAGAAAGTTGAATAGACAATTTCCATATAAAAAGCTACTTAAAGAGAAGATGGAAATTTTGCATAAAGAAGAAGGAAAAAAAGGTGAGTTCAAAATCCATAAAAGAAGGAAAGTTTACGATGTTGCGTAAAGAAAAAAGAACAATCCCAAAGAAAAAAGGAAGAACGAGAAAAAAAAAAATACTAATCACAATGATATGCTATTTTTATGATTTCCCTTTCCTATCATAATGTTTGATACTTCCATTTTTCTTGTTTGTTGTTCTTCTTTTTCTCTTATAAATTTTTAGCAATTCATAACTTCGATAAGATGCAATATTATATAAAATATATGCATTATTGTTTCTATTATATATTAATAATAATTAAGTACAATTGGCTTCACTCGAGCGTGCGCCTCGCCTTGCGCCTCAGGCATTTTAAGCAACCATCACCTCAAGTGAATAACCTAGAGGAAAGATTTTAACAGAAATGAGTGATGGAAGATTGATGACTACCTAAGTTGATCTAGGCAACGAAACTTCATTTATCTCTTGTTTATTAGAGGACAACTACAGAGAGATCTACATGCAAAGGAGGCAGAACAAATGCACTTGAGAAGGCATTCTATCACGAATGACAACATAACTCAACAAGCAAGTGAATGAAAAGACCGAGGAAAGTACCAAATGAGTTTCTCACCAGCATTTGGCCTTATCCTATAGTTAATTAGTCTAGATAATGGAGGAACTAAATTCCAAAATTTCTTCACCAGTCTCCTACATATGAATGTTCCGAAAAAGGGTAATTAAGAGAAGACGAAAATTGTTACAGAAAAAAACACAAGGAAGATGTTGTACTTTAAAGTTTTAACTATATATATCTACATATATAAAGTATAAAGAAAAGTAAGATTAGATTTTTTTTTCTTTTGTTGATAAGAAGGCAAGAGTAGACTTGTCATAGCAACAATATTCCCACAATTCACTATACCATTATCTAAATGCAAAGGCCTCCTGTGATTTAAGCATAAATAGAAGATACCAGTTTCTCTGGATTTGGAAAAGGAACTCAAGAAATCTCCCCATTTGAGTAAAAAAACGATGCACTTGCTTCTAATCATCAATGTTATATGATTCTAGTTGTCTAGAAATGTTTTGTAGTTATTGCCAAGGAAACCTCTCCAAAAGATAAATATGACAAAAAACCGCTCTATCCCAATAAGCTCCCTCAAGTGCAGTGTCAAAAGTGAAAAAAATAATTAAACACACAAAATGCTGACAAAGTGATTTTGAACCCAAGGCCTCTTGTGAATAAGATTTAATGCCATGAAAGATCAAACTGCTTGACTAAGAAACCATAGCGATTAGCTAGAGGCCCGATAATGAATACGAAGGTATTCAAGTACAATGTGCACAAGCTATGATATAAGTGCATATACCCTCTTAACATAAATGTTTATCACCAATTGAAAACTTGATTGATATTAAAATCCATGGAGCAACATCATTATACTGATCATTTATCATAAAAACTCGAAGAACGCATACACCAATTTCGTAATCAATGTGGACAATAACACTAAAACGTACAAAAAGATAATTAAAACAACAAAGTTACCTATCCCAATTTGGGAATCTTCCAACAAGGTAAAGACCACCACAATCCCAAGGTTCAGCAATAAGTTTGCACCTTGACAGAACACGATCTTTAGCAATTGCCTGTTACATCAAGCATATCAAACAATTGGCTTGATAAATACTAAATGCAATATATCGACACTGAAATTAGAGGAAAATAAATCTTCCACCAATGCATTTTCCCAGTGAGTGAAATATATCGACAATAATACAATCATCTAGCTTGCAGTTCTTCACCTAATTCTTTACTTTTGCAAACTAAGGGGATATCAATATAATATTTTATTTGCAGTTCTCACTTTATGCATTACATTTTTCTAGGCTTTGAGCTAATGGAGACAAAATCATCTTAACATTGGTGTAAATTTGATTGGGATGTGTGTCGCACGAATTCCAAGGGAATCTACAACATTGTGTAGCAAATGTATGTACCAAAAGAAAGTCAAAAAATCATTTTCCATCATAAAATGAATAAAGGAATATAATGGCCATGGTCTTTGATCTTTTTAGCAATTTGATAACGGATGCGATACTTTATAGAATGTAAGATTCACCTCAATTTAGCATTGAAAATGTAGGTTTTCTAGGTCTAATAGGAAAATATATCCTAACCTTTCATGTTTATTACAAAAATGTTTAAACTTTAAATTTTGTCAAAAATATCCTAACCTTTTGATTTCCAGTTAATTGTATCCTTGCCTGCTATTATTTGAGTGCATTACACTTAATAATGTAAGAAATTATGCTCACACTAGGAAATATTATTTCATACAATGTTTTCAATGCGACAAGGCGGTGTTAGGCGGTTTAGCCACGCCTAGTTCAAGCGGCGCCGACGCCTAGGCGGACGACAAAATATTTACCTATACCTCCCTAAGAAATAATTTAATTTATTTAGAGACCTCTCAACAGTAAGGGGCATACTTTCTCACTTGCACACCTACACATTCTCACCACCATATTTTCGCCTTCACATTTTTCCACACATTTTGAAATAAAAAATACTTTCAAAAAAAATAAAAATTCAATGAAGTTTTTTTTAATAATTATTTTCAGGCCCACCACCAGCCCCATTAAAGGGTAGGCGGTGGGCACCTCCAAATGCTTAAGGCGGCGCCTTAAAAACACTGATTTCATATGATGCTAGGGAATGTAATCTATAAATTTGATTATCCATTGCTTTAATTTTGGTTTGACACATAATACTAGCAAGCAGGGATACAATTTAAATAAATTAAATGAAACCAAAATATTAGGATATTTTTGCCAAAATTAAAAAATTAGGATATTTTTGCAAAATTTTTGAAAAATCATGATATATATTCCTATAAAACCTTTTTTTTTATATACCCATTGTTAATTTTTAGTTTAAACGTTGTAGTTAAAACAAAGAAAGTTTGAGGGTAGAGGTTTTCACACATTGATACTAGTTACTATTTAGTAACATGTACAACATGTATCACTTGCTTGTAATAATTGTTAAATTCTATTAACTTGCAAAGAGAAAGAAATTGTCAAGGGGTGGCCTAGTGTATTTTAAAATATCATTCACACTTACTTGCAAGGTTTGAAACTTCGACTTCGCTCACTTAAAATTCGGAATTAATTCGAGAAAGTTAACTTCCAAGATGAAAGTTTGACAAACATTCGTCGGTGTATGGAAGTTTATGGAATTTCACTTTAAATGCTAGAAAACTCAAGTTTCTTCGTAGAGATGCTAAAACTATGTTTTATTTGAATTTCGCCGAAGTTTAAGTATATTTCTAGCATAGTCGAAGTTTCAGTCGAAGTTTGCTCAACTTCCACGAAACATAACAATTTTACTTCATGTTTTATTAACTTCCATCGATGTTTTCGAAGTTCGGTCGAACCTAGCCGAAGTTGAGTCGAAGTTTTGCAATTTTTCTACTGCCTATGAACTTCGCTTCACTCACCTCGAAATCGACAAACTTCGCCCGAACTTCGCCGAAGTTTGTCGATTTTTTAAACCTTGCTTACTTGTCATCAATTTGTAAGTAGTAGAAACAATAAGCATAATTATTGCACCAAATAATACTTTTGTAAGACCTTTTACCTTAATAATGGGGGGAGAGTCAAGTGGAGAGCCATCTATTCCCCGACAAAGGACACTAGCCAGGTCAAAGCGAAACCCATCCACATGGTACTCAATTACCCTTCCACAAGTAGCAAACAAAGGAAAAAGAAACAACCAACAGAAAATGTGAGAATTGAGAAAAGTGAGTTTCACAAGGATCCCAAGTACAAAAACGAATTTATTCTATAGAATTGAATTCAACAAAGATTTCATAGCTTCATCCAATCCAACCCATGAACACCTCCAGTACATTACGGATTACAACATTAGAAGTGGCAATCAAACACATGAAGCAAAATATATGAAAATTTGCAATATATTTCATCCTCCTTAATAATTTCTATGTATGTTCAAAATTCTTTAAGAAAATTAATTAACAAATGAGAAACACTTCCCTAGGTCTTTTTCGCATTTCAATTAAGAACTTGTTTTGAAAATATACTTTGAAAAAAAAAACCATTTCATAATTAAAGTTGCAAAGTATAGAACACCAATCGATTCCCATCTGGGCTCAAATTACCACATTTGTCTTTCACTTTGCTTACTGTCTAAATGGGTTAAGGGGTTGTCAAACATAAACGAGAATCAACTGCTCGTAATATCAAGTCTCTCTCCTTTTTTTCCCAATTTTTATGTCTTTAGTGTTTACTAGAAAAAAAAAAAAAAAAAAAAAAAAAGAGTTTAAGGAAGTCATACCAATGTCTCAAACTTTCTAGTATGAGTTCCATGACCACGGGATGGTTGCAATTTAATGTATTTCCTGGAAGAAGAAGACGAAGAAAAAAAATCGTTTTCTTGTAAGAAAGAATGGTTCAAAACTCTAAAGATCAAAAGGCAACAAAAGACCTTTACCTACCTCATACAACACAAAACAGTTAAACAAGGTCGTCTACAAATTCAAATAAAATAGAGAAACAATGAAGAGAAACCAAGTTTAGGAACCAATAGAACACCTTTCTAATAGAAAAGAATCTGCTAGACCGCTAAAAGATAGCGAGACTTTTCTTTTATCAAAGATTGTGGAAAATCATTCTTATCCTTGCATCTCCTAAACAAATAGAGAATATCTAAAACTTATAAAGTATCATCCTTCGCTAAAGTAAGGAAAGGTGTGACTTTTTTCAAGTAGAATATTAAATTAAAAGACTTCATGATAATTCAACAATAAGTTGTGAAACCATAACGGAAGTGAAATATAATTAAGCTTAATATATATTTTATCATCAGAAATAATGTTGAAGCTCAAATGACGCGCGAGCGCACACATTATAGAGCATTTATTTTTTTATTCTTTGCATAGAGTATGTACAATTTAAAATATTAAGTGAGTCC
This sequence comes from Stephania yunnanensis, assembly GCA_039657365.1. Lineage (NCBI taxonomy): Eukaryota > Viridiplantae > Streptophyta > Magnoliopsida > Ranunculales > Menispermaceae > Stephania > Stephania yunnanensis. The sequence continues at coordinate 18,790,104 of CM077589.1, read as the reverse complement.
TAAACCTTTATCCATGTCTCCACCTTGAAATCTACCTTAATTACATTAGACGAATGTCCAAACTTTAGTTACATAACTCTAGAAATGAAGTTTCGGCCTCACCCCAACCATATAGAACAAATTAACAATATATAAAATTTATCTTTTGGCCTTCTTGAGAAACTCAAGTAAAATAAAAATTATAAATGAATAAACAATAGAAGATACAATCTCCACTTGATAAATATAACAAAATAATATTGCCCCCATCTTTATCACTATTTGGTAAAATATTTGAATGATATCCATAGGGATATTGGGTAGAAAATAGAATTATACTTCTTTGTTCGTCCTCAACGTTAGTGCTATAATTTAGGCTCTCTATAATATAAGGGATTCTGGCAAGACGTCCACAAATTGAGCCTTAGAGCAAATGAATAAATTTTTTTTTTTTTAAGATGTCATGAGCTACGAATAACAAGCTGACAAATTATAAGTCCAAAAGCTGTCAAAAAAGGTAAAGCAAGTCGAGCCTATTTAAAAAACCTTATTTCAAACATTCTCTTATTTCTCTTCTCGAGGCTTTCCAATATGACAATATCTACTTCAAGTTTTTCACCATAAGTCCATATCACGGATCTTATGATTCTTCTCTAGTGGATTTATTGTAATTTTAATTTTTGAAGAGTAATCTAGCAGTCATATTGTTAAGAGACAGTTGGTCCATCTTATTTCAAATCCTTTAATTTCAGGGATTGTCCAAATGTTTCTCAACTTATATAATAATTCGTTATGATACTATTGATGCGTATCATATTTTAGTACATTTATGAGTAGGATTTTGTTAATAATTTAGGCCATTAAAAAGTGAATTCGTGCTAATCCGATATATTTTGTTACTTTTTAGATGAGGAAAGCGAAGTGGGAGCATTTAGAGCTTATGTCGAAGACCCGAGAAGATTTAACTCAAAAAGCTCGCTAGTGCGGATCACAAGGCGATTGAAAGTGAGGCTAGAAGCAAGTGATAAAATGATGATATTCACGTGTCAATGTGGTATGAAGAATTTTGGAGGTTTCAAGAAGAGAGTACAAGGCTTAGAAAACAACGACATCATATTGGCTAAGTTTTGACAAAGTCTATTTTGACCAAGCTTCAGTGTTTAGGTCACAACTCCCTCATTTCAAACCCAAATGACTTGTCGTTTCTTCCAATGGAAAGTAGACTCTCAAAGCTGAACAATTTCATGTCTCGCAAGCTTTGTCAAACTCGGCCTTTAAGTTGTCTAAAATCGCGTCGTAAAGTGGAGGATACATGCAGGATTTGGACCTCGGCGTCCTAGTGCACAGGCCAACCACAACGCCATAAAACAGTGGCAAAATTGCGGTGGGAGCTGAGCTCGACGCCCCAGTGTAAAGGTCATCGCCCCACTATAACAAAAGAGTTTTCGGAATTTTAGGCCATTTTTCATACCAAATTCCCCCGGGGGTATAAATCGACTTACAAATTAGGTTAAAAAAACTTTTGCTTTGGAGAAACACTTGTGGAGGCTAGGGTATTTGATCAAACTTGGTGATTCTTCTTGGATTTCTAGGTATTGAACCATGTTTTCTTTAGCATCTACCATGTTTTGTGTTGTTTCTTGCCCTATTATGAGGTAATACTTTGTCCTGGGGATCGATGGATCCCAGGTTGCTTTTCTTTCAATTCCAACGTAATTCATGCGTTTCATCTTCAATTTCTTGTTTACATTTGTGCATTCTCGTGTTTAATGCAACATTTGTCTTGATCACATATGTGTAGAAACTAGGGTTCGACATTCACCATGACCATTGGAGATTTTGGTCCCGGAATTAGGGAACCACAACTCTTAAAAATACGGCACGTCGACCGATGCTCGTTGACAAGGGAGGCCTTTGAATTTGAAGTTTAATAAGACATCTTCACTTACGCTACTCACACCGACTGGCGAAGTCCGAGTGACGCGTTAGAATCTCCATCACCAAGACATCGGGGTGGAGTGATAAATGGAGGAAATTTGCCTATCTTAACTTGAATTGATGTATTTTGATTTTTGATATAAAATTGGATATAAAGATAGCAACTAAGGTGAAGTTGAATCCATTGGACTGCTACTTATCCATTGTTAAAATTCAATTCAAATTCCTTGCAATTTGTTAGAGATAATTAATTAGTTCAATTTCCAACCAAATTTCGATTCATAACTTAATTTCTTAATTGGACAATAGTTAGCATAAACACCGTCTCCGAGGATCGATATCCGCAACTCATTCACTAGAGAGAGTTGCTATTACTATTGCGAAACCTTACAGTTGAGGATTCGTGTCAAGTTTTTGGCACCATTGCTGGGGATGGTAGCTAATTTTAGTTTGATTAGAATATTCTGTTTAGGATTTTAATTTCTTGCAATTTTTTGTTTATTTTAGTTGGATTTGAATAACCCTCTGCGCTTGATCTTGTCAGTTCATTAAGTTTCAGGATCTAAATTCATATGGTAAGTGTGAGGAAAAAAGGAAAAAAAGAGTAATGGAAGTTAACCAAGTCTCGAATATTGGTGGAATGTTTAGGGAAATTGGTCTATGGGTACTATGGCACAACTTGCAAATTTGATGACTCAAGTTGAAAAGCTTCAAGCAAATACATGGAGTTAACTTCATTAGGCCAAACTAGAGCAATGTCGGGATGTCATGGAGGACAATTATATGGTGGAATGGAGCAAGTCTACTTTATGAATCAAGGGTACAACTTTCAACCTATTGTGGCTTTGCAAAATCCATACCATCAAGGGGTTCACTACTACCCAAACTGCTCCTATGCAAGTCAAGAGAATGTGATACACCCTCGAGCAGTCAGTTACTCTCAACAAGGCAACGAAATGATGATGAGGCTACATTCAAGTCAATTGATTCACTAATTATGAGCATGAGTTCCAACAATAGAGAGCGGCATGAGGAAAATGAGAAAGAAATTGGGGGATTTAAGCATACCCCGAAAAGAATTGAAGATGAAAAGGATCATTCCATCAAGAATCCAGAGCAGCAGATAGAACAATTGACTACAACATTGAATTCTCGCCTAGATGAGCCACGTGATACACTGGTTAATCCAAGGGAAGCTCATGATCAATGTCATGTAGTAACAGTGGAGGTCAGGAAGGAGGAACTAGAGCCACAAGTGGTATTCCAAACTAAGAAGAAAAAAAAAGAAGTTTGATGAAGTCGAGAAAATCGATGCGGTAGAAACACTTGGTTCCACATTTCAAACACAACTTCCGAAGAAAGTGGAGGATCTAGGAAGTTATCGGCTTCCATGTTCTATAGGCCCATTACAATATGAGAAGGCTTTATGTGACTTATGGGGTGGGCATAAATCTGATGCCACTGGCTATCCTTGATAAGTTGGGAATTACTGAGTTTAGTGTGCACTTTGTCGATAGTTCGATGTCTAAACCGAGAGGTGTACCGAAAGATGAACTTGTCAAAGTCAATCAGTTTATGTTTCCTTGTGATTTTGTAGTGTTGGATTTTGAAAAAGGAGAGAATGTGTCATTGATACTTGAAAGACTAATTTTAGCAACTTCACAAGCTCTCATAGTTGTTGTGAGTGGAGAAATTACTTTGAGAGTGGGGTCCGAGAATAGTGTGTTGAAAGTTTGTGAAGATTTTCAACGTTTGAAGGCTCATCAACCATGTCATACAATCAAGGAGATCAACATTATCTTTTCGGACAAAGAAATGAAAGAAAAGGCACTTCTTGAATATGAAAAATTGCAAGAGAAGCTAAGTCAGAAAGCCAAAGAGTCGGGCCCCAGAGTTGAGCAAATTTGCACCATTTTTGCTCAAAAGAAAGAAGTGCAAGTGAAGCCTTCTATAAAAGTTCAAGATAATGTCATTAAGGACTCATCTAAAACTGTGCTTCCAACTCATGCATCAAACAATCCTATGTCTTGCCAAGTACATGAGAAAGAGCATGATTTGTTTAAGAAAGGACAGTCTGTCCTCCTTTCTAAGTGCAAATTGAAGACATTGAAAGTTAGCATGAGACCAAAATGAAAATGAGCAGTCAAAGTGAAGCAAATTAATAAGGAAGACAAGTTGGAGATCCAGAACAACAAGGGGCACGTGCTTATGGTGTCTCAACAGAATGTGAAGCGATTTCATGCTCCGCTTGAGAGGAGTGACACTTTAGTCACTCCCACTTGACCTTCGCAGGGCTGAGGACGAAAAACTTAGCAGGACTGGGAAGCGGCCTAGGGTTATTTGGTTTATATTTTAGCTTTTGTTTTGTCGCATGTCATAATAAAAATAATAATTCCTTGATTTGACTTAGTGGTTGATACATGTTGTGCTAATATTTCGGGTCGGATACCAGTTGCCGGGTGATTTTTCATCAAATTGGTAGACTGCGGGAAACCACAAAACTTAAGGAACTGTGATGCGATCCAATTTTGGGGGAGAACTAAGGGAATGATGGAACGAAAGAGAGAAACTTAAAAAGCATCGATACCAGTCCGGGGAGTATTTGCTTTCAAGATTTTTTTTTTTATTTACTTCTCCAATGTTGTGATTGTTGGGAGTGATTATGTTTTGATGTCTGTTCTTGTCCTTTTTGCTCATAATTTGGTTCATTAAGGACAATGAACATCTTAAGTACAACGTCGATTTATTGTTTTTAGGTGGTTGGGTGGTGGAAATGTCAGGTACTTTTGCAAACATGAGCTCGAATAGGAAATAAGTGTTATTTTCTTTGATCTATTCCGGTGTGGCTGACAATCTAAGATAATTTTTTTCAAAAGCAATGATGCAATATACTTGGGATTGATTAGAGGGCTCTTATGATTAAGTGTTCAGCTTAGCTAGATCTAGGATTTGTCGTAAGAGCCTAGTGTGAGGAATGACCTATGCCAATACAAAAAGGGGATAAACTTAAAGTAGGCGAGCCTTAATGAGGATTCGGGAATTCTGGAACTTGAAATTTTGAACTTAAAGGGTTGGAGGAGATGAGTTAGGCCTTGTTTGAATTTTATACCCAATTATCTTATATATCCTTCCCACACATGAGATCACTAGTCACTCCGCTGAGCCTTGTTTGTCATGCATCCTTGGCACCGAACATTGTCCCAAGCCAAAAAGCCTTAGACCACCTAAAGTTAGAGTGATGAGCAACCCTTATCCATGATGAAAAGAGCTTGTAAATTTTGAGCGAAAAAGTAAAATCAACCCGAAAAAGAAGAATGTTAAAAGAAAATGAATGAATCCACCAAATAAAGTCCAAAGAAAAATATGGATTGGTGTGATGAAAAAGAAAAGTTACGAAAGAAACTCCAAAATGAGTGAAAAAGTTTGTATTTTTGTGAGTTTTATCTTTGTAAAGGCTTTATGTTTGTAAGGAGAAGGTTTGTGAAATCTCTCTAACTACGTTTGAGCTTAAATATCCATTTTTTTATAACCAAAGCCATAGCCCCACTACAACCTATTAAAGACCTAAGGATTCTGGTCTTTTAAGTTTGATGATAGTGGAGAGTGGATTGAAAATTGAAATCTCTTAGAAGTTGATGTTTTAAATGAAAAATCATTGAGGTTACAAATCTTTTTGTGGACTCTCTAGTAGTTGAGGCTAGAATCTCAGACTTGCATTGGGTTATCAAAAGTGAATTCTTGTGAAGGTTGGATTGAAAGCTGAGTACTTGGGCAATTGAAAAGCCTTGGGTTGAGTCAATATTTGGTTTGAACTTGACACTGGAAGACGCCACTAAGGTATAAGGATAGCTACATATTCAAAAAAGTTTTACTTGCATGTACCAATTGTGCTTGAATTTTGGATCGATTATGTTAAATAAAGTTTATGAAGCTTAGTTTGATGGTATTCAATAAATTGCATTATTTTGTTTTGTCTCTTTGCTCTAGACGAGCAAAGTCTCAGGTTTAGGGGTTTTTGATGCATATCATATTTTAGTACCTTTATAAGAAGTTTTTTTTTTAATAATTTAGGCTATTAATAAATGAATTCGTGCTAATCCGATATATTTTGTTGGTTTTTAGTTGAAGAAAGTGAAGTGGGTGCATTTAGAGCATATGTTGAAGATCTGAGAAGATTTACCTCGAAAAGCGTGTTATTGCAGATCACGAGGCAAAGGAAAGCGAGGCTAGAAGGGAGTGATAAAATGATGATATTTCACATGTTTCAATGTGGTTTGAAGAAGTTTGGAGGTTTCGAGAAGAGAGTACAAGGTTTGGTAAAGAATGACATCAAATTGGCCAAGTTTTAACAAAGTCTGTTTTGACCAAGCTTCAGTGTTTGGCCATAACTCCCTCATTTCAAATCCAAATGACTTGTCGTTTCTTCCGTTGGAAAGTACACTTAGAGCTAAACAATTTCATGTCCCACAAGCTTTGTCAAATTCAACGTCTAAATCGCATTGCAAAGGGGAGATGTTTAGGATTCGGACCCCGGCGCCCCAACGCCTAACCACAGCGTTCAGGCCAAACTCAGCGCCACAAAACAGTGGCAAAATTGCAGTGGGCGCTAAGCCCCCGCGCCAGGGTCAACGACCACTGTAGAAAAATGCAAAAAGTAAGTTTTTGAGAATTTTATGCCATTTTTCGAGTCGAATTGCCCCTGAGGGTTATAAATAGACTTGAAAATTAGGTTACAAAAACTTTTGCTTTGGAGAAACACTTGTGGAGGCTAAGGTATTGGATCAAACTTGGTAATTCTTCTTGTATTTCTAGGTATTGAATCGTGTTTTCTTTAGTTTCTACCATGTTTTGTGTTGTTTCTTGCCATATTATGGGGTAATACTCGTTGTTCCGGGGATCGATGGATCTCAAGTTGCTTCTCTTTCAATTCTAAACATAATTCATGAGTTTCATCTTCAATTTATTGTTTAGTTTTGTGCATTCTCGTGTTTAATGCTACATTTTTCTTGATTGCACATGTGTAGAAACTAGGGTTCGAAATTCACCATGACCATTGAGGATTTGGACCCAGTATTAGGGAAGCACAACCTTTGATCATATTGCACGTTAACCGATGGTCGTTCACAAGGAAGGCCTTTGAATTTGGAGTTTAATACGGCGTTTTCACTTACACTACTCATACGGACTGGCAGAGTTCGAGTGACGCGTTAGAATCTCCATCATTGAGACCTCGGGGTGGAGTGATAATGAAGGAAATTTGTATATCTTAACTTAAATTGATGTATTTTGAGATAACATTGGATAGAAAGATAGCAACTTAGGTGAAGTTGAATCCTTTGGACTACTTCTCCATTGTTAAAATTCAATTTAAATTCCTTGCGCTTCGTCAAAGATAATTAATTTGTTCAATTTCCATTACAAAGTCAAATTTCGATTCCTAAGTTAATTTCTTAATTGGACGATAGATTAGCAAAAACACTTTCTCCAAGGATCAATATGCGCAACTCATTCACTAGAGAGAGTTGCTATTACTACAGCGAAACCTTACACTTTAGGATTCGTGTCAACTATCCTAAGGCATATTAATAGCAATTCATATTAATTATGAAGCAAGTATTCCATAACCTAACGAGTTCATTGAGAACATGGTGAAAATAAGCCATGAAATAAACCTTAAATTCTAAATGAAAAAGGTCATAACACTATGGTGATACAGTCTGTAAAATTCTCCCGACCACGCCGCGCAAGCCTATGGATCTCCACCAAGACTGATATTGTCTCCGACTTAACGACCTTGAACTTTTAGGTTTGGGGTTTTAACTCAAAAGGCCTCGGTACTAGTAAAGGAGAGATTCATCACTTATATACTTCATTATGAAGTTTCTTTAATCAATGTGGGAGTATTATTTCGATCAACACATCTCAACACTCAACCTTGGGCTGAAATCTATCTAAGGAGTTTTTTTCTCGACAGGTCTCGACCGAACTGTCGGCTCTGATACCATGTAAAATTCTCCCAACCGCCGCACACGACTGCGTGAGCCCACATCTAGTTCCTTTTTTTTGAAATCGATAAAAATGTTATTATTACATCTTACACAAGCACTTGTAGCCTATTCCCAAGAAACACACCCGAATATAGTTATCACACTCGTCTTGTTTTTTATGTCATAGTTATCACACTTATTCTTGAGGCAAACTTCATTATTGTTCACTCGTTAGGTCATTCTTAAACAAGGATTGGATGTTTCACCTCCCCTATGACTCCGATCACTAAAAATTTGGAAGTATCGGGGAAGTCTAACCTAATGTAATGAGTTGTTAGTAAGAATTTAGAAATTATGAAGAAATACAAATATATATATATATATATATATATATATATATATATATATTTAAGTGCTAGCAAGACTGATATTTTGCAAGGCCCATTGAAAAGCAAGTTGTTTACAATATTTCTTATCCTTCGTTTTTTTTCCCACATGTTTAGTCTTTCCAAAGTTTCATTTTAGTGATTTTGATCCTTCTAGATATTTTCTATATGTTGTTTTTTTCAATTAGTTATGATTCATACCCCTTACTTGACATTAATTTCTACTTTTGCATTGTCGTATATGCTAATAATCAGTGATCTGTAGGAATATATTCTACAAAAATTGAGACAAATCAACCTTTTTTCTTAGTTCTTACAAGTTAACACAAAAAAGTCTGAAAAATTAAATCAGTTTCCCTCATTTCATAGTGATCTCGTAAAATTTCATTTGCATGTAATTCTTAATTAGGTGGCATATAGAATGATTATGTAGTATGTACATATATTGTCAAGAAGAAATTGTCCGTCCAATGTTTCAATTTATGGGTGTTAGTGTACTTTTACATAAACAATCAATTGCGACTAATGCATTTCACTCTCACCCAAGGAGAATTTTGTACAAGGAAAATTAAGAAAATATAAAGAAAAAACAAAAAAAGGGATAGACAAAAAAAATCTAAATCAACCATGTCCAGTTTTTTAGAAAATCAAGGACTAAAACATCTTCGCAAGCCACATCATACTCAAAGATGAAAATATATCTTGAACCATGGAATTAATAACAAGTATGATTCCAAACATCAATAAATGAAAATCAAAAGTAGAATTACTCACCACATCCAGAGAAATTGAGCAGTTGACCATTAGGATCCAACATGTAATAAACCTGTCAATAATTAACGCTCAACATCTGAACTAAAGCAAAATGATCAAAAAAAATATATCACGTTATTATGGATTCCATAAGAAAGATACAATAAGGATTGGCTACTTAAACAAAGATCTATCAATCAAATTGGAAAAAGTGATGACATATCTCAAAAATTTTGTTCATTAATGTCAAAATTATTTTGAGAGAAGTAACCTCAAAATCTTTCTAAAACATTTGAAAATTGCTAATGATCCAGGACACTTAATTTTGTTTTTATATAAAAATTGTTTCATTTGATATAAGCAACAACAAAGTCCATGTGCAAATATCCCATGACCTATGTAACCTGGACTTGGGAATGAGTGTTGTGTGTGGGCATGTGTGTATGTGTCTAAAGGTCAAGCGTGACTGTTCTCTAATTTAAAGACACAAGCACTCTGTAAAAAGCGTCATAAAGTTTAGACATATATGCTTAGATATATGTACTAATATAATCTAAGGTATGCAACTATATGCTTTCTTATTTTCCATTTCCTCTTCTACATTAGGAAGGTCTTGTTATTTTTCTTTCTTCTTTTACATTTTGAATTTTCTTTATACAAAGATTTTTAAAACGAGGTATCCAATTTTTTTTAAGTGATAGACTCGTTTCAAGTGTCTGACATGGGTTACTTCAGGTTAGAGTCAAGAGTCAAGGTAACATAGCCCACGACGTTCTAACTCCCACGAAATAGTTGTTACATTTTATAACCTTTCTAATCATAGATCTATTCATCAAATTGCGAGAAGTTTTAAAAGTAAAAATAAAAAATGAAAAATCTTCAAATTTCATCGAAACACACGAAATCTTTGAAGCATATATGAAATTTGTAAGCAAGGTTAAAAAAATCGACAAACTTTGCTGAAGTTAGGGCGAAGCTTGTCGACTTTGAAGTGAGCGAAGCGAAGTTCAGAAGCAGTAGAAAAATTGTAAGAATTCGACTCAACTTCGGCTAACTTTGACCGAACTTCGAAAACATCGATGGAAGTTAATAAAACATGAAGTAAAATTGTTATGACTTGTGGAAGTAGAGCAAACTTCGATGGAATATCCTCTGGTGACATGAGTTTATGCACTTTTGTACGATTAAGTATATTTCTAGCATCTCTATGAAGAAACTTGAGTTTTCTAACATTTAAAGTGAAATTCCGTAAACTTTTGTACACCAGCGAATTTTTGTCAAAGTTCCATTGTCAAAGTTAACTTTCTCGAATTAATTTCGAATTTTAAGTGAGCGAAGTCATAGGCGAAGTCAAAGTTTCGAACCTTGCTTGTAAGTACTTAGGGAAACTTTAAACAACATAGGTTCAATATCACCTTGTTATCTATTCCACGAAAAGAAGTAGTGTATGGATAAGTATCATCAGCTTCGTTAGTGTGGTTATAGACAACATCCAAGATAACCTGCAACATGTATAACAAGAAAATAAAGACCAAAAAACTACAATGTGATTCATTTCAGAAGAGCAACAACAAAAACTCCAACAAACTATACATATAAGTATAACATAACCTCAATTCCTGCAGCATGCAATGCTTTCACCATTTGTTTGAACTCCAAAGAAGCAGCTTCAGGCCCACCCCCAGCACTTGCATAACGACTCATAGGAGCAAAAAAGTTCATAGTAGAGTAGCCCCAAGTATTGATCTAGTTATACCAAATTCGAAAACAGATAAAATCAATTTAGTTTTTTAAACAAAAGTGATCATTAAAAACTTTCCAACCAAACAATTAATTAAACAGTTACAGACTGTAGAAGAAATCTATATATACCTGTACCAAGGAGCACATATCTTCGAACTTTTAGACCACAAGCTATGTGGTGGATGTAAATACATAAGACTTTCACTTATTAGTGAACATTCATTTTGGTGTTAAACAGGTTATTGGTTTCTCTTTTGTTTACATTTCTGCAGAATTCTAACCATTGAAAAAATGAACACACTGCATGTTTTAAAAATAAATTATGAGAACATTAAATTTAGACTTCTCAAAGATGCGAGAAAATTTTATTCTAATAACTGTGTCTATAATAGCGGCCACAAATCTCAATGAAGAGAACAATTTTTTAAGAAAATAAATAAATAAGACAATCACATCATCTGATATTATGTATCCTGACACGTAATCTATAAATAGCATAAGGTGGACCTATCAAATTTACCATGTGATCTCTTGGATTAGGACGTTTTTGGAATTCCAGCTCATCAAATTCAAAAACGGGCAACAGCTCCACTGCGTTGATGCCAAGTTCTAGAAGATGTGGAATCTGAGGAAGATAGAAATAATCAATACATTGATTGATTAGAAAGACATAGCAAACAATAACAAAGTCTGAATCCCAAATTAGTTGGGATTAGAAAGATAAGATAACGATGAATATTCACATCTAAAGAGCAATGACGCACATATACAAAATATATATATACACTAGTTACAAGAAGTAGAAATTGATTAGAAAGACATAGCAAACAATAACAAAGTCTGAATCCCAAATTAGTTGGGATTAGAAAGATAAGATAACGATGAATATTCACATCTAAAGAGCAATGACGCACATATACAAAATATATATATACACTAGTTACAAGAAGTAGAAAAGACCACAAACAATGCAAGTGCTCTTGCAGATTTTTCCACAAATTGACAAGCATCAATTGGCTAAAACTATTGAGGTTGAAGATGTAAAGCTCTATTTTGAAGAACTACTCAATTTACAAATTGTAGTCATCAAAAGTGAAGCAATAGTTTAAGTTACATGAATACACAATTACCTTCTCAACAACACCAAGATAGCTACCGCGTATGTCTGGATGAAGGCCACTTGACTCATCAGAAGTAAATGCCCTGATATTCATTTCATATATAACAAGATCTTTCTGCAGATGCGGAAGGAAAAACACATAGTATGAGAAACGTAATTGGACGAGCATATGACTCATTTCAACACTAGTATGGTTTTTTTTTGGGCAAAAAAATTAAATAAGTACCTATAAAAAAGAACTTTCAAGGCAATTTTACCTCTGGAATATTTGGCTTCTCATAGTCGTTCCCCCAATCAAATGGCAAACTAGCGAAGTCATATTTACCAAGGAACTTGGTCATTTTATGAGTAACATCTCCAAAATACCTGCGCCCTTCAACAAGTTTAGCATAAGGATCCAAAAGAACATCTTTGTTGTCATATCGATGCCCTTGCTCCCATCCTTGAGGCCCATCAATTCGATATCCATAGAGGACACCTTGCCGAGGCAAACCCTGCATATCAGAAGTTTAAAAATCTAAAGAGAAAGATAAACAAAAATGCACCTCCAACCAGATAAATTGAATTAAAATTGTATCAGGAGCAACTAGGAAAAATAATCAAATATCCTAATAGAAATCCCAGAAACTTGGAGATGATATGATAAGATTTTGCTATTAAGTAATGAAGAATTGGCAAACCTCAGAACTTACAATGTTGTTCAATATACTCAAACCTCAAACTTATCCTTCAAATGTTAATATTAATTACCCATGTATAACTCAAACTAACTAAACTAGCCAAATTATCAGCAATGTGGAGCAAATAAAAATGCTTTAGTGTTAGCATCTTTTACACGACTTTTTATCAAAGAGAATTCTCCCTTTTAAGTTGCAGAATTACAACTACATTAGGAACTACTCTCCACAATACATGGTTCTGATTGGGTCCTTACATCAGCCATCATTCTTTGATCATGATCCCTCAATTAGATTTGGTTCTTATCTACTTAACATTGAGGTACTTTTCCAAAAAGGGAAAAAAAAGAAAAACAGTGGTTGGTGATATAGAAGGGCCTATCATGAGATGGATGGTGATGCTTTTGAAATATTTCATTTCACCCAATGATTGGAACTAAGGCTACAAAACATTGTCCAAGTCACGTTTCAGATCATAAGGATGATACTAAAATTAGCCCTCCCAAAACTAGACAAAAAATTACCTCCACACATATATGCCATACGTTTCCGGTCTTATTGATTTTTGGATTCAGCGTTAGATGCACCATCCCAGCTTCCATTTTCCCTAAATTCCCCCTAGCAAAATATATGATTGTTTAATACAAAATTACTTCACAATACAAAGAAGTGTCACTGTGCAACATATCCAAAAAAACAGAACTCACCAACTAAAAGTAACTCATTCCAAGGTAAGGTTTAGAACCTAATCACTTTTAGATGGATTCATTCTTCACTAAAATTTTTAGGATTCTTTAAATCTTTTTCTTGAAATTATTCAAACAGTTTGGTAATTGATTTCCTTAAGATTAGGACACAACTAAACCTGAAAACAACGAAAATGACAAAGCACAAATATCACCTCTGGGGAATCGCCAAGCAAAGAGTGACTGCTGATGCATGTTGTGAGAATAGAGAGAAATTAATGCCAATTTCTGCTTCCGTTGCTCCAAGAGGAAATGCCTTCCCTGGAGAGACCTCGAGCGTTGGCCCAATTTCAAGCAGTTGAGGGGCCTCTTCCTAAAATTACAACATTAGGCATCGGATCATCATGTCATGTGCTATAAAACAATTCCTGCGCGGTATTTTCTTAGTAAATAAAGAGGTAATACGTGGGAAGCAACAGTATCAACAAAGACGAAGTACGATCATTGATAAATTCTAAAAAAAGCAGGATGCAGAAGGCTATGAGAAAACTAAACTTAACTTCAAAGAAAGTGATTAGATTTCATGGAGTTTTTTTCAAGGTTTTTATAATGTAATAAACATAACTCTTCTAGAAAAATTTTAGAATCGAGAAAGTGAAAATAATATTTACATCAATATCAATAACGGTAAATCAAAATTTATGAAGCTATTAGATCACTGTTAGGAACTATAAAAGAATTTTCCATTACGATCAGACTACATAAAGGATCAGCTTTAAGCCCATATCTCTTTACTTTGGCTATGGATGAATTAACTAAGCATATTCAAGAGGATATATCATGGTGTATGTTATTTGTAGATGATATTGTCCTAGTGGACGAAACAAAAGATTGAGTGAATAGGAAATTAAAACTTTAAGGGAATACATTAGAATCTAAAGGTTTTAAGTTGAGTAGGACGAAGACTGAATACATGCACTGTGAGTTTAGAAATGTTAGACATCAAGATGATGGAGTGGTAAAATTAGAGAATGCAGAAGCTCCATAGGTGAACCACTTTAGATACCTAGGATTAATTATACAAAATGATGGTAATATTGAGAATGATGTCACACATGGAATTCAAGCTAGATGGAAGAAATGGCGAGGTGCAATAAGGGTGATTTGTGATCGAAATGTTTCTACTAAGTTAAAAGGAAAGTTTTTATAGGACCACAATTAGGCTAGTTATGCTCTATAGAAGTGAATGTTGGACGGTAAAACAACAACTATATAAAATGAACGAGGATGCTTAAGTGGATGTGTGATAAAACTTGTAAAGATAGAACAAGAAATAGAGTAATTCAAAAACAAGTAAGAATATCACCAATTGACCTAAAGATTAGGGAAGGGAGGTTGCGATGGTTCGGTCACCTGCAAAGACGACCTACAAATGCCCCCACTAGAAAACTTGACTCGATAGAAACTGAAGAAATTCGACGAGGTAAGAGTAGACCAAAATTAACTTAGGACGCATTAATTATGAGGGATTTGAATGATTTGGAACCGTGAGTTTAGAAACACTAGACATCGAGATGACGGAATGGTAAAATTAGAGGGAGTAGAAGTTCCTAAGGTAAACCACTTTAGATACCTAGGATCAATCATACAAAATGATGGTAACATTGAAAATGATGTCACACATAGAATTCAAGCTGGATGGAAGAAATGGCGGAGTGCAACAGGGGTGATTTGTGATCGACATGTTCCTACTAAGTTAAAAGGAAAATTTTATAGGACCGCAATTAGGCCAACTATGCTTTATGGAAGTGAATGTTGGGCGGTAAAGCAACAACAATTACATAAAGTGAACGTAGCAGAAATGAAGATGCTTAGGTGGATGTGTGGTAAAACTCGTAAAGATAAATATAAAAATTCAAAGACAAGTAGGAGTAGCACCAATTGATACAAATATTAGAGAAGGGCGGTTGCGATGGTTTGGTCACCTGCAAAGACTGCGATGGTTTGGTCACCTGCAAAGGCGGCCTACAAATGTCCCAACTAGAAAACTTGACTCAATAGAAACTGTAGAAATTCGACGAGGTACGGGCAGACCGAAGTTAACATGGGATGCATTAATTAAGAGAGATTTGAATGGTTTGCAAAGCTCACCATCAATTGCACTTAATCGAGCACAATGGAAAAGTTTGATCCATGTAGCCGACCCTAGTTAATTTGGGACTGAGGTTATGTTGTTGTTGTTGAATGATTTGGAAAGCTCACCATCAATTACACTTAATCGAGCACAATGGAAGAGTTTGATCCACGTAGTCGACTCCAATTAATTCGAGATTGAGGCTATCTGGTTGTTGTTGTATTAGATCATTGTTGGAGAATTTTTTAAAAATCTAAAAAATGAAAAACATAATTTAGCATAAAAAAGAAAACTAATGCCGTCTCTGACTTAACTACCTGCATCAACTACAAGCAATTTATGTTTAAAAATTAGCAAAAAAATGTGCTGGAATAAGTGAACCGAAACAATCAATCATTTTAATTAAGTGGAAAGAAGATAATAATGAAGTTAAACCTCCAATCCCTTCATATTCATTACATAACTCTTATGAGAACTCTAAAAGATCAATGGTTTAACATCGTCATGAATACATAAGCAGAATGAGCCATTAGGAAACATATCTAGACCGTAATCCACTAAGTGGATAGGGAATATGCTGATGTGGACAGAGTGTGGGACCCACAAACAAAAAAACTCTTCTAATTTTACCATTTTTTGTCACTTTCTTTTTGTTTTATTAAAATCAAGAAAATGATTAATTTACCCCCCCCCCCCCCCACAACACCCACCTGTCACCACCGCCCTCCTCCCTTGGCTACCATCATCTCGCTGCCGCGGTCGATCACCACCACCCTCGCCTCTACTAACCTCCCTTTACCACCACCTTGCTCCTCCAGCACCCACACACACCTCTAGCACTGCCGACTCCCATCCCCCACTACGGCGACTACGACAATCGGCAGCGGCCGACAATGACGAACAAGGGTGGAGGGCGATGGTGGTAGTGAGTGTGGGGGAGGTGAGGCAAATTAGCCATTTTCTTTATTATAATGAAACAAAAAGAAAAAGACAAAAAAGGTAAATTTGAAAAAGGTTTTTTTGTTTGTAAGTCCCACGCCCTATCCATATAAGTTGTGTATCAAAAGGCTGTTAGATTAACAACCTCCGTCCACAAATGTTACAAGAAGTGAAACTTTTGGGTCAAAACAATGCAAATTTTGTGGTTTGGGCTAAAGTGCAGACATTGAAGTGTTTCACTTCTTGTCTTATATTGCATCACATCAACCTCAATATACTACTATCAAGATACTAGTTATCATACATGATGCCGCGCCCACGGAATTGATGATTACAATCTTGCATTGGTAGATTAAAGGAATACCTGAATCACGCTTTCCGCTGCGCGTCGGGGACCGTAGACATTTGAAACCGGACGTCTTCTACTTCCACCAGTCTGCATAGCCTGCCCCAACATACCGATCATAAATCAGATATTCCACAGAATTCGCACCAAACGGTCATGAAAAATCCATAGCACTCGTAACAGTGTAAAAACAAATCTACCTTGTTAGGGAAACCACTTGGAGACTTACTCAACTTCGATCTGCAAGAACAATTACAACATAAAGAGGCAATCCTCTTCAAAAGCGATCAAATTGAAGAGAAGATCGATCGGTTTACCCCATCGAGACGAAACAAGAAGCACCGATTGAAGAGCCGCGAAGCAGAAGATTAGACGAAATGAGAAGAATGTCACTAGCCTTGGAATCGGAGACGATCGGTCGGCTGGAATGCATTAAACGGTGCGAACAGGGCAGGGCATCCATTGGAGAGCGTAAATGAATCTGAATCGCAAAAGCACTTCCGCTTTCGAATCGAATCCCAAAAAAAGAGAGTAAAGGGAATAGAAGCTTGAAAGTTCACTTTTGGAGTGTGTGTGTGTGATAGAATCTTCAAGCGTACACTTGACACATGTGAAGATATTTTTGGAATTCACGTAACGCGGACGTGGCGTGTGAAGAAGAAAACGTCTTTGTTACAACAAAAACCCTTTTATGAGAGTTAACTTCACATCCAATCCAATCCAATTTATGATAGATTGATAAAGAAATTGCAACTAGTCAAGTGCATTCATTTAGCTAATCCAATCGAATCTATCTTTCTAAATATACAGTGAACTGAATAATCAAAGGAGCCGGCTATTCACACCTCACTTTTTACTTTTCGGACCTCATTACTTTGTTGTACCCTTTTAAAAAAAAATTACTGTGTACCCCACTTTTTTATAAATTATTTTCAAACTACCCTACCCTCATCTCCTACTTACATTTGAAACCCACATATCTTATAACCAAATTTGTTACCACCATCATAAATTAGTTTTTCAGGCCTTACCGAACCCTCGAAATTGGTCTTCAGTGCAGTTCGAGTGTTTTACTGAGTGAAACCTCGCTAGATTTACAGTATCTGGTGGTCGAGGAAGTCAGGGAGCACCCCCTATTTCTTCGTCTGATCTTGGTGTATTGTGTAAGTTTTTTGCCCTAAAAGTATATGGGTTTTGTTCCTCATAAGTTTTCGAGTGCTTTGACGGTGTTTTATGTCTTTTGCTTGATGAGAATACGTTTTAGTGTTTGCTAGGTTTTCAAATGGGGTCTCGAAACAAACAACCACACATAACTAAGGCCTTGCAAAGGGTCTCGGAGACATATAACCGTAAAGGTTCAAATGCTAGTGGCACAACTTAACTTACATGCTTTCGAAGGTATCAGTCGATGAAAATCGGTACCATTGAGACATATCGGTCCCTTTTCACCAATACCCTAGCAATAACTCTCGGCTATGTTCAACCAACATTTAGGAAATTGAATCGCTTGTTAGGATGTGTGGAATTGTTTACCTGATGTTGTTGTTGTGCGACAGTACAACTATTTTCTTTTGTGTTTAGGTATGGCGAAACAAAAAATGTCTACACGAAACCATCTTTCACAACACTGAATCAGATTTGCGGCTACCAGTACTGCGTAGTCCCAAACGAAGGCTTTCCAGCCAAAAAGGAAGTATATGACTTCCTCTTACCGGAAGCAACTAGCGGAGAATAACCTTAAGCCTAAAGGTGACGAGTAAAGCATGCCAATGAGAGTGAAGAGGTCTAGGTGGAGACTGAATTCTTACATGGGGGTGCAACATGTTATGTAGGGGAGAAAGGTGGAGTCACAATAAAATGGAGAGGTAGTAGTGGATGGAGGGAGGCTACCGAAGGGAGTCGTACACCATCATGTGATTCTGCATGTAACTCGAATAGGTGTAGAAGACTCGACTGGTACACCGACAGCTAGTACATTGACGACTGAATTAATTGTTGTTATCATCGTTCTAAAACCACTTCTTGGGGGATATTTGGAATAATCAGGTAAACGTCGAATGTACATATTCATTCATTCATGTGTTCAACGTTTTCTTACGTTAATTGTATAGATTAACGTGTTTGAATATGCTTCTTTTTCTTTGTATGGTCGAGGATATTTAAAGGCCATTAACCACGGCTATCAAATCACTATTTGGGAGACTGTCACACGACACTCTAAGAAGAAAATGGTCAACTAGCTCTCGTCATTAGGGCATCTGACCGGCCTAGACTATTCCAAAATCTCTGATAATCTAGTCAGCCCCTAAACTTTCTAGATATTTCTTTACTTGACGTTAATTTTCTAAAATCTTCGAGATAAATGATCATCCTCAAAGTTAAATTCAAAGTCTTTGTTTTCTTAACCGCATCAAATTAGGAAATCCTTCAATTTGAAATTCTGATTTCTTAAGAAACATCGGCAGAGTCCCCCCTATAAATAGAGCTATCAGAAATCCAAAAACCCGATAAATAATAGTGGGAGAATGCCTAGAATGACTTACATCTTCACAGATTTCCACGAAAGTTTATATATTGAACTTATAAATCATAGCCATACAAAAAAGTATATTGATCATTAAACCATTTCACAAAACCATATAAGTCCAGACTCAAGTTTGTATTCATCATAATACTACCATTACCGTCATATACTTCTTCAAAAAAAATCTTAAGACAGAAAATCGGCCTAACTCTCAGCTTAAAGTCTAAAACACAATAATAATCAAATTGTTATACAATGAGAAAGAAATAACATAAAGAAATCAACAGAATACTTAAAATTGCTCTTTCTTTTCTTCAGACTCTTTAATCAAACCTGTCATTACCCAATAATAATAATTTGATAATATCATATAAGTAAATCGTACACTATATAGTATACCTGTAATAACCAAATGCATCATAATAAAAAATGTAACAACCCATTACCTTAAGCTAGTGATCATTAGTGTCGACCCAAATCTTAATTAACTCAAATTAGATTTGTGGTTAAATTTGGCGTACCTTGATTAACATGTTCGTGGATTTGCGTGATGATTGGTGTCTATGTGACGTGTTTAACGAAATTTATAGGTTATTGATTAATCAAAATTAATATAACCTATAGTTTAAATGATCAAATCAATTGAAAATCAAAAACAATAGATAGGCCTCGAGATATGTGGCATGTCACAAACTGTATCAAATTAACAC
Source organism: Stephania yunnanensis (assembly GCA_039657365.1). Lineage (NCBI taxonomy): Eukaryota > Viridiplantae > Streptophyta > Magnoliopsida > Ranunculales > Menispermaceae > Stephania > Stephania yunnanensis. The sequence continues at coordinate 18,770,182 of CM077589.1, read as the reverse complement.
GTGTCATTTTAGGCTCAACACCATTAGATGTGTCTCGAGATACGTTTTTGAATTGATGATGAAAACAAGGAGGAGGTGGCTACTTAAAGAGTAAGTAAGTGATGAGGATTGAAATCAATCCTCATCGTTTCCTCTTCATCATCTTCTCTCGTTCTTAAACCCTCTTCGTCTCTCTGCTCCTCACGATCATCATCGCCACCATCTTTACATCGACGTCGGTACCACCGTCGTCGTCACCTTCATCGTAGAGATCATCTCCTCTATTGGTAAGCTCACTTACTATGTGACGCCCTTAATCCCTAATTTGATAATGTGTCTCATTATCGAGGTTAATTTGGTAGATATATATGGCATGTGCGTACTGATGTGAATAAATTATGTATTATATAATATCTTGGTGACTTAAGTGAGAGTATAAGCCTAAGTAAATAAGAAAATAAGCCTAAATGACTTGTGAAATAAATTACATAAAAAATGGCAATTTAGTTAATAAAACATTAAGGATGGATTAAATAAGGACATTAGGATTGTCCTAGAACTTAAAAAGACTAAGATAAGATGTGGGGTTTGGATTTGGTCATGCAAACTCTAATCCCATTAACTTAGTATTTAAACCACAATTATGACTTCAAAACATTTTTACTTTGAATTAACTATGAGATAGGTTTTAAAGGGAAAACCTAGAAGGTTAGTGTAGTGGATTGGTGGAGGAAAGGGACCAACATTAAGTCTACTACGATTAGGTAAAAATCTTCCCCCAACTTCTCTAATTTCATCACTTTATTTGGTTTCTCATGTGGTTTTAGGGTAGGAGATGAGTTTGTGCTTCTTGGTTATTATTGAGGTCATATCTACCCCCACTTATTTGGATTTACAAATGTCTTTGTGGTTTCAAAAGAGGTGTTTACTATTGTTTTGGTTGGATTTTAACCCTTAGGGGTCTTCGTGGGTCGATGGAAGTGACGAATTTGGGATCTATTCTGGAAATTCTGAATTTGCACCCAACATTGCGCCAGCGCCTTGCTTATAAGCAGTATGACACTGCTTAGAGAATCCTTGAACTCGATCCAATGATTCCTAGCGCCGTGGCATGTAACGTACGGTGCTAGCAAATCTTTAAGACTCATTTCTAGTTATGTCGACTTGGAGCCAACGATCTCGTCCAACACCCTGTAGGTAAACCAACAACGTCAGGAAGGCGCTAGATGTTTTTCTAGAATTAAATCGGATGTCATTGTTTTCTAAAATTTACCGAGTTTTATCGAAGTATATCGCTGGAACAAGGTTCGGGGCAGTGGTAACTAACCCCCGAAAACTTTTGTGGACGTGACAAAGACGTAACATAGATTCAAAAAAGAGTTTTATATTATTTAAGATATTAATGTGAATTGAGTGAAATTACCTCAAATAAAACATATTAATAATACATATATGAACATATACCAATGTAAACACAAGGAGAACCGGGTAGGAACTTCCAAGCTAGGATTGGATAGGATAACAACGCTTCGAGGTAAGTAGGGTTTGCATTATTCTCAATCATGCCTTGATACTAGATATGTTAGGCTCACGTAGCAACTATATGGAATTTGATGGAATATATCTTTACACTTTTATTGACGTTGCTTTTTTATTTCGTTTGGATTCTCTTGTAATGAATGCATGTTGAACTAATATAATTGAAATTGATGAATGCATACTTATGCCTTGAGTTGGAAGGCTAGCAGCCATCGATACATTCTTCCATGGTTGTTATGATATAATTTGTATAACTATTCAGATTTCTTAAGTGTTTCTTTGGCATCCTTCATGATGGTTTGAGGTTTCCCTTTGATGAGCCATGTAGGTGTTCGGGCACAAGTGTGGATTTGATGTCCTTCATAGCAGTTCAAGGTTTCCCTTGATGAGCTACGTAGGTGTTCGAGTCCACGATGGTTGAAATATCTAGTTTCCACTCCTTTTGATTCTATGGCATTCATGTATCATTGCAAACTTGTTGGATTATCATCGTTGGGCATTGTTTATTCTATCTTGCATTTTATAGTACTTTTGCTTATGTACTTGTTCTTGCCCAAGATAATAATAGGTTTCTTAAAACTCATTTGTTGCACGTCAGTTATTATTGCACTAGGTATTACTTGGAAGATTGATGGTAAGGCAGACTTCTGCTTTATTGAGCTCGTTGGATGTTTTGCTCTCGTTTTGGAAAAATGAAAAATTAGATTCCAACATTAAGTTCTCCCGTAATGTGAATTCACTTAACACGCTCATTCACACAAACTTTGTATAAAGCTGATGAAGTGAATTACCATTATATCCCTACTTAAAGTGGTATTACTATGGCACGTCTTAGGTATTTGTATTTTTCAAATTTATCATATAAAATTCATTATTTCAATTCATTTAAAATCCTGCAAAATCATTCTTTGTGTACAACCCGATAGGTTCATTCAATACTGGTAGTGAACCAAAACCATTTTGGCACATGAGTCATGAGTAGTCTCTAGCAAAACATTATGACTACTCAAGTTGCATGAAGATCAAAATCGATACAACCTAATCAATAATGTATATCATATCCTTTTGTCATATGATATTTTTTGATCAAACATAAGGCATAGAAAAGTCACCCTTAATATCCAATTGTACTAGTTTCAGTCTCTAGGTAGATAGAAAACATCTAAGTGCCATTGATCATATCAATTCATTTGGACTTGGCCATTTTTAGTCTAACATATCAATGGATCCACTAATATATTTCTCTAATCTAGAGGAACAAATTCTATTTTGATTATAGACCTTCACACATTATTCACATAGTAACCAATCACAACCGTTATAATTGTGCGACAACGTTTGACTGTGTCAAATCATTATGACCCTAATGTCGAAGTCTCTGGTAATCTCAAGTCAGAGGATTAAATGATATACATATCATGAGTAACACCTATGACTTAATCCATGTGGTGTTCTCGTAGCGGGTTGGTCCAGTACCTTATTCTTTAACATGTACTCATGATCTTGATTCATATCTTTTTACGCATGATCATCACATGACCATCAATCAAAACTCACACTAATCTTAATTCATTATAGTTCCCAGTATAATGAGCGAATAGGGACATTTAGGATGTTAGTAAATGTCTATGGATCCTATTATAATGTAAACATGCAAACTAATTATAATAATGAACATCACATGAAATCCTCTATTTTATTAACCAAAATACTAATAGAAATAATGTTCATAAGATTGACTTAGGGCATATGCCCCAACATTTTCTTACCTCGTAATGTGATGCGTTATTATCTTTCTCCACTGAGTTGTTACTGGCGACCATTAATCGTTCAGAAAATCCCTCCTTTTGCCTCTGTGATGAAGCAAGCTCTATTGCTTACAATGAAGTAGAGAATGAGAATAGGGTATTCTCTTCGAAGAAAAGTGGCAGGAAAAAGATAGAGATGAGTAGAGGAGATGAATTTTTGTTTATAAATGGGAAGTGGGGTAATAATTATAAGGAGTAAGTACTGACGCAAGCATGTTAAATTCTAATAACACTTTTTAGTGATTCGATGTGTACCTGCCATCATTTTTTTGGGTAATAGCAGTCATTTCTTGGTTCCCTTCCTTTGACACTTCTTTTGACACATGCTGAGGTGGAATCGCCACATCGATGCCATCTCATCAGTGTCAAAAGAATTGTCTTTAGAAGTGTTATGAAAACATTTTCCTTTTCTAAATCTCTAACTATTGATTGCAATGGAGACATCAACCTCTCCTTGGTGATTCTACATCTTTTTAGATCCATATATGTTTTTTTGCTTGTGGTTAATACATTGAATATACATATATTGGATTTTCTACTCAAGTATTATTCCATGAAGTGATTAATTGAACATTCACTCTTAAAGAGATGGATTTATTTAAGGTATCCAAGACAACATGATAAGTAGCTAAGAAATGAAGACATAATATCAATGGAGGATTTTCATCGATATAATGTGGTATAATTAGGAAATCTATGTGAAAGACAAAATTATCCACTTGAACTGGCACATCGTAACTGACGCACTGTCGAACACACCAATAATAGTCCCTATTTACTGACTACGATAGATTCATAGTAGAGGCAAATACGGGTTCGAATCCACAGAGACAATGAATAATGTTAGGTTAATTAAAAGGGGGATTTTGAACTAATTATACTAATCTATACTACTAATAAATTACCAACTAGGAAATAAATGCAAGAACAAGTAAACCATAATACTTATAAACTAACAATTTAATGAGAACTTCATATCAAGGAGACACATATACCGATGTAAGTATGACTTAATCATTGATTCAAAAAGGTTATTTTTCATTAAGTCTCATAGGTATGCCATAGCGACTGAACCATATGTATATCACCTTGTTCTCATCACGTTGATGGAAGGAAAGGGTGACATAACCATATACTAACTAGGTTGCAAAACCTCGAGTGCTCTGCGGATTTCAACAACCTAAATGCCTTAAGCTTCGTGAGAAAACTTACTTTGAGAGCTTACTACTATGCATCGCTACAAAGCTCATATTTCAAAAACACCTATGATTTCTAGAAAGCGAACAATCATTGATCCTAGTTACCACCAGTTTAATCTTCCTCATCGTGCAACGGTAAGATCACTGGCTATGGTCCCTACGATGACTGAAGTGTGCATGCATTCGTACTGCGATAGAAAAGAAATAATAAGTGCAACATCCCTTATCCCGATTAGGGCGTGAAACCTTAATTAAGACCTGGTACACCAACCAGATTTAACTAGAGCTAATAACTTCTTCTCAATACCTAATAACCATAACATGTATATCTTGATAATCGAATGATAACTAAAACAAACCGCATTGAAATTTACAACTTTTTTGATAAAAACACAAAATATACAAAAATTGACATAAACTTCGGTCGTAAAATCATATTTCAACCTTATTTATTACAAAATAATAATTTAACACAATATATAAAAAAAGGAAATTGATTCACCTTAGAGAAGACTATAAAATCATAATCTTCTCCGTTCCTGAGTTGAAACGCACGTCAATAACCTGAAATATTAATGGGGAATGTGCGCTCCAACTTGCTTGGTAAGTGATGCTCGTAAACATATCAATTATCAACTACTATTAATAAATAAATGAATAGCAATATGAACTGAAAACATTTCCATTCAGGCATTAAAAATGATAAAACAATACATAACCGAATGCAAGTTCACAGATTAATTGCAACTATACTCGTGACTTATATTTTCATTTTCTTTTTAGAGTTATACTCTCACCTTACACATGAATACATATGCATAATCCACTTGTTGACTGACATGGGGTTCTACCAGTGGATTCAAATGCAATCGAGCTATAAATTTTTAATAACTTGAGAGTCGTACTTTCATCTTACACAAGAATATGATCCACATAACTTTCATGTTGGTCATCATGTGATTTTGTTGGTGTATTCAAGTGTAACTGAGCTACCAACCTTAAATGGAAAATGAACGACTAAGGTAAAACTCCAGCCTACCGAGGATAAAATAGCGGAATTCATTTCCATGCTAACCTTTTTCTTTTATTAGGACAAAAGATGAAACCCACTTCCAGGCTAACCTTAATATCCCTTAGTCTCGGTCCGCCTTATCGACACTTCCGAGGATTTTCACATTTAAAAACAAATACAGACAAGTCACAGTACATTGCCTCATTCCCAGTCCGTAATGATATATGAACTAAATATACTAATTACGTTGCATAGTTGATAAGAATACGAGTCTCGCTTACATGTGCCAAACTTTTCTAACTTTATACGGACTTGATTAACTCCCGAAATCCATAAATCTTTTCCTGTTGATCAAGAACCTAAAATATATTATTCATCATCGATTTGAGTCTATTAACCATTAATAAAAACCCCTAAACTTATCCCGATTGAATCCATAATCAATTTGCCACTTTTTAGTTAATATGATAATTTACATTTTTCGAGGTAAAAACCCTAGTATAAAGTCTCGAAAGAATCTCAAATTCTCTATTTTTCATAGAAATCTATAATTTATATTAATTTTGTCTAAAAATATGATTTTTCTTATTTTATTCCCATTTTCTAGAATTTTTTCAATTCCCAGCATTTTCTCTCCATTTTTTAATAAGAAAAGGGGTTTGGGCCTAAATTGGGACGAACCAGGTTTGGCTCAATCGAGCCAAACTAGTGTGATTTAGGGGCCCATCCCTTCTTTCTCCTCCATGCCCTGCTCTATTCCTCAAACAAAATAATTATTTCTTCTTTGATTGTGGTTGGGTTAAGCTCAACCCCGAGTCACGTATAGGCAGGGGAAACGACTCCCCCGCCATCATCTTCCTTGAACAAACTATACAACAGTACGTCTGAGCCTCCAAACCTAACTTCATCGTTTACAACCAACAGCAAGAACAATAGTAACATAAACGACACAAATAACAACAATAACAACACCAATCACAACAGTAGCCTCACCTTTGTTGATCTTTATCACCTTCCTTGGTATCGAGATCTCTCCTTCTCTCCATGGGTTTTGAACCCTCTCTTTGCCTCCATCAATTTCGATCTCACTGTCGAATTGAATAGATAAGGTGGTATTTCATTTGAGATAAATAATAAAATTTTCTCAAGATTCGTATTGTACAAATCTAAAGGCAAATATGATGGTTCAGTTATTTTCATTTTATATTTTGATATTTCTCGAGATACATGTTATGTATCTCGAGGTCAATCTTTGTGGTTGTTAACAAACCCATCACTTCCTGACCGAGCCGATCCAAATGACGTGAATTAAAGGAACACTTCTTTAAAATAGCACCAAATTTGACACATACATACACACGCATTAGTTTTTCTTGAGATGTGGTTGCATGTATCTCAAGGCGTAGATAATCTCTCCAAATCCAACGTTCAACACTATTCATCTCCTCGATGCTCGCACTATGCGTAACTCAAGGCGAATCCAATACATAGTTTTATTTGATTTAAACTATAAGATTCATTTATATATAATATATATAACTATGTATTTTATGCCTATAAATTCACCACACGTGCCAACGCTCACCTTTGAGTGTGCACATTATTGTACATCCGATTCGTGTCACCCTTGATCTTGTGTGTCACTAGGAGCCCACCAATTATTAATTATTTTATATATATGCCTATAAATTCATGCATTTATTATCTCCTCGTGCGCGCCAACGAGTACACTCAGATGTGCACACTACTCCACGACCCATGTTCATCACCCTTGACCCACACAGGGTACTGGATGTCTATAGTTTGTCAATTATTCAATTATAGGCCAATTGATCCAATCATTTCCATAATTAATAATACAATCCTACAAACTCCAAAAGACATGCAAATCCACACATACACTAATTAAGATAAGTCGGGCTTAACCGCGAGCTTAACTTAGATTAATTAAAATTCGGATTAATGCTAATTACCTACTTAAGATAACGGGTCGTTACACTAAGACTCTAAACCCTACCATAGAATCTTATAAGACCAGTGCAATTAAAATTAAGAGCAATAATGAAAAACATGAAAATTAATATACGAATCTCATAAATCACTTACAAGTCTCATTGATCTAAATAATGACTTAACCGACAACGACCATTAAGATCTCCATTACAAATTACAAGAATTAGAGAAGAAAAAAGGAAAAAAAGAACAGAAAAATCTCTCGAGAAATAATCAGAATTAACCATTAATGATAGGTTGCCAACTTTTATTTATAGGAGAGGGAGAGAATATGGTGGAGATCAGGGAGATTTTTAAGTATCTTTCTATTTAGTAACTAAATGATCTCAGAGGCCTACATCAAATCTAATCCAGAATCTTGTGAAACCACAAAATTGCAACTTCGAATCCTGCAAATTGTCCCAGTGTAGTACGTTCATTGTACTAAATAGCTAGGAATCGGTATGGAGGCGCTACAACACTCAGTTTTTCTTTTCATTTTTGTCATTATTCTGACCTGACGCCTCCTAGCACCATACGTTCATCCCAAGATGCTCCAAGGCATTAGTTATTTCCTTGGGATTCGTGTTTGAGACTTCTCTAGAGTTTTGTAAAGGCTTGGTCTGCAACATTTCTAGTGTCCTTCTTGCAATTCGTCAACTTTTGGTTCGACGATTCCGTGGTGATTTATGGTCAACTTTATGGCGTTGGGCCTTGACTTAGCTTTTTCACTGGTTTTTTATAGGAAATCGTTTCTTGTCTTCCAATAGCATGTTTTCACGTTGTAAATATAGAAAGAAAGGATTATCAATATAAAGGAGGATAAAAGTCTCAAAATTGATAGCAAAATCAGACTTAAATGTAACACATTTGAATTCCTATCAACAACTACCCTTATAGGTTTGATGTAAGAGTTGCCCAGTAGTTGAACTCTTGAAAATGTAAGTCCATCCAACTCTAATTGAGTATGAAGAAAGAAATGTATTGACATAAGATTTGCATTTCAACTAGTATTCGTTAAATTTGAGAATTTCATAAACTTGATTAGACGACTAATTAAATATTTTTAGATTTTATTTGGAACTTAGATATCTGACCACATTTTTGGATCGAAAATCATAAGGTAAAATGCTATTTTTCATTGATGAATGCCTAGTATATGTATTATTCTGTATTTCGTCGCAAAGTTTACGTGTTGAGGTGTATCCTCAATTTTTATCATAATCGATGTTATAAGTGCGTGTCTGAGGGGGCACGAGTGGAAACAAATTATTAGTTGGTCGAAAACTTGTAAACAAGTGTTAAGTATCATATGAGGGTTTTGCCTCAGTTTACGTTCAAGTCGAGATTGGTGGAAATAAAAACCATAACAAAGTTGGTACAACACTTTGCCTTAAGTTACATGTTAGTTGGCAATGATTGAGGTTGAGATTGGGTCTAAATTGGTACAAGCTTGGCTTAGTATGATGATAGAACTGATCCAAAAAGTTTTAGTGTGTTGTGGATAAATTTAACACTTTTGGTGTGACCAAAACAAGTGTTTTATTAAGATGGACTATTTTGTCAAGAAGTTAGCCCAGTTTGGTGAAAAACTAGATTAAAAATGAGCACCAGAAGTCAAAATACATCAAAATATTTTGAATGTGGTATTGAGCAACTTCTCAGTGTTTGGTGTCGAGTTTTGATGATATAATTGTAAAAATATTGATTTGGAGAAGTTTTGTTAGTTCTAAATTAATGAAGTTTATATGAACATGTTGTATTGGAAAATTCATCTACTCTATTTGGGATCTGATTTGAGTGTTCTTGGAGTTTATGGAAAGTACGAAGTGAGCTATACAAGTTTCGCTTTTGGTTAATATAAAATATATTAATGTTTTCAAGGTTAAAAAGTCACCCCAAGTTAGTAGTTAAAAACTGCTTGAAATTGTTACAAATTTTTATTTTTGAAAACAGTTATCGAACATACTTTGACTGCTGTTTTCGTGGGATTTCATTATTTGGTTTCACTTGAAGCTTAAACCTTATTATTATCGGGTATGTAGAGAAGCTATTGGAGCCACTTTCAAGGTGATCCAACATTTTGAGAACCCCGAGAATTTAGCTCAAGGTTGGTTGGTTGTAAGTTAACCCAACAGTGTTATTTCCATCTGACCTGCCTGGACTTCCACCTCTACGTGTCATTGACTTCATTGTTGATCTTATTCCAGGCACTTAACATATATTTATTCCTCTGTATCATATGACACCAAAGGAATTGAACGAGTTGTAGACTCAACTCAATGAGTTGTTACATAAAGGGTTTATTCATACTAGTATGTCATCATGGGGAGGACTAGTTCTTTTATGAAGAAGAAGGACATAAACCCTACATATGTGCATTGATCATAGACATCTTAACTGGTAACTATTAGGAAAAATATATGTTTCCAAGGATTGATGATTTGTTCAACTAGTTGAAGGATGCTTGATATTTCTCAAAGATTGATTTGAGATCTGGTTATCATCAGTCGAGTATAAGGGATAAGGATATATCGAGGAAAACTTTCAATACTAGGTACAAACACTTCAAGTTCACATTGATGTCGTTTGGACTCACTAATGCTTTTGATATATTTATGGACTTGTTGCATAGGGTGTTTAAACCCTATCTTGACCAGTTCATTATCATGTTTATTGATGATAGTTTGATATATTCGAAGACTCAGGAGGAGCATTCGCACCACCTTATAGTTACATTACAGACTCGTAAGGATAATTAACTATATGCAAAGTTTAGTATGTATGAATTTTGGTCTTCGGATGTCAAATTTCTTGGGCATATGGTTAATAGTGATGGCATATCTATTGATCCGGCGAATGTTGAGGCAATCAAGGATTCGCCTACTCCTACCACAATGTTAGAGATTCAAAGCTTTTTGGGGTTAGCGGGTTATTACATGTGATTTGTTAATGATTTCTCTAGTATTGCTCTATCACTAACTCAGCTAAAACAGAAAGACGTTAACTTTATTTGGTCTGATGAGTGCAAGGCTGCTTTTAAAGAGTTGAAAAGTACTTTGACTACAATGCCTATTCTTACATTACCTGAATCGGGGAAAGAGTTGGTGATTTATACTAATGCTTTTTATTCAGGCTTGGGCCGTGTGGTGATGTAAGAAGACTGGGTTGTAGCTTATGCTTCAAGGCAACTTAAAATTCATGAAAGAAATTATCCAGTTCATGAACTTGAGCTAGCAACATTTGTGTTTGCCTTAAAGATTTAGAGGCATTACTTGTATGGTGAGGAATTTACAGTATTTTCAAATCATAAGAGTCTGAAATACTTTTTTACTCAGAGTGAATTGAACATGAGGCAGCGTAGATGGCTTGAGTTCCTCAAGGATTATGATTTCACTTTGGAGTACCACATAAGTAAGGCAAATGTGGTGTTGATGCCTTGAGTAGGAGAAGAACAGGTAGAGAGAATGTAGATACTGCTAGAGCTTCTCAATTTAGACTTCTTGATGAAGCTTATGTAATGATAATTCATGAAAGTTCGAGTGACACAACATTGACTTGGAGAGTTAGTTCTAAAGCTACTTATATTTTCTTTTGTGCTCAGATTGGGGCTGAACTGGAGATTATTTAATGGGTGGCTGATTGTTAAAAAGTTGATCAAGATTATTTAGCGTATCAGAGGTTAGCAGCTACTGTGGATTATTTCCGATTGGTTAATTTCTAGTGACGGTGCATTACATTTCAGGGATAAATTGTGGATTCCTGCTTAGAATCGATTAAGGCAAGAGTTGCTACGAGAATCTCATAGATATATTTTTCTCTATTCATCCGGGTAACACTAAGAGGTATCGCGATATGAGGTGTATTTATTGGTGGCCCGGGATAAAGACTGATATTGTTAAATTTGTAAAAAGATGTGAGATATGTCAGCAAGTTAAAGCTGAGCATAGGAAACTTATAGGGTTGTTGCATTCTCTACCGAATCCTGAATGAAAATGGGAACATATATCGATGGATTTTGTTTTCGGTCTATCTCTGAATCAGTGTGAGCACGATGCAGTATGGGTTGTAGTTGACAGGTTGACAAAGACTGCATATTTCTTGCTAGTTCCCATATACGATCCTCTTGTCTAAATATGTTAGGTGTACGTACGTAAGGTGTTGAGGTTTCATGTTATTCTAGTGTCGATTACTTCGAATAGAGATCCGATATTCACATCCATATTATGGAATGAATTGCAAAGATAGTTGATAACTGTTCTTAACCTCAGTGTGGCATATCATCCTCAGAATGAAGGGCAGACTAAGCAGTTGATTTTGATGTTAGAGGATATGCTTTGAGCTTGTGTCTTAGTGTTTGGTGGAAATTGTGAGAAATACATTCTTCTTTGTAAGTTTTCTTATAATAATAAATATCAGGCAAAAATTGGAATTACTCATTTTACGAGGAGCAGTCGATTCAGATTCTTGATCGTATGACTCAAAAGCTGAGAACCAAAGATATTCCTTTGGTTAAGGTGAAATGACAATTTCATGGTGATGATGAGCTAACCAGGGAGTGGGAATCTTATATGAAGGAGCAGTTTCCTTTTCTTTTCAGAACTACAGGTGATCATTATTTTTACTTTAATTTCGAGGATGAGATTTCCTTAAATTAGGGAGACTATGACCCGTTACCTTAAGTTAGTGATTAGTGTTAACCCAAATCCTAATTAACCTGAGTTAGGCTCTTGGTGAAATCTAGTGTACCCTCGATTAGCATGTTTGTGGGTTTGTATAATAATCGGTGTTTGTGTGGTACGTTTAAATGAATTATAGGTATTGGGATTAATTGGAAATTAATACATGCCTATAATTGGAAAATAAATAATTATCTAATAAATTCTCGTTTCCAAGTGCAACCGATGGTTGTGAAATGAATATGCACGCCCGAGAACAACCGTTGGCATGTCCGGTGAATTTATTGGTGATAAAATACATGAGATATATATATACACACAATTGATACACATACGCGCATGTATGCTCACATAGACACAGACGCATACACACATATATAAACCTATAAGTTTGATTTGATTAATATGGATTGTTATATCGTCTCGTGATCATGTGTCGCATGTGTCAAATATAACCCATATAAGGTTCAATCTTAGTGGAATGTAGAGGCAAACATGTCTAGAAATCCACAATCTAGCCATGCGTTGTTTCCATATCTTGCATCATTGGTTTTGAAAGATGGGTTTTAAAATAGTTTCCCTAGATAGGCTATAGAGGTCAACAACAACCTATTCACGATAGATAAGAAAACCGCTCTCAAGATTTAGCGCATGAGCATCATAAAAGCTCTATGGGAACACCTATCCCTACATAACCTTGGGCAACCGCTTTCAAGATTTAACCTAGTTCTCAATGTTATTCACCTAGAACAACAAGTGTGTCAGGTTTCTTATTCTAAGCGATTGGCACTTCTCAACCTGGTTGGTATCACAGACTCAACCTGGTTGATAGCAGGTCAATGGATTTATGCTTAGAGATTTGCAATGAACTTACAAAGTCTAAACTACCATCGAGACATTGTCAAAAACCATAACATAAAGATAGAGAACTGAAACAAGAATCTATTATTAAAGATAACCTTAACAAGACATGAAAACAAACCTACTACTAGCTAGAGAGCTTCGTCCTCGACCTAGGTATTAAAGAACCTAGCCGGCCAGGGCTACTCTACCTTGCTATACTCCTAAATGGCTCTGAATTACAATGTGTTTTCGTCCATAGAGGTTCCTCCTTTATATAGGTGAGCTTGGGCACAAGAATAGGAAAGCACGAGAAGTAAAAACCTTCTAAAAATTACAAATCTTATATTCTATGAATCTAGCGTCATCGGTGACGCCGCAGTTATGTGGGAACAGCGCCGGATGGCGGTGTGACATTTTATAGAAAGTCTTGAACAACAAGTCAGTCTTGCATTTCTATTTTTAATCCTGGCGCCGTGGGTTGACACCGTCCTTTGTAGAGTTGACATCGTAAGCTCAATTCTAGCGCCATTTCTTATTTTGCCATGACACCTTACTTGGCTCTATGGGTCTTTACTGGCACCGTCTGTCCATTCTGGAGGCGTCAAGCCTTCTGGTTTTTGACCGGACTTTGACTTCTTTCATAGATTTTTCTAATTCATGCACAAATACTCAAATACCCTGTAAATCTCTAAAGTAAACATATAGAGTCATAAAACATGACTTTGGACTTGATTTACATTGCAAAATACCTTTGAAAGAATGCACAAATAATGACTCATCACCTTAAGAAGAGTGTAAGTGGAGATTAAGTTAAGATGTATGTCGCTTTAGGCTATCACTTTAACACAATATTCACTTGATCGAACTTGAGATAACGTGATGCGTATCTCAAGGAAATCCATATGTATAAATAAATTACATTTCATAATTATCACCGTTCGATTGAGATAAATATATGTGAAGTAGCTGAGGGTTTTGATTATTGAGGAAAGTGGATCAAGAGAGGGTTGTTTGTGTGGTTCAAATGGATCAAATGATTAACCCACTGTAAATTGGTGATCATCACTGGTTAGGTAAGTTTAAATTTAGTTTTTGAAGTTTCAATTAATTTGTGATGAATTCTTTGTGAATTGTGGTTGTTATTGATTTGAAATGGATTAAGACCTCATTAGAGGCTCTCCCTAATGTTGTAGGGAGTGATTTGTCATTATTGTGATAAGTTGCTAATTGAATAGGGGTCACTACCATGTTCTCTATTGGAGTGCTTGATGATGGAGCAGGCTTCCATCAAGAACAATTAGGAGCCTAATTAATAGAATGCGCCCCACCAAATGAGGGGACACGCTCCAACCTCAAAAAATAATAGTTTTGTTGGTTAATTTATGGGATTCTCTGAGGACTTAGAGATTGATTTAGGGATTCTAAATATATGGTATTAGACCTATATTAACCTCCAATGGTTTGTGATAGGTTATCAAACACTGGGAAAGGTCGAGTAATCCAAAAAGTTAGAAAATTGAAAACGAAACCTAACAGAGGTAAGTATGGATTTGCTTATTTATTAATATTGCATGAATATTGTAGTATATGTAGTTCATATAGTGTATGGACCGAATGGGGGATATGTACAATATGATATGTTTGATAACATGAAAAATGGCGTCTGATGTGACCGGCGAGAGTAAACCCTCGAGTTGGGAATAGATTGTATAGGATATGGGTTTAGTTCTCAGCCAATATGTTAAATCCTATTTAACTAAATAATTTGCGTGGATTATACATTCATTAGAGGGTTTATGATACAACAATTGAACATTAATATATTAGTTACAACACATAAGCCAATGTGTTGGTTTAACAATCACATTAATAGTGTTGGTGGGTAGTCGACCCTAGTTTTACAAATAAAATGAGAATCATAGTGTAGTAGCCACTAACTATTTGACTTGCATCCGTTTATCTATTAAATTTTATGTTTTTCACAATCGTGTTAGCTATATTTGGGGCATATTGTTATTGCATATTACTCTTAGTTATTATATGGAACGTTCATAGCTTTGTGAATCCTTACTTATTGAGAAAGTTGGAGTGCTCACCCTAAATTTAACATTTCATGTTCTCAGCATAGCGCTTCAGCGAAAGGGAAAGGGAAGATTTAGGAGTGTTACTGTCTTCTCTTCGATGTAATGAGCCTTCATGTATATATATATTCTATTTGGATTACTTTGTTATAATATAATAGGGTTGGGAGGTTTTGTAAATGAGTTCTGATTTTGATAAACTCGGAATTTATGTATATCATTTTATTATTGAAAAGTTTTAATTTTTCACTGCATATACTTTGATTTTTATTTCGATATCGATATACAGGTTGAGTTTATCAAGTACGAAAAGAGAGGATGTATGGCGGCCCCAAATCCCAAGGCAATCCGGGCTTTGCCATGCCGCCAGTCACGTCAACATGTTATGCCACGTCATCTGCTTACCTGTCCATGGCGTCCCCAAAAAGTGCTTAAACTTTTTACTTAGCCTAACTATTTCAATTATCATGCATTTTATAAAAACATATTCTTAATTTAGTTTAGTTAGTCTATTCATTTATCTCACTTAACTTATATGGTAAGTTATTTAGTAGTTCCTTGGTCTTTTTAACTAAATGTGTGAGTTATCAATAATAGCGGAAGTCTTTCATTTTAGATAAAGCAAATGGTAATTATCATAAAATCTACTTCATTGATAAACCCTAAGCAATGGAAAACCTATCAAAAGGATACCATGTATATAAGGCAACAAAATGTAAAATAAAATCAATATACATGTATAAGTGTATCAAATCTCCAAAATATACCTAAAAATAGTAACATAACCCTAAACCCAAATACCTACGAGATGGGCTAGTGGAGGCTCTCGATGATCAGATGAAGTCGCCAATTACGGCCTTCCCCCGGCTCGTTGTAGGATCTGCACAAGGTCATTCATGCAAAAAGTTGATGACGACTCGAGTGAGTAAATCTCCAGAAGAAAGGTAAGTTGCATTTGATAAGAATGTAAATAAAACGACTACAAATCATGCTAGTTAATAAGAAGTGCACTGAAAATGGATAATAAGCATGAAGATAAGTCGATAGGAATGCAATAATGTCAGACGCGAGTGTGATATATATATGCCAAATTCTGGGACTAATAACACTTGATCGAGGAGACCGTGGTGACGAAGTAACTCCCCGCCACCTCTCCAAGGTCAATGAGGAACTCTGTTAGTCAGGAGTTTACAACTCCAGTCTAACTGTCTCAAAGAAGAGGAATCTATGTCGGAAATAACTCCTTACGACACCATCTCTTAAGTCATCGACTCGCGGAGTAAGTCTCACACATAGCCTAGGGCATGATCGGAACTGTAGCAATAATTGGATCGCCAATCACGAGGGAGCCGGTGAGGGGTCATACCATCCCGTCAACCATATACAGACATAAACGGGAATGGAGTAGTCAAGCAAACCAAATTGGCATATTTTAACATAATAATGAAATAAAATAGTAAATAAATGCTACGTGTTTTTCTGGTGGGGTTTACTTACAAAAATGCGATAAAAACTCGGTCCTAGCCGCTCGTTCGTCTCCGGAATACCCGTCCGTCGGTCCCCTAAGCTTCCCTAGACCTCGAGTGTCCTACATACCAATTTTAATAATATATGATCGCATTAATTTATCTTATGTTGTAAGAACAAAAACTAGAATTCTTATTCTAACTTTTCTTTTGGTTGTGACACATTTTTCGAGTTACCCAGGTTGCCAAAGGCCCAAAATTTCTTAAAACCTAATTTTATATATTTTTCCCAATTCCTTATATTTTCTATGATTTTTTTGAATTTTTATTTTTACATATTTTTCTATAATTATTTTATTTGTTTTGTATTTTATTTTAATTTAAATAAATTTTTATTTCTTTTTATGGAGTTGGGTCCACATGAACCGAACCCGATTTGGCTGGGCCTGATTCAGCCCAACTAGGCTAGGTCTCGGCTAGTGCGTACGAGCTTCCTCCCCCCAAATCGATTTGGGGAGAGAAGGGAGAGACGAACTGCAAAATGCAGTTTGTCTCTGCCCCAAAACGATTTTTTTCCTCTTCTTTTCTTTTTATTCTTCCACAAAAACAATTGAACAAGAACAATAACAATATCAACTATGCTCTATTAAACCATCAACATACATTTTATCACCAAAAACTCCATAAACATGAAACGGGTCTAATGCATCAAGAAATTTATGTTGTAGACTAAATTTTATGTTCAAAAATAGAGGAATAATTCAATTAAAACTCTTAAAACTCGTTTTATAACCAACACCCAATTTTTGGTTGCACTTCAAGACACCATTAAGCGAAAAATGAAGAAGATGTGAGAGTTTATGTTACCTTAATTTATATATTGATTTCTTAGTTCCCAATTGATCTAAAGCTCCTCCAATAGATCAAATCCAGCCTTAACTCTCTTAATCTCCATATCTAGTTAGTTGGATGTAAAGAAAAACTCTAGATTTGCATGTTGAGCAAATGTTAAGTCCTTTTTTATACTAATTCACATAATCAAGTCTCATCATACGTATCTCGAGGTTCATCGAAAGACCCTTATTAAATCCAGCTAAACCTTTGTGTCCACTTGATGTCACTTTAAGTTAATTATCTTAGACTTAGCTTTCTTAATGACTTAACCAATACTTTTTACCATATACACATTAATCATATTAGCTAGCTTAGTCTTATGATTAATTAATAGTTTACACACCAAAATTAGATTAAGTCTTGTTGACTCGGGTACCTGGTGCTATTGCGCAACTCGAGGCACACCGGGTCCATTCTTGACCTATTATGATTTATTCATCCTAGTTCAAGTCAATTAATACTTAGCTTAGGACTTTATTGGATATTGATAAACTTATTCATTTAAGCTAATATTTCACTGTCCCAAGCTATTTAAATTCTCATACCCGCATCGCATGTATCTCGAGAAGCTATCCAATGCACTTGTAACTCACATAAAATGCGATAACTAATGGTAAACACGACGTAATGCTATAATTCATAGAAAAACAACCATAATAAACAACACATAATGCAAATATAACATTATAAATTGTACCTCGGTAGACATGCCCTAGATAAATCAGTGACGTCCACGTGGGTGTGAGCTGGGTCCTAGTCTGAAATTAGATAATTAAAAAAATCTTTTAATTAGGTGGCCTGTCACAATCTTCCTAACTAAAAAGGATTTTATCTCAAAATCCAAACTCAAAGTAAGATACTAAACGTGGAAAAGTTAGGGGTATTTCTCGCGCATAGTAGACTTTCTTTCCCATGTAAGGCCTTCGTCTCTGTGATACTGCCATATATCGTGGTGTAAGTTTCCCCTTGATCCCAAATTTCTGGTGACCCATTAAAGGAGAAAATCTCAAGTACACCTAGTCGTCTAATTTATAGCTCAGCCCGTCGTAGTACTTGTTCGCGTATTTCATTTTTCTATTATGAGAAGCATGTAATCTTTAACGAATCAGCCTGACTTTCTCTGTATGTTCTACAACAACCTTAGGCCTAATAGTAACTGCATCCTTAGGCTCTACCCAACAATCTGCTGATTTGCAAGGTGTCCCGTACAATGCCTCAAATGGTGGCATCTTGATACTGGCTTGAAAGCTATTTTTATAGGCAAACTCTAAAAGTGGCAAATACTCCTCCCATGACCCCCCAAATTGCAACACATAAGCTTTGAGCATGTCCTCCAATATCTGTATAGTCCACTCTAACTACCCGTCGATTTGTGGGTGGTAAGCCGTACCGTACTGAAGCCTAATACCATATTGCTCCCACACAGCCTGCCATAACTGTGAAATCAGCTGACTGTCTCTATCTAATACTATCGATATCGGTACACCATGTAATCTGATGATCTCTCGTTCGAAGAGCGTGCGCAGCTATGTAAAGGTATGTCTCATGGAAATTGGAATAAAATGGATAGATTTCATCAATCTATCCATGACAACCTATACAACATCAATGTATCATGGAGTCCGTGGTAATGCACTAACAAAGCCCATAGTAATGTGTTCCCACTTCTATTGTGGGATCGGTAGCAGCTGTAAAAGTCCTCTAGGCCTCCGGTGCTCAGCCTTCACCTGCTGGCACACCTCACATCCCCTCACATACTGGCCAACATCTGCCTTCATGCTGAGCTACCAAAACAAGTGCTTCATGTCTTGATACATCTTATTCCGGTCGGGGTGAACTGTGTATCTGAATCTATGAGCCTCATAAAGATTGTCATTCACAACTCTGGTACTGCTGCAATCCATAGTCTACCTATGTATCGTAAACATCCATCTACTCACTCTCTCAAATCTGGGAAGTAAGGACTTTGTGTCATGCCTTTAAACCTTTGATACATCGTATCGGCTCACTGACTCTCTAGGACTCGTAGAATGGAAATTGTCAGATTTTGCATCTGTGTGCAAATGTGTGCTCATGTTGTCTTTGGGACCACTGACAAACTCATGGTAACTGCTACTTTAAGTATACCGTACTGGTGAGTCATCCATTTTCTATCCGATCCTCTCATACTAAGGGCATCTGCTACGAAATTCCCCTTCCCGGGTTGGTACTCAATAAAAAAAGTCATAGTCCTTAAGTAAATCTAACCATCGTCGCTGTCTCATATTTATATCCTTCTGAGTGAAGATATACTTTAAACTCTGATGATCTGTGTATAGGGTGGACCTCTCACCAAAAAGATATTGTCTCCACGTCTTTAGTGCAAACACGATTGTTGCAAGCTTCAGATCGTGCACTGGATAATTTCTCTCATGGTTCCTCAATTGACGCGATAAGTAAGCAATTACTTTGTTATCTTACATCAGTACACATCCTAGACCGGTGCGACACACATTTGTGCGAACTGTCAACTCCTTGCCCGACTTTGGTAATACTAAAAACGGTGCGGAGGTCAACCTTTTCTTCGGATCTACAAAGGTTACCTCACACGCATTGGACCATACAAACTTGACATCCTTCTAGGTCAATCTATTCATAAGCACCGAAATCCTAGAAAAGCCCGGTACAAAGCGTTGGTAATAGACCGCTAA